>JADFUC010001681.1:0-623269 GCA_019722365.1 Lithospermum erythrorhizon | reverse complement strand
GATTGCATAGCCCCCCGATTATTCAAAAAAACCTTGGATGAACATCCGATAAATTCCCTCAGTGATAATCATCAAATTCCTCGTGATATAGGAACACACCAGCTGCTCAAATTCTCATAGTCGGATTCCTAGGCAAAAAAATACGCTACTAAAACTCAGTTTGGGCTTGATCAACATCATCAATGTGGTTGGAAAGTTCCACCTTCATACCGATCATCACGGCAACAACAAAGTTCGCGCCGATGAGTAAAAGATAGAAGTAACGCTCAAAAGTTTAACCAAGTCCTAAGTGAGGCCAAACTCACTAAGTCCCAAGTAAGGCCAAATCACTAGTCCAAGCGCCAAATCTCACTAAGTCCCACGCAAGGGTCATATTCTCCATTAAGTCCAAGCGAGGCCAAATCACTAAATCCCAGTTCTTGGCCAGCCATTAAGAACACGCCGTGCTAAGGCCGTTGTAGCATAAGCAAGCAACGCCGCTCAACACTTGCTTCCATCACCCATACACCAAACTCGGAGTCCTATCTCAAACGGCGTCGTATCAAGGCACTAAATCCCATCAAAGACAAATAGCGTTTATCCAGCCTACGGGCCTTCACCACAAAAAGGTGAAACATCAAATCCAAAGTCCTTATTCAAAGAGTTCAAGTAAACGCTATGAAGTCCATCAAAGTCAAGTTCCAAACGCTGCGCAAGTCCATCAAGTCCAAAGTGTAATCGAAAAATCAAGCCTTAAGAACCAAGACGATCAAGCGATACAAAGAACACGGAATACGCCAAGGCTCCCTCGGCTTGGACCATATCCAAATTGCCTCAAGTCCATCAAGAACATGATACATTAAAAGGACCTGATGAAATAATAATTTTACAAAATAATTTATTTTAGCAAGTTACGGAGTCCAATTTTTATCATTTTTTACAATTTCAATCCCTAAAATAGCTTTAGGGGGGCTGATATGAGTGCTCAAGCCCCTCTATTGGCTGTTACAAGTGAAATCAAATTAATGTAATTCTCATTGCACCCTCCTTATGAAAAACATATTGTTTTTTTTATTTTCATAATAACTTCGTGTAATAGTCTAATATGGTAACTTCTCCATAAACCTACTACTACAAATTTTATCTACTTTGTGATAATTATCACAAAAAGAAAAAAAAATCATTTTACCGTCCCCTCTCTTCATTTTTTTCCATGATAACTTCTCCATGAACCTACTACTACAAATTAAGTATTTCATTTCTTAATTAAGACTAAGGTATTAATAAAATACAAAATTAAAATGAAAATGATTATTAATGGAAAAGTAATTATGTTTTGAAATATTTTTCTCGTGTGTGGTCATCACTTCCTTCAATTGTTTTGTAATGGAAACATATTATTTAGCAAGAGATGACAAAATTACTCATGTTCCGTGATCGACAGGCGTGGCTATCTATACAAATGTGATACTTGAAGACCATTATAGAGGGTGAAGAGGTTCATTGATGTAAGTCGTAGTATAGCTAGCTTAAGTATTTGTGGTCTTGAGACATGTTCGCTATTTATATTTTTGACTTGATATATGTCGATAAATGTAAATTAAGTTACATTTTGATTTGATGTATGTTGGGATAAAATATAATGTTTATCTAGCTACATTTGATTTTATGTATGTTGAGATATGTTTTGATCGATATTTAACTTGAATGAATGTATGTTTTGTGACATTAGTAGTAATTTTTAGGTATATAAATTAATATGGGGTGAAATAGCTAAAAAGAATGCGAAAAATAGTATTAAATGACTTGGACGGCGCTCAAAAAGCGACGTCTAAGTATTAAGTGTTTTAACTTGAACATCACATTAAATTACAGCATTTTTTAGTGATGTATAAGTGGTTTTTCGAGTGACGTTCAAGTTTTTTTTTGGTAGTAGTGATACAAATAGTTATTTGTGTTAATTTGGAAGACTATTATGACGAATATTTATTTCCACCTAATTTTTTGGTAGGCACTAATTGTAAAATAATAAAAAATTCAATGAGTACCACCAATCATTCAAATTGTATGCCTATAAATAATACCATGCACATAAATAAACTTATACATACCAAAGAAGATGAATTTTGAATTGAAAAGATCGCTCCTTGGTTTATTTTTCATATATTTGTTCTCCGTTTCACCAGGTATATAATATATTAACTCAATATATATTTTTTTCCCGATCGCAATAGATGATCATTAATCATTTGGTTTATACTTTTTAACAGTTTTAGGAGTACCGGAACCGTGTTTTATCGGTAAATACTTACCAGGTTTATGCGAAGAAAATTTTTGATCAAGCTATAGAACATTGTTATGAGATCCTGAAGAAAGAAAACCCCAATAATAACCTATTTTATTGTGATTGTGAAAAGAAACTTTCACCTGGGCCGATTGAACACTTGAAAATATTTCCCATGGAAATAGTGCATAACTTTACATGGATGCAAACATATTATATTTTATCTAGCTATTTTGATGCATGGAAATATTTTCATCTATTTCAATTTGACCAGTTAAATTCGGCTTCTGATGAGGTAAAAATACTTCACTAGATAAAATACTCCTCATTCTTAAATGAGACTAAGTTTTATATCAAGAAGCCCAAGAATGAAAGACTCCACTAGACAGAATACTTAAAAATGAGATATAGATCATAGGTCTAGTTCCTCCTTTTCTAGTTTGCCACTCAGATGGTATATAATAGATCACCATGTAACTACTATATTATATGAAAATATGTATATGTTTGTTTATAATTGAGTTTCTGCAAAACACACATCATACTCATGGAGTTCACATACACATATTTATGTGTGAAATTAGAATCAATTAATAAACAAAGTTTCAGTTGTATAACATCTCTCCCTGAAATAGTCGGGGGATAATATGTTATAAGTATGTGATCAAATTTTGTTTTTTTATTTATAAAATACAGTATATAATTATATAGAAAAAATAGGAGAGTTAATTGACAATACGTTGATCACATGATTACAGTAGTTATGATAGAAGTATCTTGCATTCTCCCACTTAATCCACATAGTATAATACGGAGTATGTACTGCCTTCATCCGTATTTCTTAATGTCAAACTTTAAAAATCATTTAACTTCTTCCTAGTGTGTGACCTTTTCAATGCTCGTCAATCGTCATCCTTGGTATAATAAATTCATTAAATTGCACGGAAAAAGTCCAAAAGACAAAAGAGCATATACGAAATCATTGAAACTTGGCCCCTTACCTAATTAATACTCCGAACTAGACCTGTCTAACGAACTGGCCTTGGTGGGCCATCCGCCTGCCCACCCCACCAGCCTGTTCTACTTGGCCCCGCCTACCTAACGGCCCCCGACTCCCGAATTCGATTTGAGCCCACCCAATATTAGACGGTTATTCGGCCTGGGCCCGACTCGAACCCCACCTAACAAACTGGCACCTCTAACACTAACACTAATAGGGTAACGTCTCAATTTATGAGAGAACTAAATCTTTCCCTTTTAATTTTTTCTACTACATTCATCCTCTATAAGATGCGACAATTATAATTAATAGATACAAGAGGTTTTTTGGCACTAAAACTTTTATTCTTTAGTTTGTAGCATTGTTTTCTATAGAAAAATATGTCCTAATATGTATTTCATTATGTTTATTTCACTTTTATAATCACAATATAGAATTATAAGAACACTCATACTGCATTTCCAGAGATTTACCGTGATAAAAATCAATTTGAATTGTAAACAAAAAAGTTATGTTTACATTCTTGATACACTTTTTAACTAATTTTAAATCCTCAATTTATTTTTTGACAAATTTTTATTTATTTGAATTATGTGTAAATAGCTAGAATGGAAAAAAGCCGGAGAAACTATAACAAAATTATGTAGAATATCATTTCCCGCCTGATCCAAATTTTGAACTTTGAAAAGGAATCTTTCATTTCTTCACCCAAAAACTCTATAAATACCCCTATTCAAATAACCGCCTCATAAAAAACTGTCGATATTTTCCACAATGGCTTCATCGAGAGAAGAAAGCCTCTACAAGGCGAAGCTCGCCGAAGAAATCGAACGCTTCGACGAAATGGTTGACTTCATGAAGGCGGTGGTCAACGATGTTGACTTCTCCTCCTCCGAGCTGACACCGGAGGAGCGCAACCTCCTCTCTGCCGCCTACAAGCACGTGATCAGCATGCGCCGCAGTGCCTTAAGGCCGATAATGCTGACCGAGCTCAAGCAGCAGAGAGGAATGGCGAACTCGGCTGCCAAGTGGAGAAGTAAGTAGGAGTATCGGTTGGTTATTGAAGAGGAGTTGTCGGGGATTTGTCGCGAGGTTTTGGAGATGATTGAGGGGAAATTGATGTGTGAAGGGAATAAGAAGGTTGAGGCTGATGCAGAGGTGTTTTATTTGAAGATGAAGGGGGATTATAATAGGTATTTGGCGGAGTTTAAGGATGGGAGTGAGAAGGATGTTGCTGCTGAGAAGACTATGATGTGCTACAAAGCTGCTCAGGTATGAGTTTGTTGATTATTGAATTTTAATTATTTTTTGTTTGATTTATTTATTTATTTATGCATTTGTAGTTACAAAGCTGATCATGCTTATGTGTATTCATTATTGAATTTTAATATTATTATTTTGCATTTGTAGTTACAAAGCTGATCAGGTTTGTGTTCATTGATTATTGAACTTTTATTATTTTTTGATTGATTGATTTATTTATTTATGCATTTGTAGTTACAAAGCTGATCAGGTTTGTGTTTGTTGATTATTGAATTTTAATTACTTTTTGTTTGATTTTTTATTTATTTATACATTTCTACATACAAAGCTGATCAGGTTTGTGTAATTGATTTTTCATTTATTATGTAGTCGTAGTTACAAAGCTGCTCAGGTATGAGTTTGTTGATGATTTGATGTGTACTGCCTGTGTCCCAAAATGATTGTCCAGTTTTGAGTCACTATGTGTAACATTATAGCAAACAAATGATGATTTGGTGTATACTAGATTGTTCAGTTTGAGTTTCAATATGTCAAAACTAAGGACTGTTAAAATTCAAAACTAGACAATCTTTTCTTGACATATAGTATTATTTTCTGTTTTATTTTGATTTACCTTAGGTGCCTTCAGTGATTTGAGTGATTGTGTGATTGATTTTCTGTATTTATTTATGCTTTTATAATTACATTTTTGAGAGATTATGTGTAAGATTAAGCAAATGACTAAATAATGAATAATGTACTGTATGTGTTTATTGATTATTATTTCAAATTATTTCTAGTTTCATTTTGGCTTTGATTAGGTGAAAGTGTATACCTAACAAGTAACTTTTTTATCGAGAATCAGTTTGAATTTGTGATACTTGAATCATATCCACTAGATTACTAGAATATGTTGCTGATCAGCATTGTTGTGCCTTACAAGGTAAAATATTTTAGCTATCATTTAAATTTGGTCGCCTTATGTCATCTGTTTAGGATATGTTGCTGATCAGTATTATTAATTACAGTCATCTGTTTGTGATGATATAATTTTTGTGAGATTTTACTTCTTATATTACGTATGAATTGGTTGTAACGATGATCGATTGAAATTATGCGAATTGTTTTGACCAAATCCATACTTCACTGTTGAGAATTACGAGTTAAGGTTATTCCTGATATCCATCTGCTGTTGGTGTAAAATAAATCTAATATTGAGTTCTTATGTAGGTGATTATAAACTGAAACAATTTATTGATTGGTGAGTTATTTATGTTTGAGTAGTTTTCATTGTTTGTCATGGTGATGGTTTCAGGAGATTGCTGAAGCAGAGTTAAACCCAACTAATTCAACTCGCCTAGGGCTGGCACTCAACTTTGCAGTCTTTTACTATGAGATCATGAGCTCCCCTGACCAAGCTTGCACTCTTGGCAAACAGGTTGCTTTGAAGAGTATTATGTATATCTGTATTATTTCGATTGAAGATACCACTGTTAGAAGAAGGAAAAGTATCCATTTCATGATTTGTTTCAATAGTTCTTTTATACTGCATTTTTGTGGGTTCTGATGTCTCTCTCTCTCTCTCTCTCTCGATTATGGCCAGGCTTTCGATGATGCTATTAAGGAGCTGGACAGTTTAGGCGAGGATGGCTACAAGGAAAGCACTCTGATAATGCAGCTTCTTCGTGATAATCTCACTTTGTGGACATCAGAACTACAAAAGGTATAATTAAACTCTACAAGGTAAGTGTTTCTTCTGTCCTATTCAATTACCATACTCAGGCAGTTCCTTGTTATGTTTCACATAGGATCATGAATATGAAGCTTTGGTCAACGAAGAATCGTAGACAGAGAACAAGCAGTGAAGTCCCATGTAGTAATGTTCATTTCTGTATATAGTTGACATAGTACCCAAGCTGTTAAAGCCTGTGTATCGCCTTAGTTTACTACCACATGAAACTCTTCTGGTAATGTTCATTTGTGTATATAGTTAGGTGTTTTGTGAATACTTCAAATAATACCCAAGACCCAAGTTCTTAGAGGCTGTCTGCCTTAGTTTACTACCACATGAAACTCTTCTATAGAGATGTATCTGTTGGTCTTGATGAAGAAATTACGCATGATGAATTGATGATAATGTGAATTTGATATAATACTCTCGAATCTTCTTATAGCATACCTTGCTTGCTTGCTCCTTGTTCATCCAGGTTTTCCATTAGTTCAGCTCAGTGTCTCATCTAGACTTTACAATAAATGTAATCCATCTGCATAAAAGTTTTGAAAATGTATTCGTGTAGCTTTGCCATTAGTATTTAATTCCTATAAGTTAGAATCATTTCATGGTTCTGATCGACTAGGATATGGATACATAAGTATCAACAGCTTTTTACATTATTGTGTATAGTATCTCTCTTGTTAAATGTTTTCTGTTCGATTGTCTTCACCTTTTCTATTATATGTCGCAATCAAATTAGAAGAGTAGCTAATGTGTAATCTTTCGACTCTACCTAAGTCGCCACTGAAGAACGGAGTTGATGTCCATAAATTGGCAGTTGGCAGCATCATATATTAATATATATATGTTTGCTACAGTTCAACAATTTCCATCTGTGCTAAGCCAAACTTTAAGAATTGAAGATACAGGTGTTCATATATTAATATGTTTGCTACACAGAATTACTCAGATGATCGAGGGCCATTATTAACAAATTCACGACATCACATTCAACTACGAAATATTGTTAAACACCAGGGGTGTACCATGTTCACAAAACAAAGTATACGATAAGCATATAGCAAAACGAAACAATCTTCATCACATAGACATTAACACAATACCAAGCCTAAATTGATCAAACTAGATGATAACTATCAATACTATTCAGGCCCCAAAAGATGAGAGAATCAGCAAGCTGCCTAAGCACGCTCACCCCTGATCCTCCTAGCGAGTTGAATGTCCTTGGGCATGATAGTCACACGCTTGGCATGGATGGCGCAGAGGTTGGTATCTTCAAACAGCCCCACCAAATAAGCTTCTGCAGCTTCCTGAAGGGCAAGCACAGCATGGCTCTGGAAACGCAGATCAGTCTACAAAAACAATTAAAAAATGTTATTCCCCAACAGTCTCATCTACAGACAGCAAGAAGGTGATATGTAGGTAGCATGTTATGAACCTTGAAGTCCTGGGCGATTTCACGAACAAGCCTTTGGAAAGGCAGCTTCCTGATCAAGAGCTCAGTACTCTTCTGGTACTTACGGATTTCACTGCATAAGACAATCCAAGCTTGAATCACAAACAAAAGTGAAGTGAATAAAGAAACGTAATAGATTAACAAATTACACGCATCACTCACCGAAGAGCAACAGTTCCAGGGCGGTATCTGTGGGGCTTCTTCACTCCTCCAGTGGTTGGGGCAGACTTACGCGCAGCCTGCAACAAAACCATCATGTGTTGAAATACAGAAACACTACAACCATCTATCTATATTAAACGGTAGAACATTTTTTACAGGACCGTGTAACAACACTGAATTATAATGCACACCATTAAAGAAGAGTCTAAATTAACAATACACAAGAAACCCATAACATATCCCTACATCATAAATTTCATGAACAGTTGATTAATTTCATCAACTATATTCTAAACCCCAACCAATTTTGTATGAACAGTATGCACAAACCTTAGTAGCAAGTTGCTTCCTGGGAGCTTTTCCTCCAGTTGACTTACGAGCAGTTTGCTTAGTACGAGCCATTTCTTTTCAAACAAAAGAATCAATATCAATTAAAACAAAATCAAACAATCACAAAACACTATGTTCAAGAAGTAACCTAAACAGAAAACAAAATCTAGTAGTTAAATTACGTGGATAAAAAAAAATTACACCCCAAATTACAATTGATTAAAAAATGGCAGTTACAAAAATAAATTCAACAAATTAAAGTAAAAGTTAACAATATAAAAAAAAATCATATAACTCACATTCAAGAAAATAAGGCACCCAACATACTAAATCACATAAACAACACCGATCTCAAAACGAAACTACAAACCCTAGCTTTCGACGTTAAAACCCTAATTATCAACAAGAAAATATTAATTCATGTAATCAGTTACTAACTAAACTACAAAAAAATTACAGCAGAAGAATTTTAATAGCTAGCTTACTATATATCACATCAATATATAAAAAATTATCATGAAGCCCTAATAAAAAACAATTGAATAAACATATATGACTCAATCAAAGTTAACAAAACAAATAACAAAAAATTAATAAATTGAAATACAGTAATAATATACAGAACTAGGGGAAAAAGCTGGTAAAGAAAAGAATAATTTCATAAAAAATAATTATTAAATTTTAATTATTTTACCTTTTTTTTCTCTTTGGATTTGAGTTTGAAAAGGCGAATGAGCAAAGAGTTCGAATGTTAGAATGGTAGTTGGATATTTATAAGTGGAGCTATCGGATCAGATTTGATCCGACGGTTGTGGATTAATATCCGTGTGTTATTTAATAGAGGATCGGACGGTGATTAATGTGGCGGTTTGTGTTTTCTTGAGTTAATGGATGGTTCAGATTTGGAGTTTGTGAGTCGACCAGGATTGAAGATGGTGAATGCTGGATTTCTATTGGTTGGAATTTTGATGTGGCTCCTGAAGTTTTTTTTTTTTTGAGTGTTAAATATAGATGACTTTAGATTAGAAAAATACGGTGTGTGATGGATTGGGATTTCGACTTTTAAGACTTCTATTTATTCTTCCGTATTAAAATTAAATACTTCTCATTTTATTACTCCTTTCATCTCGATTTTTAATACTTATTTGAATTTACACACACTTTAATAAATTTTTAAATTTACTTCCATTGATTCCACAAACATTTAGTCGAAATAGAATATGTTTTGGGATTTTCCAATATAATAATATAAAAAAAAAATTCCTTTAGATATTGAGATGTAAGAAACATTGAATTTGACATCAATTATTTTTATTCATTTTTAATAATATAAAATATATTCATATTTAGTTAATATCAGTAAATTTGTCTGTGAAAAGTTTTTTCATAATTATTATTTTCTTATAAATTTTATATAATATAAACAAACAGTAATTCATAATCAACCATTAATATGAAAAAACGGAAATAACACTTGCAATTGAAACAAGCATTTGATAAATGTTTGATAATCAGTTTCAAATGACCAATTCTTCACTTTCGGCATTAATAACTTAATATCTATAATTACTTTTATGTATAATATAAAAATTATAATAAAATAATATTAAAATATTTTTAAAAAACCTAATCCAATAATATCAATTTTATATTTTATTTAAATAATAAAAAGTGAATTTACGGTCAAGTCTTAAATTTTAATCCTAAAATGTTAATTAATTTAAAATGAATAATATCTATCTGGCTAACGGTAATTTACAATAAAAGTTTCTTTTATAAAGCCACTCAGAATGTTGAAATTTAATAAATTTTTTTGTAATTTGAGGATTAATTATATTCAAGTGTCCGCTTATTACTCTAGAACTAATAAAATTGCACTTATCACTCAACTAATAAAACTGCACTTTCCATTCTAATTGCATGTATAAATTCATTTTGAATTTTTAAGTTCATTGATGTTTGTTGAATGTTCAACTGTAATTGTTTTATAGAATTTTCATTTTGCACCATGTTTGTTGAAATAATTGGTTTGTTGTAATTGAAGGATGAAGGAATTAAGAAAGCATGAACACTTCGGAATCAGAAATAGCTTAATCTCCAATAGTTCCATTGTTAAGTAGTTGGGATACTATTAGACTTCCATCTATTTGCCTGCTCAAGATTTTGAACCAGAACCGACTCCTCGTCGGTTCGAGATGGAACTTAAACTGCTCGGTTCGGCCGGTTCCGATCTGCTCGTCTGCTCTCGGTTATTTTCGATTCGAGCAGGCTTTCAAGTATTTTCGCTCTGCTTCGTTACTCAAGTTATATATATATATAATTTTTTAATTTTTTAATTAAAAATTAATCGAGCCTCGGTTTCCGAACCGATTTGAGCTGAAAACTGTAACCGAACCGAAATTTTTTTCGTTTTTTGTTTCGAACCGAAATCTGCTCGTTCCAATCCTGCCTCCAATTTCTAAGTATTTTCTTGCCTCTGCCTGCTCTGCCTGGGCCTTGCCTCTGTTTGCCAGGATTTTATTTGGAAGTTCCTTGGGATAATTAGTAGCTGCCCAACCGCTGTAATTAATAAAGTAGGAGGGCTACAAACTCTGGCCTTTTAACAAGGCATTATCTGAGGAATCATTGAATGAGATTAAGGATATGAAAAAATATGACTCTACGAACACCCATGCTGCAACAGTGCGTATAAGTCGAAGAAGGGTTGTGAGGGAGACAAGTGCTATCAAGAATGTGTACAGCAGTAATAGATTGAAGAGGTAAGAGAAATCTAAATCCATCAAGATTATAATTCCTTCTTTGAAGCAATGGATGACAATGTTAATGTTCAGAAGAAAGAAAGTAGTGTTAACCAAAGTGAAATATCATAGATAGCTGGTATCTATTATTCCCATTTCTCAATTATTGTGCTAAACTATCTATACAAATATAGTATAGATATAAAGATAACTAATTAGACAAAATGAACGAGTATAGTTTACAGTTCTATAATGGAGTATAACTAAGTGTTGAGATGAAGCTATTTTTGCAACGGAGCAAACGGCTCAGCTAATGACTGTAAAATGGCGCTGCTTATGTAAATGCTCAAGATAAAGTTCTACTGGGCCAAAGGCCCAGAACGGTCGCAAATGAGGCCGTTTTATGGGTCACATTTAATTTTCGCCGAAATGATTATTCGGCGCCATTTTTTCGCTTTTCGCGCTTTTAATATTCTAACTAAAAGTATGCTCGCCTATGATTAGATAGCTATTTGCCATGAGCCTCCTGAATATCACATAACGTAATAACAACTACTCATGTAAAAAATATTGCGTTTTAATATTCTCAAGAACTTAGAGAGCAGCAATCTTTATTCTGGTAGATTTTGTTGTCAGTGATTTTCTGTTTGATGTGCTGGTAACACTCAACCGACAGACTACTAATGACAGTGTGTCTAGAACAATCTTCCCTAAGCATAAGAAAATATACAAAGAAGAAAAGATTGAAGGAAACCCAGATAAAATCTCAGGTATCTATTTAATTTCCCAAGATTTTTAAATTCTCAAGTTATTTTATTGATTGCTTGAAATTTCAGAAAGTATTTAGAGGTCTTAAATCCTAACACTAAATTTATGAAATGGGAGACCTTATTTATAATCATCATTAAAAATTGCTAGTTACATATGAAGAAATTTGACACCTTCATTAGCATGAACATAAGTTTTCCAGATTCCATACACAAAATATTGCAATTTGCAAGAGGAAACATAAGCTCTTGGTGTTCATATTAAAGATACAAGTACTTAAAAAAAGATTACACCGAACAACATTTCACCACATAGAACATGACCTGAATATTGAAGCTTTCAATTCATAACTTAATATTAGCATCCATAACTATATAACAATGACATCTTATTAAAGAATAGCTAGATATTGAATACAGCTCTAACCAAATAAAAATGAGAATACAAGAAGAGACTCAATCAGTTATCACAAGCTAGTATACAGAAGGTATGATCAAATAAGGACTAGTCTTTGTTAATGGACTTCTGGCTATGACCACAAATAAATTACACCAAGAACATGAGATATACCGAGACACCTCTCACGCCACCACCACGTACAATAAACCAGACGATGTATCAAGAACAATGATGAATGCGCATATCACATCTCAGCAAACAAGAACTCGGAACATTGATCCTACTAAACAGAGATAGCTATTGTATTGATTGTAAGCCATAAAGCCAATACCCATTTGCCCATGTAGTATATTTTCGAGTCCACAGAACAGACAAATTACTGTCTATCGTACTTTGTACAACTCCTTAATCCAACTTTGATCTTGAGAGCGGACACTATGACTTATCTGAATATTCCATAGCCAGCTGTTAAGATCCATGAAACCGAAAACAGCCAGCAACTCCAAGGCAGTTTGCAAGACGGATGATAGATGGTAGCACAACTTCTGAATGTGGAGCCACATACTCGGGGAGTTCAGGTATACAAGTGGGTAAATACTGGTCACCATTCTCTCGCAGACAAAACAGAGTGAGCACTGCTCGGCAGAAAATAAATCTGGATCGACAAAAACATGTGTGATATTCATAGGTTAAAATTTAAGTAAAGCACATTTAGACATTAAAAATAGCAAATAATTACATAAAGAAATTAATCACTAAGGTTAGCACAGTGGTCACAAGGGTCTTTTGAGATACAAGTGAATAACATATCCAAACACCCAAAAACAATAACAAATATAAGACATTCCTTTATAAGTAAATGACATATCCAACATTCTAAAAACTCAAAATCACCTTACAAGGTGTCTTTTGACCCCGGAAAATGGTAAATCAAAGATCAAGATTGTTGAATGATTATCTTTACATACTTAAGGACTCTTTTAACAATGGACATCAGTAAAGAAGTCATACTAACTTCTATGAATTCAATGCTTGTAAAATAATTTCATATAAGGATGTTGAATGCAATTAACATGCTTTATGAAGTAGTTCCATTATATTCTAATGCATTGTACCAAAAGGAATATGGAATGAGAATGATAGAGATCACACCACCTGAGGATCAGCCGACGCAATAATGGATTCGATAAAAATTGTGCCCAGGCCAAATCTATGCTGGTTGATGTACAAAGAGTGACCTCCCATTGAGCAAAAGCAGCAGAAATTATACTGTCGCCATCATCAAAAACCTCCTGAAGAAGAAATTTAAGTAAGAGAAGGCATGGAAAGTGATGTAACGATAGCATTCCAGCAAACTTACTAGATCATCATTGGATGATTTCAGGCCAACCAATTCACAAAATGCCTGTAAGGGAGCAGCTAAGAAAAAGGTGAATTGACTTCCATTTTGTGTACCATCAAGTGCACCAGGATTCTTATGTGATGGATTCAGAGGAGAAAGAAGTAAAGCAGCTGTTTCGCCCCTTTCAGCACCATGTAAAACCTGGTACAATAAAAAGTGGAGCAACAGAAAAACCAACAAATATCAACATTGGTTTCAGCAAGAGTTGGTAAAAGAACAAGCTCAATCTATTTCATCTGTATTTTTTGGTGAGTAGGATAAATCAGAGTGAACGAAGTATATTGTAACAAGGCAGTCATTATTTGCCAGCATTTAGGGACAACCGACAACATAGAATAAACATGGCTGGATTGTGCAAACTCAATATCTTTAAGCTGTGGCTCTAAGCTTTTCTGCAGAACATCGATCCTGAATCACAGTTATCAGGATTTTATAACAGGTGTTTCAAGATCACCGAACTTTTAACAGCCTCTGTGATTTTCTTTAAGTTTCATAAAATGTAAAAAGAACTACATGGCCTGGTCATATTTCATATAAAAGCTGTTATTTATCTAAAAGAACCACTTGATGACATTATACCAGAGACTGAACATAGCTATGCCTATGTTTTCCATGTATCTGATATTTATAGTGATTCTAACAGACATCTTATGGGTTCATCGGTTGGGACTACTAATTATTCAGTTATGACAAACCTGCCTTGAATGCATGGCTGTTATCACTGTCAATAATAAGCAAAAGAGGTCTTCTGGTGAAAGGAATCAGATCGTCAGGGTATAGGAAATTTGCACCTGGTAATATAAATCATCATTTAACGCTGCAATGGATCATTATGGGTATCATAAAGGACACAATCTGGAATGAACTTAATAAGCAACATACTACTACCTCCGTTTTTGCATGGACCCAACCACAAGTGGTTCTCATAATTTTGACTCGAGAGTTCCTTATGCTGAATATTATTGCCACGAAGAGCGGTGTCCCTGTTATTAGTTTTATGAGAATTGGAACTGAGCTTGGAAGATCTTTTCGAATTTCCACTGCCTTCGACATATGATGTGGTACCACCATGATTCCCTATTAATGAAGAAATGGGATATACTTTAGCTCCTACCTTAGTGAAGTTTGCATGCCTGATTGAGGTAAATTAATAAAAAGTGCAAGTAACCTGAGGCTGACAGGTAAACTAGCATGACACTTTCTGGAGGAAGCTCAGCACAAATCGTAGCAATAACCTGCCAAAAAGAAACATTCCATGGTGAGTAGCTTACTTCTGCCAGACGACAGCAAAACGATTTACAAGATCATAGAGACTATTGTACATTAGTATTCTCAATCTGAAAGGTAATAAGCAGAAAAGCCTGAATTACGCATTACTGAATGTTAGCCCATTACCCAACCTCTCACCTTAAAAAAACATATATGCCAGATGAAAGAAGCCAAGTAGCAGCCGGTGACTCACTAACCCATTCCTTATAATCAAGGAAACAAATAAGTTTGGTCCCTAGTCCCTACTGATATCAAAATTTCTAAATTCTTCCATCATGCTAAAACAGGTTGTGCGAATATCTAGGATTTGAATAACAGAGTTAGGGAAGAAGAGTCAGCATTTTAATTAACTTGCACATCACTTACAGCTAGCAACTGCGTCACAGCAGGTCGATAGAGAATTGCTTTTTTGGGATTAGGAGGTAAATTTGGATCTGTCATATCTGCAGCCAATTTCATATCAATAATCCCAGAAGTAATAGAATGGTCTGGACCACCATTCTCTCGTAATTCAAGAGGATGCTTTTGAGGGATAGGTCCAGTGGGTTCCCACTCCAAACACTGCAGCATCCTGAATGTGTCGAGCGTTTGTTCTGTGAATCTGACCTGAAATGACGATGTAAAAAGAACTATGTACAACTCAGTAAGATAGAGAACTATGATGCCATTAAGATACAATAATTACCTCGTTTTTGTGATAACTAGTTAAAACTGCATCTCGAAACTTCAGAACTTTCTTAGAATGGAAACGATTGACGTATGATTGAGATGACGGGTATGAATCCAACAATAAAGAATATCGTAAAGGCCTTGTGTTTAAATACAATGAATTAGACCTGTTGAACTGAATAACTTCTTGAAGAACTAACTTCCATTCTTTAAAACTGGTTCCCTGTAGACAAAGTTCATTACATATAGTTAGGGAAAAGGATAAAGTTAAATGTAGAAGCTGACATATATTCATTTTCATAATGAAAACTTCTCCAGCAGAGTCGTGGAACTGTTCAAAAGACCTCAAGAAGGAAAATGTGAACCACATTCAGCACTATGTAAAGAAAGGATGCCAATTTGTGGGATGTCAAACAGAAAATTAAAAAAGCCATAATTAAACAAAGAAAAAGTACTACATCCATAGCTTGTTCTACCATGGACGAAAGAGCAAAATCTTGCAAGATCTATACATACGATTATTACCAGAATATGTTGCTGCTAATTTTATTCTACAACTGGAAAATTATTTATACAGAATCAAAGAAAGAGTCGTCAACAATCTCAGATTCCAGAAGTGGAAAGTTAAAATTCAAACCAACTAGTTGCTGCTCATTTCAAGAAGTCTCTGAGAATCTCAAAATACATACACCTAGTAAGCCCAAAGACAACATCACACATATGTTAAATTACACAGCTTCATTATCAAAATCAGCTGACGTTAAATCACAAAACTACAATGACATCAAGACAACCATCATAGATTCCCATTATTAAACATGTAAAAACAAAGCTACAATAACCTTTAAATAACCTACCATCAATAACTAACTCCAATTTACACAACCAGAAAACTGAATAAATTATTCAAAAATAAATTAAATAACGAATAATCCATGATGGCAATCCACATAACCAAAGCATAATCATAGCAGCAAAATAAATTATTGAGTCCTCCAAAATAAATATATTTAACATATTCAATATGGAACGAGTTCTCCTAAACAATGCATTCAACATCAATGTCAGTAAAATACGGAACACAACACATTCGTCAATTCATACATTTAACATATTCAACATGGGACGAGTCCTCCTAAACAACGCATTCGACATCAACGTCAATAAAACATGTTACAAAAAACATTCCTCGATTCACACATACATACCGGAAAACAACTAGTACTCTCATCAACAAGCCCCCTAAACCTCTCCAACAACAAATCAACCATCTCAACTCTATTCAACAACAACGCCACCATCAAAAACCTCGCGTAAAACCTCAACTCCTTATACCTAACCCCTCGATCCCCCTCGGACCCCTCAAAATACCTCCTACTCAAAATCGCCTCGTAAAACACATACGCTCCAACCAAAAACCTCATCTCACTACTCCTCATATACTGACTATAATACAATTGACCAATTCTCGAAGCGATCTCTCCAATTTCCCAACGATGTAAACCTAATTCGATTAATTCCCTTCGATTTTCCTGCTGAAATTTCCATAACTTTGTGTACGCGCTGAATACTTTGTGGAAATTGTGGGAGTTTTGCC
Organism: Lithospermum erythrorhizon; assembly: GCA_019722365.1. Classification (NCBI taxonomy): domain Eukaryota; kingdom Viridiplantae; phylum Streptophyta; class Magnoliopsida; order Boraginales; family Boraginaceae; genus Lithospermum; species Lithospermum erythrorhizon. The sequence goes on along the minus strand of JADFUC010001681.1, from coordinate 606,239 downwards.
CTCTGGTTGTGGAGTACAAGGGTAAGTCCCTCACGCGCGCGAATTTCTTCTCCGCCGATTCCACCAGCCCCCGAAATTTACCCGAAACGTCGTTGTTCGACATTACTGTAGCATCTTCTTCAACTAACGAAAGTGATAGTTAGTGTGCATATATATATATATATTGAAATAACTTTTTTTAGTTATTAAACGAAACGCAACGGAATAAAATATAGGATCGTTAACGGAATAAAATAGAATCGTTAATTTATTTAATATGTGTGTGTAAATAATTTTTTTTGGGGGGTGGACTTTGAGGAGAGGTTAGGTGTGAAAGTGAGTGAAAAAGGGGTGGATTTGAGGTGATCGAGAAATTATTTTGTTTATTTGGTAGTAATAGTTTAATGGATTTATAGTTTTATTTATTTGTTTTTATTTTGGAAGGTATTGTTTGGTACAGAGAATAAACAGAGGCGGGCGTTGAAGGAATTATTCGTTTGTTTGGTTTTGTTGAGGTTAAGCTGCCGGAATTTTTTCGGGGTGTGAAGAGGAAAAAGAATAGATATGAGGAAATAGTATAGGGAAAAGAGGAAGAGAGGATTTGTGTACGAGTGTGGGGTTGTGGTGGTTAGAGATTGGATACCCCATGAAATTTGAAAGAGGAATATCTTTTGTTCGTTTTTGTTTTGACATGATTAGCAGATATCGCCGCATCGCTACATAAATTGCTACGACACGTATAAATTATTTAATTTAATTGACACATCTGCTAAATTGTAGTTTGTATTGTATAAATATACTCAACATGATTTGATAAAATAACGGTTATTGGTTCGGTGATTTATCTTCAATCATTGATGCTTTTTATGCGGCCATTAATTTTTCACATACATATTACATTATTAATCTAACATTTAGATGCATATATTGAGTCAAGTATATTATTCTTGAAATCGAAAGAAATTAAAATTAATATTTGATTTGATTTATATTATCTCAAATTGAACTCTCTAGTATCGAGACTTTTGTAGACAGTGAAAATTTAATTAATTATATTATTTAACTTACTTAATATGATCGACACTAGCGCCAATCTCAACAAGGACACGTGACATTAGGGTTTCGATCGAGCCTCCAATTAAAATCGTGACTCGCAAATTAGTGGTTCCCTGACATTTTACCCACCAAATTAATTACTAGTGGTAAAACTAGGGTTTACAATTAAATTGAACTCTAATTTTACATTGCATGATGACGTGGCATTAAATGTTGTTCCATAAATTTACGGATTAAAATAATAAATTGAATAAGAAAATCGAAATAAAAACGAGGTTTTTTGGATAAACGAACTTCAAATGGCGATCCGATAAAATAGGGTATGGAAATTAGGTTAAGTTTTAGCCGTTGAAAAATCAAAGTCAAGCTGTTCACAAGATTAAAGATTTGATTAAATAATATTATTTTAATATATTATTCACCACCAATAAACAATTTCGATAGCCTATAAATTTTTATCTCAACCAATTCAATCTCCCGAATATAATAAAAATAAAATAAAAGTGCCTCCTGGTAAAAATTTAAGATGTTAACAACTCAGTTATGATTATTCATAGAAACCATCGGGTGATTTTTCTGTAGAAAACTATAGAATCACCAAAAAATATCAAATCATCAACCCGCAGTTCTAACAGCGCCTAAATCAAGAACGGAAAAGAACACAAAAATTTTCAACTCTAACACCAAAATAGACGCTAATATCGTGAATTAGTGTCAATTCATCGCATAAACGCAGTAATTTCGTGGATCAAACCCCAAACCGATGAAAATCGATAATCCGTATTCATAAATAAAGTGAAACTACGATTAAGCCTCCAAAGCCTCAGAAATCATACGCAGGATATAAGTTGTACAACCCCGCCCTGCCTATCGAAAATACGAGTATACCTTTGACAAAGATAAAAGATATCATCTCGGGATACATTAACTCGATAGTAATAACATTTGAAGCTCAAGAGCCTACTGCTGACTCGCACTCAATCTAGTCAGACGAGATCGTTCGGCGGCGCCTCTAGACACATATCCAAGTGTAAGTCTCAAAACTAAAGCCTAAAGACCAAGACGTCGAGACAACCATATCGCTAAGCGCTTCTCCCGCTCTGACCATATCCAACACTAACTCTTCTATCCGCCCAGATCGCACTTTGTGACTTATATAAATTTTGGTGATCATACAATCTGGCCCAAACATAAATCTGCTCCCACTTTAATCACATAGCCGCAAGACAAATTCATCCCCCATAATCAAGCGCCTAAACCAAGACTAAATCCAAATCAAGTCCAAGACTACACGGGGTTCAAGTTTCAAGATCTCAAACAAGAATCCATTTGGTAACAATGTATCGATAATGAACCCCACCCATTTGATAAATTATTTTCAGTACCTAGCATTCTTCTCCAAAAAAATTTAACAGAGCTTAATACACATACCCAACACAAAATCTTTCTAGCAATGAACTGGTCTCTTCTAAGTCCTATATCCCCGAACCGCGTCTAAGTTTTACGGTAAATTTGCTTGTCTAAGTCTCATATATATGGTTGTTGATTTATCAAGTGCCATAAATTAAAAAACATTTTTGATTTTATTGATGTTTGTAAATAAGAGTAATTTAGGCCTTATAACATCCTTATTAGTCTTATCGAAATTAACTACAATACCATATCATTTGAAGCTATAAAATTTATTAATGATGATTGATGGGCAACTTATTCCGTGCCTAATTTAATTAGAGCTACTAGTACTACTATGCACGTTGACAGTTTGCATAGTTGTCAAACTATCATGCCAACTCTACTCTACTCATATGGAGTATTGATTATTATTGTAGGAGTAGTTTGTAAGTTTACCATACTATAGATTAGGCAGGATGGAGGAAATTAGTAAAACGATAATGTTGCATATAAATAGTAGACAAATGTCATACCAACTGCCAACTCTACATACAACTTTTTCATGAATGAATCAAAGTTAAAAGGAGCAGGTGAAAATCAAGCTTCTTCCCTGATTGATATGTTGCTAAATCTCGAGTTTCACTTTCTTTTCTCAATTTACTACATAATTAAGTCGTTTTCTTGCTTTATTAGGTAAAAAATCTTGTCTATTTGGCCTTGTAAACTACTCCGTAGTTGAACTAAACGTAAGATATCCAAAGTTGAATTCAAAATTAAATAGTGTTAACTCATTGCCCACAAATAATTGCAACTCTTTTGACACGAAATATAAGCTGGGCCAGGTGTGCCATAGTCAACTTTCAGCAATAGTGAAAAATGATGAACTTTAACATTGGCTTGCTTTTTATCTTTGGGAAAGAAACTACGGAGTATATAGAGAACTTTTCATAATCTTATGCATTAAGCATTATGACCAACACTAAGATAAAAAGATCTTTTTCACATTGATGAGTTGCTTTTAGTTCAAAAGATGAGGGTAACACACGAACTAAAGAAAGCAATAAGAAGTGCACATTTCGATAATTAAGGAGGTCTCCTTATTTGCTTTCAAGTCAAAAGAAATCCATATGTGCACCCAATTATGATTTCCAATTATGATTTCTGACAACAATAAAAGAGGCTTCAAAGTTTGGTTTATGTCTCTTTTGGTACAACTTTATTAGTTGCCAATTTGTACAACTGTAGTTTATTTATTATTTTCCCAATTTATAGAGGAAGGAGTTAATGTCAACGGCTCAACTCAAGTCTTGAATATTTAATACTCCGTACATTGTTCAATTATTAGCAAGTTTTGTACATATAATCATTCTATTGATTTTAATTTTTCAAAACAACTATATGTCCAACAGTCCAACAGATAGACGTTTGTAACAAGGCTCATTAGGATGGCTTGTTTATTTGGAGTTTGGACCATTGATCCGCTTCATGTTCATCTCAAGTTGTTAAGGCCACGTACAAAAGCTTGTTTGATGGCCTATTTGCATTAATTGCATATTATATATGTGCTCAAAACGAAAGCTTAAAGATCGGTCCTATTGATAAAAAAGAAAAAATATAGCTCCTTCAGATTCTAAATTCGAATCTCATATAAGGGGAACATCCTTTCAAATTTTAATTTCGTCCATTAGAAAAATTAATCATATCAACGAATTAGATCGCAACGTTTAATTTTCATAATATATAGAATAATTTCTTCTCTTTATATATGACTTGAAAGAATCTGTAAAGGTTTAAAAGTTGAGAAAGTCTTACTTCGTTCGTATGGGTGTATTAGACATTGCCCAAACTTGAGCCAGAAGACAAATTTTACAAAAGCAAGTTTGGTGGTCTACCTATGTATAAGTTCACAAAACAACAGCTTAAGGACCAGCTCCATTGAGGATTCAGATTGATAACCGCTTATTTAGGACAGCTATGCAATAATAATATCCATACTCTATAGTTTCAATATATATTATGGGATCTCTATAAGTTTAATTTCAAATAAGAGTACAAGACACCGGTCATTATTGTACACGATGTAATGATTCACTTTGCCAAATTGAAAGACTACGTGACCATTAAGAAAATGCTTTCAGACTAATTATATCAATCGAGTACCCAAACAAAAATCTGTTTCCAGAGACCCCATCAAATTAATTTTCAACTGTTGCTTGTGTAATGAAAGACAACTGGAAATTTGAGTCAAATTTCCCTACAAGTATTTGTTTTGCTATGAAACGTTTTCTTTTTTCACTTTATATTGCATTTTAACTCTAATCCTATTCATTCTTGATTAGTCCTTAAATAATGAATACACGTTTTATGGCCTTTATGGGTAAAAAATTACATTAGGATCATATGCTTAAATTTTTCATGTATTTAAGATGCTTAAATTTTTAAATATGAACCGATCAATCACCAAAATTGATAATCAATTTCCAATACTAATAGTGTATCATTCTAGAGCTTCACATTCATGATTCATACACGAACCCAACTTCCATATGATAATTTTATACAAATATTAAGTCTTTTACTTTAATGATAATCTCTTAAAACAAAATTTATGTTTGACAACTATCTCACAATTATGTGATTTGTCATACACTTCTTCTCAAATTTTATATGTAGAATATAGATCTCAAATGAACCAAAATATGGCCTTTATTAAACTATTATGAGTTGATGATATAGATATATTAGCTTACAGAGAGGAGAGAAAACTTGTAATTTTTTTAAGGTTTCATCAAAGTAGCTAGGAGTTATGATTGGTCTCAAACTAACTATTTAAAATAGAATCTTACCCAAGATTTCACGAGCTTTTGGATTAAAAAATTTTTGGGTTCAATTTTGTTGACATATTTATTTTTATAACACTTACTTAGCTATAATTAATTAAAAAAATTATATTAGTTATTTATAAATACTTTCGATATACGTATTCGTAATTTCGATCTTTATGCTTAACGATCTATAATTTATATAAAAAAAAACTACTTAAAATAGAATCCAAAGTCATTTTAAACTTTCGCTTGACTATAAATTTCAACAAAAAATAGTACAGATATGACTTCTGGACGATCAACCAACTAACGCAACTTAAAACAAAAAAAATTATAATGAAGCATCATCAATTTAAGTCAATTAACCAAAATTATGAATATTGTATGTATAGAATAGATCAATTGATTGAAAACAGAGTAAACATATTATTCCTCAACACAGGCAGGGCAAGGAAGCGAATCAAATTATGTGCCTCGTCCCAAATTACAGTCCCCTATGTCATTTACAAGAATATAGCTTAATCTAGACATCCAATTATTTCAACATCAATTTTTTATGACAATACAAGTTATGTTTAATTCCCATGAATCTCATACGTAGTGTTTGAGACTTCAATATACCAATTTTTCTTTCATTCTTGGATGATGTACAAAAGCTTCCTTTGTTCTCTTACTAGTAGACTTTATCAACTTAGACCAAAACCCTTGTTTCTTCTCCTTAATATTCTCAATATTATTCACCCCATCTTTAACTCTTCCGCCACCTCTCGCCGCCTCAAAGGCTATTGATCGACTCTTCTTCAACCCATCGCTGCCGCTTCTACCGGAAACAATAGAAAATGAGCTCAAAACATCCGACATGATCCGGTGATGTTTTTTTGATCTGGAAGGAGGAGACATATGAGTTGGAGAAGAATGACCAGAGGAATAGTAGTAAAATTTGGTAGGTGATGAAGAGTTAGAATTTGATGAATATTGGTTATATGAAGGAAGTACCAAATTAATTGGCACTGAAAGCTTTGAGAGCTTTTCTCTTAAACAACATGAACAAACACCTGGGCTTTGCATGTGATTTTTGTGTTTCATGCAAACTACTTCTGCTTCTGACCAACCCATTTAGTTTTTCTTCTGTTTTGTGACTAATTTTGGGAAATTGTCTCCTTTTTGTTGTTGTTGTTGCTGCTGCTGTTGATCAACTTGATGATGAAGAAGAGAATTATGAAAGACAAAAGGAGGAGGAGAAGGGATATATAACAGGGGGTTTGCACGTGCGAGTCCACACATTCTAAGAAGGTTCATTTGAACGTGTAATAGTAGTCATTTGACCCATTTAATTATTATGTCGATTTGAGGCCAAAGTGGAAATCGAGGTCGGTTACGTATTTGTTAAGTAGAAGTGTTGAACCGTTGTGGAAGAAATATACTGATAAAATTTGACGTTGAAGGATTTTCACACAAAATAAAAATGCATTAACACCAATTCATTTTTACCTTTATATCCTTATAAAACATAATTAATGATCCATCTTTAAGAGTTAATACTCATAATATTTGGAGAATGGAATTATCGTTAGATATTGCTTGCACTACTATGGAATCGATCACCCGCCGTCTTTCTCCCACCATAATTCATTAACAAAATTTGAAGCAATTGGAGCCAAAATCAATTAAAATTTGAAGCATTACTAACATTTAAAATTTTCAGTTGGAGTAGAAAAAAACTAAATAAATGGAGCACACCACACCATCCATGAACAAATGTGAACTAACAGTAATTGAATTGAGCAAATATGAATTTCAGAAATTTTGATCTTAATGTTATGGCGACGAGCGATGATAACTCAATTGAATTTAAAGCGATTCGAGAAAATATTAAATCAATCCATTTATGAAAAGTGATTCACGGTACAACAAAGCTCGCCAAGTGATGTTAATATCGGCGGAGAATATCAAATTGACCTCAATGTTTATGAAAATGAGGAAGTCGATGATACGGATGAAAACGATCAAAATAATGAAGAACATGATGGTGATGCAGATGGAGTAGCCCTAAAGAATAAGTTTGATGCAGCGGGTATTATTAATTTCTTTTGTCGTTTATGTAAATATGAAAAAAATTATTTATCGTATGATTTGCATGATTTACTTTGAGTATTGTTCTTGTTAGTTTACTCAATCGATGACTTGATTAAAAACAACATTAATGTAATAACCGATATTGTTTACTAATCGTAACCAAAACTCGGCTAACACATAAGCGGGTTAGACATTATTAGTTTACACAACGAATATCAATTAGGTTTCAGAGATTTGAAATTTCGTTTTAGAGTTTGTTTTGAAGATTTGTTTGTATTATTCAACTTTGTCCTTACTAGTATAATACATAAATTATTTTATATCGATAATAATGTAAATTACCTTTTTTTGTTACGTATTTGGATTAATATATGAAGTATTTAGTTTGGAGATTAAGGTTAGGATTGGATATTGTAATGAATTTTGATTAACAGAGGGGAGAGAGTCGAAAGTGGAGAAAAAAAAAATCAAGAATCTAGCTTAATAAACAAGTGAGATCGATTTCTTAGGTTGTGATATTGAAGAAGTTCATTGTGAAGATTGAACAATGCACCTGGAATGCAATTTTATACTAGTAATAATATGGATGTTAAAGGAAAAGGAGGGTACTAATATAAGGATTTTGCTACAATGATTTTGGAATCTTTAGGATTTTCTGATTCTCTAAATCACCTGAATTTTTCATCTTAGATTGTTTATCCTGAAAATCTTTACAAACATGTAAATATGCTTTGAGTTCTTAACTTTGAGTTATAGAGTGACGGCATCGATCAAATCCGGGTGTAATGAAAATGATAGGTCTTGCATTCCTTCTCAACATTGATATGTATGAATAAATTGTATAGTATTACCATTGAATATTACTTCTATTGTTAGATTTCTGACATTTTATTTTTAAAAAAAGAGTTTTTATTTTAAACGAGGATTTCTTTGTATTGAGGAGATCCATTTGTATTATTCATTTTGTCCACTAATCAAATTTTATGTAAAGTAACTATGGTGAATATAACTAACATGACATTGTTTATCCTTATGTAGGCAATAATGGTAGGATGCAACTTAATAGGAAAAATAAGTGGTTGACAAATGAACAACAGGATATTATTTATCATTCGTTGCTCCGGATAAGTAACAAAGAAACTGAAGCGAATTGCTACAACTGAAGTTGCAAATATATATAAGTTGAAAATTTATTTAAGTGCAAAAGAATATGGGGAAAAAAAAGGCGCGCCTCTTGGAAATTAGAATACCAAAAGCGTGGAATGAAAAAAATTTCATGTAGATGTTGATCGTATTCTTGAAATTCCACTAAAACAAAGATCAACTTTGGAGTCTCTTTCCAATGCTCTAGATGTTAGCTATGGAACATTGTTTAGACGTTTCAAGGAGGGACTATTTCGTCGTCGTGTCGCTATCGAAACCACATTCACAGAGAGCAAAATAAAGCGATGCATTTCACGATTTGCCTATCCGTACTAGACCAAAGTATGCTTCCTAATGAACCCAAATTCAAAGGCCTGTATAATGTTGTTCATATTGATGAGAAATGGTTTTACATGACCCGATAGGATGAAAATTATTACCCAGTCAGAGAAGAAAATTACTTCTTATTTATCCGGAGTAGGAGTTTCATTGGGGCTTCGTAATTATGATAGCTCTTGATTTGACAATGAAAGAAATGAGGTGTTCTACGAAAAATTTGTATCTTTCCACTTTATAAAAATAGAAGTTGCCTTGAGGAAGAAGTTGTAATCGGTGTGGAGGTAAAGCAATTACCTTGGATACTAGAGATATTGTGCGAGTTTTTGTCAAAGGAAATCGTACGTGATAATGTTAAAGTGGCCATTATCGAACCAAGGGAATACTATATATATTAAACAGATAATGCAAGAGCTTTCATGTTGATCACAGTGTCAAGCATTTCAAGCATCTGTATCTTCAAGTAGTTACGACATTCGATTGGGTATGTCGACCGCCCACGACTAAAAGCTCGATCTAAATATACTGCGACTTTGGTTTCTTTAGACATTCGATTGGTATCGACCACCAGCCTTTGATCTAAATATACTTGACCTTGGTTTCTTTAGTCACCATTACAATCGTTGTGAGAACTTGTCCAGGGACATTTGGGCTTAACTATCCGAGGTTGTCAGCTTTTGAAGACTACCATGCTAGAAAAGTGAATAATGTGTTTCTCACCTTGCAAATGTGCATGAAAGAGATCATTAAAATTAACGGTTGCAATAGATACAAAATTCCACACATTGGCAAAAGTCGACTTAGGCAGGAGGAATATTTCGATACAAATAGATATTGATCCTCAAATTGTTAGGCATTGCGGCTTTTCTACTGACACAGCGTGATTATTGGAACTCACTTATGTTGAGACTCTTTTATTGAACTCTTTATATTGAAACTCTTTTTATTTTCTTGTATGAGTGATATCCTCTTATTTATACTGAGAATTTAGATGAGAAAGAATTAATCTATTTCCTCTATTTACATGGAAAGTGAGGGAAAAATATTCCCTGATTAATAATCAAATGCACGGAGTTTTCTAAAATAAATCTTGTTTAGGACCTGAATTCTGACCATGCATAGTTAACAACTAGAAGACATAAATGTCTATTGAACAAATTGCCGAGAACAACTAGTAGAAGGAAGAATTTTGTAAATGCATATAGATTTTGTAATCAATACACACTGATCGCTACAAGAAAGAAGAATGTTAAATTTCAAAAAATCTAATCTATGCATCCTTTAATGATGGATATCATGTTTTCCGACGAAGTAGAGATTACTTATAAGTATCCGGCCGGACTAGCTAACACCATCATACACTATCTTCACATTGAAATGAATTAGCGGACAATATGTATGAGTGTCGCTTCCATTCATGTACCTTTGCATTCAGCGCTTGCTTAAATAAAGAATCAATTCAATAAATTATAAATTTCATAGAATCACAAGTCTTACAAAAATATCATAATTCAAAGCTTGCTTAAGCAAATACAATTGCTAGGAAAAACAGAAACTACTCAGCGACTACTTAAATAAACTTTGGCAATAAAAGACATCGTGTCACAATTAACATTTCCCACTATTGAATCGAATCGATGGAGCCAACATCTATCGGAAGCTTATTTAGATCGATCAGCCGTCAGCAACTTCGTATTTATTTTTATCCTACAATACAAGAAGAAAAATTGAACTATGAATACGAACCCATGTACTAGATATTTATCATTAAAAATATTTTCCAAGAATAATTGATTACCTCACTATCTAAATCTGCATCAATACCTCCCGATTCTAAAAATAATTTGTTAAAATTAAATTGAGCCAGAAATATGAGGAACCTTTTCTTCATATGATTGATTTTATAAAGAATAAATTGAGAAAAAATAAGTATGGTGCTTGAGAAGAAACAATGATATGCATGGTGAATAGTTCATTAATATTCATTTGTTTTCAATGATAAATGATGCGTTGAAAATAATAACATGCAATAATGATTTGACTAAGTTATGAAGGGTTAAAAATTGAAGAAAATGTAAAGTATGATTTGATCTGCGCCCCAAAATGTCTAATTGAGTATGGATTTTGACCAAACTCTTTCAACGTCAAATTTTATGGCCCGGAGGGAGTAATATTTATCAATTACTCCGGTACTAGGGATAGTCGGTACTCTTATCTTTGTAGTATTGAAAATGTTACTCCGCTCCATTTTTTATAGTTGTCGTTTTAATAAAATTGTTTTTTATAATTGTCGTTTAGCATAATAAATATTCCTCTTTTCACATTCTTGTCTTTCCCAAAATGATTTTTTTTTTTGTTTCAAATTCTTGTCTTACTAGTATAAAAAATTGTAATTCTACATTTCCAATATATTTTTGTTATTAAATTATCATGGAAACCCGATGATATAGTTTGATTAATTGTCATTGATGAAGATGGGAGGAGCCTAAAGTGAAGAACAGAGTTAAAGTATTTTATTTGTCCCACATCTAATAGTTAGTAGAATTTGATAGTATTGTCTTTGTATAAATAAGTGCTTCTTTTACATTAAAAGATACACCTTTTGATTAATATATTTGAGATTTTATATCTTTTCTAGAGAATGCGTTTTCTTTTATAGTTTATGCGGATTATTTTTTAGTATTGTTTAGTTAGCATAAATATTATTTTTCCGATGCATCGATCGTTCACGTTTTGATAACTAGCATTCTTTTTTCGTTTTCGCCCAAATTATTATTGCAAATGATGACTAGGAAGACAACTAAAGGGCAATTGAGTAACATTTTAATATATTTTTTGGTATTTTTATAACTTTGAAATAAACAACAACCAATGATATTCCGATTGATTGTTGTCTACGTTTTGATATGCGGCTTTTTGACTATTTTTCATTTATTGAAATTTATGTGCAAAGTCTTTAAAATAACGACTAAAAAAATCGGAAGGAATACAAATTAAGAAAGACAGATAATGAAAAAGGATAGATTAGATAACGATCTAGTTAATAGATGATAGAAAAGATAGAGAACTATCTAATTATTAAGTGGGACATAATAAACACAAACTTGAAATAAACAACTTCGTCACTAAATGGTGTTTTATTTTATTTTTATCGTCATTTGAATCATCTATAAAGGAGATTTCATTTTGTAACACATATACATTATATATACTATTACACATGAATAATATAATAAAATGAAAATAACTAGGCATCACACATATATTAGAGAATAGAATTGAATAAGAGTCGAGGGAAAAAAGAGAATAGGATGAACAATCGATAAAAATGACGGGCCAATTGCATTGAAATTACGAACATCCAGTGAAAAACTTCAAGAACAAGAGGTTAAAACATTAAAACTTTGACATCTTTAAATGGTGCCAAATTTTGTATTCTCAACAATTTCCTAACCACATCGTTATGGGTAAATGACTTAGACTCGCAAAATTACAGTACGTTTTAAAACTTGAAAACAGTAATATATGCTCCTACAAATAACAAAGAACACTAAAGTAGTAAAGTGTAATATGCACACTACCGAGCCTAGAAGTGTATGGGCATTGTGCTTCATGTTGTCTGTTTTAAAACACATTAATACTAATTGCTAAGTGTACTAAAAGTTCGTTCCAATATACTGTAACATTTATTTTGTTCAAAACTTGTCTAAGCATCTTTCTTTGTTGAATGATTTTGATAATGGGTTGAAGTTGTAAGTGTGTTTTTATTAGATGTGTTTTTAGCATGTATATGTGTTGTTAAATAGATGGATCTGACAAATGCAAAATAGCAGAGTATTATTACCGTTAGTTCAGTGACAATTGATGTGATTGAGGATTTTCTTCGATCGAAGGAATATTATTTATGGTTGGATTCGGTCCAACCAATTGATGTGATTGAAGTTTTTGCTCAATAGAAAAGATATTATTTATGGTGGAAGATATTATGTTCAAAATTATTATGAACTGGAGAAAAACTTCTTTCTTGAATAGTATTTGTTATGGAGGTATAAAAGATTGAAGATTGGTTATTTATGGTGAAAGATATTATGTTTAATTGTAAAACTTGGAAAAAGCTTTTAAGCCTTGAATAAGCTACTATTTGTTGTGGAGAGTCTTAAAGATGATTGAAGATTGATTGAAGACTTGTGATTGTATTCAATTACCTTGGCCAGAATTTGACTAAGAGGATAGGATGAGGCTAGTGCGAGGAAAAACATATTCTCATTTATTCTCTTCGCATATTTGGATTTAGAGTGTGTTTGAGGTTTTTGTTCTTTTGACTCGAAGCCCGATTGTCTGCTTTTTGATGGCAGCCAGCGTTGACGAGGACGGTCACAGCTTTCAACATATCTTATCATGTGTGTCTTTGTTGAGCATTGTGTATCGCATAAAGATTGTAAGAATCGGGGAGCTGGGTTGACTAGTTGATAGAGTTTTTTCTTGGTAGAGTTGAGATCTTACATTAAGACATAAAATCGTATGACCGTCGTAGTCTGATCTTTCCGGTTTATACCCTCAGGAGGCGTGGAATTAATAGGTGACATTTGAGGCAGTTAACAATTTTGGTGTTCTTGTTATTTTTTTTTTACTTGTTATTATTGAAGTATTACTATTCATTATGCAGAGCGTTGTTACATGACATTCCTTGCCTTATTTTCAAGGTAGACAGTCCACGTGCACTTGTCTAGTGAACAAAGGACCAGTTAATCCTAGTGTTGGTGACAATCAATTTGATTCATTCATTTTGCTATGATCTTATTTTCAGTTCCCTATGGTTATTAAAAATGGTGCAGCCCTCTTCCACAACTTGTTTTGATGAGCCGTCGACATCCTTGTACCCCAAAGATTATTACTGATAAAGGAAACTTTCACTGTGCATCATCGAATTGTAGTATTATTGATGAACCACTTCAATTCTTCATAAATAACAAGGCATAAGACAAAACGATCATAATGTATGTTCCTATACCCTCTTGGAATTGGAATGTATATTGAACATCTATGTTTTATTTAATAGTTTTGGAAGCATGAGTTGTCTTATTGTAGTTATACTAGTAGTATTACATGATCCTTGTGTGCTAAATATTTTTGAATATATATTTGTTGCAAATAATAATTGCAACCAGCAAAAACCCATTGCTAATAATTGCAATTGGATCCTCCTGTAAATTGTAATCTTACTATATATGCAACGAACATATAGGTAATGCATGGTTCATGGTTTAAAATAAATGATCATTTAGATAAAAAATAATTTATTAAAGAATGTTAGCCCATATTGGAATTATAAAAGTTATATTGAAAATGTAAAAAGTAACATTAAAAATGTAAAAAAATATATTAAAAATACTCTTGTCAATTATTATAAAAAAGTAATATTTTGAGATAAAGGTATTAATATTAATGAACTAAACACCAATAACTACCGAAATTAAAATCCGAATTATGAATGGAATTCGATCTTTACAAACCCAAAAACATGAAGATGTGCATTGTCAAGTATTGCGGCTGCATTTGTTGGCATAAGGTAGGAGTCACTAAACGAAAAGGACATCATAAGCATTTGATTATGCCGAAATTGCTGAAAATTTCGATTTCATTGACCGATTTATTGGTTAGACTTTACGGAACGACATTCAAAAGAGCATGTATAATGTACTTTTTTTTTTCATTTTAATATAAGTGAATGTTGATTAAAAAAAATGTATAATTATTTTATTACTAAATTTTGATACGTCACTTGAACTATTTTAATTATTTTAAATATGGTTTTAAACGTTTATTTTCAAATGGAAAGCAAAGTAATTTTTAGCGGCAGACTTTTAATTAGTTTTAAGAAGTTGACGGCGTTTGACTTGAAAATGAAGCTACAGCCACGAGGGTAGAATTTAATTAAATATTAAAAATATAGATATTTTGGAGGAAATAATAAAAAGGAATGTCCAGGTGCGGCTACATTAAAAGTTGGGGTGCCATGAGCTTTTTTTGCTTATTTAAGCGGGTTGATTGGGGGAGGGCTGCGGCTAGCGTGATTGAACTATGATATAAGAATGTCACCACAAGTATCCGATTTGAAATGCCAATGTGGAAGAAATGCTATGGAGTGGATAAGATACAATCAAAAGAATCCGGACAGGAGATTCATAAGATGTCCAGATCCGGTAAGATAAATTATTTGCTTTTGAATGAAATTTTGGACATGTAATTCGAAACTGATTGAGTTGTTCTTTGATAGGTAAGTCCTTGTCGGTTTTGAGTGGATTAATTACAATTTCTCATTAATTGACAAATGCCATAGATATGAATATGAAGAAATCAAAGAAGAAGCGAAACCCACAGGTGTATAATTTGGTTGTATGTTTAGGTATAATTTTTTTCTTGTTTATGGGTGAACATTGTGAGGAATGTAAGTGTAGCTGCAATTTTGGTATGCATGAAATTGTAACTCCACAGATCTAGGTTTTTAATAGTGAAGATGGCACCTCAACTTTTGGTATTTTCTTGAGGAAGATGGGACCTAAACTTTTGTAATGTGCATTTCAGCACCTAAACTATCTGGTTGTAATATAATGGTTAATTGGAGATAAATTGAAGCTATTTTCTCTATTTATTGTTGTTCTTTTAACATTTCAAGAAGCTTAAATTATAAATCAAATCATCAATGACATATAATGAACTTGTAATTTAATTGAAAAGGAAGATAGATTCGTAGTTGTATCGCATTTCAAGCAACAAAGAAGTTGACACATAGTGTTTAAAATAGTCAAAATACAATTCATGAAAAAAAAATACTTGATGAAATGTATGAAATCTAGGCTATTACATAGATTTCTTTGATTTCCTACTAGTGTTTGGTGGTTGGTAATGGTGATTGTGTACTACTTGAACCATCACTTGGTTAGGCAATAGGTTGTGACATTTGATGTTCAGGAAACTTTTTCTTGAGTCTTCACATTTCTTCTTGTTCTTCCACCTTGTTCATTCACTAATATTCGATAGCTCCTCATCCCCGGTTGGTTAAGTGACAGTTTCTTGTTGTGTCGGCGCGGCTACAGCAAACTACTGATACGCGAAATAACTCCGCTTCCTAGAGTTCTTGAAGTGTATGTGATCTTTCCGCTTTCGGCGGCAACCTTTTACGCCTTTTCCCTCTTCGCTGGAAGGCCGTTTATCACGCATTTTTTGGACGCTTCCCCCAGTAAGATACGCATAACGGGTGTAGCGGTAGGCGGATAGGCGGTTTGGCGAGCATTCGGACCTCGGATTGGCTCACAAGTAGAAATGTAAATTCTTTCTTGTGTATTGGAAGATCTAATTGACAAACAACCTAGAGTCTTTGTTTTGTGCCATGAAGGCGTATACACACCGTACGCGAATACTAACAATGCCCTGAAACCACAAAACGGTATTTTGCTTACATGACCACCCAAAGCATGATGAAGCGGTTAATGTCCATCTCCCCAAGCAATATATCTGTTTATGCAGTGATGTACTCTACAATTATGTCATCTCTAAATGCTAATAAAATTTGGTGGGGCTAATATCCCTACTCCCGTTTCTACTTGTCTTTATTTAAACATACAATCTCTTCATTACTTTTTCATGAATTATATTCAACATGGATATAATAGCATTGACTAATACTTACAATATGTTAGGATACCTACGCGGTGTTGTGTAAACTCAACACAATTTGTTGTTTCGGACGAATCACGAATTTGACCATTTAACTCTATCAGTCTTATTAAGGCCTCAAATGGTTTCACATAAACCTTCTTTATTTCATTCATAGCATCCTCGAAGTATTGAACATTAGATGCCGCTTGCGAACTTAAACATACGTATCCTTATAAGCTTTCTAGGAAATCTCTTACTCCAGTTGGCATGTAAGGCTGCAACAACGGTCTCATCAAATGGTATTTTAGCGGATATAACATTCTCAGAATACAGCAGAAACAAACCACAAAGTTCGGGGTGCCATCACAAAAGTTTAGGGTGCAAGTTGGTGCCATAAAAACTTGGCGAGTGCGGTGTTTACCTTTGTTGATCAGTCCTCAACAATCCAGCTGCAAGCTGATATTCTAATTAGTATACTTTACGCGGCAATTTCCACAAACCATGTTCATGATCGAGTGTTTTCTACCTCGACTATAGCCCAAGCCAAAGGATAAATTCCATTATCAGCATCCAATCCAACTCCAGCCAAAATTTGCCCCATGAAAGACCCCTTCGAAAAGCATCCATCAAGACATAAAAATTTCACCGCAACTGCCTTGAGCTTGACTTTCGAGGTGCAAGGCATGTAGATTCTACGAAATTGCATTTCCTGAAATTAATTATCCAACAATAGGCCAAGTATTGTATACGAAGTTCATGTCCATAGCTTTGGAAGCTTAGCAGTGGCACAGCTGTTTCAATAAATCAAATAACACCATGACTTTAGCCCAAACAAAAATTACGATCGTTGTGCTTATCTCAATTAAAATGCTTTCATTTGTGAATCCTATAAACTGCTCGACCGATAAAGTCTTTATCCTTCTAACATGGTTGACATACTCGTGGGCTAACCACTTCACACTCAACTTCTCTTGATGCGGGCCTTGGTATGAGCTCAGCCAATAGTCTTGATGTCATGTTATCTTGACTTCCATTGTTTGAGCAAAATACCTTGAATGGACAACCATTCACCCGACAAACTACGGACACAATATTTCATTAATAGAACATCTTGCATCTCTCCTGTCACAAATGCATATTTCGAACCCGGTGATCACAGATTCTTACGCATTACCAAATATCATATTTGGGGATCGAAGATAACTTTAGATGCTATGTTGTGAACATTCTGAGCTTTTGAACTTGTTCATTTTCAACATCAAAATCTACGCCGTCATACCACATCCTCTTACGTACTTTCATTACATAGGGGAAGTTCGCAGTCATCATCTTGAACTTGTTCATCTAAAGTCTCATTCAGGATTCAGCATCTTCCAGCAATCGAACCCGACTCTTACGTGATGTCGTTAATTCGGATAACGAGGTTGCCCGCTTCATTTACCTGCTCGGCGGTTTGACTCTGACATTTCACAGTATCACCGCTTTCTCGATATGTCATTGTTCTCGCTAGAATTCCATCGTCCATGTAGTCATGAAAATCATTAACCCTCTCTTACTCACTATGTTTCCCACTTGGCAGTCATTTAGTATAGTGTGTCTATACATTACTCAGGCTCTAGAGTGAAAGTCTAAATGTTATCACCACAACAGACTACGTCATCCTCGGTTCTGACTGCTTTCTTAACTTTCTTGACCGCCTCAACTTCTCCCTCCTTCTCATGTGACTTCACGTCACCGTGCATCCCTTGACATCAGTTGGTTTCCACTCCAAAAAATAATGTGGCTTCTCAATCATGTGATCAACTTCTACCTCCTTCTTAAGCCTCATTTGCCTCTTAGCGATCAATCTCTCGGCTAGAGCTGAGGCCTGTTTCTATCGACATATAATTTTCACACAGCAATTGCTGTGGCTTGCCCGTGCAAATGGATGTATAACATATACATCGATACTCTCTTCAACACTTACATGACCCACTTTAACATCGCGTGATAATAGGCCATTTAGTTTTTAGAGTGCGAGTCCTTAGCCAAGAACCCATTGGCTTGTTGAGTAATGTAGTAGCTCGACCCACCAACGCTCGCGCACTTTTCGGCTGATATAGGCTAATGCTTGTGATGTCGTATTCTCTTCGAAGCGCTCGTTGACTAACTTTGGCCTTGCCGCACTTCGTAAACCACGATTTCCAATTAATTTTTGAACTTTCCTCCCCGTGAACCTCAGCGTGAATAAATCACTATCGAGTCACATCGAGAATTTCCAAAGGTAATGCATGTTAGGGTTTTCGACCAAATGAGTAATCCGAAACGAGATTGGACAAATTAACAGATAATCATGAAATGAGAATTTTAACCATAATTGAGCAACACTTACTATATTCTCTGTTACACAAAAATGGCTCATGTTTATCCCTCCAAATTTTTGGAACTTCCGGTGCATGCTTATTGCTTGCTTCGCTTTATCGTGATTTAGTTTTCCCTGACCATTTTTTTCTTTTCTTAATTGTGTGTTGGATTTTGGTCAGGGTGAAGGGGGGATGATGAAGGGTTTTTGATATTATTGAAGATGAAAAAGTGTTGATTGTGTTTTGAATTATTTAATTGGGATGTATAGTTAAATGGTATGGTTAATAGGGTGTTTGGTTAGGTTAATAAGTAAGGACTGACAAATATACCCTTGTAATTGAAGTCAAACGTCGGTCAACTTCTTAAAAAATGAAATTTGAAAAGTCCAGGTGTCAAAATCGACTTTTCGTGTCTTTTATTTGAAAGGTTAAATATTTAGGTGGGCTATTTGGAAAGTCGAAGTAGTTGGAATGCGAGAATGAATTTTAGTCTTGTTACATTTCCTAATATTTTTATTTTCATTGATTTATAATTATATTTTTGATAGAAAATATTAAAATCAATTATTAATGATAATATTTTTATATGATCAATTATAATAAAATGGACGGAATATTAAATATGGAGAATTGTTTATAAACTAAGTTACTTAATTACAAATCACACTCATCGAACAACTACGCCGTAATGTCTACTCAATTTACAGGTGGGACGATATAGTAAGTCCATGAATATATAGAGGTCACTGTTTGGATTTGTGAAAATTAAAAAGGATGACTTCAACCGTCGTATTTTTTCCAATCAAATCTCTAAATGTATTACGCTGTATATTAAAGCCATTTTCCATTGTCCTACTCGACGAGAGCTCGTACTTGTAGGTCTTTCTTACCTTATTTATTTAAAACCTAAATTCTTCCTGCCCTAAATATTAACAAATTGCGTCATTTTGACGATTTCCTCGACTTTTTAATACTGACAGATTTGTATATTCCAGTCTCCAGGTCCGAATTTAAGCAAGGACTTTGAGTCCATCAATTATCAAGGCCCGGATTCTTTAAACGAATAGGTTTTAATGTGATGGGAGATGCTTGAGCAAAGGCTAAGCCTCTAGACCGTCATTTAATTATATTTATTTATACATATTATATACTCCGTATATAAGACATTGAATAATAATGTCAATTATAATGAATCGTGTTAGCTCGTGGAATTGGACTACAAGGAAAATTATGAAGCTTCTAAGAACATCCGATGTCTGTTGGCGCCACAAGAGTGTGTAATTTCTCGAGAGATAATCTTTAGAGCCCTCGGCCATTTCTAAGAACATCCAAAAAGTCTTTGCTAATGTGGGAGAAAAGAATCAATTCAAAAAAACAATATAGATATTACTATGTATTATCACTATTATGTAACAATAAGTGAGTCCAACTTGTGGCTACATCATCACTAGTCATTAGTGGATAGTGTATTTTTTTTAACCTTAATGATGGTCGATGGAAAACCTTCCACATAAAAAGTTTTGATCGTGCCAATTAAATTAAATCATGTAAATATTTTTTAGATACTATATACTTAGTGCCTTTTAATAAAGAATACCATAACTATCTGTCTTTTGTAAATGTGATCAATAGTAGATTTAGAATTGTTATCTAATGGTAGGGGCGATCAAAATATTGATATCGAACAAATGAAAAAACACATACAAATGTTGGACGGGTGGTTAAAATAATATTTGAAAAATAGATATTTAATCTTTATTTTTTTTAAAGTTAGAAAATGATTTGAGCCCTCCAACCTCTTAGTTCTATTACTTCTTGTGATGAGGTATCATACAACATTTAGAATAAAAAAAATATATAAAGCAAGAGAAGCAAATGTTTTACCTGAGGATATATGTATATATATATATATATATATGCTCCTATATATATATATATGCAAGAAAAGACATAAAGCAAGGAGTGCAAGTATGCAACTATGACTAAATAACAAGAGGAAAAGCTAAAGCGAGAAGGAAAAGTGTCAAAAGACTATAAGAGGTTGATGATGATCATTAACCAATAGTAACTTTATACTACTTGGAGACTTGCAGTATAGGCATTGGTTTTAATAAAATGGAGCATGCCACCTAACGTACCAGCTGCAAAAGTAATGAATATAATCTAAAATTTACAAAACTTATTACAGAATGAATGTACTTTTCCTCCATAGTATTATTATTAAACAGAGTGGGGGAAGCGGCTACTATTAAATTAAGTGATCTTGAAGCACCTGATCACCACATAAATCGACATACTGCACTATATTTAAGTTGATGATCAAATAGGTTCAGAGATGAACATGTATGATGAATGATAAATTTTGATTCATAATTTACGATATAGTGCATACTTAGTCTTTTCATATTAGAGGTTGGAATGAATATAGTTCGAACACCTTACATTGCAGTTTGTAGTCTGAAAATTAAGATGTTGAGAAAACGAGGATAGTGGTATAAACGAGTCACGTTGGAGAGAGTATTAGATAGTTCGATTAGGCGAGAAATATTTTATTAAATTCAGTAATTGTCACATTGTTTCAAGTATTGAGCTATATATAATATACTCAAACACGATTTGGATTTCGATAGAACGGGCAATCGAGTGGAGATTTCGATCAATTATGAGCATGTAATAGGTTACCTAGTCTATTTGAGGAGCCAGGAGGACATACAGACGGCGATGACCAACGGTGTTGATTGCAAGAGGCAACATGCCTAACTAGTTAAAGCACATAATATCCAGAGCTACAAGAAAGATCAGGGAATGCCTCATACCACTTATCTTCATGACATTAATTGATTTGAGTGTTGTAAATAATAAAATATAGAATTTGAATCTATGTAAAAATTAAAAGATAGTACCTAAATTTGATAAAGTGATATAAATAGTTGATTTTAGGGAAAATTTATTATAAATCTAGTATGAATACTCTAATACGCCAAAACAAGTGAAGCATAATGATGAAGACGTATGAAGTCCTGTATAGTATACACATCTCCATTTCTAAACATCATTTTTTTATATGTTTTTCGATATTTTAAAATTAAAAAACTTTGATTTCTGAATTATATGATTCAAATTTAATTTTAATATATTTTAGGATCGTCACGAGAATAAGTGATGGGCCACACACCACATTTTCTCCATCTAGAATTTCTCACTAACTCCAAGAATAATTGGGCCCAGTTTAGTAGGTAGGGATCACAATTCACAAGATAGCGACCTGGACCACTAAACACTGTTTAGACAAAATAGAAAGAAAGGCAATTTACGAATTACGAGTATACAAATTTCTTTTGTTTTACTTTTAAGCAGTAAATATATGTTAGATCTAACAGCCCGGTAAGGCAATAACTTTTTAAATTGTACAAAAATTAGAGTACAAGAAATATATCTCCAGTAAAAATTAGATATTGGCTCCATATGAGTATCTCATATTAAAATAAAAAAATAAGATATTAATTATGTGAGTATACCATATTAAAAAGTTATTTTTAATACTATATAAACCAAAGGTCAGACGCTTCCTCATGTCAGGTAATATCGGTGGTTTGGTTTCGGATGATGCGAGAAACATAAATTGATCTCGCTCTTGTGATTGTAATTATCACCAAATTTTCTGAATTTCTACCATTTGAATTAGGATATTTTGAAATTATTCGATAGAATTGCTAACATATATTTGACCCCAATGAAAATGATGTTCGGTTTATAATTTTATAAAGGGGATGTTACCACCTTTAAACTTTACAGGGGTACGGCGTCCATAAATTTTTTAATAGAAAAATAGGGTGTAAATTATCTATTGGTTGTTTATATATTTTTCTAATACACATTTAATTTTGAACAAATGATAGTAATACAATTATATTAAGAATAATTTTTACTTAATTTCTCAAAGTGGAAGGCAATTTATTAAAACATCTATAATTTCTGAAGTCATATTGCCATGCATTAAAATGCTATCTTTAGCAATTTTATTTGCAGAAAAAACATGTTCATGTTCATATGATGGTTCAATTACTACTAAATCTCCATGATTTTCCTCAAGCCCACACGCTTCAACTTTCTACGTCATCTTAAATCCCCACGTGAATTACCCCCACATTCTCTCTCCTCTTCTTGATTCTGCTGACTTGCAGTTTCATTTTATTACAGTGATGATTAATCTGACAAACATGGGCTTGAAACTGAAGTTTGTAGTGAAAATCCACATTTTACTTATTTGCAATTAATTTTGGGTTCGAAAAATGAGTTGCGCATCACTTAGACGAACCTAATCTTTTCCCTTAACTTCAATTCCAGACCTCTGGGGTATACCAATGAAGGGTAGGAGCCTGATCATCAGAAAAGAAAGTGCTGCAAGAATCTTCACCACTGAAAAAATTATGCTCCTCAATTTTCACAAATTGTGGTTGATAAGCATTATGTGCTTCCTCAAGGATTGACTTTGATGAATCTGAGAACTGAAAGCAAAACTCTTTCTTGTTATAGTTTGAAGCAGATGATGATCCATTTGAGATCAAGAAATTGTGTTGATGAGTATTATTTTGGAGAACCCCAGATGAGGATAAGGCTGCATTTGGGCTTCTGTTGTTGTTTTCCTCATTCAAGATTGCACTTGAGTCACTAATTGGGGATCCATCTTTGAAATCAGTGAAAACTGAGACACCCACAATTTCATCTTTTCTGTTGAAGCTCTCAAAGTTGAGTTCTGTAGCATCTTCATTACTCTTTGTAGAAGAATCCACTAGTTCATTTGCTTCCTCATGTTCTGAAACCATCGTCTCCTCTTTCACAAAAGCCTCTTTGTTTTCACTGGTTTCCCCATTTAGCTTGGCCTTGAGCTCCCTAACCTGTGATATTTGTCCATTATTAGTACCATATTTTGTATTGTAAGAAGCAAGTTTAGCTCCATGGTGATAGATCATAGATAGTACCATTTTCAAGATCAAAGACATAATGCATTCCATGATTGACCTCTGATTCAGGCAATATACAATATACATGTATTATGTCGAAATTATTGATTATGTATCTTATGGATATCAACAAGTTAGTTTCAAAAGTGTGTAAATTATAAGTTTCAAATTTACCACCTAACATGTCACATTCCAAGAACCCCAAGAGTGTTTAGGGATACTAAAGAACTAATTAGTACATTTCTAAAATTGAAGCAAGGGAAATTGTGGTGATCTACACTTTTAATTAACACATAGTGAAATGCTCTTGCTCCTCTAATTCAAATTTAAAGTGGAAGGAGATAAAAAAATTCGAAACAATTACCTCTTTGGAAAGGGCTTCGTTGTCTTGCTTAAGATTGTCATAATTATGCTGGAGTGAATCAAAGCTGGCTTTGAGAACACCATAATCTCTCTCTAATTGCTTTGTTTTCCAGCGAGCTCGTCGATTCTGGAACCAAACTGCAACTTGTCTAGGCTGCAAGCCAAGTTCTTGGGCAAGTTTAACTTTTCTTTCAGGTTCAAGTTTGTTCTCAACTTCGAAGTTCTTCTCTAAAGCTTTCACTTGGTGCATACTCAAGCGCCTCTTCTTCTCTTGGAAGTGCCCTGTTTCTTCCAAACATCCTTCCTCGTCTAAGCATTCCAAAATGCTTTGAATTTCCCTTGGATATCCTTGGTTTTGTTCATCTATAAATGAATTAGTTGTAAGTCAAAACACCAAAATGTTAAAAGTAGCTTAGTTGCTATGACTTGACTTGTTACTTGGCAAGAAGTACTCATTCTAGTACATTAAAGTATACAATTCATTTATGATTTTCAAGCTTATGGAGTTCATGCAAAAGTAAAGAATCAACAAAACATGATATGGATAAGTGATTACAAGTTAGACCAATAAAAGAAGAGTCTTTAAGTGATAAGCACCTGAGGTAGTTGGACAAATGGACATCAAAGCACCCAACGAATCAGAGCTGCCTAGTCTCTTCATGACTGGTTTAAGAGAAAAATAATTTGAACTAGCAATAGATATATAAAGATCAAAGAATTGCCTTTACTCTGTTCTTGTGACTCTTGTTAGATTGATAGCAATTCACTTTATAGAGAAAGAAAGAGAGTTATAGTTATGAAAGGGAGTTGTTTGATTTTTTACTTTCAAGATGATAATAAGCTCAATTCCCATAGCTAAAACAAGCCAAACTTGCACTATTTTGTATGCATGTGGTAGTTTCTCTATGCAACAAAATGTTTGTTTTGTTGGGTTCTTCATATTTCTTCTGTTTTAGGATTGAAACTTTCTCAACTTCTGAACCCATCATACCATCAAAGAAGTAAACTTAAAGAAGACCAACATTCAAGAATAATAAAAACTAATACCAAGAAGGGTAATAATCAAAGATGATATGCAACTCTCGCTATGTTTTTATACATCATTACTCAATGAAATTCAGCTAATAAGTTTTAAAAATATGGTCCAAGACTGTTCATCTACAAAGGGAAAAATAAAAAGTTGGGAATAAAAAAAAAAAAAGGGGTGTTGGGGAAAATGGCAAAAAATGAGTAAACTAGTTTACAACCCAGCTGGCCTTCCACACTGTCTCTCTTTAAATAAACCAACTAGGGTCCAAATGCATGGTTAGGATGTATGTAACTGGGGTTAGGCATAAGGACCTCTACTACACTTTGTGGTTAGGTTTGCTAGATGAAATGAGATCCAAATGAAAGCTAAATGCACATTCTTGCTCCACCTGTTCTTCCCGGTGATTGGACCATTTTTATTTTGGGATATTTTATTGGGTGGTTGTGGACTGTGGTGGTGGTTTGTGTCCAAGATGGGGGATCTAGACACTAGACTTGAGGTATGGTAAGGGCGAATCACATCAAAGATTACTAATCTTTGATAATTTTGTACTTGTCGCCTTATTTAGATAATGTATGTTTTGGATGTTTCGCGTTACGGATTGATTAATTTTATTCTCACGTGTTTTTGGTGATTATCATTTGTTTTGGGGCGTTTTAAGCTTATTTAGTAAAAATATTACGTCGCGTTCACAGCATGGATAATCGTGACGAAAAAAAGTAGAAAACTTTTCTGATAATTTATTTTTAATTGAATACTTGAAATGTAAGGAAAAGATTAAGCTACCGATAGATTGAGTAGTTAAATATATAAGATAATGAATATTAAATAATATAAATTTAGAGTTTTAAATATTGTCTTTTGTTATTTTAAAATGTGCTTATTTATCGTGTTTGTCAATTATTATTGACTATTCACTTTTAGTCTAACTTTTATTATTTACAATATTTTAATACTTTGCCTTATATATATATATATATATCATTTCATCTCTTCCACCGTATATATTGAGATTTATTATTATTTATTTTCTAATAAATAATCATAGTTATTTCATTGTCAGTAAATATAAATTTAATGTAAAAAGCAATCATTGTCATAAATTTGTTGTGAAAATATGATATTAGGAATTTTAGTGTTGATATATATATATATATGCAAAATCGTAGAAATTTATAGCTATCATTAAAGAGTGAATATAATTACAATTTCCTTACGTATATGTATCTGAAACAGGAATTTTGCAACTTCTCTATTTGTGTAATGTAAGCATGCAAGAAGACAATTTTATTAAGATTTGATTATATAACGATAATAGTAGTGTCGTTTATCAATTTGGTGAATGACATTAAAAAAATGAAAATAGTTGACAGTATTTATATATTTTTATAGAACAATTCTTTCAAATTCCAATAGTTATTAATAAATAATTATAACGTCGATACATTCACTATATCGTGTTTTATGAAAGAGAAAGATAGAATGTCGATAACAAATAAGTAACAATTTTTGATATTATATACATGTTCTTACATCGTTATAATAGAACATAAAATATTAACAAATAAATAGAATTTTTCATAATGAGTTATTATTAGTACATTGATAGCCTTTCTAAGTAAAGTACATAAATTTCATTATCTATTTTTAATTATTCAATTTTTATTATAATTTATTTTCTTATAATTAACTTCATCTGAAGTATATCCATTAACAAATAGTATTTTTTAATTTTGAACTCAAATAACTTTTAATGTATTTTATATTTGTTAGGGAAAAATATATCAATATGTAGTATTTTAAACATAATTTACTATTAAGTTGCTAATTTGAATAAAAAAAACGTTTTGAAAGCGATGTAGCGTTAATAAATACAATATTGCATACTAATACAATATGTCTTTTAACATTAATACCACGTTATCATCTGATATTCGTTTTACCTTTATACCATTAATTACCGTTCCATCCCTAAACATTATCGACACCATACTTGTTGTTCAAAAGCAGCTCATTGTTCGAAAACTTCGTTTATAGCAGAGAAAAGTGCAGTTTTTCAACATATAAACATTCAAACATTGAGCATTCCACTGACATTACGCAAACTTCGAAACACCATAAACATTCAAACATTCGCAACATTTAAAACATTCGCTTCCATTCATAGCTTTAGAATAAAAATGCGTAAATTAAAAACATTGTTTAAACTTGACAAACCACCAACCATCATTGTTGAAACACCATAAGCTTGTTCAAACACTAGTAAGCGATACTTTCATACACGTCATCGTTGAAATACGTCATTATTTGAAATACCATAACCATCATACATAAGCAAAAGTACTTAAATAAAAAAATATTGTTCAAGCTTCAAGCAACATAAACATCATACATATAATATATAAAGCACATTCATTATTGTGTTTAGCGAGTTACTTAACTATTCAACGATAAAGGGAGGAGGTGGGCGTCATGGGGAGTGCCAACTAGGTTGTTTAGGAAAGTTTTGTGCGATCTGATAGGCGCCCGGACATCCCGGCCACATGGATCCCTGCATTCTTTGTCATTCGTTTATCATCTCTTCCGGTCGCCGGCTTCGGCTTATCGACATCTCGGCCTTGACCGGTACCGTCAACTGACTTCTTTAAGTATCACTGTCGCTCGATTCGGTTGTTGCTGAGGTGGATACCTCGGTGAGGATACGGATAGACCTCCTCCCCCGGACCGCATTCCCAGAGTACCCGCCTATCGAGCCGCCTTCGAGGAGCTCTGCATCCATTGTAGTTCAATGCATCTTGCTTAATCTCCCTCATAATTTCGTAAAGATCTCAACTTTGGTCACCAGCGCCACATCATAAATAAACCTCCAAACTTAGCAGTGAGGCTTTTTGAAATCACCATTGCGTTATTAACCTCATGCCTCCGACATTCTAGGACATGCACATTTTCCCTCTTAACGAAAAATGTGTTAAAGCGATAATGTGGGGGTGATTATAACACTGTAACTCGTGAAGCTTGAAGTTGCGATCATTTATATGTGACAGTTCGGTTTCCTAACTAGTAGTGAAACAATCCATGGACCACCAACCGATACAAACTTCCCAAAGAGCCCATTTGGGTGTACTTATACACTAACTTAGGATTAAGGGCTCTACGATTATTGTTAAACGTGTTACCTTGATCCTTTTGTCCTAGTAGCCAGTCTCACTTTGCCCTTAGTGGGATAATCCTCTATACATTCATCATTATCGTCCTCATGTCTAGTCACTAAAAAATTCATTCCTAAGATCCTCCTCAAGTAATCCATTCACTTGCCTTTACATTAACATTAAAAGTTAATCTGTCGTAGGGTTGCCGTTTATCAGAGTTCGACCTACGGTCAAAGTACCAGCTAGACTTATAAAATTGAATTACGATATCCGGATATCATTCACAATTAAATGTACAAAAGATTTTCTAATTTAGAATTTTCTAAGTATTCGAATACGAGGTTACCGTAAGTGTTGTTTGTCGAGCCTACATGCGAGATATACTCGTACCGTGCGTTTGAGGCTCGCTTTCCGCAGCGCGGCGTCGCTGTATTCGTCCTCCTCCGCTTCCTCATGTTTCTCTTCATATTGGGGTTCCTCACTCCTCAGCTATGACTTTTACAGCATAACAATAGTCCAGTGATGATTGTGCCCCCATGGCCCGCTTTTTGTTGTTTTTTGTGCCATTTTTTAGATGAACAATATATTTTGCAAATGGAGAGTATAAAAAGAGGTTATGGGTTGGTGTAGAGTTAATTTAGAAATTTGTAGAGAGTTTGTGGAGGAAGTTGTAAAATTAAGTTAATATTGAGAAGAAGTTCAAAAATCGAACTGTTAAACAACATACGTATTAGTACGTTTGGTTTAAGCGGTACCAATTTCACTTTCTGAAAGTTTGGAAAATTTGAAGTTCAACGACGATACGTTCATAGCAAATTACCATGTTTAAAATACAACGACAGGTGGATTGGTTATGAGCGTTTAACTTAGAAATGTATATGTCATTTATTTGAGCTTATACGAGTGCCGTTAGAGCCGATAGCGGTACCACGTTTTAGAGTATAACGTGGTACCGTTAATGGTGCGATAGTATGCCGTTTTAATTATCAAAAAAATAAAAACAAAATGATCTTTTATTATTGAGCGTTCGATTTGCTCTTTCGTGCGGACGAGGAGATTGTAAGGTATCATACATTAAATCAAAATTATAAAAACTATACAAATATAATCATCATACACTAGTTCATGCCAGTTCTTCTTTGTTGGAGTTTATTTCTATTGTGTTCTCTTCATCTACTTCAATTTAACTACCAATCCTTAAGCTAAGATCGTCGAACAAATCTTTTCCTTTCACTTCCCGGCCCAGGTGTCCTTATCTGCATCCATTGCTCGTGACCGTCCGATCTGATGCAAACACACATACTTCAATCGCCAAGCTTGTAAGTCTTGACCCCGTCTTTGAGTGTATTGTAAAACCGCCATCTTTGAATCTTGTTATTTAGTATTATGAACATAGATATAGAAAATATTTCTTTGCCATCTTAGGCAATCTGGAAACAATGCTTATTTTCATGCAGCCAATTTTAATAGCTATATCAAAAGGATTATTATCATTATATTGATTCAATTCAAAGTTAGTAGTTAAATATTGAGTTAACTTCATTGGTATCTTAATGGAAGCGATTGGACTGATATTACCTAATAATTGTAAAAGCATTCTGATAAGTATTGTGCCATTATCTTAACTCACTTGGGCATTAAAACTTGTTCCTTTCTAGAGATGCGGCCTTATCTTTCATACCTTGATTGATATTGTTATACATGTCATACATGTCACGTTTGATTCCATCTTTGCATTTTGAACATCAAAAACTCTTTAGTTCGGGATTAAAGGATACTAATGCTTCATAATACGATTTCCATAGAAATTATAATGACTTAATTGCTTGTGGGATTAGTTATACCAATTGCATATGCATGTGGGATAGGATAAATATTTTAAAACTTGTCTTAGTATTCGGAACCATAACTCCTTGACATGACCATCTCACATATTTAGTCATATGAATGGAAGATTAACGTCGTTAAGCGAAGATGAATATTTGGTTCATATTGAGTTAAGAAAAAACTTAGTATAATCTTTAAATGGCTCAAGAAACTTAAGTAATTCATATGATATTTCCAATTATTATATGTGAGTGGGGATAATGTTACCACGATCGGACGTGCATACCATAAAATGTTATAATTTCATCATATACATAATACTAGTAGATCGTAAGTCGGAGTTCAATCTAATGCTCCCTTGATCAAAATTAATTTTTAAACTTCTTACCGAAACCTCAACCAATTTTTATATTAAATGTGTCTTGTAAGCATTAACAACAGAGTAACGACGCACAAAATTGGTAAAATAAACTCATCCCAAACAACTTTATTCCATCTTTTGCTTAACTAATTGGAAGGGCGTGACATAAACATCTAACATGAAAAAAAGTTCACTGAAATGGTTTAATAGACATCTTTAATTTTTCAATTGGAAAGCGTTATTAGCGGATAGCGTTATCAAAATGAAATTAGTAATCTAATTCAAAACATTTATGATATTGGCGCATGCGAGTATACGCTTCGAAATTTGAATATTGTTATGTTTAGCAATCGTCCCCAAATATATATAATTCTATTTTGTAAGACCCCGTCATGATCAATCCATTGACATGTTACACACATTATATCAAAATCAAAAGATACCAATATATTTCGCCAGCACACATAAAGGCAAATTCATAAGAGTTTTACCTAGAAGATCTCTTTCACTTTTAAAATATTTAAAAGCATAGTTTAAGTAAAGTAAGGCCGGGGATAAAGTATTTGCTCGGGGGATTAACGACATTTTGGTCAGATTTGGTGAAGCATGCATCCATCATAATGATTAAAAGGCAAAAAACTACGTTACTGATTTCATGGTTTGATCACATAAGCGAAATACTAAAAAGAGTTTTTTGCCGGGGTTTGGGTATCGATAGTTCCTTGTGTACCACCCTACAGCTATCTTTTGAATAACGCAATGCACTTAAGTGTCTAGCGAAGTAATGGGTTAAACTACGCTCACCTGTTTTCCGCTAAGAGTACTCTTACAATTTAAATAAATTTGCCGTTTATTTTTCCGGTGCGCAGCGAAATATTTAAATCAGCCAGAAGTTTTTTCACCTGCATAGTAGTATACGTAACATTAGATTGAGTTAATACTTGAATTATTCATCACGTATGATTATCATCCTCTAAAATTAACAAATCATTGAACATACTAACCTTATCAACTTAATACTTTTCACAAGTTGCGTTTGATGCCATTAATTTAAGAAGAAAAAAATATCAAATTTATAAAAGTTGATAAGATAATCTTAGGATAAGTAAAATGGAGGCCAGATAAGATTGTTGATTCAACTTGCAGTTGTAATGAACAAGCCCAAAGCCCAAGTAATGAATATTATAATTGTAGAAAGTGATTAACTACTTTGCTTTGATATTCTTTAAGAATGATTGTGAGTTGCTAATGAAGAGAGGTGTTCTTACTTTTATAAGCCTCTTCGTTTTGAGTTTTGAGAAATGAAGGATGGTGACTGCGGTCGGCAGAGTCTGGATTTAGATGAAAGCAGTACCCGGCTTTACACCAAGCGTGGTACCGTTTGAATCCAAGCGTGCACCCGGTTGATCATACAAGTCATAAAAAATAATGGACATGGTAAGTCAATGTCAGGCGGTTATCTTGTGTATGTTGCGTGCTGAGTTATATATCCATTATGCATTCACAGGGTGCTCGTTTCTTTCAAGCGGTATAACGTTTGTATCGAAAATGTGCAAAATTAACATTTCTTCATCACATAAATACACCGTTTCTGTGTTTTCCAAAAACCTGATTCATAACTATCGATTTAATAACAGGCTTAATAAAATCATGGCAATGCCTCGAAACAAACCGTTTCTTCTGCGGATGGGTGGGCGGAATTGTGGAGCGTCGCCAACTGCTTGTTGTTGGTGACTTTTGTAACTTTGAGGTTTCATCACAGAAAGGCTGGAATTGTCCTTTTGAAGTTATTTTTGTTGTTCGTTTATGCAATTGTCGATACTTGCGAGAAAATATGCGTATCTTAAAATAAGCTTCTTTGAAGTATTAACAAAAGTTATTTTCCATTAGAAATATTTTGGTGTTGTATTATTTGTTGATTTGCGCCAGAGTTACTGGGTTTCAGCGATGAATTAAAACTTGATTAATACCCGTTGAGTTAAAAAAAACAATATCAAATTTAAGCAAGCATTAGTGCAGATTTGGAATTAATGATCTGCGTCGGCTGAACTCAGGCCAATATTCCCTTAACGGATCGGGCCAGGCAGGTTCGTTAACAGCCTCCCCGAAACCCGTCGAAC
The DNA here is from genome assembly GCA_019722365.1 of Lithospermum erythrorhizon. Taxonomy (NCBI): domain Eukaryota; kingdom Viridiplantae; phylum Streptophyta; class Magnoliopsida; order Boraginales; family Boraginaceae; genus Lithospermum; species Lithospermum erythrorhizon. Next base: position 573,617 of record JADFUC010001681.1, on the reverse strand, counting down.
ATGTTGCCAGGCTGAATTCATTGATCTTCGTTATTGACGTGGTTTCTAAAGTATAGTAAAGCTCTTATAAATTAATAATCATGGACCACCAATTTTCATTCTTGAATACAGATTGCGGCTCCGATTGGCCAAGACAGTCCATCTTTATACAATTGAAGCCTTTAACATGGCAATCCACTCTTTTTATTTGTTGAGAGAAATGAAAAATTTCATTGATTATGTCTTAAACTTGAAAAAGATAGTAAAGGTAGACACTTTTGAACTATTTTATGTCGTGTTCTGCTCAATTTCTGGGGGTTTTCTACTGAAATTGTGTTGGTTTGGAGGTGATGACGGAGGCGGCAGAATAATTCAAGGCGTTGATAAAAGGAAACTTACAGACAAAAAATTACAGAGTATTAAAGAATGGGAAAAATGAAAAATGAGGAAAAGGAGATGGACAAACATATTGGAGCGTATGACCGAAACGTTTACCGCTTACTCGCAAGAGTATAATATACTTATAAGATGAATATCGATACTAATAAAGAGTCTTGTACGTATGATTCACGCGTGATCATACTTACAATCTCGCAGTGACACTTTTTTTGATTTTTTTTTTTTTCTGATGGGTTATTTATTTATTTATTATTATTATTATTATTATTATTATTTTCTGATTATAAGTATTATCGTAGAAATTCGAAAAAGTGTCTGGCGATTATTTAATAAAACGTTACAGATAATATTTTGGCCAAATTAAAGGCTCGGTGATAGGGTGCTAATAAATTAATAATTCATGTTTTTTGTTATTTTTCGTTTTTATAACGCGTCGTATGTATTTACTTTTTAGTTCATTTTCATTTTTTTTTATCATCAAGCCTCCGGAAGAAAGCTCGATAAGTGCTTAATTTCGATTATTTAATAAATGACTCTAAGATAATATATCTTGAATATTTAATAAAAGCTACTACAAAGATAATATTTTATTTTAACGAGTAAAACTGAGGCGTAGGTCTTAATAAATTAATAATTCATAGTTTTACGTTCTTTTTCGTTTTTTCTGGCGATGCATTATCTTGGCTTTGTGTTTTTTAGTTCCTTTTCGTTTTTTTTTGCAATTATCGTCAACTATCATAGAAACTTCGATAAATTAATATTTCATCTGTCACTTATTTCTTACGATCGTATAGCTTAAAAGTGCTTTATTAAGAGTATAATTAATTTTACTATTTTCGGAGAGAAAATTATAAGCGATGATGTTAAAGAATATTAGGAGACAAATCAATGATATTAAGAATTTTAAAATTGATGTAAAATATTGCATTGAAAATAAATGATCAAAAGAACAAGAAAAACTTTCTACATGATCATTAAATAGTGACGGAGAGGAGTAATTGATTATTTAATAAAATCTTTAAGAATATAGTTTTGGCACATCGACTTCGAGAGATAAAAATCTTAAATTAATAAATTGATAACTTTTTTCTTTCTGTTCATTTTCATTTTTTTCCTTTTTTTTAAAACCGATAAAATAATAGTGATTATTTAATAAATAATCTAAGATAATGTTTTGAGGTCGAGCTTCGAGGGGATAAGTGCTAAATTATTAAATTGTTTTTCCTTCCTTTTTATTTTTTATTTTTATTTTTTTTGCAATTCTGACTTCTTGTGGCTTCGATAAATTAATCTGGTGCTTTTAATAAACTACCACAAGATAATATTTTTTGTCAGTTGTTTTTTCTTTTTACAATTATCATCTACAATAGAAGCTCGATCAATTAATACGCGCGTGGCTACCTTTTTTAGATAATATTTTTTAGGCGGTTCATTTGGAGGATAAGTCTTGGGAATTAATAGTCGTGTTTTTTAGTTCTTTTCATCTATTTATTTCTTTTTTTGTTTTGTAATTATCAACTACTGTAGATAACAATCCGTGCTTTCTTTTTCCATTTCTTTTTCATTTATCCTTTTTGTGCAATTATCAACTACAATAGAAATTCAATAAATTAATACTCAATTATTTAATTATCTTGATTATTTAACAAAGCTACTAAGATATAATATTTTGAGTCGGAGTCTCGACTCGGGGATAGGGTGTTAAATAAGTAATTACATTTGAAATTATAAAATAATACATTTTTATAATTGACTAACTATGGCTCATTTAATTGAACCACTTTTTGTAATAAATTAAGTACAATAGGTTGTAGCGATTATTAATTACCCAATGAATTAAATTTACATTCTGCCATTATCTAAATGATCGCTTTTGAAGTTCATGGTAGCAGAAGCTATTACGAAGCCCAATGTTGATTGGTTTGTTGAATTTTTATGATCTTATAACAATTAGTCACGTATTTAAATGAGCTTGATGGTAATGATATAGATTGGTAATTTGAAGTATTATGTAACTTTTGAAAAAAAATCCAAGGGTAGATGAAAAAGTTAAATCTCAGTATAAGTGAATATTGGAGGACTCCTAGTCATTGAATTGAATAAGTTGTATGGTTTTGACGTGCTCTCGTAATTTCAATTGATAAAATCTTAAAAATTATTAACATGAGTTAACCCATCCATTTCATCAATGGTTTGTATAATAACTTCGACTTCAACTACTACTTTCATCGAAATGCATTAGAGGTCTGTGATCATATAATACGATTATATATATCTTCACTCGACTTTCTTATAATAGTATATCCAAGCTTATTATGCCTTGTGAATTCTGGGGAAGTAGATGGGCGTAACTGCAATGGAGGTGGTAGGAGATATGATTTTCGTCAGCATATCCTCTGTTTGATAACAAGAGTATGGTCAAACATACGTGTCGGAACTTGGTATTCTGCTATATGACAACAGAATTGGACAATTTTATAAATTAGCAGAGCCCATAGTATTGGATGTCATCAATCTTATGTTTTTCCCTTTATTTGTTCTATGGATTTGCAATGGCTGACATGAATTTTGGACGGTTGAGCAATCAAATTTGGTGCACTACTGACCAACAGTGCTACATATTTTGATATGTTTCTATTCTTGTTCTATTCTTTAATATTATTATATATACATCTACACATCGTATGCCCCATGCATTTCTCTGTGATAATTAATTGCAATTATTTTAATGTTATTCTTACGTTATCATGCATGGAGTATAAAAGTTTATGTGTTAGTATTAAGTCAAATACCGAGTATTAAACTAACTCTTGAGGTCAAATCTTGATATGGTCACAAGTTTATTTACACATCATTTTTCAATTCTAATATATTAATTCTGCAAATGAATGAAAATTGTATAACCTATCTAGATTAAGTCTAACATTTATTGTATCTAAAAAGAATTCTATCTAAAAGGAAACTATGTAGCTAGTATTGTGATCCCCCTCCTCAAAAATATTTTGCATTTTCCATAGAATAAGTTTGAGTGGGTTAATTTAATTGATAGATACAACTTTGATTTAAACCAAAATAATTATTTCATTAGCAATATATTCAATAATCCATTGATAAAATTTTAACTAATTATTAAACACCATAATAATTGAGTTCCTAATCTAAAAGTACAATCATTAAATTATTACTGTAAAAGTCAAAACATGAATATTTTTTAGGAATGGATAGACAATATTTAAGCTAGTAAGGTTTTAGATTTGAATTGAAATTGAAATTGAAACATTTAAGGCCCCTGTTCAAACTTCAAACACGTCCTAAGACAGGAATTAAAAACCCCTTCAAGTCAATAGCATTAGGAGTTGGGACATTTTGATACGATTACTTAAGCAAGTAAGCAATCTGTTGAATTGGGTGGGGGACGTTCTGAAGCGATCAGGGCAATTCTTTCTTCTTGTAAGAAATGGTCCTATGATCTTAGTGGCAAACATGATGATTTTAAGGGTGAAAAAATAGTACGTTCTGTTCTGAAGATGCCAAGAACTGCATTGATCCGGACAGTATATGGTCCTGGGCATCTGGACCTTATTTTCCTATATGGGTTACCATATTAAGAACTTTTGCTTAACTTGCTAGTCAATTTCACTCATTAAGTCTAAAAGTTGCAACAAAAGCCGATTTCTTAGTGCAGGGATAAAGATCAAATGAGAGCCTTTTTAAGTCTTAGAGGTGGTCACCAGTTGCACAATGTCACTTCAATCCAAAACTCATTTAGACCATATGATCAACTATGGCAATTATACTACAGCAGATCTCGTGTCCCGAATATATAGTTTTAGATATGCATGATACACTAATCACATAATGTTGATTAATGTTAAAGTAATTTTTTAAAATAAGCTGTTTTAACTATGAAGATGTCTAAGATCATACAAAAATTGCAAGAATATGCCAGTTCATGTGTGGCGTAAAATTCTACTAGTCCATGTGCAATATGTACAAAGATTCAAAGAACCAGACGCAAACTTAGACCATGACTTACTTTTACTTCCAAGTAGTTATGGATAAAAACAAGGCATTGTCATTTTCTTGAGTAAGACCGATGCTAGTGGATTTTATCTGTGTGAAATTGACGACATTGCAAATTTTGAGCTAGCTGGACGATCGTTTAATTTTACTGGTATCCATATATATGCAAGAGTTAAGAAGTCCTTGCTTGCTGAGAAGATGAAAATGCCCGGACTTGGGTAATAATAATATCAGGCTTAAAACAGAATAATAGATTATTGGAATGATCAGTTTTAGTAAGTTAGAGGATATTTGCTTAAGCATTCTTTTATGGGTTAAGTTATACCTATAATAAGTTCCAAAATCACTTTTTATGTTTGCAATACACATGATTCAACTATCATAATTCATAAAGAGAGTCACTTTCCAAACAATCATAAATTAATGGCATAAGTATTAGATTCATAAACTGATACATATTATTTCAAGCGAGGAAATTCATCACTAGCAGAATTAGATTAATCTTTAAGAAATTAGTTGACATTCACTAATTAATATACATATGCAAATTTGAATGGTAATATCATGCACTAAGTTAATTTGCATTATGTGATTATATTTAGAAGCTTGAAATGATACCAAGGGTGGAGGCAGTTTCTGAATTTGTTGGACAACACGTGTGCTCTATTGACTGGGGTAATCGAGCATCAGTCTTTTAAATCAGAAACCCCACATAAAAGGGAACTACTTTGGATTCATTACAAAGAAGTTCCAAAATTTCAAAGGAGGAGACACAATACTGGTCCACACAAAAAAGCAATCCATTCAAGTGGTGTCTATAAAGTCTGAAAAGGGCTCATGCAAGGCAAATGTAGACGTCTTTGTTGCGGCTTGATGAGCAATCTAATTCAACTTTGTCTTGTTGATTAATGTATGTTGATGCATGTAAATTGTAATGTACCATTGAGTGAAACTGGCAGGGTTGATGCATGTTATATTCTGTAAACTCCTTGCTCTCACAATCATCATTTCATCTAATATGATACACTTAATCAGAATCAATTGTCAGTATGATCATCAAAGTGGGTTCGAAAAGTTTATAAAATTACTCTAAAAGAGTACCCCACACGAGTTTGATCATTCAATTTTAATATTATCTCCGTGGATTATTAAATCGTAATGTTTATTTGTGTCAATATTAAAAACTAAATTGTTTGGTTGACAGTATCGACAAATTGCAACTTAATTCTACTTTCACACAATACCGGCAATACGCTCACTACTGTGAAATAATTGAAGTCATACTCTTAACAATCGTTGTTATTTTTCGATGGATGATAAACGAAGTCTTATATACCCAAGTTGATTGTTTGATTCATCACTCATGAGAGTCGCATCCTTAGAGAAAATTTTGGACTTCAACATTCGGGTCGAAATTGTGGGAGTAATTTAACCACAATTTTCTGTCAATAATAAATTTCCCCAATTTCTTTATTTATGTGAATCGATCAAATTGATCAATTCATATATATTCACTGGCTGAGTTTAACTTATGGTACTAAATATATTTTTAGTATCCTATTACTAAAAGGTAAATGAGTTATTTCATTCATAAAAAAAAAATATTTGATCCGTATTTGATTAAGAAATATAACATTGAATGACTTAAAAAAAAGTTTAATATCACAATCCTTAGCTCACTGGAAATGTGCTTTTATTTTGAGGCAAAGTCAAAAGTAGAAGACAGAATCTCTGCTTGCTAAAGTTGGTTGGGGATTTGAGTGTGCATCGGACAGATGGACAGTAGTAATGGTAAACCAGACATGCGCCAACAAGAAACTCCCAGTCCCCCATCATCTTATGTTCCACGATTAAGATTAATATATTTTGGTTTCTTATTATCTATGGAATCAGATTATATACATGCTAAAAATGTTAACTTACAATTCACATATGAAATAAAAATAGTATAACAAATCAATATTTCCACATCTATGATCAGTAACACGAATAATAACGTTTGCACAACTATTTATTGAAAAGTAATTCATGATCATCATAAATCAAGGAAATCAGGGAGTAATAAAATTAACGAATCTTGAATGAAAATTAAATTGTACTCCTTATCTAAGTTCACTTTTTCCTAATCTTATTTTGGACCATTTAGAGTCTGCAGATCCATTCCTACAAGCATACTGTATTCACCACAGTGATGAAAATTAAATCTTCACCTAAAATTCAGCACAGCAATAAAAATACTGACATTGTCCTCCTTGAGGACACAGGCAAATTGGAAACAGTTATCAGATGATTTGAGGTCATTTATTTCAAAAATGACACACAGCACATCAAACAAAGACTACACTTGATGAAGATACTCTTCAATCAATTAATACAATTAGGTAGGCTGATAGGTCTCTCTGTAATTAGAAATTGACGAATTATCACATCTACCACAACTTTAAGCTAAGCATGTCGGAAATTAAGCTTGAATTTTCCACGATCACTACTTCACCAGTAATGTGATAATCCATCATTAACTTCTTATAATAACTTGCCTAAGTGGGAACCACACTCTACAATGTCCTTGATCACCTTTATGTCATTTCAATTTTAATAATTAGTTCTACTATTTATGTCATCAATGGGAAGAGATGGATCAATTATACCAATTCATTGATGACATTATTATTTAGGTCAATCGTAAAGGCTTTTTAGTTTTAAACATTAAGAACTTTTAATGGTAAAGCTAGTTAATTATATGATGAAGAAAATTAAAAATTTACTTTTATGAAATATATTTAGAGACAAATTTAATGATGCTCGATTTTATATTTTTTGAAGCCCAAAGAATAAAAGTAATTGATGATGAAATTAGGCGTGAAAAACAAAACAACATAATATTAATTGGAGGTAGTATATATGATCAGAGCCTCTAACTAAGAGATTTTTTTTGTAAAAATTCTCCTAAAATATTAGTTTGTGGTTTATAAGTTCCCGTCCATTTTGTGTATTTCAATAGTCGAATTTGCAATTTTTTTTGTCCCAAGAACGGTTTTCACCCCCGCTTTATGGATTTCAAAAGTCATGTAGACTTGGTGCATTATTAGTGTCGATGAGTATTATAATATATTCCATTTTTTTGGTTATGATATTTTATTTTTTGGTTATGACACTTCATTTCTGTGTTATTTTTTATTATTTTTACACTATATCTAAATATGAAGTGTCCTTATCACTCATTGACTTGCTTAAAACCATTATTTCCTATTGGTTTCTAAATAATTTCTTAGAAGAATTTGAATACCTCTCCATTTCGAGTTTCCAAGTTTTTTTTTTCAAATCTCGGCTCAAGTCCATGTCTCATCTAAGCTTGTCCAGTGGCATCATATTGATTTTTATATTGGGGAGTAAATGACTTAATATCATATATATGAAAATTTTAAAATATGTAAGGGAGGAGAGTATAATTTTTGAGAAAATGAATATATTTTTGAAATATGAAAAAGACGAAACATATTTTTTCAAAAAAATTGAGGGCCACAAGGCCACACTATAGTTCATCAGTGGGCCTGTCTTTTATCGAGTTTGGACTGAAAATTAGTAAAAGGCCACAGCCCACACAGAAAAAAAATGTTTGTGAATTGTGATAACTGATAAGCCATACAGAAACTCATAAGTGATACAAGTGGACTTGAGACTAAAAGTGCTACTGTGCTAGGAATTGTATTATAGCCTAAAAGGAAATGGCCAATTTAAGGCTTTGAGCCTAAAAGGACTATCCAATATATTATTAGCCCAGTATAGCCCAACATAATTTTATCATGTCTCTGATCAATTTATTTATTTTAGTTATACACAAAATTAAAGAAGTCAGAACATTATTAATGCAAATTATATGTAATTTCTTAGTTAAAATACAATTTTTTCATAACTATCAAATCAATAAATCTTTGGGTGAATATCCTCTTTCACATGAAACATTCCTCAGAACTAAATTTATTTAACCAATAAAGTCCCTTAAAACGACTCCTTATTCAAATGAGTTATTATTTGAAATTAAAATGATGAACAATTGCGGAGTACTAATTATGGTGCAAGAAATTCAGAGATATTATTAGGATGCAAATTTAAGCAAGTGAAATCAGTACAACAATGGATTATTAGGGTCTCAAGAAACAACAATCACTAGGACGTAGATTTTAGTATTTTACTAGTGAAATAAGGATTCATACAATGTATACCCATCGAAAAGCATACCCCATCCCTGCACCCAAACAGAAAGCAATGGCTACAAGCAATGTGAAGTTCTTATCATCCTCCAATTTTGTAACATATTGTTTCTTCTCTTGCCTATTTAAACTAGACACTTGAAACTCAAGCATTTTCACCCATTGTTTATATGCCATCAACTGAAGAGATTCTTGAAGAAACATAACAGAAATGCATTCCTTTTCTTTACTCATCAATGCAGCTTTCCTCTCTGCATCTCTTGCCCGAGTTTGCGATAGCCTCAACGCCTTCAAAACCTCGATTCTTTCGCCTTCTGGTTCATTTCTTGATATGCATGACTTGCATTCTTCCCCTTCCTGTCCAGTGAAGTTGCCGAATAATTTATTTGGCAACGACTGGACAGCGAAATCAGGCCCCGAAATAGTCTTTAGAGGGGGTGGTAAATCGCAGTTTTGAAGAAGATCAGAACCTGGCTTCTTATAAGGAATGAAGCCTATAGACATTTCATCCCAATGAATTTCTCCTGTTTTTGACTTTTTATTAGTGGCCATTTAGATGGCTAAATTGAATAATCGTTGATGCAATATGAAATAAGTAATATGGTATTGTAAAATATGATAGCGTAAGTTGGATGATAGGAACTGGTCATAATAATTTATGGTGGACTATCATATAAGATAGTATTGTTGAGTACGAATATGGATAAGGAGATGCAGAAGATACAACCAATAAGATGACAATATGACATAGATTTTAATGTTTGCTTGGATTTTTTGTTTTGTTTGTACAATTGGGAATCCTTATCTAGAGATACATCCAACAAGTTTTAGCTACGTGAAATTAATTGATTAAGATAATAAGATTACATAAAGTTTCAAGAAAATAAAGCAAGATTAATGAAGTTATCGTGAGAGTATTGGTTTTGGAAGTGACAGGAATTAGGAAAAATCATGTCTAATTTATAAGAGATGCTAATTGATCATAAAATTCATAGATTTACTAATGAAAAGATCTAGAAACTTTGTTAAAAATTAACGAATCTAACAAATTCGCTCATAATTCGTTCCCACCTCAATAATTGATCATGTACAAGGCACGCAGAGTCACACCAATAATCCACTTAATAAAGGAAAATCCCATGGATTTCTTCTTCCCATTGTCTTTAAATCAGTCTTTCAGCCAATATTGCCTGATTATGTTGCCATTAACTCCTTAATATCACTTCAAGATTATAACTAGTCTTTCTAATAAAACACTTGGCCACATTTTTTTCTAGACATAATTGATTAGGCTTCATGTAACTCATTGTCCTAAAATACTTCACTACACCTTGTTCTTGTGCCCAAAAGTATCTTAGGAAATGGAGATACTCTACCTTACTTGGTTTTGTCCCTACAGACCATACATTAATCAAAATTGGTTAGTCTTTCTTGATCGCATGTTTAATTAGCTATCAAGCTGTCCGACTTTCGAGTGCATTAACTAACGAAGACAAAAACAAATATAAGAAAAATAAAAAAGATGTTAAGGAAAAGATACCCCAATAACCCAATTATTTGAAAGCTACCAATTGATGATTTATCAAATCTTCAACTGGTAAATTGTTTATAATACTTATTCAAAGTATAGGAACCTGGTCACATAATCTGCGCATAATCATTTATGCAGTTTTTAAATAAGATTAGTTGGTCAATACTAGAGAGTTGTTAATGGTGAACTCAATCAAGCGGCCTTCGGCTTAGCTCGCTCGGAAAGCCGAGTATTGAAACTCTGGCCCAGAGCCTTGGGGCTCGTTAGCTGCGAGCCGGCTTCGGCGGCCAGCTAAATGCTTCCGGTTATAATAAATTATTATATATTAAAAGATCGGAGTTTTTGTTATAATTTTGTGATGATTAATTTATTATCGAGGCCAAATGTATGTTGTTATGATGAGAGCTTTGTTATTATATTATAGTTAATGTCGATGTTCGATTTATCTATTGACGATTAATGTTCATCTATTATTTTTAATGTGACTTTATCGGCAGAATTTTGAAATTTAAACGATATTTGAAATTTCGAACTCGGCTTCGATTTTTGGGTACAAATCTACGTGAAGCCAGCAAATGTGGCCAGAACCTCGAGCCTCGTTGGTGACCGAAATGAGCAAAAAGAAATCTCCGGCTCGATCTAGAAGCTCACGCTCATTAACAACTCTAGTCAATACTAAATAGTTTTCCACTACTCTCTGAACCAAAAAAAGATTGACGAGTTATGAGTTTTCATAATAGTTCGAATAATTTTTGTATATACGTGTTGTATAATATTTGTTAAAAAGTATATAATATTTTTAATATATTTGATTATTAACATGATAATTTTAATACAAATCAAATATATAAAAGTTGATAGTTGTGTAAAAACTAATCTTGATAATATTTTTATATTTAGGTGTATATTATTTCCATAGTATAATTTTTCAAAAATATATCTAAATGATGTAACTAAGACTTTATAATAAATATCCTAGTACGGCAGTACCCAGCTAATGAATCAAGTAATCAACAAATAGCAGTACATCGACAACCAAAGTCATTTGGCTCCTTAGCTCCATCGGTGTTTTACAAACGATAGAAGAGGTAATTGTTATTGTATTTAGTGTTAAAAATTGAAACTAAGTTCCTGAAAATTTTGTTGGTGTAAAGTAATCACTAAAATTTCGTAATTATTACATATATGATCAGTTTAGTTATATTAGTAGCACATACTCCATATGAATTACGACCCTCTTATTATACAACGATTTATTAAAGATCATGCTCATATCATGCAACAATTTATTAAAGATCTTGATTATATTTATGATATTTATATAATTTTAGTGACTAATTTTCACAAAATCTCTTACATTATACAGTACTATCAACTTTCGTCAAAGTTATGTGTTAGACCAATTAACTCTACCACAAACGATAACGCGTATATGAAGCCACCAAAGTCCAATCTATTGACTTGTAAACAAAAAATTACAAAACGTCACCACACATGCACTTTTCTTAGTCTTGCATTGAAAATGTAACGCATAATCTAATGCAAAATATCTCTCATAATATCAATACGGAGTACAATTCACCAAACAAAATGCAATAAATTTTTTATTATACAAAATAAATTTACATCATATCAGCATCACAATTGCTTAATGTTTAATTCACTACTAATCTAACTCCCCTGTTTTTTACTTTGTTTCTTGATGGGGTTCAAGAAACGAAAGCTTTTGTTAGTACAAAAGGATGAGAAAAACGAGGATGAAGATCATGAGAAGGATCTTTCACCTTGTCCAGAAATATGTTATGAACCATGTACTGGATGCATGATTGAGAAAGATACTTTAATATATCCAGCTCTTGCTTCTCCCCCTCCATCCTCATCATCAACCAACCATGCATCTTCTATATTGGTCGTAGTTGCTTGCCTGCTTGGATTTGCTTTTGTTGTTGTGTCTTATTTGTTGATTATTCGATATCGAACGAGTGTAAGGAATTCTAGGAGGAGGGGAACAGTTTCTGTTAATGGAAATAGTACTAGGGAGGAGTTTCTTGATGAGAATCATGGTCCTGTTGTTGATCATCCTATATGGCTTATTAGGACTGTTGGGTTGAATCAGTCTGTGATTGATTCGATATCGGTTATTAGCTATAAAAGTGGTGAGGGGTTGGTTGATGGGACTGATTGTTCTGTTTGTTTGAGTGAGTTTGAAGATGATGAGAGTTTGAGACTTTTGCCTAAGTGTAGCCATGCTTTTCATATCCATTGTATTGATACTTGGTTAAGGGCACACAAGAATTGTCCTTTATGCCGTGCCCCAATTGTAAAAGGCGATGGAAATGCGTTAGAGGTGAATCCGGAGGAGTCTAATTCGGATGGTTCACGTTATGGAGAAGATATTGAAGTAGGGAGGGTGAATGATCTTGAAGAGGATGGGGGTGGAGTTAGTGAGGTGTTGGTTGAGGGTGAGAGTACTATTTCATTGCCTATTGAAGATGAAAGTAGTGGGAATGAAATCCGAGGGAAGAATTCGGGTTATAGGCATGAAAAGGGGAAGAGGGTTAGAGTGAGAAGTGATTTGGTTGAGCATAGAGTGATGATGGTGGTGGATGAAGAAATGGAGCCTGTAAGAAGATCAGTTTCAATGGATTCATTTTCGGCTTCACTGATCCACCATGAAGTGAATAATATGTTTCAAGTTAAATGTGAAGGGAGTTCAAGAAAAAACGATGAAGGTCCTTCTGATCATCATATGGCAATAGAAAGGAAACAAAGATCAGGGTCTAAAAATTCAAGCATGTACAGCAGAGTAATGAAAAGTTCTTCGTTTGGTCGCTCGTTGCAAAAGGTGCCTTCGTCTATGAAGAGATCCTTCTCCTGTGGGGGCGGAGCCCTCTATTGACAACCAGAGAAGCCTCGAGTTAAAGGGGGTGATATGTTGAGAACCCCGCCCCATATTGGTTGATTAAGATTTTTCAGGTGGATTATTGCTGGGATTTCTGATCTCATTGAGTAAACAAAACCATCAAGTTTACCATAGGCTACTGAAGTGTACAAGTGATCCTTCAGCTATTGTTATACAAGACACCTTTCAGGTGAGAGATGTTGGAATATATCCATAACTTGGTTTCTTCAACTTGCACATCTTGGCAATTCATCGCCTCTGAGTGTTCTTTATTGAATTTTAATGAAATTTTTGTAATAAAGAACGATCATGACCGAAACAATTGAAATGTAAGCTCATTTCTTGTGTTGTATTGAAATTTTACAATCATCCATATGAATTCTATTTGTCCTATTTGAACAGAATAGTGGTTAAACTCGTTTCTTCATGTCTCAATTTTTAGTCCTGTTGCATGATTGCAGAAATAAAATTTGTTCAGAACTGAGGACTGAGCATAATTAACAATTACTCTCTTTTAGCATCTTCAAGATTAGTCTCTCATGATCATTTTCCTACTATTTTATGATTCTGTGATGGTATAATACTATAATCCATTGTTTTTGTTTCTTGTAAAATCATCCGGCCAATTTGGTTCACACTTCACATGCAAGAAATGGCCAATTTTGGAGATTTGGTATCTACTGTGATTATATTTCATGGTTACGAATATAAACACGTAGTTTGAAATATACTACAGCTGGAGTAAATCCCCAGTATCTATCTTGTAGTTACAATCAAATTAAACCAATAAAAAGTCTACTAGTTGAGATAGATTACACATCACATCACAAATAAACCAAATTTGTTGTCCTATTTTGCTAAGATGTATCTATATCCTGAGAGAACTAAATAAACTACTCCGTAATATTAGAAACATGTGATTAGCTCCACTAGTAGTATCGTTTCATATCTTGGAAGTTATACAACTACAATATAATGCTAATTTGGTGTATGTTCTCTATCATGACTCCACCAACCAAATCTTAATCAATTTTAATTCATCAGAAAGAAGAAAACAATTACTAACTTAATCGGAGTATTTTATACATTTGTTGATTTTCTTTGTTTTTGTGTGCTAGATATTTGTTCATACTTACCTCTAAGCTGGATCTCAGGTTGCAATACGTGTACTTAGTATTGTAGATGGATTATTACGATCTTGTCATTATAAATTAGGCCCAGTTTATTCTGAGTACACAACTCATAACTGCGCAAACTGTATAAATAAGCTCACGAGTTGTTTTTATATCACTTTGATTATTACAAAGGAATCAAAATTGGTATCTCACTAGTATCGTAACACATAAAAAGTAGTACACATTGATAATATATTTAATTTTTATTTGAGGTATTGGAAATGAGACTATAAACATGACAATAGGAATTAAACAAGTGTAATATATAATGTCTGATATATTCTTTATTTTTATTTTACAAAGCTTGAGTTGATTTATTCGTGATAATACGATACTCAAAAGTAGTAGAACGAACTGCAGCTGTTGCATACTTGCATGACAAGAACAACAAGTACCAAATAACCAGATTTAATACAACGATATAATTACATCCATCAACAACTTTCCATCATCTGAATTTGTTGCAAAACAACACAAAACAAGAACAAACCTTTGTTCAAAGAAAGCACATGCTTTAGCTATAAAGCATGGCTCAAAAAGGAGTGTGGTTCATGCACCAAAAAAGATGGGATACAAATAATGAACAAAAAAGAAATACAGAATAAAAAAAAACTATTAAAAATGCCAAAAGAAATGAAACACAAAAGTCATCAGGATTATGGAAGTCTTCATGGTCTTGATCTAAGGAAGAAAACACTGAGTTCTTGACCAATGTTTCCTTCAGGATCAATCAAATGAAATGATTCAGAATCAAATGAACTATGAACTCTTTTAAACCTCCCTCTAAGATACATCACATCATCATCACGTTCAAGTTCTTTTCCATTTATAACACCTGCCCCAACTGAAACAGTTTCCATATTTTTCAAAATTTCTAAGTCATACTTAGATGGATTCTTCTTTTTAGCGAAGCCCGTTTTTCTTCCGTTGCAATAGAATGTCCATAAGGGCATTGAAAGCAGAGAGGAAGAAGAACTTTCTTGCTCAAAACCATTTCCATTTGGATTGCATTCAAGGGCAATTCTTAAAACCCCCCCTTTCATTTCTCTTGCTAAAGTTGCAGTCGGTATTGCTAATTCTAGTAGGAGAAATGGGGTGGAGGATTTGGGGTTTTTTTGGATGCAGAGACTAACTTTGCCTTGGCGAGAACCGAAGATTGTTCCAGTGGTTGTGTAATTTGGAGAGGAAATGAAAGAACATTGCTTTGAAAATGAGTATCTATGGGAGGTGTTTTCTTGTTTTATTTCATTGTTTTGATCTTCTATGAAAGTGCAATTGCACGTTGGGATAAGTAGCTCCACTAGGGACCTGAGAAGCCTCCATGATCTTACTTGTTTTTCGCAATTGACGGTTGTGACACCACCGGAAAATGTGGTGGCGCCGCCTCTACCCCCTCTTGGATATGCCATGATCATGGTTGATGTTTATGAGGGAAGAGTTTGATGAATGATGAGGGTTATCAAGTTTGAATGAAGAGAATGAGTTTATATAGAACTTGTGGAATCTATGAGAATCTTGTAAGGGTGATATTGTTGTGTATGCATGTGTTTTTTTTTCTTCCCGTTAACCACAACTTTATTGGATGAAAAACATTACACTCATATTGTTGTGTATGCATGTGAACAAGTTCAGTAACTACAGGGTCATTGTCATACAGTACTTATAAAATTAAATATTTGCATGATTTTCACCTGCTTATTAGGCTGCTCTTTCAAATTTGAGCTAAAGAAAGTATGGTAACATTTTTTGGTGCTTCAACAAATAAAACTACAAACTACTCCGTACATAATTTGAACAAATAGTGCATTACATTGGTAAGAGGTTTCTCGATCGCTCCGTCTTCGATTCTAACGAGATCGAAGACAAGAATTTCTTTATAATATAAGTATATAACATTTTAATTATGCTACCGTATCGAGATAATCTTTGATTTTCGTCTTTCTTTAATTATATTCTTAAAAAATAAATATTATGAAAGTCTTTAAAAAAGCGAATCTGACTATATAATTTTTTATATTTTTAGAATAATTAATAATTAATGGTCAAAATTTATTTTAAAGTCAAGCGATAATTAAAATGGATTGGAGGAAGTAATATAATACCGAACTTGGGGTTAGAGTCATAATCAATTTCAAAATGATTAGTTCCAAAGAAATTAGATAAGCACATTAAAAGTTTACTCATTCTACTTGGTTTATTTACTTATACAAGTTTTCTTCAAGAGGAGATCATGATTCATGATACTTGTATGTCACAAGTCTGTTGGTCAATGTATGGGTTGGTTTTTGTAAAACTCTTTTACAATGCAATTTTACTTGAAACCAAACAAGTTTTCCAATTTTTAGAAACAATAATTTGGAAAGAGTGGGATTAAAGGAATGGTGAGGGAGATCCCACCCTGTCTTGAATGGAAAAAGAAATAACAATAGTAATATATTTTGGTGGGGGGAGTAGTAGTAGACAAAAGAAAAACTATGCTTGTTTGTATTCTGTCCACATCTTTTATTGCAAGCGTCCAAATTACACAAAATATTTCTCGAAACAAACAGCATCTCCTGGTCTTTATGTCTCCTTTTGCAGATGTATGAAGTTATATAAAATATTCATATATTAGTTGTTACAGTTAACTGGCTGATAAAATACTTCCACAAGAATTTATATTATCATCCAAACATATAGCTACATAAATCATCCTCAGTGGCCTTTTATATTGATAACTGATCAATTTTTCTCACAGATATTTAGATATTAAGTAGATATATTTGACAATATCCAACGAAATAAAATAACCCTTAATTATATGGAGACCCTCATATATTAGTACCATTGACAATATTTTTAACATGAAAAATTATAATAAGATTAATATCACTTTTGTTTATGATATTTTTACTTCAAAGTTTCAAAACTTGTATGTTGAACAAATTATGTGATAGTTCACATTATTAGTAATATATTTCTTAATTATCCAAAACAAAAGTGTGTTAATATGTTTTTTTCTTTCAAATAATTAAATTTCATATGTGGATAGAAGACACGTACGTCCAAGCTAGATAGAGACGTGATCCTGATTCCATTAACTCCATGTTTAATTGGGTGGAGGAAAATGGTTTATCAAGTTTGTATAATAAAAAAGTTCCAATGACGATGTTGCTTTTACTTAAGTTTCTTTAAAGGAACGGTAATTAAGAAAGGAATTATAAAAAAGATTACGTCAATGGCAAGAATGTCGAATATAATAGGAGTAGTATTAATTAACAAATTAATGGAAAGTGGTTAGGGACCATTATAGTAATAATTAGTCAATAATTGACGAAATTAGAAAACACGGTGTGTTGGATTCCATATAACCCAACAGTTTAAAATTGAGAAGAATGTATTATATATACTTATATAACATGAGAATAAGAATACCGTACTATATACACAACTCAATTTCCACCTTTTCAATCATTGTAATATTGGATACTATTTCCACCATATACCAGCTTGAAATTGTTCAACAACTACATTCAATTGTTAATTAGTTAGAATGTATAGATGAATTTTATGGTTAAAAAACCAATGTCTTTCATCAATAAGAAAATGGCTACAAGACAGAGATTGTAACTTGTAAGGCGGATTATGTTTTGACCAAAAAAAAAAAAATCATCCATCAATATCGCAAGATTCTAATTTACCTTTTGTTTTTACTCCGTTTATTTTTACCTTCAATACATCGCTTAGCTAGTTCACTAGCTACAAGCATTGACTTTAACCGGTTAACCTACCTGCATGCTAATCGTTTGTTAGATAACGAACCGAGCTCGGCCTTGTAATGCAAAGAATTTTTTTTATTATTTATGATAGGGGTACAAAATAAAACTCAGCATGAGGAAAATTCCTCGGTCTTTGATTTTATCGAATCGAAAAGGATCATTGTCGAACTATGGATTCTGGCGTTCTTTGACGATTTGTGAGATATCTCTGTGCTAGCATTGATTTGGATCTTGATTGGGATTTGATAGAAGGTTGACTTGATTTGATTTGATTTGACTTGAGCTTGACTTGATTTGATGTGACTTGATTTAATTTGATTTGGATAAAAGCTGCAGGCGAGACGGATCGCAGTGCTTGATGGAGCTTGAGGCCCAGTGCAGGCTGGATATGGTCAGAAGTCGTGGAGGCGCCATGGCGTATTCCGTGTTAAATTGTATAGACTTGATCCTGCGTCTTGGACTTGATCTCCGGTCTGTATCGAGACTTGATGAATTTCCTTTATGACGTTTGCAGCGTGGGACTTGCTTTGGACACCGCTGGTGGGACTTAAGCTTTGGACACCGTTTGTGGGACTTCGTAGGTTGGATAAATTATAGCCTTGATTGGGACTTTGGGGATTTGGTCTTCCCTTACATGAATTAAAATTGTGTGGATACCTACTGTTTTAATCTGTGATATGACTTGATTTGGGATAGGATTTCAGAGCAGTATGGAGGCGATGTCGGGGAAGCGATATTTGTAACTGCTTGTACTCTGTTGGCCTTAGCGGGCTTTGTTCTTGTAGAGTGGGACTTAAGGATGTGACCCGTGGAACTTAGTAAGATTTGGCGCTTCACTTGGGGGCTTGAGTGAGATTTGAAACAGGCTTGGAACTTTAGTGAGTTGGCTTTCGCTTGATTTAAGCTTTGAAGTTACGTCGGCTTGAGTTTCCTCTGTTGACATAGCGCCTTGTTCTTTGTAGAATGATGATCGATCACGAGGTGGAGCGTTCCAACTTGTTGATGATACTAATCAACTAGGCGAGGGGCCTTAGCGGCATGTTTCTGTCACAGGAATCCCGGATATATAAGGAATTTGAGCGTTCGGTTTATTCTATATCGAGATTAATGAATCAAACTTGAAATTTATCAGTGTTCGTCAAGATTTTGAATAATAAGGGGCTACATAGTTTAATCACGAATATTGAAGGTTATCATCAGTTGCTTCAAACTTAAAGGATTATTGTGTTTGTCTGATAACCAAGTGATTTTAGGCGCCTATTTGTACGGAGGTGTTTTAAGCCGCGCGTGGTGTTTCTTTAGCGGCTCAAGATTTAACTTAGAAATTTTAGAGATCGTTCTGTATTTTCAGAGTTTTTGTGTATTTTTTGAATGAGCGTGGATTGTTTTTCGATGATTTAGTCGGCCAAATGAGGGGAAGTGTTATAGGTTCTGGGCCTCAGTACTGTTTCTAATTAGTAGGTTTGATTTCGGGTAGATCATGATCTTGGCCAGATTGAATTTTGAAGCCCAATTTGGGCCAGTTGATTTTGGAATTACTTGATGACAAGTAACCCTTTTTAGGCGCCTCTTTTGATTAAAGAAAGGTTAAAGGTTCTTTTTAAAATCGAAACATTTGCATCTTGTACGGACAGACCTTGATTTTACACCACGGAGTCTTTGATTTTGAACCACGTAACTTGTGAACTGATTTGAACCTGAAAACTTGTGGAGTCTTCATTTCATCCGTGGTTTATAGATTAACTACGTTCGAGAATACGTGGCTTCGGAGCGATGGATTCGGCCGAGTTTGTCCGATAAAAATTAGGGGTTTCGAATACTAATTTTGCTCTGGCGTTAATCTGGTGTTTCTCGGGAACCTATTTGAGTTGACTTAAGGGTTAATTAAATGTAGAAACTGTTCTTTTGACTTACGATTAACTCGGGGGGAGAAGCTTGATTTGGGAACAATGGATTAGGTCAGAGGTTTGATTTGAATTTAGGATTTAATCGAGAACCACTAATCGGCCATGTGGCATTCTTTCTTGGTTCGAGCCCTTAGTGCTTGATTAATTCGTCTTAATCAATTTAATTATTTCTTGATAAATTTTCGATGTCTACGGACCTCTCGGATACAAAATTGAGTTCATTAGGTTTTTTGACTCCTTAAGTACTCGACTATTAGCTTAACATGTTGAGTCAAGCGCCTCAATACCCGACTCGCCTCATCTCAAGCTCTAATCATATACTACAAGTTTAGTAAAGTAACCGGATGGGATTGATACGAAGCCAACAATAAATCTTTCTGTGGTTGATTCACCATGGACATTTCGTCAATTGCTTTCTGTATTATCAATTTCCTTGAAATTTGTACTAATGTCAAGCCAAAATAGTGTTAAATGAAGAAAATAACATATATATGGAAACAAAGTATAATACATCATTGATGATCTACTATTACTGCCTTTCTAGCCTGGTTTCTCACTTATGTCTTCTCCTTTTCCTTTTATATGCTTACTTTTTTGTGAGAAAACAAAATAGATAAATTTCTTCATTCTAATACAATTTCAACTTAATATATATTTCAAAGAACATCAATAATTATTATTGATTCTTTTATATCTAGACATAATAATATTACTCAGGTTCAACTTCATTCTATGAATTCGTTATAGTAGTGTTCTCCCTTTCAAAACTCGAACTCGGAGATCTATTAATTTAGGACCTCAGAAGATGTCGATCAGTTATAAATTAAAGAAACTACCTCTTGAATTTGATGTGTTAAAATTTCAAAAGCATGTATGAATGATAAAAATAAAAATAAAAATCGAAATTAAATTGTAGTGATCATTGGGACTCTTGTACATTTAATTATTTGAGACTTGAGATTCAACATCAAAACATCATGTTTCTCTTGCTTCCTAATCCTTGTCTTCTTTTCGTCTTCGTTCTATGACCACGTAGTCATCTTAACTGGGGATAGAGATAATAGCATCATCATCAAAACGTACCAACGCGCCTGGCTAACTTTTAGAGGAATGGTAATGCAGCGCTACTTGTGAATAATAATCAAACATACTTTCTAGATATTGTCGCGATTAGAACATGCTTGATTGAATTGCGTCCAATGTTGAATTGAAGAAAAATTTTAGCCGAAAGAAAAAATTTGGGGACTTCAGGAGGGGGATCGGGACTTAGGTTGGTCCCGACCTAAGTCCCGACCTCGGTGATTTTTAGTCGGTGGTTCGCGGGGAGAAGTTCGGCGGTGTTGCCTAGGTCCCGACCTTGCTCCCGACGCGGGTTCCGGATAACCTATTTTGAGGCGGTTTTGTGGCTTGGGCCAAGGAAAGCTGGGTTTGAAGGTAAGGTTTGTTTAGCTTATAAATATAGGATGTTTTTATGAGTTTTATTAAATCAGCATGAAATCACATTAGAATAGAGAATATTCATCCCTTAGAATAATAATGAGTGCTTTAATATTATTGAAGAGCATAATTTTTGTTCTTGAGAACTTAGAGTTTATCTTTGTTAGCGATAGACTTTGTAGTTGAGATTTTAGATAATAAAGAAAATACTGACATAGATTATAGATAGTAGTAGAGACATGTGATATTGGGTTATTAGTGGATGCGGCAGCCAATAAGGCGTCACCTTCAGCGTTGAGGGGGAAACGTATAAAAATTTTGTCACGTTTATTTGCGTTTAAATTTTTAATTCTTGTCGTTAAACAAAGGGAGTTTAGGGTCTTAAATCGCAACGTCAAAATGTATTACTTGAATTGATTTGATCTATCTGGATGATGCTTTATTGATGGCCCAAAAGTTTGGTTGTGCAATACATATATATATATATATACGAGTTGTTTTAAATGTTTGTTCCACTTTTTGATTGAGCAGGACTAAAATAGTCTTACTTGAAGGGAGTATAATTGTATTTTGATCAATTTTAATTGATCAATTTTTTTTCAATAGTCAATTTTGTTTAAGCACAACTAACAAAATTTAAAAATTATGAAAATATCATACTACCTCCATCTCTAAAAGGTTAACTGGTTTTTATTTTTGAATAGTTAAAATTATTTAAAAGTCAACCACCAAAATTTAAAATTTATAAATACTAAATTTCACATCCATCTCTAAAAAGATCCATTCAATTTCATGTTCAATAGTCAAAATTATTTAAAATTTAATCGACAAAACTTCAAAAATTATATGGTACCTCCATCTAGAATGTTTATAGGTTCTTTTCAATAATTAAAATTATTAAATTCAACCACAAGAATTTATAAATATTAAATATGACATCGTTACTACAAAAAGATACGTTCAATTTTTTTTTATCTTAAGAGTTTGTTCCTTTTTGGCAGTTGAACAGGCTAAAGGGAAGTAAATCTAAATTACTAAAAATATTGTGAAATTAGGATGACAAAATTTATAAATATTATCATCTCTAAAAGATCATTCAATTTATAAATATTAAATAATTTTTTTTATCAAATCAATGTTATGTAAAATTAGGATGACAAAATTTATGAAAGAAGCGAGGAAAACCTCCTTTATTATTTTCGTTAATCACGGTATTATATAATATCTGATAAAAAATATTTAAAGTATTAATATAGTTAGCATTTTACTAAAAATATTATAATTTGTTATTGAATCGATAGTATGCAACGTATAATATTTTAGAGATGCGGGGTAAAATTTGTAATATTTGCGTATTTTACTAAAAATATTATAATTTGTTATTAATCAATGTTGTGTATGTCAACGTATGAAAATTACCTTGCTAAGTTAATATGATAATTTTGATTGAAATCAAAGTTGTATATCAATTATTAATATCATAAAATTTATTAATTTTGACTATTGAAAAATCTCTTAGCCATGAAGGTAATAAGTATCTTGTAATAATAAGTTATCAATTTGTTGGTGGAGTTTTAAATAATTATGACTATTGAAAAATAAAATAGAATGATCTTTTAGAGAATGACGTCATATTTAGTATTTATAAATTTTAAATTTTGATTATTGAATTTTAAATAATTTTTTACTACAGAAAAAAAAATTCATGAACATTTTATAGATGGAGGTAGTATGCGGTCTTCATAATTTTTTCAGTTTTGTCGGTTGAGTTTTAAATAATTTTAACTAATGAATAATAAAATTGAACGATCTTTTAGAGAAGGATGTGAAATTTAATAATTTTAAATTTTGGTGGTTGACTTTTAAATAATTTTAACTATTGAAAAAAGAAATCAATTAACCTTTTAGAGATGGAGGTAGTATAATATTTTCATAATTTTTAAGTTTTGTTGGTTGAGCTTTTAAAAAAATTGACTATTGAGTGAACAATCTTACAGAGATGGATTTAGTATATAGTATTCATAAATTAGTGGTTAAGTTTTAAATAATTTTGGCTATTGAAAAAGAAAATCGAACAACCTTTTAGAGATGGAAGTAGTATGTAGTATTCATAATTTTGAAATTTTGTTGGTTGAGATTTAAACAATTTTGATTATTGAACGTGCGTTACATGTGGTTGCCTTGATGAGCGTGATTAACATTATAATTTATAAAAATGTTACAAAAGATTGTGATGAAGAAATAAAATTATCCTAATAAACCTATAGGTCATTGAGAATCTAAAATATCATTTGTCTATTTTAAACTTTATTACTTCGTATATAAATACTCAATAGTCATACTCAAATAATCAAATCAATTAAAATGAATGAAACGGAAACAATCCATTAATAAAATTTTAGAATTGTAGTAATAAATTAATATCATTATCTTAGAAGTTATACTACCCTTCATTTGTTAGTCAAAATGTAAGAAAAATGATATTAATGAAACAAAAGATAATAGTAATGGATCATCAAACCAACTAATAACATTCTTCTTTAGATATATCATTATATAATGTTCTTGAACATATTGGTTACATAATCGAGAAAATGATAACCTTACTAATATAACATCATTATTAGGTTTAAGAGGTTCATAATTAATTTTGGATCTGATAAAATAATTATATTATTTTATCTTAACTATATATAATAGTTCTTAATTTAAACAATAAAACGGCTAGAGAGATATTAAAGGATAATGAAATATCACGAAAGAATAACTATATGGACAATAGAAAAGGTAAAATTGTGAACATATATCTAACATTTGAATGAAGAAAAAAACTATTACAAGAAACAATATATCGCTTTTGGGAAACAATTAGCTTTCATGGAATGCTTGGCATGTTGGATTTTAGCTAGAGTGAAGGAAAATTGATGACACAAATTCTCTCTGACATCGAGAAGGCGATGGAGTTACTAAAATAATTACAATAGCCCAGACATATGAGAGTAAGATGAAAGCAATTATGAAAAGCTAAAACATGACAATATGAAATTCCATACCGTGATAAAAAGTCAGCTGGCCAATAGGAAATGGGAGGATTAGAAGGATATGCAAAGGAAAAAATGGGTTCAACCAACAAAGAATAAAAAAGACAAACATCAAGAACCGAATTATAGAGCCAATTGATCTTGATGATGATGACGATGTTGTGAAATTACACATGCCACTTATAAAGAAAAGAAGTTTTGATTAAATTATTTGAGTATGAAAATTGAATTTTTAGATAATGAAGTTTGAAATAGGCAGATATTTTCAATTTTGATGATTTAATAATTTAATGAAAATTATTCTTAGAATTTACAACAAGTTGATTTATTAGACAATTTTATTTTTCTATTGCAATTTTTTATTAATGTCTATAATTGTCACAAAGAAACCACGTCTGTAAAATTATCGTCTGACAAACGTCAGCACTACTTAAATATATATAAAAGCGAGTTAAGCCAAAAGTTTGTTCATTTTCGTAATTGATATACAAATACTTGCCCACTACTTACAAACATTCCTATTAAAGTTAAACTTCTCGAACACTAGGAATTAGGAAGCAATATTGAAGCTCATAATCCTATAATACACAGTTGTATAGTTTGAATAGGACTTTATGTCTATCCACGTACAAAAGTTGTCTCATTATAAGATTCATGTATAATAACCGCAACCATACAAAATTAATTACGGTTATACGCTAAACCAACACTAACAATTAGAAGTTCAATTACATGCATTATACTATCTTTACAAGAAGAACATCCTATATATGAACATCTTATTAGCCTAAAAACTAGCTTACCTTATAATTTAACATGTCAAATAAAATAATTAATAGACAATCATAATCCTAACATATACTCAATTTCATCTCTAAAATATTGTCACATTTGAATTTTAATAGTTGACTTTTTTCAATTTTGAACTCAAATAACTTTTAATGTGTTATATATTTGTTTATGAAAAAAATATTAATATGTAATATTTTAATCTTGATTAATAACATTAATTTTTGATTCAAATCCGTACTTTTTATGTCAATCAAAATTATAAAATTTGTTGTCTGTGACCATGAAAACAAATTATAATTCAATTTGAGTATTTCGGCATATACTTTCTTATTCATGTAGTCAGTTTTTCTTTTGAGTTTAGTTTGCACAAAATATTTTGTATGAATATGTATTATATAATTTAACGATATAATTATACATCATATATTAAAAAATATTGGGTCTCAAATTTAAAATTTCAACTTCTGAAAATTCAAAACTTTAGTTAACAAAAAATGATAGAAAATTTACAAAAAGAATAAATATTGACTTGGTTAAGATTTTTATAGTTGAGAGAAACTATGAGTTTGAAATCACCATAAATGTATAACCATGAACAATAGAAAAAGTAAAATTGTGAACACATATATTATATTTAAAATAGAAAAAAACTATTGCAGGAAAAGACATATGGTTTTAGGGAATCAATGAAAGAAAAGTGTAACAAATTAAAACTTTAATTTTCAAATCTTGAGATAAAAAGATTCGACCACCAAAGAATGGAAACTAATGAAAATAGGACTAATTAATCGTAATAAAGATGATGATGTAGTGAATCTATCAATAACTTTCATATAAAACAAAAAATAAAGAAGGAGAAGTTTTGATTATTTGTCTATGACAATTGAATTTTTGATCCCTACTTATATGATTTGATAGTTAATGAAGGGTATAATTGTATTTTGGTAAATTTTTAATTTAACTGAAAGACAAAACCAATAATGTAGGATTCTATATATAAATTTTAAAGTATAAAATTCCACACTTTAAATCATCATCCCATTTTTATTGTTATCTAATAATTAAAATCAGTTACTACCTCCATCATTAAAACACCTTGTAGTTTGTCTTTTAAATAAGCATAAATAAATTTTGTAATTGATGCTTGTCTGATAACTTTGTTTTGAATCTAAACATTATTTTAATAGTACTACCTTTTGATATATTTTCATCAAATTTATAAAATATATATGAAAATACATAAGTTTTAAAATTAAAAAGTCAAGCATTACAATGGAAACTAGAAGATTTTTTAGAACTATAGAGAGTAATTACGTTTTAATGAAGTATAAGTTAACCGAAAGTATTTAAACTTAGACTTTAAATAAAACTTACTACATATTTAAAAAATTACCTAAACATATGTGTATGATCTTCATCCCTTGCCCAGTTGTGTGTCATTATTTTCTAAGCCCGTGTGTTTATTGTTCTTTAAACTCATCAAACATGTTTACTCTAAAAAGAGAATCTCATTTCCTCATCTAATTAGCAATTGTGAGTAAAAGCGCAAGTGGACTTCTTACCAGCTGTAATAATCATGCTCTAATTTTTATATAAGAGCATGTAATTTTTCTTATTAGAAAAGATTTTATTATTCTTATACTCCCTCAATCCTTAAAAGAATGTGTTATTGAGTTCTAAATAACAATTAGAAATAGTAACTTATTGGTATATAATGATTTTAGTTTTTTATTTATTAAAAGCTCACCTTCTTTTTAAATTATTATTATTACATGTATTTTACTAAAATAATGCAATTATATTATATATATATATATATTTCATCTTATATACTTTTCTAAAACTATTAATAGGTTCTACTATAGTTATTAGGTTCTACTACTATTTACTAAAATAATGTAATAATATTATTATATAAATTACTAGATCATATAAAATATTCATAGTATATTGGTTTTATTAACTTAAACAACTTTTTTTTGTTAAAATTTGTAGTTGAAAAATAATGCAAAGTACTCAAATTAAGAATGTATAGGCTTGAGGCATTCGTGTTACAATTTTACATTACTAAGTTTCTTCATATCCTATTAACTATCATTGATTTTATTATTTTTACCCATATATTGAATATTGTAGAAATAATTTTTAATATTATTTATTTATTAACAATATTTATTTAAATGAAGGAGGAGTTTTGCAAAATGAACAAAGCAATCATACCATAATTAAAGCATTGAGAATGAAGATTGTAGATTAGTATGGTAACATTACATATACATGTACACTATTTTCAATGTAATAAAGTATGTTCTATATTAAATAATGAAATTCGAAGTCTATGCCTAATTAAAATATTGATGAAAAATATGAAAAAGTCAAATTCAAACAACTAATGCATCCACATTGAAAATAAATTCAACTTACAAAGAAACTAAAAGTTTAATTAAGTGGTAAGTATATTGGTTTATATTCTCAATTATCATGTTTTTGAATGCTAGTTTTTTAAAAGTTGTTTCATATTTATATATTTATGTTTGTTGGTCATATTATTGATCTTCATTTCTTGATCATGTATATTGATTTCATATTGTTGTTATTTTAAGAGTGATGCCTTTCTTAGTACTGCAATTAATTTTATGATGTGAATCATTTTCTTTTAATATATGAAAAAAAGTGCATCTAGCAAATAATCCACAGAAGAAAATAACAAGAATCGACAATATGATTAATTAATCTTGATGAGGATAATGACACAATGTATATATAAAGATAAAAGAAGAAGTTTTTATTATTTGAGTATGATAATATAGAATTTTTAAATAAGGAAGTTTAAAATATATAAATAATATTTTCATTTTTTGATGATTCATAGTTCTAGAAAATGATACTATAAAATTTATAAAAATTTATTTATTACATAATTTTCTTTATCTATGTTTGGTTACCTTTCATAATTGTAACAAAGAATAACGAAAAATAGAACTATGACTTGCAATGCACGTCCTTTTTTACTAGTTTATTTAAAATAATTAGGTTTACGGACATTTTAACTACATTCTGATGGTTACTAATAATAACTATTTATGTGGGTGGTAAGAACTAAGAGAGACATGATCACATGAACCAAACAAAAGTTTAGCGATGAAGTAGAATAAATTAAAGTTAAGTTTCTTCTTAAATTACATGTATTGATAATAAGGTTATGTCTGTGATGTCTTTACATTATTTTCATATAATTTATTTTTCTACATCATGCTCAATCTTTACTTTACATAACCAAATAAACCCCACAAACACTCAAATTGTCCAATAATATCTTATTTGGACCCTACTAAATTACTATCTCATTCGCATCATATTTATCAAATTTAAAAAAAAAACTTTCTTAAATCATTGGTCAAAATATATAAAAGTTGGTCTTGTTTTGTAAAGAATTTTTATGAGATATGGTAATTTATTTAAATAAGAATATTAAATAACAAATGTAAATCAATAAATAAGTAAAAAATGAATGAAAAAAGAAAAAAATGAAAAAAATAGAAATTAAAACCTGAGCTCATAAGAATGTTGATAAAAATGATGAGTGTCAAATTCACTATTAAATAAACTCATGGAAATATAGACATTTAGCTCCCATTTATGAACATCTCAAATACTTATGGTAATAATATTAAGCATTCTCCAAATTATTACTAAAGCTAATAAGTAATAATAATAATTATCTTAATATTATCTTATTCAGCCTTGCCACTCCAGGTTAGTAATTGAATATAGGCTTTGTAATGTCATAAGCTGACAGCCGTCCAGTGATTTGATGAGCAAATAAAACCAATTTGGAGGTGATCGCGTGAATAATTCCGTCAAGCAATGCATCCAGCGCAAAATGACAATCAACCGATATGTTTGGCTCATAGCTGCAGTTCACAACCAAATGCAATATTGTTGCATTTATCGCTGAGTATACATAGGCTTATACTTTCTGACGCTTTAAATGCGCCCTTGAACCTTTCCAACCATTTTAGCTCGCGTCGC
Source organism: Lithospermum erythrorhizon (assembly GCA_019722365.1). Classification (NCBI taxonomy): domain Eukaryota; kingdom Viridiplantae; phylum Streptophyta; class Magnoliopsida; order Boraginales; family Boraginaceae; genus Lithospermum; species Lithospermum erythrorhizon. The sequence goes on along the minus strand of JADFUC010001681.1, from coordinate 544,430 downwards.
ATAGCTAAAGCTTCGATGTCCCGCTGAGGCAGGGAAGAATGCAGGTATCCCTGTTTCTTGACTTCCATGAAATGGTGAAGAACCAGATAGACAATCCTTTAAATGTGATCGTCTCGTGCGAGGGACATGCCCCAATCTGAGTCCACTCCGTCCCGATGGTTTGCAAATCACAGTTCACGCCCGGCGATACACCTGCCCAGGGGGCCCGCTTTTGAGATATCCAGAGAGGCAAGGCTGCTGCTACGATAATCTTCCTTGATTGCACATGGCGAGACAAAAGCATGCACAGAAAAACACAAATCGATCGAGTAAAGCCAAATAAAAGCAGTGGCCTACGAGCGCCGATATTTACGCCTTCAGAGCCGAGGCGGGCTCGTGGCGCACCGAGTTGATGATCTGCTCCCATGGGAGCATGGCAGTTTTTGCCCACGGCCCGGTCCAGGATTCGAAGCAACCTCCAATATCTTCCAGCGAGGAAAAAATACATGATGCCGTGCTACTTGATACCAAAAAAAATATCTCAGCTTACCCCAAATCCTTCATTTTGAAACAAGTGCTCGGAATGTTGAAGATGTGAGATTGTTTGAATTATTGCCCGAAATAATTAGATCGTCCACATATGCAAAACTTCGGCGGACTCACATTGTGATAAGTAAGCGAGAATGTCGAATGGGCGCACAAAACCATATGGCCTGTGTAATTTAGCAAACGGCCAGCCTGAGCTTCTTAATTCATCTAGCGATTTGCAGCGTGGAAATGCCTTGGCTGTTAGAGTAACTTCTCGAAGAACCCGGGGGATCGCGCCTTCCATGAGTGCCCGTGCGAGGAAAAGCATTATGTCGTCCGTCGATGTAATTCCGTGTCTTTCCACAGGCATTTGCTTGACGAAATGTCAGGACTATCACCATTTTGCAACGAGGCAAATGTATCTGAATAATCGATACGCCCGACTTGATGATTCCGAACACAACCAACCCGAACTTTATACCGCTCAATCACATCCATCAGATCGATCTTGATTTTATAGATCAGCGAGGCTCCCCATTTTCTTACGAGAGGAAGTGCGGTCAACTCACATTCAGTTATTTTTGAACCTCGATTTACTGTCTTGCATAGCGGGCGCCAATTGGGATCGGTCATGGCCTCTTTGAGAAGGAGTCGACTCAACACATGTACTTGGTATGAAAACACGATGTTCGCCCGGCGACTACTATCAAATAATTAGGCGGGGAATAAAGTTACATTGCAGGAGGCGATTAGGACTCGTTTGTATGGGGTTGTCAGACCAACCCACGTGTTCACAACAAAATCACGCGAGCGTGCTTGGCCAGATTTCGTGTCCTCATACCTCGACCCAACTGAGAATGCATGGCTGGCGTCTTTGAGGGTTAGCTCGGCCGGGCCAGTTCGGCCGGTGGAAGATGACGGCCAGTTCGGCGAGGCAAGAACAGTTCGGCCAGGCGATCCACCGCCTGGATCGGCCGAATGGGTGGGGAAGGTGGGCACTTCCACGTGCTCCTCGTCCCGATCAAATTCATAAATACAGTAGGACGGTGAGGCGGGCGGCGAGTGTATGACTATCAAGAGAAACACATTTCGACAAACTTGACGTCGAGACACAAAAAATTCTTGAGTAACAAGATCGACATCTTCCATCCACTTTTTACTAAGCGAATACCCAAAAATACACTTTCGACTCTCTTGGCAAACATCAATTCGACTTCAAATTATGAGCATAGCATAACAGGCAACATGGCGATATTTCGGATATTTGGGTTTCGCACCAAATAAGCACTCATAGGGTGACCCAGAAAATTTCAAGATTTTTAGATGGAGTTCGATTTATCAAATAGCAGCCGGTCGAAACCGCATTCGCTTTAATTTAGTTGGAAGACTAGCTTGAAATTTCAAAGCTCGGGCTACGTCTAAAATATGTCTGTGTTTGCGTTCTACTCTACCATTTTGCTGAGGAGTACCCACACATGAAGTTTGAAAAATAATTCCGCGATCACTAAACAAGCTTTTAAGACAGAAAAACTAGTTGGTATCCTTGCATTACCGTTTTAATCGTAGCATTAAATTGTCGTTCGATAAGTGCGAAAAGCAGTAAAACCAAACACTTCCGTTTTGACCCGATAAAATATCCGAGACACCACGGTAAAATCATCATAATGAATTTAAGAAAAAGCGAGCTCCACGAAGACAAAGTATGATAAGGCCCAGCGCATCACAATAATTCAAAGGAATACTAGTTTTATTGTCACTTTAAAACAAAACAATCCACGACTACATTTTGCTGACAGCCTGCATCGCGGTCTTATTCAGAAAGCTATCACTAGACACAAAATTAAAAGGAAGTGTTTGCACGATCTTAGCTGACGGATGTCCCAATCGTTGATGCCTGGCGGATCTTCTTGCAGCGACATTTGTATTCGCGAGCGTTATAATCGCCCCTTGAATGGGCGTTGTTTCACCGAGTCAATGTCGGCTTCCTCGAGAGTCGGTCATGTAAAACAGCAGGCTTGAACCACGGTGTACCACACAGTCAATATCATCCGTCAGATGGGAAACAGAAATCAGATTGCACAAGAAGTCGGGAACATAATACACATTACGCAGAACCAAAGAACTAGATAATCGAACCGTGCCATATATCTTAGAAACAGCTTTAGTCCCATCAGGTAAACCGACCGTACATAAAGGCATATCACATAAATCGGACAATAAGGAAAGATTACCCGTAACATGATTCGAGGCACCAGTATCGATAAGCCATAAATTGGAAAACTACCATCAAAGTCGATCCGTCGTGTTAGTGGCATGATAGAAAGCAATTATTTGGGCTGTTAAGTAATTGACACCGGAATACTGAAATTGCACCGGTGAGAGCATTTCGACCCTCGCCCGAAAGCCGCCGTCATTCGGCCTGCTTATGGCTTGCCGCGGCTCTGACCAGCGGATGGCGGCATTGTACCTCCGCGCATGACCATGCGTTAGAGTTTAATTTACCTCGGACTTGGGCCTATCGCCAACCCGATCCGAAATCCATACTTCCCGAAACAAGTCGATTCTTATTGTCGGCTCGATTACAAAAAGTGCAAGTAACATTAGGGAGAAACCGAGGTTTATATTCGGATGTACTTTTATGCGGAGCTTTAACCGCGAAAGTCATGACTTCGGTTGGATCATTGTGCACCACATTGCGTTTACGGAAGTTAGCTCCTCATGATTAATTGGCTTTAGCGTGCAGTCAGTGTAGAGGCAAGCCGGATCTGTTAACATTTGAGAGCGAAGATGCCCAATCGTTAAGTGATTGATCCCGGATAAAAATCATGACTCTCGTGGCGTTGTTTCACAATTCCTGGGTCGTTCCACGAACCTGGCCGAGGAACCGTTTGTGCTTGTCAAGTTCATCCCATAGCGTTTCCAGCTTCCCAAAATAAGTCGCGACAGTCATCGTAGATGTCTGTTTACATGCAGATAATTGCTGCTTCAATTCATGTTTACGTTGCCCGTTCTTTATTTATGGGCCGTCTACGCAATAAATCCATAGCGGTTTCGCTCCTCAAAATACCGGCGTCATACGAGAATTATGATGGTGTTCATAATTCATTGCACTAAAGTAGTGTCTTGCATCGATCACAAAGATGTCACCCAGGGTTCATTGGGTTTATGAATCGTTAAATTGATAAAGCCCAATTTTCGTCTACTTATCGTAAGTGCTAAAAGCGCGTCGAGCAGGCCCATTGTTCATAATTCGTTGCATGCAGTTTCACTGTACTAATCATATTACCCGGATTGTCGTTTGATCCTAGATAATATGGAGACGAGGGGTCGATTTTGCGATAAAGAATTTCATCATCGTTCGGTTCGGTGGTGCCATCACCGGAAAAAGTGGTCTCGGTGTCGAGTGGGAGATTGGACATTATCGGTCGTCGGTCGGTTGGAGATTAATCAAATTGGAATCCCTAATAGAAGAAACGAACAAAATCGGAGATGATATAGAGCGTGATCGACAATATAATATCTGTGACTCTGTGTATTTACTTAACTATGTAAGAGTTAATTACTGCGATAATGAAACCTCTTGATTAAGCGATTCGGCACAGATCCCCCACTTGACGAATGGTGAGGATGTTTATTTTCAATTTAAGGAGGGAGGCTAGGATTTTAACTTGCAGGCTACATGTCTGCAATAATAAAAATGATAGAGTAATCAAATTATATTAAATAAACTCATGAAATATATGGTAGTAGCTCGTATTTATGAGTGCAATATCAATCTTTATGGTAATAATATTAACTTGATCTTTCAAGTTATTACTAAAACTAATATGGTAATAATAATAATTAATACTAATAATATCTTTATTGACAAATGTCTTGTCTTGAATTTCAGACAATGCATTTCTCTCTTATGAAGAATGCAAAAATAAGACAATTAATTGGACTTCAGTGTGCGTCTGATTCAATTCAATCAAACGCTATTGTACCTAGTCTAAATGAGAAGTCATTAATGATTTATTAGACAAATGTACAATTTTCTTTAAAAAAAATTATAAAAGTTTGAAACCACCAATTAAAGAATCTTTATCTTATCCAGTATCGGCGAGTTATACGTAAGAGAGCGAATCGTGGGATGTTGATGCTAGAATTAAGCGCTTGCGTTCGAGCACTCTGTGCGTGAAGGAGTCGAGTCAGCGTCTTGCTTATTTCGAGTTAATGGCAAGATAGGAATAAAGCTTTTTATAAGCGATTAATTAAAATACCTTGATGCGACCACTAAAAATTCGAAGGATTTTTTGAGGAAACCTTGATTCATTTGTCTTGAGATTTAATCGTAACGCCACTCACCAGCGATATCATTATACGTCTTGAATTGAGACAACAGTCCTAGACAACACAATTACAGTATATATTAGATATGGTAATTAAATTTTTGAGCTACACATGCTCGTTTCTCTTTCTATGGTTGGCTGGGCATATACCGTCGAACATTCTTCCCTACCGACTAAGTGAAGCATGCAATAATTGGTTTTCAAATTGATTCTCTTTAAGATGACCAATCTTATAAAGATATCCTTCTTTTCGGATAATTCAATTTATTTCCTGAATTAATTAGACTTCTATGAGACGGAACTGTGAGCCAACTCTCCCCATTTATTTAGGCGTATATTTGCCTTCTCTGCCTGCATTTTCATAATAAAATACATTAGTTGATTTGTCGACATAGTTAATTTGCCACACATATAATATTTGGTTGTTTTATGCATTAATAACATGTTAGGTTTTAAAAATATCAAATTGGTATTAACTCAAATTTTAAAATATGTTATTACCTCTTTCTCCCAGTCACATCGAGCCGTAATTATCGCTAATATCACTGTCTGGGTTGCAGTTCCTCCAAAAATCATCCCAGCCCATATTCCCTAATTTTCCATTAAGGCGTCTTAATTAGAAAGATTTATCTTCACCAAGACCAAGAGTAGTAAGTATTGGATATAATAATATTTCAAAAAAAAAAATTGTTTAAATAATCATGCATACCTTAACTCCAAGGTCGAAGACCCATCCCATTAAAATTCCTAATGGGACTCCGATTAAGTAATAGCAGCCCAAATTGATATAAGCCACATAAGCTTGCCATCCAGAGCCAACAGCAACCCCTTCCAAGTTCGAGCATAAAAAAAAATATCGTTAAAAACATACAATTAATACATATAATATAAATGACATAATTTCATGCGATACTATTCAAATTATAATTTTCATATGGTTAACAAATTTATTTTAGAGAATTAAGTATTTGCAGCTGCATGGGCATTAGCTAGTCGACTGCACCGAAGCTAGTTAAGTCTTGACCCATTAAGGATATTGATATACATTAGCGAATAATGTGCCTAAAGATATATTGGTTACGAGGATATAGTCAAGTCGAGCATTTCAATATCTATAACTATAAGTCTATAACTAACAAACTTTGATGCTCATGTTTAGCTTGCTAAATTTAAATAAACAAAGAAGTTGAAATAATGTACCAGAAAGAATTGGTTGAACACTGTTGAGAAGTATAGTGAAAGCTAAAATAATTGCCAAATCGCTGACGGCTTCAAGAACAGGCTGACTGTTGGTGAAAATATGGGCAAGTTGGTCATGGAACAATGTTATGACCACCCAAAATACCATTCCAATTAATGCTGATTGCACCACTGATACTATGGTTGCAAACCTTGCTGCTTTTCCATTTCCAGCTCCCAACTCATTTGCAACTCTTACTCTGTTTCACATAATCACATAACTAGACATAATTACTTTCAATTATAACTTATAAGTTAACTAAACATAATTACTTTCAATTTTAAGTTCTACGTACTTTCTTATTCAAATAATAATATACGTAGTAACTTTTATCTTAGAAATGAATGAAGAAAAACAAATATCACATCAAGTCATCAAAGCATTTGATGTGTATGTAACGCTATATTTATTTAATAATTATGAGACCTTGAACTATAATTAGAACAAATAAATATGAAATTTGTTTTAATATATACCTCAGCAATTAAATATTGTTACATAGCCATGTTAGTAACGATAGGACATGAAGGCATCGCATTCATCCTCGATAAAAGTTGTGATCGTATATATGTCTCTTAGTGTGAAAATAATTAATTTCTACAAGACTACTACTTCGTACTACAATTTACAGGTTCATTTATTTAACATTGAAATAATGGTCCGTGTTACAAGACCGAAATAGGACAACTGAAATTACGAGGTCCACTACTATCTATTGACGATAACTATTTCTTTTCACTTGTTCCCTTATCATTAGTTTCATATGGCAAATCTTAATGATGACATTTCAGTATTTATTATGAAAAAGGCCAATTGACTCTAAATGAACGCCATTTGGACACAAACCTAGCAATTAATAACTAACAAACATGCACATGCAGGGGCACATCAGGATTCAGACAGAATTATTCGTTTATTGAGTTATTCAAACACATGCTTCAATGGAAGCAGCTCTTCTTTAATAGCGTCTTGTCTTTTATTTCATCACAGTATCACTTTTCACGTTGGTAATTGTTGATAATAGCACCGATTATCAAGTACTAATAATTTCTTTTAATAAAAAAATAAATGTGATATCTTTCGCCAATTCGCAGATTGTTTCTTTTGAAACTTTTTATAATTATGCATTTTTAAACTTTGGCTTAAATATATTTGTTTGTGTTGTATAATATTTGATAAAATATATCGATTAAAAAGGCGTTGAAATGTATCGCTTTAAATTTGATATAGTTTTTAAATAAAATATTATCACAATCTGAATAAAAATATCTAGATCAAAGATTTAAAAAATGCAATATAAAAAAGTCAGTCAGACGATCTTTGTAAGGATAATAATAATCATTAACCCATTTTTTGTACTAATTAATATACTTCTTTATAATTATCCTATATTTTTCAGGATATTTCTACTTTCAAAAGAAAAGATAAAAGGAAACCAGCTAAAGGTTATTCTTTTAAAAATTGGTAATATAACTATAAAATAGTAAATTATCAAAAAGAGAAAATGAGAAAAATCATATTAAGAATATATATAATTTATAATCTTCTTTGGAAAAAAAATACTATTCTTGTTTGAAGCATTATATTAGAAATGTAAGTTTGAAATTGAAAATTCAAAACTTTAAATTTTAAAGTAAAAACTAAAATTAATTATAAGAATACCTTCAAATTGAAAAAAGAGTTTAATATGAATGAAGTATACCTTCAAATTAAAAAAAAAAAGAGTTTAATATGAATGCTTTAATAATTTTATAGTATGAGAGTACATATTTATTACCAATGAAGTGACTTCAATTCAGATAAGGTGGCTTTAAAAGGTAGCTTAGGCCAAGTATATGAAATATCTTTAAAACACAAAAATGGTGCTAATGAGATTCGATCTCTAATAACTAAGATAAAGGGTCTTGTAGTGAACCATCTCAACTATCATTTTTCAGTGTTGGTTCACTGAATACCCTGCACTAGTCTAATAATAGCTGTCTTTAAGAAGAAGGAAAAACAGAAAAAACATTCACATATATGAGTATATGACTATATTAATATAAGGAAATATATGATTACCCTGTTCAACAAGGAAGAGGCAAAAATCATCAGCTGCCACCATTGATGTGCTGCAGCAATTCAAAATTAGGGGGGCAAGTTGTGTAGGTAAAAGTAATTGCTTTTTATTTTTCTCAATAAAAAGTACAAGTAAATACTTTTAGGTTTGAGTAGCAAAATCAGACAAGATTTAAATGATCAATTTCGTCACAATAAATAGACAGTGATTGCTTGGAATTGCATACATTTAATACTCTTTTAACTTTTATTAGTGAAATCGTCAAAAATTTGAAGACGGAATTGTGATGTGACTTCTTCATTAATGATGTAGCTTTAGTTGAAAAAAATGTAAAGGTACAAGTTTCATTCATATATAAAAATATGAAGTATCATAAATCTATTAAATACATACACCTATGATTTTTTTAATGGGCTAGGCTTTTGATGTTTTTACTTCATTTTTTATGAACAAAGTTGGAAGCTAGAGATGGGAATTGGATTTACCATATGGACAAAGCGTCAACAGCTATTTCCGCATTCTTCAGGTTTCCAGTCATAAGAATCAATATTCTGTAATACCAATTCTCTAAGCTGTTAAAACATGAGAAACATTTGAAGTTAGAATAATGTTTACCAGCCGCCTCAAATAATTTAAATATAAAGGACAAGAACCAGTCAAAATAGGAGGAATTAAAGATAAAAGAGGAAGAACTCAAATGTGGCACTCCTTAGTTTAAATAACTTAAACTAGTGTTCGCACTTTGCACTACAATAGTCGAAAATCACGAACAAAATTGGTCGAGTTACATGAAAATTGGTCCGAGCACTTGTGGAACGAAAAAAATTATGTAGGTTAAAAGAAGGGTAAAATTGAATAAAAGATGTACCATAGCATGACCCCTGAGGAAGCAGAGAGTTTGAGAAACTGCCATAGGCCAGAAAATGCTTCCATAGTGAATCCAGACCATGTTTCAGGACATCCTCCAAAAATTGTATAAGCCAACAACCCAAGAACAATTATATACCAAGAGAAATTCAAGGTGAGAGCAGTCCCAATAACACCAAGCTGAAACTTGTACACAATCAACCAGCTTATAAGTATATGTATCACAAGAGCACCAAAACTCACATAAGCAATAATTGCATTCTTCAGCTGACTTTGCAAGAACCTTTGCAAAGGAAAGTTGAAGGCAAAGCAGAAGTGAAGTGGAATGAAGTATAACACCAAAACCCCAGAAAGCTCAGATATATCCTCAGGTTGTCCTAAGAGTTTCAAAAGTGGGGTTGCAAATAGAAATAAGGGCATCATCACTACACAGCATAGGAATAGAACAATCCAGGAACGTTGTAAGTATACTCCCAACATGTAGTACTTTTTTGCTCCATAGGCTTGTCCACATAGTGTCTCTAATGCACTTGCCATTCCTAGCTGGAAAACAATCAAGAAACAAAATTCTATAAATTTCCAACCCAAATTGCAAGAATTGAATGTTTAGATGTTCAACAAGCATCCAAAATTTACATATTCTCCAATAACATAATACTGCAAAGATTTTCTGAGGTATGCCTCGTAGACTGATTGTAATTCCTCTGTTTTTAAGTATAACAATCTAGTATACTTATTAAGAAGAAATTCAAATATGTTAAGAAAAAGTAGTACCATGAGGCCAAAATCAAAACCAAGAACAACATTGCTAGAAATGGACATGGCAGCAAGTTCAAGATCACCAAGGTGCCCAGCAAAAGCTTGGGTGATAAGAAACATGGAGTAGGAAGCAAGCCTACTGAAGATGGCAGGTCCAACAACATGCCACAATTTTTTTGACTCAATCCATACTTTTCTTGAAATTTCTTCATCTTTATCATCCCCTTCATCTTCTGAAACCTTTATTTGGTTATTGGATGATGAATAATCTAGTAAAGGGATCTTTTTATCTTCTACTTCACCATGTCTTGACATTTTTGTATACCAAAACTAAGCTGCTGCTTTTTATGGTCTATATTACCTAGCAGCTAAGTATATATAATTTAATTCTCCCAGAGGTGGATGAAAATAGAAGCTAGAGCAGAAACAAAACTGAGACTGTAGCTTGTATGCATGGATGCATGTATATATAATACATATAGAAAATTTAATAATAATGAAAATTGAGGGAAAATGATTTTCCATGGTGCATAAGCAATGACGACGGTAGGTACCAAAAGGAGTTGATGAAGCTCAATTATTTGTTTGGATATCAAGTACAATTAATTTACCGAGTATTACTATTTTTCCATGAATTGTCTATTAATGAATTGAGCAATTTCACCCCAAATTAAAATCAACTACAATATTTTTTATAAGTGAAAGTCGATTCTTCTTGATTATGTGAACTTTAAATTTTTTGTATAATTAAATTGAGATACGCTCATCTTCGATTAATGAAATGATTGATAGGTTATATTAAATTAAAAATGATATCATGCCAAATGAATGATGATCGATAGACGTTTCATGTTTGTAAACTACTACCAAATTAAAATGCAAATTGACAACCTAAATGTTATGAGAACAGACGTGGAAATTGGAATGGTACAATATGATTCATCATTATTGTTTCAACAAAGATCAACCATTGGCCACGTCATTAAAATTCGTATGTAAATTGAGAGGCCATTATTATATATCTTTAGCCGATATGTGATATGATAAGAGTCTAAGACCATGAAAGAAGAGGATGAGGTAGAGGCAGTTCGAAGTTGTGACTAGTTGGCATCTGGCAAAATTTTGGAGGTTATATTCAGAGCTATCGTCGTATATATACAATGACCTCTGACGACAAAATTAGAGGAAATATCGAGTCGGTTTCGTTTCGATTTCACCATACGAAAACCAGCCTCATTCGAAAACATTACGGAGTATATGTAACACATCAATAATGAATTACCAATATATATACTTTTAGAATAATTGATTTATATAATTTTAAGTTTAAAACAAAATATTTATATTATTAAACAATATAAACTACACAGCAAGAAGTACTTATAAGACAACGGTTTTTCAACTTTGCAACTTTGGAAACATTGTATAGTGGCCAAGTTGGTAAAACAGTTAAGTTTGTAATCGCAAGGTCATGAGTTCGATTTGTTCTACTAATTTTTTTCTTGATCGAACCTGTCATACGGGATTTGCCTTGTATGGTTAAATTGACTAATGTGGCTTGCAAGCTATTACATCTGATCGAGGTCTACATAGTACGCACTTGACGAGTAGTGGTTACAGATCCAAAGAAACAAAAGACAACGGTTTGGCTCAAAGTGGATAAAATTAAAATTAAATGAGATGTTAGCTCGTTTCGTCTCGAGTAGGCTCGAATAATCACCAAGATGAGCTAAATTTTCTTCACCTTAGACTCAATTCGGCTCATTAACACCTCTACCCATAACTAGGGATGGAAACAACATAAAAACCCTGAACCGAATGCACCGATTTCAACTGACTTGGTTTGATTTTTTTCCCAACCACATCAATATGGTTCAAACAATTTCAAAACCGAAACTTTTTGCGGTTTGCGGGTTTACCAAAAACTGCAACGACCTGCACCGATAATATAATATATATATTTGACATAATTAAATTGAGATTTATAATTTTATATAACAATTTAATATAAGTCCATTAAAAATTTAACATATTCTACTCTATGGCCCATCAATTGGAGGATGATAATTATATTTGTGAGTATTTTGACTTGTTGTACTGGCTCAATAATATGATTTTGATGATCCCTTAAAGATTATAATTACTCACGACAACTATTATTCACAATTGATGAATATGTATTTTGACAAATTGAATGTCCAATTTCGGTATTTAATATTTTTAACTGAAAAAATCGAATAGCACAGAACCAAACCGATAAACCGACTTCCACCAAACCGAACAAAATCGAAAATCGATTCGCACCGATCCAAACAAAACCGAAAAATACAGGACGGTCTGAAAACCGCACCGAATCGCACCAATTACCATTACTACCCACAACCATCGTCCAAACCCATCACCATTGTCCAAATCCACTACCATTTTTCTTGTATTAGCTTTTTATAATTAAAGAGGCCCAAATATTTTCTATTTCAAAATTCCTCAAATTTTTCATATTTAATCTAAATTACCCTTTTGTATAATCAGTTTATGTTAAATTTTACATCAAAAAGAGACGATATGAGCATATTGAAAATTAAAATAAATTTAGAGAACATATTGAAAAGATAAAAAATTCAGGGAACAAATTTAAGAAACACGCATAATTACGGACGTCAGATGAATTTAAGATATTTAATTATAAATTTGAATTACAAATACTAATAAAATTAAAAGAATAAACTCACTTTTATTAACTTCAACATATTTTCATGTACATTGAGGACTCTCTAAATAACTCAATAATAAGCACTACTCTGGTCACCTTAAAGTAAAATCTCAAATAATTGACAATCCAACTTTGGTCACCTTAAAGTAAAATCTCAAATAATGTACTCCGTAGCAACAAATAAAATGAACAAAACATATGAAATGACAAATATACCCACATAACATTAAGAATTAATAGAGCAACCATCAAAGAAACAAATAATTCTTAGCCCACATAGTCAAAGTACAGATCTATATCCGAAATAATCACCACGTGGCCATAACACGTGTTGATCCATGTTCCTACATGAAGGCAAGAGCAATAAATGATGCAGCAAAGGCGGCGCCGCCAATAGCCACCCTGCTAACGCCGTTGTCAGATGGTGGTGCTGGAGCTTCTCCGTCTGGTCCAGGAGCTGGAGATGGTCCATCAGAGGTAGGTGAGGGGGCATTAGCTGAGGGTCCAGGGGTAGGGGCGGCACCTTCTGGTGATGGGGTAGGTGCTGTTACTGGTGATGGGGTGGAGGTTGAGGGAGCTGGAGAGGGGGTGGGGATTGTTGGTGCTGGTGGCGCCGCCGTGGGTGGCTGAACTGGGGTGGCGGAGGGGGAGACAGTTGGTGCTGGTAGAGGTGTTTGTGCTATGCATGCAGCACTTAATGCAAGAATCATCAAGATTTTGAACAATGTAGAACCCATCTTCTATATGTTTGCAAAAAATGAGAGAGATCAGAGAGAGAGAAATGTGGGGGGAGGGAATAGATGAGACTGTAAGAATAATATATAGTGAGGGGGGAGTGGAGGGGGAATTATGTGTAATCAGTCAATAATTATGAAATAATTGGAAAGGGTGTAAGATTCCATGAAACATATGATATAATTATTGGATTATTAAAATGTAGTGTGGAGGTAATGATGTTGTGAACATGTATGTACAGGAGATGATGATAGTATATTATTTGGGTATGCGTGACAGTGTAGAAACAGCAAAGCATTCATGTTAGGCAACCTATACAACTCATCATACAGGAATTTTGATAGGGATTCCTTGTTAGAAAAAGCACAAAAGTTTTTAAGTTGACATGATTGTACTGTATAACATGTATGCATTTTATTATTAACATGCATCAAAATTATGTGTACATTTATGCAACGTTTGGATAAGTGAATCAGGGAGGGACAGAGTAAATTTTTAAAATTGATCAATATAAAATTAGGGAAATAAATTAAATTACTGTTTGAATATAATAATTTTGGAAGGAAGAATTAGAATAAATATATTAAATTGGTGTAGAAATTATATTATTCCCCTTCATTCTCCTTGAATTTGAGGGATATGATTTTGGGGTGGATGAGTGGTAATAGGGGATAATATGTTTTTCTAGAAGAATAAATTTATGTATTTTCAAATTAGATTTTTTAATAAATTTTCCTTAATTCTCTTTAAAACAAATAAACTATTAAACTAAACGATCAACATGAAAGGAATGTAATTTTACCTATAGACAAGAGATTTTCTTTTTAAAATATAAGCATATATAGATTGTTTTTATATTAAACTACAGATAAAAATATAAGAAATGTCAACAAATTGCGAGAACATGCCAAAACGTTCATCACATCACTAATTTGATAAAACTATACTACATCTGTCTTTATGTATTTTATACAAAGTATTTGACTATTTAGTTCAAAATTATTATTTTGTACTTGTTGCATTTGGATTTCAATATAAACTTTTCACAAAATTCATATTTTATCCTTATAAGTCATCAGTAAAGGGATGTCCTTAATCTCGAGCATGATAATTAGCAATCATAGAGCGATGAATTTCCTTTCTTCTTATACTTATTTAATTTATATTCATTCAGTCATATCCATCGTCTAAATCATCACATAATAAGAAATGATTCATGGTAAATTCTTTCAAAGGGTTTTATGTCATCTTTTGTTATACGTCAATTTTTTTGTACCTAATTAGCTTTTTCCTTGTTTTATTTCTCGAACTTCTATTTGAAGTTAAGCCAATACATACGTCAAAATTGTAGGACAATTGAAGTATGCCTTGGACTTATTCCTGGTATCTACAACAGAGATCCAGATCACAAATGTGCCTTAAAAGCAATTTCGATCTCTTTTTTTTCAATGAATCTTTCAACAATGTTCAAATCAGCTTTGCATCAATTGCACGTTCTTTTGAACAAATGCATTCAATTTTTCGTTCTATATGCACCTAGATATATGTGAGCTTATTAAAACCGGCTTAGAATGTCAAGTAGGATGTTTGTGATCATCCATCATACATCACATATAAAATGACTAATATGGAGTATCTATTTTCACTATTAATTGTTGTTTAATGAATATATTTGTGACAAAGATTGGTATAAAATGCGTGATAAATCATTTTAAATATGGTTTAAAACTATTCGACCATTAATATGGCCAACTTGTCTTTGTTATGTTCTGGATGACAATTTAAACCTCATAATAAGCTTCTTGGATCTTTGTACCAGTTCATCTTACAAAACTAGTCATATTAATTTGTTAATGTCATGTGTCTTTTTTAATTTACAATTTACATAGAAATAGAAAAGCAAAACTTCGTGCTTTATTTATCGACGTCATTATATCAGGTAATGATATTTATATCCAGATCTGATACGGATAATCTCATACCCATAATAAAATAGCTAAAACTTTTGAGTTGTTTTCAATTGTTTGGTAACTCCGTATCATTATCTAATTACATCACATTTTCTATCATACTCACAGAAATTTTATTGATTGATTGATGAAAAAAATAGTCGAGAGTCATTAAAAATATATAAGTATAACTTTTTATCTTAGAATGATAAATATTTGAAGCAAAATTTAAGATAGGCAATAAAAAAAAACATAAAATAATTTAATTATACAGTGCAACTATTTATAATATTCAAACACATGTATATATTTATAACATAAATTATATTAGAATCGGATACAATTAATCTCAATCAAAACAATAGTACCCCTATCTTTCCCGCGTAAAACACGGCGTTTACTCTCCTCAATCCCCGCCAAAGAACATGCGTATCACCCCGACTTTACCGTTACTCCTCCCTCCAAATTTGCAATTTTTACCCCCTTTTTTCCCTCATCATCTTCATCCCCTTTTCCACCCCCCAAACGCCTCCTCAACCCACCCCATTTTCCATCATGATTGCACAATTGGAGCCTCTTCAACAAGACTTCTTCGAAGAAGTCCCGATTACTTCAAACCCGGATCATGACCCGAGAGTTGATGGAAATGGGGGGAATAAATTAGCAGACCAAAAGGAGGAGGAGGAGGAGAAGGCTGACGTGGACATTCATGTCAAAGCTGACGTCACCGAAAGAGACCTTAAGTCGAAGAAAAAGGTGAGGTGGAGCGAGGAGTTGGTGTCGGAATCCACGTCACCCACCCGCCAGATGACGTCAGCATGGGTGGCGCCGCCTACTTTCAACGGAGAACGAATCCAATCGAATGCTTACGTGCCATTGGAATCTCCTCTTCCGATTAATTTTTCATCCGAGGAATTAAGAAGTTTCTCTCTCTCTCTCTCTCTCTATTTTTATTTTATTTTTTTAGATATGTTTTGATAATTAATTGATTAATTTGGGTATGATTTGGATTCCTATATATCTACGTCATTATCCGATGTTTACTAGGAAAAAGTAGGAAATTAGAGCCGGCTATATATATATATATTGATCATTTGTGGGAATTTGTCTGGTAATAGAAGAGAGGAAAATTCGACGTTAAAGCTAATATGATGGAGCCTGTTGGTATGATTTTTGTTTGATCTTTTGAGAAAATTGATTTATGATTTTTATGTGTATAACCAAACCAAACCAAACCAAACCGAGCCTTATCTCACGGCTATATCAATATATGAGGTGATTTTGTTTTGAGCAAGTTGATTAAGTGATTTTGTTTGTGTGATTGTGTTTAATGTTTTGGGAGTGATTTTATGTGTATAATTGTGTTTAATGTTTTCACAAAGTTGATTAAGTGAGTTTGTGTGTATGATTGTGGTTAATGTTTTGTGCAAATTTATTAAATGAATTTTTGTGTATGGTGGTTAAGTGATAAGTGATTTTGTGTATATGATGGTTATGTGATTTTGTGTGCATGATTGGGTTTAATGATTTGAGCAAGCGATTTTATGTTATGAATAACAGGTAAGATGGAGACTGTGAAAGGTGTGCTGGGAAGATGGAGCAAGAGGGTGGGAGAAGCCACGAAGAAGGCGGAGGATCTTGCCGGGAACACTTGGCAACACTGTGAGTATTATTAAATACATGATTCTGCTTTATAATTGGCTAAGATGGTCCCTTTTGTTGATCTAGTGAAAACGGGTCCGAGTTTTGCTGATGCTGCTTTAGGAAGAATAGCCCAGGGTACAAAGGTTCTGGCAGAAGGTGGCTATGAGAAAATATTTCATCAAACATTTGAGACTGCTCCCGCGGAGAAACTTCAAGACGCTTTTGCTTGTTACCTGTCCACATCAGTCGGACCAGTCATGGGAGTTTTATATGTATCTACGGAAAAACTTGCATACTGTAGCGACAATCCTTTATCGTACAATGATAGTGACGCAACTGAATGTAGCTATTACAAGGTGACTATTCTTAATCCTAGTTTCTCTATATGTATGATCATTCTGTACAAGATCATAAAAGCTTACTTTTGATCCAAGATGCATATCTTAGATAGTGTGTATGTTTCAGTTGCCCCATCATGATGCTTTAAAATACTCCCGATACAAGCAAGTTTATCACTCCACTAGTCTAGTGTATAACACTTTCGATTCACTTATTCTATTCTGGCACAGGGATGTATTGATGTGTATTTTCCCCATTAGAAAATCTAACAATTCATATGCTTCTAGTGCGACGACAACATATGCAGTTCTTGCTGAAAAAGCAATGACGATACAGTTGTGTCACGGCAATTTTGCTCAAATTGTTGGATATTGAATATAGATATTAATCTAATAGAGAAAGGGGGATATATTTTTTTCAGTTAGTGATGTGTTATTTCCATATCTAATTCTTAAGATGTTTTATGCTGTTACGATAGTTGTAATATGAAATTCAAAGCAATACTACAGATTTTGAAGTTGTTGGCTGGGAGAGGTTCTAAGGTGTAATAATGGTTGTGTGATTGAACTAATCGAGTCACATTCCAATATTTAACATCGTCATCTCTTTCCCTAATAATTTAACAATAATTCTAATTTTACATTTTACAATAATTTTTTCAATCAAGACCTTCCTTTCAACTCACCAATATACATGTGTTATTACAATATTTGGCACACATGAAGATATACTAAAGATTGACACGAAACTAAAATTTCATCTAAAACTTGTTGAATTTTAAATATGTGGTTGGCTGAGATTTAGGTTGTGAAACATGTAATTGATGGAATTTGGTTGCAAAACTCGGTACTTCTTTTACCATTGTAAAACCAAAGCTGATGTTTTATACAGAGTTTAATGGGGGAGAAAACACTAAATATAGTGGTAATTTGCTCTTTTTTATATCCATATGAATGAAATAAAAAGTATGTTTACATAGAATACAACATTACTTCTTATGTCTTAATTTAATTGATTATCTAGCTGCATTGCTTCCATGAAAGAAAAAATTAATTCTTCGGCTCGTTGACAAGAAGTAATTTCGATTGAGCCAGGCTTATGCAGGTTCTCTACCGAGCTCGTGAACAGCGGATGAGCCAGGTATGATGTCTGAAATGCATTTAGAAAGGCGTTTGCAAAACAAAGTGTCCATTAATGAAAATCAAGACGGTAATAGTTATATATCCGGGCAATTGGCTTGAGCGGCTATCAAAGATTGGAAGAGGGCGTGGAAGCAGTCTTTCAATAGAGGCGAGAAAAATGAGTTATCAACCGTTTTGGTGGTAGTCAAGCGACTTGAAAATCAAAGACTTTGTTAACAATTTCGATTGATGAGCTTGTAGGTTCTCGAGCTCATGAACAACGGATGAACGATATGATGATACAAACCATTTAGAAAAGCGTTGCAAAGCAAAGTGTCCATTAATGAGAAATCAAGCCGGTAATAGTTATCTCACGTAGAACAATTGGCTTTAGAAGCGGCTATCGAGGTGAAGAGGATGTGGAAGGAAGTCTTTCAATAGAGGCGAGGAAAATGAAGGTTATCAACCGTTTGAGTCGTGGTCCAAATTTGGTCGGGGAAGAGGATATCGAAGCTTGATGTTATAATTGTAACAAATATGGTCATTTCGGGTTATGAATGTCGATCAACACCTACAGGTGAAAAAGAAACAAGTAATTTTCTGACACTAGATGAAGAAAAAGAAATTTGGATGTATTTATATTTCCTAACATATAATGAAATGAAGAGTGCCAAAAATATTTGGTATCTTGATGTAATCACATGTGTGGTCGAAAAGCTCTATTCACGAGGAATTGGATGAAGCGATCGGTGGAGAGTTACTTTTGGTGATTAAATCAAAGTTAAATTTAAGGAAAGGGAAAATTATGATTTTCTTAAATAATGGAAAGAAAAAATTATAAACATCATTGGTCTTGGACAACTTCTAGAGGAAATGGTATCTGTAAATATGAAGGAGAAATCTCTATCAATGCAATCGGACTCATAAAATTAATTACAAAGTTGATATGACCAGAATTGACTTTTCACATTTGGACATGAAGAGTGGGATCTGACATTGGTTAAAGTTAGTAATTAAAATATTTCATGGTTATGGCATCTAAGATTTGGTCATCTTGGCTTCATTGAAATCAAATTATTATCAAAGACAAATATGGTGAATGAACTACCAATGATTAATGAACCAGAACATCTATGTAATGCATGTGTCAAAAGAAAACAACATCGTCAAAATTTTCCTGTTAGAAAATCTTGGAGAGCTAGAAGGTCGTTGAAAATAGTTCATCTGAGACATAGTTGGTACATTAGATATCCGTCACTTGGAGGGGGAAATAGGTACTATTTAACTTTCATTGATGATTATAGTAGAAAAGTTAGATATGCATATTGAAAGAAAAAAGCGAAGCTCTTGAAAATTTAAAGAGTTTAAAGCGATGGTAGAAAAACAAAGTGGACAAAATCTAAAGGTGCCGTCGATAGAGGAGGAGCATACAATTTCAAATTTGTTTAATAATTTTGCAAGGAGCATGAAATTATTCATGATTGACAGCGGCATCTTTCCGAACAAAATAAATTTGCGAGGAAAAGGAAAAAAGAATCACCGCAGTTCTTGATATGGCGAGAAGTATGGTGAAAGGAAAGCACATGCCAAGAAATTTTTGGGCTGAAGCCGTGTTATGTGCTGTCTATTTGTTGAACCGTTGTCCGATAAAAAGTGTAAAGTTCAAGACTCCAAATGAAGCATGGAGTGGTAGTAAACCATCTGTTGAACATCTCAGAATTTTCAGATGCATTGTGTATGCACATGTGCCTGATCAAAAAAGAAAGAAGCTTGACGATAAAGGAAAGAAATGTATCTTCATCGGATATGACAAAAGCAAGATATACAAAGTGCAATCCACTCGCCCAATGAGGTTGTCATTTCGAGGATATTGGAGTGATAAAGCAGACTACGGAATGAAACTACGGAAGAAGAAAAGTAAGCGGGTCTATTCTTGATAATGATGATAAAAATGTTGGCCTGACAGTAGATATGGTGTTAATAGCTGATCTAACTCCTCCATTGTCCAAATCAACAAACTCCTCAATTAATACCCAATAACACGGAGACAACAACACGAGTGAAGTAGCAGTATTAATTCGAGGGAGCACCGGGGAACATGAGAGTGAATCAAATTATATTGTAATGAGTCCATTTGAAATTTTGATTATTCTTTATTTTGTTTAATGGCAGAATGTGATTCAATAACATATGAAGAAACTAGTGAAAAAAAAAATGAAAAAAATCCTATGGATGAAGAAATTGGTTCAATTAAAAGAATTGACACTTGAGAGCTTACAACTCTTCCAAAAGAAAATAATGCAATTGGAGTAAAGTGGGTATACAAGACAAAGACAAACCAAGAAGGAAAAGTAGAAAAATACAAGGCAATGCTAGTAGTTAAAGGTTACAAGAAGAAGTATGAAATCGATTATGATGATGAGCAATTTGCCCCGATGGCAAGCGGACACTATAAGACTTAATAGCAATTGCAGCTCAAAATCAATGGAAGATCTATCAATTGGATGTTAAGTCGGCATTCTTGAATGATTATTTTGAAGAAGAGTTTAAATTGAGCAACTTAACAGATATATTGAAAAAGGTCAAGAAGACAAAATGTACAGGCTAAAGAAACCGTTATATGGTTTAAAGCAAGTTCCAAGAGCTTGGAACACAAGGATGGATGAGTACTTTCAGAAAATGATTTTGTGAAAAGCCCATATGAGCATGCTCTCTACATAAGAACAAATCAAATTAAATATGATGATTGTGTGCTTATATGTAGATGCTATTATTTTCACCGGTCACGACCCTGGTATATTCAGTGAGTTTAAGAAAGTAAATGATTGATGAATTTGAAATGACAAATATAGATCAAATGTCTTACTTTCTTGGAGTCGAGAAATCCACCATGAAGTCAAAATTTGGAATCTTTGTGTCGCAGACAAAATATGCAAAACAAATTTTAAGCAAGTTTAGAATGAAAGAATGTAAGTCGGTGAGCACGCTGACGAGGAAGTAGAAATGAAGTTAAGGAATTGATTCAATGAAAAGAGTCGGTAAAATCCTTTGCTGTCACAGTTGGAAGTTTGAGATGTCCCAACTTTAAATTCGTCCAAATAATTATGTATCCAGTTGGACTCGTAAGTACATGGAAAAACTCAAGCAAGATCATTTATAGCGGCCAAAAAAAGAATTTTAAGATACATGAGGTACAACGCGAATATGGTTTTATTTCACGCTCGTTCGAGATTCAAAATTAATTGGCTACTTAGATAGTGATTATGGTGGTGATTCGGATGACGGGAAAAGTACCTCCGGATATGCATTTCACATTGGCTCAATAATATTCGTGGTCATCGAAGAGTAGGAAGCGATTAAGCCTACTCAGCTGTGAAGAATTTGAATATATGCTTGGCCAATGTAGTATCAAACTATGTGGTTATCTTTATATTAAATAGGATTAAATCCCTACAGCCAAGAAGGTCCAATTCACGATTTATGTGAATGCTTTCAAATCACGCTATTTCACTTGCAAAAATCGATCCTTCCCGGTCGAAGCAAGCATATAAACATTAAATATCATTTCATTCGAAACGAATTAACCATGGCTTATGGCATTGGTGCCTTTGTAAGGCGAAGAACAATTAGCCGATATTCTTACAAAGCCATTGAAGACAGAGGTGTTTGAAGTTGAAAGAAGCTTGAAATGCACAAAGTCGGCGTTTGAAGTGTTAGAATTTACAACCACGCATTACATGCGGAGAAAAACTGATGGTATAAAATATAATAAAGCATGGATCATTAGTTTTATACTACAGTAATAAAGGTAGTAGGTTATCATCGGACATGCACACGATATTACCGAGTTTCTCTTCCCTTTATAAATATATAGCCTACATGTAATGGTAAAATGTAGATATAGAAAAAATAGTAATAGATAATCTATAATATAAAATATCTCCATAAAAGACTTTGACCAACAGCTCATATAATAATAGTTTATTATTCATATTTATTAATAAATATATTTACAATTCAATTATGAGCATTAATATATTATTAAACTATCTAAGTTTCAAAGAACCTCATACAATAGATTTTAGCAGGAGGATGTATTATCCATTTTAGTTGACCAGTCAGTCATTATCTTCTTTCCCTCTTTCAACTTTTTTGAAGCATTTCATTGCTAAATATAAGGAGTGGAGTCTATAAAATAGGAGTGAAGAAATGTCTAGATTTGCCATTGCCGAGAACATAAAATTTATGAACGTATTAAATTTTAGTTTTCTTCTGACTTATTTTTAACAGATTGTGAATATTTTGTTCATTTGCAGTTTTTGAATAGAGAAGACTCTACTCTATTGCTTTATTTGGCGGTACTACTGCAACTGCACTATACTTAGCTAGTGCTATGGTGGTGCCATCGACTCTATACCAATTGTAAGTGCATATTATAATAATGTTCATGAATATCTGTTGTATAGCTTGTCTTTCCGTCCCATTGACATTCCAACTTTACGACTTTCAGTTGCCCAAACTGAGTGGAGTCGTAGGCCTTGGCTACACATTATAGTTTCACCAGTCGTTATCTTCTTTTCAGGTGAGCATCTCAGATCACCTTCTACAGGTAACTTTCACTGTCAGTATTTTGCAGTTTACTGACTAGTTCATGCCCTAGTTTCCTGTAGAAAATAGAAGTTGAATTTGCTATTTTGAATTGAAGAACTCAAGCAGCAGGTTATCGGCTCAAAGAACGAGTGATAAGATGGAGGCATGTTTCTAAGCTTGAGATTGTTTCAGTTTAAATCTATCCTGTTGTTTTGCATGCTAGTTTTTTAATATTAAAATGTTTTTAAGCCATATGGAACATCGTTTATAGATGAAATATGATTTGAAATTTCACATATGAAATATTGTTCGAAATAAACCGTATATCTCATTTTCATCTCCATATGAAATTAAGTCTCAGTTTTTCACTTAAATCGTCTGATAACTGATTGTGCTGCTTTGGCTCCATACCTAGATGAACGGATTTAATTTGGGACATTATGAGACAAAACTTTTCCAAGAACAATAAGAAATAGATGAGCTTGTTTGTGAATGTGGTCAGTTTGCTCCCAATTTTCAGTGCACTAGTATATCTATTTTGAGAAGTCAACTATAGAACTAGATAATTTTTATGAGATGGATGTTGATTAAGATAATACGGATTACAATAGAGACAAGTGGTATAATCATCCAACTATAGCAATTGCCACTAATTATTTAATATTAGATTTTTTAATTTGAAATTGAGAATCTAAGAGTCCTGCATTAGCCGCCCTTTCAATTTTTCCAAAGTCCGGTACAGTATCTCCAGCTTCACTTTGCTTGGTGTCTGTTGGAGTTCTGTTTTCTTCAACAATATCATAAAGAAATACATGTGTCAATAGACAACAAATATACTCGGTCGTGAAAAATAACTAAACAAGACCGTAAACAATTTAAAATAGCCAACAAAACATGCACGTCCAAACAATCTTAAAAATGTAAAACTCAATTATAACCTGATGAACGTGGGCTTTCTTAGCAATGATTCCTTGAAGGAGATGGAGATGAACCATGATTCCTTGAAGGAGATGGAGATGAGCCATGATTCCTTGAAGGAGGTGGAGATGGAGATGGAGATGAGCCAATGATTCCTTGAAGGAGATGGAGATGAGCCATCATTACTTGAGAGATGGAGATGGAGATGTAGATGTAGATGACCATATTGATTCCTTGGAGGAGATGGAGATGGAGATTGAGCCATGATTCCTTGGAGAGATGGGAATGAGATGAGCCATGATTCCTTGAAGGAGATGGAGATGAGCCGTCATTGAAGGAGATAAGAATGGAGATGTAGATAAACCATGATTCGCAGGAGAATGGAAATACAGAATGAAGCCATGATTCGCCCAGAAGGAGATAGAATGAAGCCATCATTACTTGAAGAAGATGGAGATAGAATGCTTAGATGATTGTGATAGAATGGGAATGGCGCAATTCGCTTGAAGATGGGGAATGAAGCCATATTCATTACTTGAAGAGATATAAGAATGGGGAGATAGAATGTAGATGAGCCATGATTCCTTGGAGAGATAGAATGGAGATGAACCATGATTCCTTGAAGGAGATGGAGATGAGCCATCATTACTTGAAGGAGATGGAGATGGAGATGTAGATGAGCCATGATTCCTTGGAGGAGATGGAGATGGAGATGATAGCAGTTAAAGCTTCAGAAGGGAGATGGAGATGAGCCATGTCGTTACTTGAAGGATGGAGATGGAAGGATGTAGATGGTATGATTGTGGAGGAGATGGGGTGGAGATGAACGCGTTAGCCTTGAAGGAGATGGAGATGAGCCATCATTACTTGAAGGAGATGGAGATGGAGATGTAGATGAGCCATGATTCCTTGGAGGAGATGGAGATGGAGATGAGCCATGATTCCTTGAAGGAGATGGAGATGGAGATGAACCATGATTCCTTGAAGGAGATGGAGATGAGCCATGATTCCTTGAAGGAGGTGGAGATGGAGATGTAGATGAGCCATGATTCCTTGAAGGAGATGGAGATGGAGATGAGCCATGATTCCTTGAAGGAGATGGAGATGGAGATGAGCCATGATTCTTTGAAGGAGATGGAGATGAGCCATGATTCCTTGAAGGAGATGGAGATGAGCCATGATTCCTTGAAGGAGATGGAGATGAGTCATGATTCCTTGAAGGAGATGGAGATGAAGATGTAGATGAACCATAATTCCTTGAAGGAGATGGAGATGGTGAGGGTGAGGGTGAAGGTGAAGGTGAATGTGAAGGTAAATGTGAAGGTGAAGGAATTGCCGGAACTGGAGGCAAAGTTGGGGCTGAAATAATGGGCGGCAGAGTAGGATTAGACACAGGGGAGAAAGTTGGCGATTTTGTGTTTGACATTGGCGGAGTCGATTTTTGTAAAGGTGGGGTTGCATGCGATTTTGATGAAGTATTAGCTGGTGAGGGTGAAGGAATCGATGGAAATGAAGGTGAAGATGTAGGACTATGCTTAGGTGGAGTTGTTGGCGATGGGGTGCTTGGTGGCAATGCCGGAGTAAGCTTTGGTAAAGGTGGGATTGCAGGTAACTTTGGCGAGGTATTAGCTGGTGAAGGTGAAAGAATTGTTGGAGGTGAAGATGTAGGACTATGCTTAGGTGGAGTTGCTGGCAATGGGGTGCTTGGTGGTAATAATGGAGTAGGCTTTGGCAAAGGTGGCGCTGCAGGCAATGTTGGCGAAGTATTACCTGGTGAAGGTGAAGGGATTGTTGGAAATGAAGGTGAAGACATAGGACTATG
Organism: Lithospermum erythrorhizon; assembly: GCA_019722365.1. NCBI lineage: Eukaryota > Viridiplantae > Streptophyta > Magnoliopsida > Boraginales > Boraginaceae > Lithospermum > Lithospermum erythrorhizon. The sequence continues at coordinate 518,839 of JADFUC010001681.1, read as the reverse complement.
CTTAGGTGGAGTTGTTGGCAACGGGATGTTAGGTGGTGATGGCAGAATGATCTTTGGCAAAGGTGGCACTACAGGCCACTTTGGCAAATGAGGAGGCCACTTTGGCAAATGAGGTAGAGGAGGTATTGTGACAATTGGCGCTTTTGGAATTGGTGGTGGCAGAGTGGGTTTTGGTAACGGTGGCAAAATATTAGCTAGTGGAGGTAATGCGCCAATTGGCAACTTTGGTATTGGTAGGGGCAGAAAAGGTATTGGCAGTGGTTTCTCTGGTAATAGTAGTGTAGGCAATATGGTTGTAGATGGCATGTTTGGCAATGACTGCGCCCTCGAGGGCATAGGCAGAGGTGGAACTTTTGGCAATGAGGGTAACGGCGCCATCGAGGGCGTAGGCAGAGGTGGAACTTTTGGCAATGGTGGAAGTGCTCCTGGGATTTGAAACAAGTTTCTAGCTGCAATGCTTGTTCGGAGGGTGGAAAAGGCCAATGTGAACGTAAAGAACAAGGCCACATAATGCTGAAAGGCAGTCATGATTTGTTTGCAATCAATAAGAGTCTAATTTGCAATAACTAATGTTCTTGATGATACAATATTTTCAGTTGTACAAAATCATAATACTTCTTTGGTATATATATAAGTGTATTTCTAGAGTAACTCGAGCGAGACAAAATGAAGTTTAGTTTCTGGAGATTTTACCATCACTTTGAAAAGTTAGGCTAATAAATACCTGAATGTTGGGTCAACCATCACAATAATGGTTGGGTTGTTCTTCATATGTTCAACATTTAACCTATCTTTATGAGATGAACTGATGAAGGTAGTAGTATATTTTAAATATGGCTACTAGTGGTGGGAAATACTTATTTTAGGCCTCAATTAGAGACCCAATAAAGTTGCAAAGGTGGTGACTTGTGGCTCTAGTGCATAATGTTTAGTAAAGATTTCATATTTAATCTATTGACCAAATTTTCTACGGAGTATATCATTTTCAAGTGCAAGTTTCTAGCTAAAATTAGAACTTACTACTCGTCTGTACTTCAGTTTGAGCAATCTGGCCTACTTCAAAGTTGCAAAAATATTTATCAATATTTACAAAGTTTACTATCATATTTCATATTAAAAAATAAACGTTTAGATTTTTTGAAAACACGATTTAATTAGTAAAACAAAAATGCATATTTTTATATTTATTAAGATAAAAACATAAGAGATGCAAAACAAATGAGCTTTTCAAATGTAAACTTTGTTTTCTACTCCGTATTAGTCATCATCACTCATCATTCATCAAGCATTACTGCATTTCACTTAAGAAGGCAAGTTCAAGAATTTATCATCTCACTACTTGGAGATATATTTCTTGGCTTGCTTGCCTTTCCAAAAGTTCTCTTCGCACTTTTAACTTAATGAGTATACCTTATTCAAATCCTGTTTAATGATAAATACTAAACAGTGATTTTTAGTATTGAAATGACTATTTACCCTTGAATAAAATTTCTATAATTACTATACATAAAAATAGGGGGACAAAATAGTTATTTAACCCCTCAAATAAACAAACACTGTTTGGGTGTGTATAACAACTCAGTCATCTTAAAATATATCTTGATCAAAATTTAGAAATATGGATCAAGAAAGGTACACACGGGGTCGTTTATGCCCAGGTAAAAAATCAGTCTTGTTTAAAACTATTTTCAATGCTCTCCTTAGTCTAACAAGCCCTTCATCCCCACCAATAGATAGTTGCACCCAAAAAATATTTTTTGTTCTCCCATCAATTGTTGACATTTCTGCCCTTACTATTTTGCCTTGAATTGACTTTATTGCCCTTGATAACTCCGCCATAATATCAGACCTGTCCTCGTAGCATAATGTCACTTGTACAATAGCTTCATCTTTATTACAATAGCATAACTCAAGTTCGTCTTTCTCAGAAGGAAATAATGTTGGTATATTCATGCCTCCTCCGCTCAAATGGTGGCTGAATTCATCGAGATATGGCGTCGAGGCGGCTGCTTTTGATGCATTTTCTTGGAGGTCTCTTAGATATTGTACCACTTCTGCTAACAATGAAGCCTTATCTGCCTGATACTCATTATCAATCATAATTAAGATAAGACCAATTTGATGTTCACTATTGATATTTAATTTTTTTGTTTGTAGTATAAAGAGGATTAGGAAGTGTATGGAAAACAAATAAAGAAAACTAAGAAAGAAAAATGAGAAAATAATCCAATTTTTTTTTCAAGATGAACTTAATCATATGAAAAAATGAGACGTGGCGAATTCTATTTTAGAGGTGAAGAGTTTTATCAGTACTTAAAAAATGTTATTTTGGGTACTTACTTTGATGGTTTTGGGAACAAGAGTACGGAGGGTGGCAAGATGACCATTGATTCTTTTCCTTCTTCTCCTCTCTGCTTCACTATGACTTTTATTTGCTGCAATTGTTTTTCCATCAGTATGACAAAATGTAGAGCTTCTTCCAGCAAAGTTCTCAATGTTATTCTTCATTTCTGAAGAATTTAGAATTCCCTGGTGGTAGTGGAGGAAATAGTGTGAATCCAAATAGCTCCCCATTGGATAAAAACTATGACATATATTGCATTCACTGTACTTGGTCCTCAAAGTAAAGATTATGAGAAAAGAATCAAATGATGTTATCAAAAGTCAAAAAGAAAAACTGCATTTTATAATCTGAGACTCAAAATGGCTAAAAAGGAAAAACTCTGGAGGAAATATTGATTAAAAATCTTGAAGATTTTGGTGAAAGAGACTGCGAATATGTGATGATAGAGGAATCATCACTTGGATTATGATCTCATTCCTATTACATAGAGAGATGATGAATATATAGAGAGATAGATATTGCTTTGATTTGAAGATAAATGATATAGATAGATATAAAGATTTGATGAATCTTGTAAACTAATGAGAGAATTCACGCATGCAAGAGTCGCCGTTTTGTAGGGCAATATCAAAAGTATAGTAGTAGGAATAACATTTCTGATTTTTTTTCCATTTGTTTGAATGTCCATAAACTATGTAATAAATTTGGCTGAAGTCTCGAGTTTCACTCACATTTTAAGTAGGCTAGCTGATTGCAATTATAAACTATCGACACTTCTTACTCAAGCTGAATAAGCGTTTTCTCTCGATTACTGCTCAGATATTGCTTTTTTTCTGCATACCCCCGAACCTATATATAAATCATGTGGGCTTTACCCCTAAATACCAAACTACAAAGATATAGCATATATTTAAAATATTTTACATACATAATTAAAATAAAACCTCCATCAATTTTTTTTTCACATACCTCACCCTACCCCGCCTACCCCCACTCCCTGAACTTTCCCTCGAACTACTTTCTCTTCTCCCCACCTCACTCACCACTGCACTCCCCACCTCTACCCCACCACCCACCACAGTCCCCTCCAGTCAGACCCCACTTATCCCCCTCCCCCCATCTCCCTATATCCTTCTGGCCAAGCCCAAGAATCACAACATCGCACCTCGTCTCATCCAAATTACCTCCTCAACCTCCTCCACTACCAGACCTCTCTTCTGAAACATCAACCGGAAAATCACTTGCTAGATCACCATTCACCAAACCAGAGCTTGAACCCACCCAGCAAGGTTCATTACTACATATATCTTCCTTTGGATTGAACTTTCTTTCATGGTTTCCATTTCCAGTTCGGAGAATAGTTCATTGGACAGTTAAACATGATAGATGGTTTTCATAGCATGAATTGAGCCACCTCACCAAATTGCCTCGGTTCAGGCGTATGCATCACAGTGGAGTACCATTCTTTGTCATTTCATTGCCACCACACGAAAGCATTGGTTCTTCACATTCCATATTTCAAATTTTTTCTTTTTCTTTCTTTGATGCTGAGTTATAATCAAAAGGGTAACATTAACTATACAATTATAAAAAAGGAAAAACATTCACCCTTATTTAGTATTAATTATTCCACTGAAATTGAAGAATGTCTTACCTCAGTAAGAAAAAATATCTACAGTTTATAATTTTGAGGTAATATCAATTGATTATTTTTAAGCTAGGTAAATTAATTTTGAGGAAAATTGATTATTTTGCTAGGTAAACTAATTTGGTGAGTTGAGTAGAATTGATTATTTTGCTGTGAGAAATTAATTTGAGGAAAATTGATTATTTGATAGGGAAATTACTTTTGAGGACAAAATTATTATTCTGCTAGAGAAATTAATTTTGATATTAAAGGAAATAGAAATATTTTTGCAGAAATGCTGTTCGAGGAAAGATGGAGATTTATTTGGTTTGAAAGAGACAAAGGTGGGTTGACCTTTTGACTTAGAATTTCATGAATTTTCATAAAAAATCGGAGCTTATAATACATCCACTGAGCCTTGAGCCATTTTTGGTCCTTGACTAAATGGGAAATTGATGAATTTTGGCGTGGTTCATATTTCACCTGAACAGAAGAGGGAGGGGTAGGGATAAGTGGGGCTCTTCTTCTTCTTCTCTTTCTACCTATTTTGGAGGGGGATGGTAGAAAGGCGAAAGGGTGGGGCGGGGCAGGTGGGTGGTGGGGTTGGGGTGGGGGGTAGGGTGGGGAAGAAGATGAAAGTTTAGTGAAAAGTTTATGTATGCAAGGCCAAAAGTTAAAATTTGGCTGCCAAATTTTATTTTAATTATGTGAAAATATTTTCTTAAATGTGTCTCTATACTTTGGGCCAGTTGCTGGTATAAAGAGTAATTTATGCTCAGCACCTCACGCCGCAAAAGAACAATAAGATAACATGCCACAAAAACTCATAATTTAAACCTTTTGCGCACTGAAATTAATCGAGCATCTAAAAGCGCAAACCTACTAATATGATACACACTCAAAGGTAAACTACTATCAAATAAAACTCTCCTGGAGTCTTGGTTATTAGGAATATTTGAATCATTGAGCCCTCTTGGTTATTAAGAATATTTGTTTAATATGGAGATTGTTGTCTCTCTTTTTTGCCATGTTCACTATTGGCAGAGTGAAACGTAGTATTATTAAGATAATGGATTGTATATTATATTTTATTATATTTTCAGCTAATTTTATGTTAATGACGCGACATCGGATTTGCTTCGATTTTTATGTAATTAATTAAAATAAAAATTAAAAAAAAAAAACACGTTTTTAGTATTTTAGCGTCAATAACAGTATCACAAAACTTAAAATAGCTGATCTCAAATAAACCGATATAATAAGCTTATGCGCACTAGTTACAATATGAGCTTAAAAAGCGGAGAAATTAGTAATTTTAAGCTTTTAGAGTAGTTACAACATTTACTTTAAGTCCATATGATACATTCTTTAGCGAATGCCTGCCTTGCTATGTTTGTGTCTTTACATTTCAAATACGTGATGATGTCCTATATTTTTCTTCGACTCTTCGGGATAGAGAAATGCATCGAATTTTATGGATGATTTCTCTATTTTTGATTATCTTTGATGAGATTGTTTGCTTAATCTTGACTTCAGATTAAGTATCGCTGAGAAACTAATCTTTGTTCAACCCGGAAAAAAATGTCACTTTATAGTTCGCTATGGATAGTTCTCACAAGATTTCCTCAAGAGGAATAGAGGTTGATAAGGCAAAGGTGGATGTAATTGAAAAATTACCTCCACCGATGTGTGTCAGAGATGTAAGAAGTTTTCTTGGTCATGCCAATTTTTATTGGTGTTTCATCAAGGATTTTTCCAAAGTCTCTAAACCTCTATGTGATTTACTTGTTAAAGATACACCTCTTTTCTCGTATAAGTTCAACGAGCTGCAAAGTACTTTTTAATGTGTTGAAGGTAAACTTATTTTCTTACTCCTCGCGATCAAGCATTCCTTATTGACACCATTTGAAATTATAAAAGTGATGCAAGTGATTATGACGGGTGCAAGATTTCGACAGAGGAACGAGAAGGTATTCACACCACTACCGGTAAGCGAATTGCTTGTCGTTGTTTTTGCTTGATGCTTTAGATCATATCTCATAGGATCTCATGTGTGGCGGTATACACCGATCATGCTACATTAAAGTATTTGTTTTCTCAAAAAAGATTCTAAGCTGCAGGTTGATAAGAGATGAATACTTTTCTACAAGAATTTGACCTAGAATGGGATAAAAGGTTTTAAAATGTCAAAAGTTCTAATTCATTTATCTAGAATCAATCACCCTTAGAAGAAAACCCATTAAAAGAGACCTTTCCCATGAACAATTGTTGCAGTCGGCCAAAATAGTCCATGGTATACGTATTTTGTTAACTATATCGCAGCGGAGTCTGATCAATTCACATACCAACAAAGGAAGAAATTTCTATCTAATGTGAAACAATACCTTTGGGATGATCCTTTATTGTTCAAATTTTGTTTTGATAATATCATTAGAAGGTGTATTCCTGAGACAGAAATTGATGATATCCTCGAACACGTTTCACATGCCCTAGAGGTGTGAGGTCACTTCGTCCCAATTCGACAAATTATAAAGGTACTACAATCTGGTTTGTATTAGCCTACTTTATTTAAGGATTTGTAGTATATTTGTGAATTCACGTGATCGTTGCCGTGAGAACACGTAATATGTCCCTAAGAACGAGATACCTTACTAATAGCTTCCTTGTCGTAATTTGCTCATGTTTGGGCATCGATTTACGGCCCTTTTTCTTCATCTTTCTCCAATAAATACATTCTTGTATGTGTGGGATATGTGTCCAAGTCGGTGGAAGTAGATGTTTTTCAAACTAATGATGCCAAGGTAGTCATATCTTTCTTAAAGAAAAATATGTTTTACTAGATTGGGACTCGAACTATCATTAGCGCTGGCGCAAATATTTTTGTAATAAGGCTTTAGATACTTTGCTATCTAAATATGGGGTAACCCATAAAGTTTCCTTGCCATATCACCCTCAAACAAATAGGCAGGCTGAATTGTCTAATAGAGAGCTTAAGTGCATTTTGGAAAAAACAGTGAATGCATCTCGTAGTGATCGGGTCTAAGAAGTTAGACGACGACATGGGCATATGTAACTCGCATTTAAGACACCCATTAGTATGCTCTTATCTTCTTTGTTTATGGAAAGCCACACCCTCCAATGAAGCTTGGAACATATAAAGACATTACTGATCGCGAAATTTAAATTTTACCCCAAGGATGTAGGTGAAAAGAGATCGATGGATCTAATGAAGCTTGGACGACTCTCGCTTGGGAGCTTATGAAAATGAAAAAATTTTACAAGGAGCGAACCAAGGTTAATTATGATAATCGACCGCATCGCGAATTTCAAGTTTCCGACAACAAGCTTTTCTTGTTTAATTCTAGATTACGGTTGTTCTCATGTGTGTTAAAATCTAAATGGTCTCGAAGCATTATTACCCAAGTTTTTCCCTTATGGTGTACTGAAATAACTCACGAGAAATAAGTGGCACTTAAGGTAAATCTGCGAACGCCGAAGCATTATTACGGCGACAGCGTCACTGACTGTGGTGGTAATGCTACAAGGCACCACTCATTGAATGATTGCGGCTAAAGACGTTAAACGTAGTGCTCATTGGGAGGCAACCCAATTTTTACATTATTTTTTGTGTCGTGTTTTTTGTGTTTATTTTGTTTTTAAAAAGAAAAAAAAAATATTGTTTTGGTGTCAATTTTCGAAGTCATTCACTTCCAATAACGCTGAGGTTAAACTTTTGACACTCGCTTGTCACTAATGTTCAAAATTCGAAATTGGGCAGCCCTTCGACAATGTGAGGTCAAATGAGTGACACTCGCTTGTCATAGTTAAAATAAATAAAGGAAAAAGAAAAAAAATTAAAAAAAGGAAAATAAAAAAAAGGAAACTTATTCTCACCCACACAAGAACAAGAACACAACCCCCGCCCCCTTTCACTGTCTCACCAAACACCCCCTTGAACACAATCCCAACCCCCAAAAGCAACCGCTCCGAATCCAACGGCCACCACACCTCTCGATTCCGCCAACATTTTTACCATTTTTTTCTTCGTTTTTGATTCTTTTATTTTTAATTTTTATTGTTATTTTTATTATTCTTTCTGTTAGTTATTTTGTTCTATTACACTAATTTTATTAAGTTTTGTCCAATTGTTATGGTTGTTTTGTTTAATTTATTTATTCGATCATTGGGAGTAACATTAATTATCATGCCTTCGACTAATTACCTAATTATTTATGCTCCATGTGTCAGTAATCGTCTAAATTCCGCTTCCGCTTATCGTTATGTCATTTCCTTGCTTGTTAATTCATTGGTCATTGTTGTGGTTAAATTAGTCTTGTGCTTAAAAATTCGCGTAGCGTTGTTTTGCAGCTGGTCAAGTTAGCGCAGAGGTGTTGAGTCGACAAATTGCACGCCTCCTAAACTAAATGGTCTCTAAAACTCCGTTTCACGAAGTTGTGGGCATACAACAAGCCTCCGCCATAACATTCACCTCTGCACCTACCACTTGCATATCGCTGTAGCGAGAATGTCGTTTGCTGAGCGCGCCGGTAGGCGCCGATATGTAGGCTTCCAGCAATGACATTTCTATCATCACTTGATGATTTTGGTCAAAATTTTGCTTCCTCCCGAGGAAGCGTATGATCTTGGTGGTCGTGCCATTTTATGCAAATATGGAGGATAAAGACAACTCTAAGTCCTTAGTAATTCGTACCAATGTTCAGGGGATCCCTATCGAGCTGATTGCCTACAAATTATCCGGAATTAGGGGTCCCGCCTAACGGGTATCTTTTGACACTAAGGGATGAACGAATGATTGTTGATACCGAATTTAATGTGACATTGCTTATGCTTTCTTACTTTGGATTTGAACCTGCAACTTCTCGGTGTGTGTCTGTGTACGAACACGCAGGTACGGCCGGCACCCTTACTGATCAATAGACATAAATATCCAAACTACCACTAGATAAATGTGAGCTTGCACAGTTGTTCTCTGTTGCATCATAATGTCGTTCCTACAACCCATGAGAGTGGAGTTAGCGAGATATGCTTATTTCCTTATAGTGGATGTTCTTTGTGTTGAACGGGTTACCCGCCAAGACCTATTCTAATTCAATATATGCATAGGGTGCATAAGCACAAGAATTCTGCATTTGTTTATCCTCGATTGCTAACGTTGGTTTTCCATCATTTTGGTGTTCCTCTAGATTCTCACTTGTTTTAGGGACCGTCAAAGAAGGTGTTTAATCTTGCTCGCTAGCACCTGGCAGTTAGTCCCCCAAGTTCCTTTGCACTACCGGCCATCTGAGCCTACCAAGTAGTGCTCGGACATGGCACCAAAGTAATATGCACTTTTGATCAGTTGGATGCTCATGAAGCATTGATAAAGTGTAGATTGGATCACCATGAGGATCTGGTCACAAGATTTTGTGAGTCAAGGGCCAGAGGATGTGTGGATCCTCCATTCCACCCCTCCTCTCGAAGGCCGTGTGGCACACCCCGCACTTGTCGTGGTGCTTTCATTTTGTTTAACTTTATTGTTTATGCATTGAGGGCAATGCCTCGTGCAAGTGTGGGGGGTCTATCTTGATTTTCTAGAATTGATGTCCTCAAATGAATTCTACTGAATACCTAATGAATTAATGTCCTTGGATCGATAAGGAATCGTATGTCATCTGGCGATGAATCGTGACATTATCGATTGAGTCATGATTTAACCTTCTTAGCCGATATGACTTTCTGATTGAATTTAGAATAGATATTTTTGTTTAGTGATATAAACCTACCTGGTGAGATTTTGTGCCTAATTTTATGTTGGAGTTTCTTTCTTCGTGTGATATTATGTCATGTTTTGTATTCTTCAGAACTTGTTTTGAATAAGTCTAACAAAAAAAGGGAAAAGACGTAGGTTTATAGTGCGAAATATGATTTCAAAGTGAAAAGAAAATGTGCCTCAAAAGAAATAAAAAATGTCCTTGATGTTTATGTGTGTACTTCTATAATAAAAGAATAAAACGAAAAAAGATACACAAGTAACGTGGGCAAAGGAAGATGTACGGAAAATGGACAGGACGTCAAGGCCGAAGGCGGTAGTTGTTTGTATGCTCTTTTTAATATAGTTAATCTTTAGTTTCACATCTCCTTGAGTATTAAAGTCTGTGAGCCAACATGTCGCATCTCTTCATCCAAGCCCGGTTACAACCCTACAAAAGACCTTTCACTTGTTTATGTTTCCATGCATTGTCGATGGATCGATAGACGTTAACCAAGCATACGGGTACATTCATGATCTGGGAGATTTGAGCTAACAAGAACCACTTTGATACATGTGAGTGATGTGAGAAGTGAGAAATTCACTAGCAGAATTGTCTACTCTGATGAATTGAGGATATTATGTTGAGCTAAGTAGTAGGAGTCATTACTCATGAGTGATTGTTGTCTGAGAACTCATTGATATACAAAGAGCTTGAGATCCTTGGATGTTTGATTTGTCTCGTTTCTTTATGTCATTTGCTTGAGGACAAGCAAGAGCTTAAGTGTGGGGGTGTGATAAGTGTTTATTATATCGTGTTTTGAGGTCCTAATTGAGTATTAATTGATGTTATTTTACCTTAATACGATATAATTTGCACTTGTTGCCTTGTTGGAGTTTCCTAGGCAATTATCCGTTAAAGTGAAGGAATTGAAAGATGACTGAATATGTCAAGGCCCACTAAAATTTACATGAGTCATGATCCGAGAAGAAGTGGTTCAACCCTCTAATATTAGGATATGACAATCTATTAAAAGAAAATTCAATTGGACACAAAAAAAAAATGATTTTCTGCTTAGTGATTGTCCACGTTCAAAATGCAAGGAAGAAGCCAAAAATTTGTCTTTAAAAACGACCAAAACATCATTGCCATTTATAATTTTTATTAGTAAGGATGATTTATAGTCATTTCATGTCTTTCATATTATAAACTAATTTATTATTAGTCACTTCACTCACGATATATGTTAGGTCTCGATGATTTCGATTTTTTTGAGTTAATTTATTTACGCTTATACTCCCGACATTGCAAGATGGGCTACAGCTTAATATCCCTCGATATCAATATTAAATTATTTATATAAGTGATTAGTTGCTAGGAAATAGGGTTATGTCACTATGAATTAATAATCGAACACATGCTTTCATTTACCATGTAGAGCATAGGTAATGTCGTGCAATTTTATGAGTGTATGTTGTTAATAAGACCTCCTATGTTATCATGTATACAGCACCGCCTTCTTAGGGGACTTAATTGGTGTTAACTCCGAGAAATAATAGCACCAGTAGTAACGCTTTTAATTATGAGTTAATAAGTAACTACTAAGCTGAAGTCAATATGACGAAATCGCTGGCTCCGACTATACTTCACATATTAAGCAGAACCCACTTATTTTGCATTATGTTAAGTTAGTTAAATTAAATTCTTAGTCAATTTAGTTAAGTAGTCTAGATAAAAAAATTGCTTATTATTAGTTAATTAAGGATTAAAAAAAGAATTAATACTGGTTGTATCGCAGATTATGATTCGACACTCTACTTATTCATTATATTACTGACACGACCTCGACTCACCTCGAACACATAAAAGTGTGTTGTCAATGTTCTCTTCGACCAAATGTATTGGACGAATTGATCATCAACATTGTATTATCGAATTATTTGATTTTATGTGTGTTAAATTAAGATGATTTAAAAAAAGTATAATTTAAATTTCTGATCTCCATATAAATTCATATTCACATGAAATTAAATAACAATATTATTAATAATAATAATTCTACCAAATCATATGGTTATTTAACTAATACCTATTATAATAATAATAATAATAATAACAATAGCGTCTCTACATAATAAATAATAATAATAATAAATTCAACAAAAATATATGATTATTTTAACTAACACCTATTATAATAATACACACACACCAAGAAAAATATATGATTATTTAACTAACACGTATTATAATAATAATAATAATTCTACAAAAAATATATGATTATTTAACTAACACCTATTATAATAATAATAATAATAATAATAGTTCTGCATAAAATATATTATTATTTAACTAACACAAATTATTAAAGATTGAAAATGACATATGATGAGAAAATCATATTGATAAAAAAAGAGTAATAAATTATCAATATATAATATAATGTAAGAATATTCTCATGAAGCTCTAATCATGAAAGTTATACATGTAAAATTGAGCAAAATTAATTATTATGTTATTCAATGTATACCTTTTGAATCGCTAGCATGTAATCGGAGATAAATAAACAAAGTTAATTAAAAGTCTGACGCATCGAAAATTATAAAGTATATATATAATGTATCATTCTCAAACCGCACGACATGGCTGACATTTATTCCTTTCCAATGGATAATCTACGATACGCAAAGATATAAAAGATGATGAATACTTAATACTACCATTTTTTATATACTATCATATAACGAAACATCAATTATTAATTACTTATTACAAATTATTTTAATAAATACAAAAGTTATATTATTAGATCTCATCTTTGAAAATACAATATTTTTTCTTATAATTTTTTAATATATAGTTTCTAATAATTGATACAAGTTCGTCTCGATATATGAAAACGTCAAATAAAAAAAATGGATTTAGTAGTATTCAATTCCTATTAAAATTCCTAACTTTCAAATTTTTAGATAAAATGTTAATTTAATAATTAATAGTGTGAATAGGAAAGAAACACAACCTTTATTTATACTTTTATATATATTAGTGATAGTGATTAATGAAGTACGAAATTATTTAGCTTATAGTCAACCTTATAATCTAAAGAACTAAAGTGTTTGTCACACGCAAGAAAATAAGATATGTTCACGTTATTTCACATGATATTCTCAAATTACAATTTTTTAATCGGTCACGTAATTTTTGTACCGCGCAAGTCTTTTTTCTTTTCAATCTGAGACATTACGAAATTCATTATGTTAATCACAAATCCACATACAAAAATTGTTCTGCCCAGTTGAAGTGTAGAACCCTTGAGACAACATTAGAGGTGTCTAAGGAACAGTTGGCCTTCGACGGCCTGAGGGCCCCTATCCGTTAGTTCTTGGCCATGCCCTACCTATGCCTCCCTCGCAGAGGCTCACGAACAGCCCCCCGATCCGTTAATGTTGGGACGGACAGGGCTTATGATTGGGCTCCAAGCCTGCCCTGTCTGAGCCCACCATGTATTCTATGGGTAGTTCGGCACAGGCCTGCTTCAAGACCCCTAACAAAGTTTATTAAGGCCATTATTTTGATGCTAGCTACTGCTTATTGGCCATCAAAAGCCATGAAGCAATATTATTATTACATTAAAAAATAAATGCCAGAATGTTTTTTATTTAAACCTGCACTCCATTGTGTTGGTGAAACAGAACTATCATGAAAAATCGATGATTTTATTAATTTGTATAATAATTAATTTAAATTATTTTCAAATAATATATAAATAAAGATACATTCAATAATATAAGATCATTTATATAATAAAGCATATTTGTAATTAAAAATAATTTCAAGAAATAATTGAAACGATTCTATTTAAATCGTGAAAGTTATTTAGTACCCAATAATATATTATCCTTCAAATAATAAACATATTTCTAATTAAAAAATTATTTCAAGATATTGATAGATTTGGTATTATTTTGATATATCATGAAAGTTATTTAAGATTGCATGCGAACGGATAACAACATAAGATTCACTAATATATTTAATAAAAGCACTGGGATGTATCAATATATTATTTAAAATAATTCTAAGACTTTATTATTTCAAGAATAATATGTTAATGTAATTCTGTAATTTTTATCTATATTTTGAAGGAAAATGTAACATTAAGCAATCCTTGTATAATATTATGTTTAAGTAAATTAAAAGAGTTTACATACAATCTTTATATTTAAGCAAATTATATTTAAGATACGACAGATAACAAGTGCATTTCTATTACATACGACAATTGGGTATTAAGTTGGTTCAATGGTTGGTGTCTGCTCTCTAACCAGGAAGGGCCCAGCTCAAACCACACAACCAAGATTTAGAATCTTTAACGGCCACCGTTAAACTAGGGTCGTTAAGTGCTCGGCCAAAAAGCCCCTTAAAAGCGGCCACAGCTCACTGTGGCTCAAGAATCCCTTAACGGGTCTACCGGCACGGGTTCGATCCTTAAGGTCAGTAAACCCTAAAATGATGTTATTTGGCCCCGCCCCTGCTCGATCCTTGTGTTCGGTTTGTTCGTTAGACACCCACTAGACAACATATTGTATATATTTGGATGCCCGGGCTCAAGTAAAGGTTCAATGAAAATAAGAGGTATGTGTAAAACAACAAATGAAATGGATTCTGTTGGAAAGCCTCCACGAACGGACCCATCCTTTATTAGTGGATCGAACAAGTCGAGGTATTGGGCCCCAGGCCTGCGGCCCGATTGTGGCCCATCAAATATAAAGTGCTGTGTTTATTCGGCTCTGGTCCGATTCGAAGTTATCTCCCGGCCTGGCCTGAGAATAAACCAGGCCTGTTATCATTGACGCAGTCCAGTTTATTACTTTGGGCCAAATGTAGTGGATGGTATTGGTACGATTAGTATAAATTATTAACAAAATATAAATATGTGGAAATACGTAGAACATGATCATTATGTTATGGCAATGTTTCGATAGTTTATATATTAGAATGGAAGTTATTTAACATTAGATAATATACTATTCCTTCGATAATAAAAATTATTTATGTTACAAAATATATTATTTGATTTTTTGACAAATTATTTTTTAATTATATTAAAAGGTTGAATTAAGTCAAGCATCTGCTTATTTTATAAAATAATTAAAACTTGAATTTTTTTTGAAACTATTTTTTTTATTTTATAGTTAAGATTACAATAATTGTCAACCCCTTTCCTACGAGATTCGAGCTCAACCGCTGTAATTTCATTCAATTATCTTCAAACTATTTCTAATCATATTAGTAAGATTTTAGTATTAAATTGAGTTATAAATAAATTTTAGAGTATGAACTTACTATATAAGTTGTGACAAAATGAAAAGTAGAACAAAACTTAAAGTTTAGAATTAAACATGTTACTAGTTTATGAACATATTATAAATTAAAAAATAACCACAATTCTTTTAATTTTTCTTGAAATAGTATTTAACACTTCAAGACTTAATTATTTAAAGAATAGTATATTAATGCATTTCTACTTTTATCAATATCTTTAAAAAAATCTTTAATATTAACCAAATTTCATAGTATAATTAAAAGAATTTTCATACAATTTAATTACTTTGTAATATAATGATGAATATTGTTATTTTAACAATATATTATTTGATTACTAAATATTTTATCAAGAATGTAATATTTAAATTATAACATAATGGAGCAGCTAAACTATTTAATTATTTTAACAATTATAATACACAAATTTCTGAAAGTTTAGCATGTCACAATGGTTCTTGCCAAAATACTTCTACCATGGAGATCCATGGTTCAACTACCGTCATATATTTAATTTTTGTTTCCTTAACGAAACGGTTCCTGCCGTTGACGTATCTACCTCCAACGACAATTTTAGTGGATCGACTAAGATAAGCAATGCCATGAATAATTTAATAATCGCCGATATTTATTTTGATGAGATAAATAGAACAAAATCGATTATAACATATTAAATGGAATTGACTATATAAATACAATATATCCATTCACTTTCATGGGTCTATATTCTGTAAGTAACATTTTTCGGTCTTCTTTTGCTATAATTGGTCATTTTTTTTCTTTTAAGTCCTCTTTTCAGTTTTGCCACCTCCTACCCTCCCACCCTATATTTTTTGTTTTCAAACTTTGCTCCTCTCTATATTCATCGTGCTTATGTCCCTGTTTCCTTTCACTTTATGTCATTTGTGACTATACAATTGCACACTTACTAATAATATCTGGTTGACATCTTTTAACATGATGATACCATTTTAAGGAATTCTTTTACATTTTATCTTTAATTGAATACCTTTCTACTTTCTCTGCTTCATTTCTAATACGGAGTAGTATCATTACGAGTGACTCATCAACACAATTTTCTCAACATTCTAACATCTGCTGCCGACATGATTATTATACATCACTCCTGATGTGCTTCTTCAATTATTCTATTGTGCTTGAATTTTGTTTCACCACCACTTTGAGAACTCCAGACCTCCAGTAGCTTTTCTTTTTATTTACATATACTTTTATTACAACAATCCAAAACAAAATTCATGTCTGTTATTAGGTAAAAACTGTACCCCTTTCTCCATCATGTATGTTATTAGGTAAAAACTGTACCCCTTCTCTTTTATTGGTGTCCTAGTTTACCAACTGTACCAATGAGTTTCCCAATCCACCCATTCTTTGAGAATGGCACAAAATCCAACACACAACTCTACCACAAAAGATAGGCTTTTTTGGTCAGCTATCATCTTGAGCTATCGATTGATTTTTTATCTGATCCCTTAACCTCCTATATTATTTCTATAACTTTTTATATTTTTTCCGAAACTATAAAAAAAATTAATGGATAATTATCAATCAAAAAACCCAAAAAATATATCAAACCAAACCCTCAAATAAAAAGGAGTATTAAATTCAACAAGAACCAATTTCAGCTTTATTTCTCTCTTTAGACTCTGGCCTCTCTTCTTGACCAAAGTCTTGCTCTCATTTCTTAGATCTGAAAAATAAAAATAAAAATAAAATGGATATAAATGGTGTATGTCTCTTTGTTGTCTCTTCTTACACTTCCTTTTCCATCAAGCATCCTAGCTGTTCTCTCATTTCAATCTATATTTAGCAAAGTGCCTTCATAATATTGCAAAAAATATCTCTCCGAGTCCTCTGCTTTATCAAGCTCACTTTTAGCCATACAAAAATTATTAGCAACCTATTTATAGAACCCCTTTTGTCTCATTTCAGTAATACTACTTCTACTTTAGAAACCATAATTTCCATTTTATGTTTTATATGATGGTTTATTCTCTGCATTTTATGTCTTTTTGAGCTGGGTATTTTAGTGATTCCATTTTTTTATATAATTGTGGTTTATCTGTACCAACCTCCTAAGAAACACATGGTTAGAGAGAAGATCCAGATCAAGAAAATTGACAACGCCACAGCAAGGCAGGTTACTTTTTCCAAGAGGAGAAGAGGGATTTTCAAGAAAGCCGAGGAGCTTTCTGTTCTATGTGATGCTGATATTGGTCTTATCATTTTTTCATCTACTGGAAAACTCTTTCAGTATGCTAGCTCCAGGTATTTCTTTCGTTGAATTGAACTCCTTGTGCATTATTTTTTCCAATTCGACGCATATTATCGCAATGGCTCAAATCCAATATCCATGACAATTAGACTAACCCCTAGTATTTTATGTGTATTTAACATACCTCCAGCTGGTCTGAATTATTTAAAGTTTTATTTTTTGTTTGTCCAAAGTATCTATGCTCTCAACTTTTGTGAAACAATAGGATTCCTTTGCTATGATTGATGGCTAAAGTGTAGTTAAGATATTTTGATTACTTAGCTTCTTTAATAATGGGATAAGGATATTTGATATTCTTGTGATTAAATATTTTTAATTTCTCAAGGTAAAGGATTGTTGTTTGCTCTTTTCTTAATAGCTACGAGGGTGTGTGGGCAAGCTTTTTTTGAGAGTTTATTTTTATTTATATTTATATCATAGCAAAAAAGCTAGTCCAAGCATTTTCAGTATTGTTAAAAAAATCTAACAAAATTTTAAACCTTTCCCTTACATGAGTCCGAGTATATCCATACCAAAACAGTCTTAAAAATTATTGAAATTACTAATTTATTCTAAATGCAACTTCTTCAAACATTACACATATAAATAGGAGCAAAATAGTCATTTCACTCTCCTTTTAAACACTGTTTCGGTATGACTTTAGCTCCCCTGCTGAGCTACCCAATTATGTGTGTGCTAAGGCCAAGTGTACCATATATTAAATTGGGGTGTTAAAATGCATATTTTTCAATCCAATACAAATCTATTTCCGGATTAAATAATACCTATAGGGCCAATTTGGTGTTAATTTACTTTATCTGGGACCCACCATCTAAACAAACAATAAAAAATGAAAAGCTACCACTCCAGTCTCGTCATTTGGCAGTTTTGCACGGAAGGAAACGGGGAAGTGTACTGCGGTACAAATATGCACATACACGGGGAATTTTTTAACCCCACAAATTATTTATTTGATATTTTTAATAATAATAAACTAATAAAAATTAAATTTTATTTTTATCAATATTTTTTATTTTTCAAGATTTATAAATAGAGATTAGTTTTGTGTCTCATTTGGTCACCAAAAAAATTTAAATTTTTTTCCTATGTTTATTTTTTTAGTATTTTAACCTTTTTAAACAAAATATAAATTCAAATATTATATATTATTATCGTGATCAATAAAATTATTATTTATAAATATATGATAAATAAAATCATAAAACAATAATAACATATATAAAATGAGGGAATAGAATGAATAAATATACAGTTAAGATAATGATGAAGCTATCGGATAAAAGAAAATGTGATTTTTAAAATCTCCAGCCTGTTAAAGTAGCCTAGTATTGAAAGCGATTAAACCCACAGTAGAAAAAAGTTAATAATTCGATACTAAGAAGTTATAGCTATTAACATTGCCTTATTGTGGAGTTGATAGGTATTGAGATATTAAACTTGCAGGTAAAGTTAATAATTGATATGATGTTAGTAAGCTTATTAAATATCGCTTAAGCATCGAGATAATATAAATGCGAGTATATATGATTGAGGATGAGTTATTTTACTATTTGATCTCTGAGCGAGCTACCGTTGAAAGACTTGTGAAGAGACAAGCAAGGCCTTATCTTATCTACATTAAGTTGTTTATTTTAATGGAAAATACACTTTAATAATGTATATATTGTAAAGGTTACGTTTTCTATCTTATTATTACACTCTTTAATGAATAGCAAAAGGCAAAAAGTAAAAAATAAAATTAATGTTGTGAGGGGGATGGTTAATTAGGAAATATGGAAATAAACACACTATTAGTGATTATTACACAAATAATACTTTTTTGGGTTTTTTAGTTGTCATCCTAGCAAAAAAATTTGTTTTAAAAATACTTATCACTTTAATCAAGTAACGCAACATTTCGATCGATTTTTCCCATCCTTTTAAGTCCCTATTTAATATATATATGTAATAAAGCTTCTAATATTAATATATTCATTAAAATTGTTATTTGATTCATTAATTGGGTGATATATTATATGTAAATGTCATCAATTTCTTAATTGATTTTTAATTAACGTGAAATTAGCTAAGATGATAATTAAAAAATTTGGAAGGAATAGTGTATATATTATACGCTTGTAATTATTGATGCAAAAAAATAATAGGTGATTTCTTTTTTGGTAAAACAGTTTTCACTAGGTGTTCTCCATGCAAAATGTCAACATATGTATGTCATCTTGGGAAAAATGAGGACGGTATTTGAGAGCTCGATGGGGATTTGTATAGTTCTTTAACCAATTTTGTTCTGTTTAGTTATAATATATTAGTTTTTTTTCTTGATAAGTATGTACTAATTTATATTATCAAACAAATGGTATATAATAATGGGTAAGAGATACAATAGATTAGGTTCTTCATAGATGATTTTTTGAACAATTTTTAAATTAAGTTTGAAACTGTAGTTTTCAAGAGATTTAAGTAAAATTTGATTGCACTTATTTTATGCCCAATTATTTGTAATATTTGAATGTTTGAATGTCACCCTTAAATTTATAAGATGTTTCATACTCGGTATATAGTATTTCTCTACAATAGAGGCTGCATATTAATCCTAGTGTCAGTTTAAAGATTGTGTTAAATCGTGGGCTAACTTAGAACTTGTTTTAAGAATAATTTCATTAACCAAACTCACTTGACAAAAGTGGTAAATCGTTGTTCAATTTCATGGGTCAAACCAACCAAAGCAATTCACTAGATCTAAAGTGTAACTTGGTCAACATTGATACACGCTAGATTTTAAACCAAAATAAGCAGATAGAATTTCTACTTGGTCAACATTGAAGATGTAACTTGAATTACTAATATCAAAGACAACAAAACTGCAATATGATTAACGATATCGGTCATTTACAATAAGCATTTAGAGAATTACCTCAAACTAAGCAAGTGACATGCATAGTATCTTGCTAAGATGCAAAAAATACATACATGTTTACATTTTTTTGAATTCATGATTCCCTTTCCTTAAGTTGCATGCGAGCATACTAAGTTCTTAACCAAATTTTCATATTATGTAGTATGAAAGAAGTCCTTGAAAGGCGTGACTTGCACTCTAAGAATATTGAGAAATTGCAGCACCCATCTCTTGAGCTCGAGCTAGGTATACCACTCACTTTTTCCACAATTCATCTGAATTTATAACATATTCAAGAGATGAATGTTATGGTAAACAGCTAGTGGACGACAGCAACCACTCCAATTTATCCAGGGAAGTGGCTGAGAAAACTCATCAATTGAGGTACCATATCATTTTATGCTTTCAACAGATATATATTTTCCAAATCTATTACTACGTATATTAGTTCTTAATATAAACAACAGGCAGATGAGAGGAGAGGAGCTCCAAGGGTTGGGAATTGATGAATTGCAACAATTAGAACGGTCACTCGAGTGTGGACTAAAACGTGTTATCGACAAAAAGGTCCATACTCATCATTCTCCATAGCAATAGTATTTCTATTTATGCCAATTGTTATATGTTATATACATATAGCCGATATGAGAGATTTGATTGTGTTTGCGTGGCCATATTCCTTTTGGGATTCTTAGGGGGAGAAAATCATGAATGAGATGGATCAACTTCAACAAAAGGTTAGATAACACCAATATTTTTTTTTTGCTTCCTTTTAATTCTAGTATTTACACCAAACATGGCACTTATAATTCTCTCTCAATCTTTTTGTTTCTGTTCATTTTCTATGAACTTTCAGGAGATGCAATTGATGGAAGAAAATGAGCGTCTAAGACTTCAGGTTCTATACATTGATATGAAACTTGAATTGAATATATAAGAGAGAAATTACTTATAACTACTTAGTTAATTATCATTAACTCCGACATTGAGTATTAATATTTTGATTTTATACCTAAAATGTAGCTAAGTCGATTTCAATTATCCGTAAAAAGAGATTACTTATAGGTTATAAAAGTTTATTTTTGTATAAAGGTGATGGATATAAGCGATCGGAGAAACAATAATTCAGCCAATTCTGAAAACATAGTATACGAAGGAGGTCGATCATCGGAGTCGGTGTCCAACATCTGCAGCTCCCTTAGCCCTCAACAAGACTCCGTCACTTCAGATACCTTTCTCAAGTTGGGGTGAGTGCTCGTTGTTCCTATTTGCAATTTGAGTGTTTTATATTTTGGGAGTGAATTGTCACTAGTTTTATCTTGTTGCAATTAGTCCTCCATAGTTTACGAGTTACACATCAGTCCTCATCAAAGTTACGTTCTGATTCTCAACTTAAACGTGAACTTCGATTGTTAACTAGCTAGACCATTGGGACCATTATTGCAACTTACGGTAATTATAAGGACTAAACTATAACCAGTGAACTACTAAAGATTAGAATGCTCGGCAACACTATGAGGATCGTTTGACAATTCCATATATTATGGCGTATAAGTTCAATTACTCTAAATAACTTGAACGTTAGTTGTACCTTCAACATATATGTCATTATATTGGTTGCAACTTTGATCTATCTATTGATTGCAATCTTCATTGCAGGCTGCCTTGAACAACGGTTTCATTGCAAGCAAGATTGCTAATTCGTTTGAGTCCTGTCCTAATGAGGATCAAATCGTCTAGTATTATCTTGTTTAGCTTATCCCTTATATATATACCAGCACGTTAGCAGCACAATATTTTGCATACTTTGATCCTCAACTGAAACGGAAGCTATTATATATTATCCCTTGTGATATTAAAAAACAACATATCACAATATTTCGCATACTTTGATCCTCAACTGAAACGGAAGCTATTATATATTATCCCTTGTGATATTAAAAAACAACATATATATGTGATATATACGTCTAGCATTAATAACATATATTGAGGTCGTTTATTTTATGTTCTTATTTTGGAGGATGATGAGAACCTGAGGATTTAAAAATAGTCTCATACCATGATTCGAAGGACCCCATTTAGCTTTTATTGCCCCCAAGTCATAGGTGAAGTCGGCAAGGACTGAAGGATATATGTATTATGAGATGTTAAATTATTGGTGTCAAACATGATGTTGGCCAGGAAAGAATCCCATTGTCGATGTGCGTCGTCATTTATCCATGATGAATCTTAATGATCTAAGCCATGATGGGGAGATATGTAATTGCACGAGTAATCCCTATATTGGCAAAATTTGAGTTTCTTGCGTTTTGTATTAGAGCAAATTAGTAATTGAAAGTGTTTTGCTTAAAGGATGATCTTGTTAGTATGTAACGCTTATTAATTAAAGAGAGTGACTACATTTGTACAAGATGCATGTAGTCCAATTATTGATCGATTTGTGAAATATCCAAAAACGTCAACTAACTCTGAGGTCTCGAATTTATGTAATTCCGTTAATGTTTGAATAGCTTCCGAACATGTTTTAATCCCAGAAAAGGAAATGGTATCATAAATCTATCAAAGATTCTAAATTTTTTACGCAGCATGGCCGAAATTTCACGCAGTTTCGGTAATTTCGTATCAAGCCGCTTAAAAGAAGCTCGCCTATCATTCAGCCATCGCTCCGCGATTTACCCTTTCAATGTAATCTCACGATAGATCTCGAGACTATTTAAGACGACTGTTTCCATACTTTTTATTAATGTTGAATTATCTATGATGATTGGTCTTAACCATGTTGGTATTGATGAGTGGCCTATGACTCTTTAGACAAATTCCGGATTGTAATGAGAATTATTGCACGCGATAGTCTGACATACATAATACATTGATATCACATTAGCCATACCACCTAGTTAGCATGTTGATGAAGCTATTATTAAGAGTTTGTGCCTCAAATAGTGATGATTTTATGGAAGTGACTATTAATTATCATTTTCTTAAAGGACATGTGTATGCATGTGTATAGCCGTATAGGCAAGAGTTCGTGCACAAGGAATGGGATTTTTTTTTTTAATCATTTCTTACGACTATGACCAAATGTAGTTATTATCAGCTCATCAAATACAAGAAATTAATCAAAATTTTAACTATGAAACGAAATCATATTGTGTACTCGGCAACTTCAATCATTTCTTACTATAATTCTAAAAGTTACCCCGGAGTTGAGTTGGGGGATAAATAAGAAGAGATGAAGATGTAATATTTTACTACAAACATTAAATTAAAGTAAATATCAGAGTAATGAATATTCTTATTAAGCTGAAGTAGCTGGAGCCTAGGATTGTAATTTTTCTAAATTACTTTGTGTTGTTTTATTACATTATGTAACGTGTAAATTTATTAAATAATAATTGAGATGAATTAATCAAATTAATTAAAATCGAGCCACTACAAAGAGACACGTGGCTGTGATTCTCAATCGGTTCCCCAAACTCTCTCGTAGAGACGAACAAGGTTTCAGAAAATAACCCCATTTAAAAAGTTCACAACAGTGCTCGACGAAATCCCCTTAATTTTATTTAATTAAAATCGGCCAAAGTACTGGGGAAAAGCGAAGCTCGAAGCATGGGTTAAAATAAGCACTCCAAAAATTTCGGGTTCAAATTCGAGACTTCAAAAGTTACATGGTTCGAATTAAGCTCCAAAGGCTCGATCAATATGAAAATATATTTGACTTAACCGGAACTCCTCATCAAAATAGGCGCCTATTTTGATTTCTCGAGGAAATTAATCCCTAAATCTACTGGCTCAAATTCGCTTTCAAAATTCAACGTTTTAAAGACGCGGGATCCACCGAAAATAAACCAATCAATCGGGGTTAGGTATTCAAGGCCCGAAGCCTATAAATACTCTCCCTTTATTTTTTAAAACATCAACAATTTCATTCAAAATACACAAACACTTCGGTAAAATACGTATGACACCTCAAATTCTCTCTCGACTTAAATTTTTATAAACCACGAGCGTAAACACCACAAGTGTTTGAATCAAGAATTATTGCACAAACGCACAATTTCATGTCAAAAGAAAAAATCATTTAATTTGACACGTATATCTCAAGAACGCTCGAATATTCAATGTGCCTAAAAACACTGATTATTCATAAATCTTGTAATGAACACCGAAAATCTCTAGCTTGATTCATCAAGTTCCGTATAGAAAATACACCGAATATTCAAATTTATACTGAGTCCGCAATAGAAACACGCCGCTAAGGCCCTTTGTCTGATCGGGACAGTGTCATCAACAAAATCGGGATACTCAACCTTCATAATCGATCATCACAACAACAAGCTTCAAGGTCGATGAATATAAAAGCCTGGGGAAGACATAAATAGCTCACAAATTAAATCAAATTCAAGTTTAATAAAAATTCACTCTCTACGAATAAACCTAAGGTTGTCAGAAGTACATGTTAAGCATATCGCTCAATAACTGCCACATCACCCAATAATGCCCAAGAGTTCGGAGTTCTATCTCAAATTAAGTCCCACTAAAGACAAAGAAATTTCATCGCCCATGTAAAGCCTCACTAAAGACCGGTAGCACAACTACAGCCTCCATTAGCAAGCAGAGTCATTCCGCCTACACACCACTGGGAAACATCTTGCTCCCACCACAAAGCGCGAAAGCTCACACCGCAGCACACCTCACAGTAGTCCATCCAATTTAATATGCTCCTGAGATCAACCACACTCCAAAGACGTTCATATACCAACATCGAATACGCCAGAGCCCCTCACGGGACCATATACAAGTTCGTACTCCGGCCTCAAGCCCACGCTACTCGTGACACATATTCAAATTTCATGTAGCTCCTATCCAAATCAAATCAAGACAACAAAGCATCAAAATAAGACAAAGAAGCCAAGATCTCGACAAATCGTCAAGAAATACTTGGTGATCTATAGCTGACAATGATCCTCTTCTCGATTGATAAAACCTCTACATCGGTGAATTTTTCTCCCCTCACAACGGGTTTTATTTTGTACCCCTTTAAATAAATAATAAAAATTCTTTTATGAATTACATTAACTCCGATTGGTTTTTATTTTGTGTATACTATTTTTTTCTATTGATTGATAAATTAAGATATCATTTGAAAAATGATAAATTATAATGATTTTTAGTTTGTAAATAAATTAATTTTCAATAAATAATCAAATATTCTTTGTCGGAGTAATAAATAATGGACAATGATCTTTTCTGTTCACTCCAAATTTGGTAATGAAATAATGACATTCCATTTTTTATTCTAAATTCATTTTCATATTATAGGTGGATTTTTATTATTCATATATGAAATGTGAAAACCATTGAGTAATTAGGTGGAATGAATAAAGATGTGTATGTAGTTCAGTCAATTCACCACGCCATGTGTCACCAAGAATTGCACCCCAACTTTTGTCTCAAATTGGCTTAAAGAAACTGTAGCAGTAGTGTCGGTCACAAATTTAATCATAACAGACAACTAAATTGGGACAACAATTTACATAAATTGCACCTACAACATGTTGATAATCAACAGTAATCTTAATGATTTCCATGAAAGAATGAAGTCACATGAGGACCTAAATTTCCTTTTGTGCCACAAGTCGACAACCCCAGCCTAAAAAGAATCAAAGCACATAATTCTTGCATATAAAATATATCCGTTAAATTGATGAGTGTCACAAGCTGAATGGAAAATGAATTAAATTTTCAATCAAACACTTACTGGATACATCATCTCCTATCTAAATAATACAGTTGCAGCTGTTCTCTGTACTTTATTGTCCCTACACGCTATTGTATTAATGGGGGATAAACAACGCAACCCCACATATCAAAATACTTTCCTTTCATTATTTGTACATAAAATCGTCTTTATTATAATTTATTACGTGTTATCATCTCATACATTATTCAACTAATCTTAACTTAAAACTTCATGGTTTCTTATATTCATATTTAATCATTACATTTTTGCAAAAAAAATATATTAGTGTGCTAAATCTATACATTTATTTACACAGTGTGTTCTTGATATTTATGCCCCATGTGATGCTTTAACTTTGTCCTAAATAAACCATTGTTTTCCTCCTCCTTTATTTCTTACTGTTTTCCAAGGTGAAAGATTAAACTATTACTATTACTATATTGCTTTACTTGAATTATTGTTATTAAGATTGGTTGTTGGGAAGCTACAAGGTGAATTTCCTCAACACCCCACCTGGCCACCTTTTGAGTTCTTCAATGAGTATGAGTATAAGGGGGGTGTTTTATCATCCTTACCGACAGAGTCGAAGAGGGGGAACTATGCCTAGACAATTTGTTTTGCTATTAACCATTTTGCTTCAATGTCTTTCTGCTTCTATTAGTGATGCTTCAACTTCTATAATCTCTGTAAGTTGTTCAGCATATTACCATTCTTGACTATTGTTATGTTATACTCCGTCCTTATCAATATAAGTGATCGTTTATTATTCTTGTATGAAAATATTTGATTATTTGCATTGGAAATAGTAGAATCAATGATTAGCTTAATAAATTAGTTTTTGAAATATATGACCACTTATATTGATTCGGAGGGAGTATTACTTGATTTGTTATACCATTCTAGATATGTGATCAGGTTGAAAAAATTAAGTAGGAATTGATGTTGCTGCAAAAATAAAAATGAGAAGTAAAAAGATTGGTTTCTTAAGGAATATGTAACATCATGGTTTTGGTGGACCTTTTTAGAGATAAAGGTTCTATCTTTATTGGAATTAAGTGGTCTGTTTTTGCTTGAATTGGTTCCTGATTGAGACTTAGGAATGAATGAAATGAAGAACAATTAAGGAAAAATGAAAGGTTGACAATTTGGTTTTCTTCATTGTTTGGACTCATAATTGACTGAATATTTGCTCCAGGTATGCTATAACTTCCTTGAGATTTAATTGGTAGGAAATTTTAATGGTTTGTTTGGTAATTGGATTATTTCAGTTTCAAACATTGATAAAAATTTACTGTTGTTAGATGAGTTAGTCCAACTTGAAAGTTGACTTGTCTATTACTTAAGTTTGAAATTGAAAATTCTACTTCTCTTTTGTGTAATTTGTGATAGTGATTTATCTATTGGGTGATGATTCACAAGCTTTTGGTTGTAGTCTTGTAGTACTCTGATGTATCAAAAATCAATTTTGTTTGCATTAAGTTCATATGGCTTCATTGGAGTACTTTGTTCATATCATAATTCTGTACTGAACTAGATCAAACTATGAACCCAATGACTATTTAGAACTATCATGCTTGCCTAAGGCCTTCTTATGTTTGTTCATCTCTACATGGAGGGAGGAAGAAAAGAGAGGAGGAAGAGGAAGTGTGGTAGTTTATACGTTAACTTCTGACAACAGTCTACCAATGTGCTGGTTCCTTGTTAATTCATTTGGGCCTAGAATCATGAAATGTGCCAAAAATATGACTATATGAGGATGATGACATTGCACATTGCATTTTCTGTACATGAGAAATGTTTTTTTTCTTGCAGGAGTGGAATGCTCCAAAACCTAGGCATTCAAGATTACTCAGGAGTGCTCTTCTACGGCAAGCTGTGAGTGCCTAGCTGCCTATGCAACAATTTCTGAATATATTTTTATCTGACTTTTCTTTCTCTGTTTCCAGTCCAATGAACAGGAAAATGACCTATGGATGCCATTAGCTGACCAAGGATGGAAACCTTGTTATAATGCTGAATCTGCTTCACGTGAGTAGTTTACATACTTGAAAGTTCATCTTTTTTTTTTTAATCTAATTTAAATCATATGGTTGATTGATATTGCTGCTGATCCATTTTACCCTGCTTCAATTAGAATTGCCAGAAAAATCTGAGGGGTACATTCAGGTGTTTCTTGATGGGGGCTTAAATCAGCAGCGGATGGGGGTGAGTGCTACGTCTTTTACGATTTTGCCGCTAAGTGAAATTTAATGATGATGTTTTGAGCTCTTTTGCTTAAGATGACTTGGTTTGGGTTCAGACTTCAGACAAATAGGATATGAATGTCTTTTTCTTCTTATACCGTTCAATAAGTGATAAGACCGCCTAAAGGAAAAGGTCGTTGAACAGTCTAAGTTACACGGGGTATTAATTTATGAAAATAAATAAGGAGTTCAAAACATAATTATTGTTACATTCGGGGTTACATAACTTATAAAATTTAAAGAATCAAACACTACGACGCTAAAATAGCTGTTTTTATTATCAGAAAACATAAAATATATGTAGTCACGGTATGATGATAAATGGTGCATTGTTGTTCATGTGGATACTTCATCAAACAGATATGTGATGCAGTTGCTGTTGCTAAGATTTTAAATGCAACTCTGATAATCCCTTACCTGGAAGTGAATCCTGTTTGGAAAGATTCAAGGTTGGTCTCTTAAAATTCTTCAACAATGAAATACTGAGATTTCGTTGAACGCCCATTTATTATAATGAATTGGATTAACCTATATTGCAGCTCGTTCATGGAGATTTTCGATGTGGACCACTTCATTAATGTCCTTAAAGATGATATATCTGTAGTGAGAGAATTACCAGAGGAATTTTCTTGGAGCACCAGAGAATACTATGCTACTGCCATTCGAGCAACCAGAGTAAAGAGAGCACCTGTTCATGCTTCAGGAAATTGGTACCTGGAGAACGTTTTACCTGTTTTGCAAAGGTTTGCCACAAACGTCTCCTTCCGTTTACTTTTAGCATAATACTTAAAGATTCTGATCATCTAGTACACTGCTATGGAGTAGTTGCTGATAAATTATAATGTTTATATATTTATTGACTAGACTCGAACCCACAGCTTCCGCCTTGACAGGGCGGTGCTCTGACCAATTGAACTACAATCCCAGAACTGGACTCCCGATAGATAAGAGAAAATCGGAAATCCTTTTTATCTCATGCTACTCTCTTACGTCCCCACGTCCCCCGTGTGGCGACATGGGGACGTACGATAAAATATGTATCACGAGCACTAAGGGCTATTAACCAGAAGACATTTGTTACGTTTTTACTTTATTAGCACACTCACGTCAGCCACCTTATGTTGATTGCATCTTTACTCATTTTGAGGCTTCACACAACAAATTATACTCCAAAAGTAGACTCCCCATTCTCATTTATTAAACTCCTCAATTTTTTTTATTAAACTCCTCAAATGTATTTCTCATATTATCCCCTCTAAGCCCCTGAAGATGGTTGCAGAGTAAATCTATCCCTTTCTTGCTAAAAAGCCTTACGTTGGGAAACAGACAAATATTGGATTCCTAAAGCATACATTAACTAGAGTTCAAAATAGGTTTTATAAAACAGGGGGGTATGTCGTTCACTCGTGCATAATGAAAATACTGGTAATTTTCACTTTTGAGATAATATAGTGTAAATTACTCTTCACCCTAACAATAGGTATGCTGTCTTTTTTGTTGTAGTCGACATTTTGTTCACAATACTAGCCTTGTTTCCTAACTTTAATTTTATGATGATGTATGTGTGCAGTTATGGAATCGCTGCAATATCCCCGTTTTCACATCGGCTGGCATTTGACAATATGCCCATGGACATCCAGCGGTTACGTTGCAAAGTGAACTTTCAAGCATTGCAATTTGTTCCACACATCCGAGCTCTTGGAGATGCTCTCGTCAGTCGACTGAGAAACCCCACTCGTCAGATGGAAACTGATACTAACCAAATAACGGAGGTTACCAATGAGAAAAGCAAACAAGAAGGGAAATATGTTGTTTTACACCTTCGATTCGACAAGGTATGATAAACAAACGAGAAACTTAATTTTTGTTGCTACTATTCGTAGGCCCACGCCCTAGTCATCGCCTCAATATTGCTCGGAGGCATATATTCTGATTCTGTTGTTCAAGCGAGCTTCGTTCCTAAAACATGATGTCTTCTCTGCAGGACATGGCCGCCCATTCAGCCTGTGATTTTGGTGGCGGGAAAGCTGAAAAACTGGCGCTGGCCAAATACCGCCAAGTAATTTGGCAGGGACGGGTCTTAAACTCTCAATTCACTGATGAGGAACTGAGAAGTCAGGGACGATGCCCAATGACACCAGAAGAAATAGGGTTGTTGTTAGCCGCATTAGGATTTGACAACAGAACTCGACTTTATCTTGCTTCCCATAAGGTTTAAATCTTGAATCTATGCAGTATGGACTTAAATGACAGTGTAGAGAGATTATACCTTCTGACATAACTTTGTTCAACTTCCTTCAACAGGTCTATGGTGGAGAGGCCAGGATCTCAACATTACGAGCTTTGTTTCCACTTATGGAAGAGAAGAAAAGCCTGGCCTCATCGGAGGAAAGAGCAAGTATAAAAGGAAAAGCTTCTTTACTGGCTGCAGTTGATTACTATGTCAGCATTCATAGCGACATTTTCATTTCTGCTTCACCCGGAAATATGCACAATGCCATGGTAAGCACCTCTAGCCTGTCAGATTCTACTGATACAAATATATCATTTGGGCAAAAGCAATTGTTTTGAATGTTGTCAAATTCATCTATATCTTTTTTCCATGTTCTTTTTATTATGTAATCAAAATTGAATGTGCTATTCAAATACTCCCTCCGTCTCAAAATACATGATCATCTAGAAAAAATTTACTTTTTCACAATAGTTGATTGTTTGCATTTTTAATATACCTTTTTACAATTCCAATGTAGTTTTTTACATTTCCAATGTAGCTTTTCACTATACCTTAATAAAATAATTTTCATCTAAACAATTATCTATTTTGAAACGGAGGAAGTATAAGAATGAATAATGAGTAAGCTTTTTAAATATAAAAAACACCAAACCGATATTAAATGAAAATGCCTAACATCTTATCATAAGCTAGTTGCAAATAGACATAGGAATATACCACTTGAATATGTAATCAACCTATCAAGCATCTTATTTTTGGTTTGTTACAGGTCGGACACCGAACCTATCAGAGTCTAAAAACAATAAGGCCTAACATGGCATTGATGGGTCAGCTTTTCCTGAACAAGAATCTAACATGGTCAGAATTCGAAGAGGCAGTGATTGAAGGTCACCAGAACAGGCAAGGGCAAATCAGGATCCGCAAGCCCGGACAATCTTTGTACACTTACCCTGCTCCTGATTGCATGTGCCAAGAGTAAATACAATGCTCGACAGCAATGTCGAAATCATTCATCATATATCTTATAAGTTGCAGCTGCTGCTATTGTTCGTCGCACGTTATAGTGAGAAGTTGAAATAAAAGATCTCTCCTTGGTCTTTCCCTTACCTAATTAATTATATCTCTTGTTTTTATTCATAGAATGCTCCTTTGTATCCAGGTATAGTATATAGCATAATACTAGTATTTAAGAATATTGTATTGTTGTTCAGAGTATGTGATTCACACATTGTAGAAGAAACACTTGAGAAGTACATCATTTATTGTTATTCACTTGCATTGGTGAAAGAATGTCAATATTTTCAGAAATGTAATGGTAGAAGAATGTCAGAATTAGAACAGGAAAAAAGGACTGATTGCCGAATTGATCATCAAACTTTCCAAACTTGTCCTCTCTAGTTTTTTCATCCAAATTTTCATTATGTCACGGCTAAGTTATCATGTGCCACACATGTAACATAACATTATTGCATGGGTATTTTTATCATTTTAATTATTTACTAATTATCGAATTGATTACCTATGGGTATTTACCCATGTTTCAAAATGTCATTATCAAACTTTTCAAAATTGACATCTTTGATTTTTGCGTCCAAAATTAAGTAAATAAGGGAGAAAGAGATATTCGAACCCCCAACTCCTTACGGTTACTGGTATTGTGGCTTAGCTGTGTTATTATATATTTATTTCACTTAATTATTTTTTAAATAATTTTTTTTATTTTTAATTACTTTATTTTTAGTTGTTTTACTTATAATTATGTTTATGTCTTCATTTGTTATATATGATTATAATAAATGAATTTTTTAACTTGTCAATTATTATGATTATTATTTGAATGATCTAGTTAATTTTAACATGACAAAATACTTAAAATCTAACCTTAAAAGTTCATCTATATTTCTAAATTGTAGAAAGATATTCTCGTAATATATATTTATATTAAATTAATTGTTAGGGCGAGTGACAATCAAAGTCTCTATCATTTAACATGTTTTTCATTTCGATCACTAAATTTTGAAATCATCGTACTTCACTAATTACAGTTTTTATAACAACCCACTATTTTGTCAAAATATATAACTACAAATTTAATTTCTTAATTATATATAATAGATTATGATAATAATAAGTTAAAAAATTCATTATAATCATAGTAAATGAAGACTTAATTATAACTATAAGTTAACAAATTCATAAACAACCAAAAAAAGAACAACATATATTAATCAATTAGAATTGTGAAAAAACAAATAAACAATTAATCTGCTAAAACTCTATACAAGTAGAACCTGCAAATGAAGCCTAAATAAAAACAACATAATATTGATCACTTGAAAGAGTGAAACATATAAACAATGAAGCTGCTAAACATAGAAGCAGAAAGTTGAGCAGGGTAATATAGCTGCCACATTCTGCCACCAAATTTCAATTACAGATGGACATGAAATTCTAAACTAGAGATGACTGGTCTGTTAATTGTTGAGAGCTCTCAACGGTGATCGTCCTCGAATAAGGCCTTCAACATTCTTTGTCACAGGAGTAAATATCGCGGCAGAGGAAAAAATATCTGCATTCTCTTTGATGGGTACCTCTACCTCTATCATCAACATGCTTGTTAGAGATTCCATCAATTTCTTGTCTTCTTTGGCCAACATGCAGATCCCCTCGTATAAAGTATCTATATTCGATGTGGACTTCACATCCTTCAACTCCATCTGTTTCACTTCTAGTTCGCCTTCTAATTTCGCTCTTGTCACCTCTGAATTCGACAAGGCTTTTTTAAGTGATGTCACTTTTTCTACAAGACTACTCAACTCATTTTCTAATTCTGCAATCACCAAGTTGCTCGCTTGAATTTCAATCTCCTTCAATATCTCAACTGTTGCCATCTTTTCCCATGCTTTCCTGAACAGACTAATCTCCACCTGCATGTCTGACAACTTTGATCCAAAGGAGCCGGTTGATGATTCAAACTCACACTCCAGTGACCTTACAAGCTGTTGAAGGTGACCTATTCGTTGTTCTCTCTCCTCTACAAGATGGTGAAGGCTTTCTTTTTCTTCCTCGTAGTATCTTTCAGCATCTACTTGAGCTAAGATTGCTCCTTCGAGTTCTTTCTTTAACCATTCCTGCTCTATCCACTCTATTTCATTCTGGAGATTATCAGTCATACTTTTACTTTTAGCCTTTTCGGCCTCATTATGACAAATATATTCTTCATTTTTCGTTTTCAAGTCCTCTTTCAACTTGATGAGTTGTTCCTTTAGGCAAGATATGGTTTCATCTTTCTCTTCTATGACATGCTCAAGGCATTCCTTCTCTTGTTTAAGGTTAAGCTCGAATTCCGTATCTGCAAGAAGGGAATCTTCCACTTCAATCCTCATCTTACGATTATCTTCGAGGCTGGATTTCAGCTGTTCTGCAATAGATTTCCATATTTGCAACTCAAACTCAGCTCCATTTGCTTCACAGAGTTTCTCAGCTAGTTCTTCATTTGCTATATCCAGGGCGTCATGTACATTGTTCAAGTCTTTTTTCATGCTAAACAATTGCTCCTCTAAATGAGCTTGAGATGCATATGATTCATCAAGGAGTTCTTTTTGCCTGGAAAGTGCTATTTCTGATGAATGTTGCTGACTTTCTACGATGTTCAATGACTCTACTTTCCTTGCTAAGCATGCCACCTTTTCCCGTTCTTCCTCAATATCCATTTGAGCCTTCATGAGAGCAGAATTCTTCATCTCCAAATGATCAGATAAAAGATTGATACTGTCTTTGTTTTTTTGGTCCATGTTTGCATAGTCCTCTGCAAGCTTGTGTTGGGCTTCCGACAACTCGGATCTCAAAACCAGCAACATCAGTGAGGTTTCTTCGTTCTGTAATGCCAGTTGGAATATCAAAGAATCACAAGCTTCCACCTCCCTTTTAAGATCCTCTACAGTAATGTTCCGGATCTCAAGCTCTGACCTGCAGAAGCCAAGATCCTCCATCAAACTGTCCAACTGTGAACACCATTTAGCCTCATTTTCTTCAAGGATAGATGCACACTCTTTGTGCACTTGATCCAACCTCAACTTGAGTTCTTCAATGGATATATTTTTCTCCTGTAACTCAGACTTGTAGAGATTAAGATCCTCCATTAACTTTTCAGATTGGATTCTCCATTCGACCTCTTTAGCTCTGACATTTGTGGAACAGTCTTTGTGAACTTGCTCCAGAGCTCGAAGCTTGTTCCGGAGCTTCGACAATGAAGATGCAGAGCCTGCTTCCTTAATCCCAGATTCCTGAAACTCTTTGAGAGATAGAATCAAGTCTTTCTTTTCTTCCTCCAATCTCCTGAGTTGGTAATCCATTTCTTTGTGATGTGTCTCCTTTTTTCCTAACAAATGCCTCAGTGATGCAATTTCTTCATCCCTTCTACCTGTCAAAGTTTCAATCTTTGATGTAGCCTCCTCATTTTCTGCCATGACATTAGCAAGACATGTTCTTGATTCCAAAAGTTGAACTTCAAAGTATTTTCTCTTGCTCTCTTCATGTGCAAGAGCCTGGTTGCACTGCTGCATCCTGTTTTCTAGGCCTTGCGATATTCTTATCTGAGAATCTAAATTTGATTGCAGAGTGGAGATTTCATCAAAAAGCTCATTTCGCTCTTTCGCCCACTCTTTCTCTTTCGTCTTCAACTCACTCCGGAGCTTTTGATGGGCTTCTTCTAAATGACAAAACTGTTCTTTCTTCCATTTCAGCTGATCTTCAAGTTTTATGTTTCTTTCCTCTACATTGTCCAACATGTCATCTCTTTGTTTCAATTCCTTAGACAATGTGGAAGATTTGGGTGTTTTCGAGGACTGTTTCTGTGTAGATGATAGATGACCCTTAAGGCCTTCAACTTCTCCTTGCAGTGAAATTAATTTCTGCTCTTGATCAAAATTCTTTGAATTTGCCTCTTCTAAAGCCATTGCTAGCATTCTATTCTCGTCTTCATATCTTTTGACCTTCTCATCACAAGTGGTTCGCAGCTTATCATTAGCAAAAGAGATCTGCTTAATAGTTGCTTCCTTGTCTTTCAGACTAGACTTGAGATCTTCAGATAACTGCTTAATCGTCAAGATTTCATCTTCCTTTGCGTACAGCTCTTGTGTCAATTTCTCAACTTTCGAGGATGATTCCCGAATCTTTTTAAACTGCTCATCGTGAGCTCTTTTAAGTCTCTCGGATAGTTCTGTTTTCGCTTTGCATTCTATCTTGAGCTTATCAATCTCTTCATTGGCATCATCAAGCTCTTCATATAACTTTTCCATCCTAACCCTCCGTTATTAGTTCGGATAAAAATCTGCAGGAATCAGTTTCAAGAATAGGAACTTAGCCACAGAAAATGATGAAGCTACTTCCTACAACTGCGGTAACTATATCATTCTAGCAAGAAATTCTTAACTAATTCATTAATTCTGATCAACATTTATAAACTATAGTATTCACCCAAGTCATAATACCCCAATTCTCCTGAAAAATCTCTTACAGTTGAATCATTAATCTCTTTCAAATCGAAACCTACTCTGAAAATTAACTGAGAATTAAACATATTAAATTGTAAAGGTCTTAACCTCTCATCGCAGTTCCAAAAAAGGAAGTCAATGCAATTGCAGCCGAGAACTATTTTTCTAGCATACTATCCCCATATAAAAGCCCAACCGAAAGGCAATTAGGCAAGACATATAGAGATTGCATATGGTTTCTAGACTTCAATATAGTTACACTAACTAGTTATGAGCTTTCTTTCGGAAAACAATTAGCTTACAAATCTGAACTAGTTGAAGTTAATAACTACAATATCGAATAGGTCAATCCCGGACTTCTGGAGTCATCTAAAGTACACCCAAAAGTATACAAATTCTCAATTGCCCATAAAACAATGCACTTCAACAAACTCCCATAAAATCCATTATTCCAGATCATACTCTACATTCTTACTGCTTCCCTAATTCACATATCCAAAAATATTTTGTCCAACTACAATGTATTAAATCAGGCTACATTCTAGTGATACAGTTATTTATTTCTCAGAAACTTAAAACAATTAAATCACTACCATATAAACTAAATAAATGGCAACATAATTTCAAGAAACACATACCAAATCAAAGTATCAAATCCAAATGATCAAGAACACACCACGACGAGGCCTAAATCAAACACCCCAAAATAAAACAACCCAAATAAAAAAATCGAACAAAGACAAGATTTTTCACTCATAAGGACACTATAATCAATAAAACATTGAAGTAAATAAGGATATAGTAAAGAGGGTAAATCTATACTTACAAATACAGTTAGTAATTATTGATTTGATGTGGTTTCTTGGAATGGATTTTGGATACTCAAAATGATGAGTTTTGGAGAAGTAGTGATTAAAGAAAGGATATTAATGTCTGAAAATGAAAAAAAGTGATGAAAAAATCCCAAAAAGATTGTTTGTCTCTGTTTTTTAGCCTGTATTATTATTGGGTATCACAATTTTAAATTTATAGGCTTATGGAGAAATGTAAATTTGATTCGGACATAAGTTCGAGCCAATAATAATAGTTTATGATATATAAGAAAAAATATATAAATTAGTATAGTTTTGATTGAATCAAACTTTTGGTTCCAACTCCATCGAACCCAAAATTATTGTTCGAGGCTTGAACGTAGAAGACATTTCTTGAGCCGAATCGTGTTTCATGCTATTTTTCATGTCTATATCCGAGATGGGTATAAATTGGTTTGCTCAAATATTGAGTCGGGTTTAGTTAGACTTGATTCTGTATGGAGTAGTTTCGAGTTAGGTTGGTTTCGAATCGAGAGACTCAGGGGTATCATGAATCGAACGAAACCTATTCGATAAAAACTTGTAGAAATTCACAAATCGATCCTAAGCCACACCCACAAAAGCGAGTAGATAACACGCCTACGAGTCTAAATAGCACTATACTAAAACATTCTGCATGGGGCCACACAGATAGAGGCTCGTGGTACATGAACCGAACTTAAACTCACTGATAAAAACTTGTAGAAACCACGAATCGGTCCTCGCCCACACCCACAAAGCAGGGGTATAACACGCTCATAAGTCTAAATAAAAGACTATACAAAATCTTCAATTGACATTAAATTTAAATAACTACTTTATATATCAACGATTGTAACCAACTTACAAGAGTCAATCTCAATACAATTCAAGAACTCCGACAAATTTATGAGTTAAAACATAGTACTAGTAATTTACATTCGCCCTCTTCGTTACTGACTAGCTTGTGGTGATGATTGTCTGCGTGATTGCCATTCGAAAATTATAAGCGATAATTGAGGGAAGAAGTGGAATGACTCGTGATAGCGGAAACTAAACCATTGCTAGAAGTGTTCAAGAGCATAATTTAGGGGTTAAGGAACCATTACTACTTGTGGGTTATACAAGAATGTAGCATAATTGTTTTTCTGAGCATTCTCATGATACGTCAATTTCAATAACCTCATACGACCGATTTATGCATCATCACACGGGCCTCGAATCACATCCCCACAATTTCTGGAAGCTGATGACTTATGGCAAAAAAGAGGTACTAGTATGAAATTTGAATAATTCATTCTCCTAGTCTCACCTTGTAGTTCTTACCAGCCGGTACCAGTCTCGAAATGAGATTTTGACTTAACTCGTTAATAAAGCAATATCGTCGAGCCGAAGTCTCGAACTAGCCTCATCTTTAATGGTCAAATACTCATTGGTCAAATATTTATTCCGAATTTATTATTGTTACAATCGCTTAAATTGGGACATAAGTAGTTATTACGACGACATAAATACGATTCGATAGTTTAACACGCTGAAAGCATCAAAACGATCATTAAACAGAATATAAATGTTAATATCGCACAAAATATTATAAATGATTTGCAGTCAAGGATACATAGTGTTAATCGGTAACATCGTATCAAATGTTGTTGGCTTCAAATGACTTGGCGCTACTGGGGTTCATTCTCATTGTAGCGTGGCCTATGTAAGTTTATAAAAAAAAAAAAAATACATAGTAAGTTAATCGAAACGTAACATTAACAATTTAACATTTTGGTGATTAGATTTGTTGAAAGAAGGATGAGTAACTCGTCGGAATCGGAATCGGAATGAAGCGGATTGAAGATGGCGTTAGATAGCTCTTTGGTGAATTGGGATGCTGAGAAGATTAAGGAAATCAACGCATTTTGGGCTGAAGAAGCTGCTAAAAATGCCCAATTCGTGAAAGAGGTTTTCAAACCCCATCTGTAGTACCCTAAAACCGTTTCTGAAGATGAGGTCTTTTTTATATTTTTATTATTATTAAATAATGCCTGATTTGTCATGCTATCGTAGAGCAAGGTTGATCATTCTGTAATCAATCTTACTAAAGTTTATTAGGAAGGGATTTTTCCGCTTGCTTATTATATCCGAATTAAATAGAGTATTATCTATCCGGAAAGGGATTATCATTCCACGTTTTAATTAGACTCACAGTTCATTCCTAACAATTATTGTAGATGTTGCTTTGCAACTTGAGGCAGTCTCGATGATTTTCTATTTTTAATAGTTTGTTGTGAGCGTTTGGTATGTTTGAAATGCCGTGAATTGAACATGAAAAAATTAATCGAGGGGAGAGATAATCAATGCGAATTGAGGTTAATGATTTAAAATGTTGTTTTGATACTTTTTAAATTTTCCATGTCTTATCTTAACTAAGAGCTAACAACTGAATATCTATTTGTTTTATGTCAATTGGCCCATCAAATGTTTCACATCCTATGCAGGTGTATGTCTATTGTGTCCTTCTCGTTTTGGTTACCTGTTTTTGCTTACAGCTTTGACTTATCTTTTGGAGGTAAACGTCATTGAATTTGTTTTTAGGGTTCGAGGAATTCTTGACATAAGATTCATAACATTAATTGCATACTTGGTGAGTAAACAGTTATGGTGAGATAGGATCAAGTCTTTCTTTTGTTCCTCCAATCTCGTCAGTTGGTAATCCATTATTTGTTTCATTTCAGCTGACCTTCATGTTTTATGTTTGTGTCATCTACATTCTGCAATATGTCATCTATTTGTTTCAATTCATTGGAGATATTCAAATTTATACATTTCCAACTAGTAAATACCTTAGAGCTAATTTATGAAATACAGGTTCTTCTTTTTTTTTTTTTTGAACTTGCAGATGTTTGACGAGGTAGGTATGTAGTTACACTTGCGCGATTGTTGATATTGAACAAGAAGATATGAGCAGTTTAGCTCAAGCTGCAATTGAACACTACAACAATCAAGAAAATGTATGTTACTTAGCCCTCATACCACTCAAAAATGTCCAATGCAATATCCAATTTATCGACTTTTATCTTTTGTAGGGTCGTGATTATCAATTTACAAAAGTTGACAAGGCTGTTGCGACTGGGATTTGTTATCTGATCACATTTCAAGCTAAAAATGATCATGGCACAAAGACTTTCCAAGCCAAGGTTTCTTGTGATCATAAATTCATTAGTCATGTGATGTATACAAGGGAAAAGTGCAAAAAAACTTGAGGCGAAATGCTGAGACAGGTAATTCGACTATGTCTTGTTAATGTGCCTCTTAGTCTTTACTTTTTATCATTCCTTTTGAGTTCATACCGCTTTCTGGCAATTTCTTATTTCTGGTCATATAAAATAGAATTTCATGTCTTTTTCTCTTTTGGGAGAAGTTAAATTCAAAAGTTGGATCAGTGGTGTGTTTAATTCTGATTATTTCAGGCTCATCTGTGGAAGTTGCAACACGGCTC
Organism: Lithospermum erythrorhizon; assembly: GCA_019722365.1. NCBI lineage: Eukaryota > Viridiplantae > Streptophyta > Magnoliopsida > Boraginales > Boraginaceae > Lithospermum > Lithospermum erythrorhizon. The sequence goes on along the minus strand of JADFUC010001681.1, from coordinate 478,567 downwards.
AAAGAGATCAAGTCTCAGTAGTTTGTTTTGTAGTCTTTTTTCCTCCAATGGCTCTTGATGGTTATCTAATAAAAGGCGAAGTGACCCATAATCTAAAGTGTTCCTTACATTCAGCTAAATATGTTGGAGGGTCCTGTGACCCAGCAACAAGAAACACTACTCACTAGATGATGTTTTTATTTCTCAATCTTTTTTTAGTTTTCTCATTGAACTAGAGTTGTTCTGTAGTTGTTATGTCTATATTGTCGTTGTGATGTTTTTTTGTTCATTAAATCATTGGACCCATAGTTGTGAAAAGGTGCCAATGGGCGGGGATGCTAGAAGGCATATACCACGCTTCACTAAGGCTACGGACGACATACCACACCCTCCACATTTTATTTTCCGCATGACATGTCTAAGAGCAATCCGCCTAGGGGTGACCAAAGGGGCCGACGCCCGACAAACTAAGTGTAACCAATGGTCTACATAGAAATAAGAGTTGGATGCCCACTCCCTGCCTTCACTCTTCCAACTGCCAGTTGAGGAGACCACCACATTTCTTATGGATAATTAGTCCTCTTGTTTGCCGCTTCCATTTGACATGCATCATTTGTATCAACCAAAGTCAAAATATCTATGTATTTTCATTTATCAAAATGTGGATGCGTATTTGTTAACAATGGTGTATGTAACCCATGTTAAATCTGTAAAGTGTATGTTGTATGTAACCCATTTTAAATCTGTAAAGTGTAGATTATGTGAGGTTAAATCCTTGTTTAGGTCTTGCATTATGTGTTTATACATTACAACCTCAAATACTAGTCTAATCTGTTTCTGAATGTAAATACGAGTTTGACTTGGAATCAGAATAACATATAATGAATACGAGTTCAAATTCAAATAACGAATAATAAAACTGAATCAAATACATACAATCAAACAACTATGCTCAAGTATCTCATCAAACCAAGTTAGTTAAAAAACAACTGAATTGTATTCAAATGTTTTCAGGGTACTTACCATCCCATCAATTATCACCATGGAAAAGATAAGATCTCTCTTGACCCTTGCATAACCAAGGTAACCCCAATCAAAATGTTATACATTATAAGCTACAGCCTACAACACATACAAACTCATGGGATTTCCTATTGGTATACATCTCACCTTCTCGTTGGAAATTCATAACAAGTAAGTGTGTACAATATGCAAAGACCAGAGATCAGAGAATAGGGAATAACCTCAATGTTGTGGAAGTCTTTGAATTGACAAAAAATGCCATAAGCTCATGTTCCCACTGGGTGATCATGAAGGTTTTACTATTGTCATAGACAAAGAAACTAAATAGTAATCTACTTACAACTTATTTCCAATCCAGTACCTTAAAGTCCCTTTCAGGGTGAAAAGCCTCAACATATCCTCAGTTAATGATGATTAATTAAGCTGATCAATTGGAATGTGAGAGGAATGCAAAGATGGCTATCATTGAAAGGTTAAAAAAGTTGACAAATAGCATGGTTTTGAACTTCTATATGTTTAGGAACCTAATATTACCCAAAAATAAATAACTTATACAGAGTATATAATACTCACTTGACCACGATGAGTCTTGAAAGCAGCGGACAACCCAATGGCAGCACCTATTGGGAGCCCTCTGTCCAAGTAGGCATTAACCAACTCACACACCAAAACAGTGCTACCCTGAATCAATAACCACATAATGAAACTATGCCTTAGGATATTTAGACCATACCAAACCAACTCACACCACCTAACCTTCTCTGCCTTATTCATAATCCTCTTCCTAATCTGCATAACCAAGTCCGAACACCTCCTCCCTCCAGGCCATCTCCAACCCCCTGTCTCCGTGCACACATCCCACATTCTCACTTTCCTATATTTATGCTAACTGTCTTTTTGTTAGAAAGGGTATACCACTTACTCATTTTCTTTCAAGTTGACGAGAAAATTGTGCCGAATTGATGATCATTATGACTTTAATTTCTTCTTTAATGGATACTAAATATTAGTTGTTGTATCGGTTAATATTTTATGTTTATTTAATCGGTGCTCACTCACAAAAAAAAATTATAAAATATAATATTATATTTTATCAAATAAATTACCTAAAAATAATTAATTCTGAAATTCAAGTTTGTGGCATATATATTACATCCAAATAATTATAAATGAATCTTTATGAGCTTCTAAAAATATATTTCATATCATGACCACGTCCCTTATATATAAATATAAAATCTATTTATAAAAAAGGACTGAATTATGTAAATTACAACAAAAAACAGAACAAATAAGATCCTCAATCATGAATCCCCCTTTTCTTCTTTTTCTTTTGTAAGGAATAAAAGTTCATGTAATTAAAATACAACTAAATAAAAAGAAAATAAAGGAGCAATACCCTCTTCTTGATAGAACAAGAAAAGAAGGTTATATTTGTATAAATGATAATATATCGTTTACTATCTTTCATTTCCTCTTTATTTATTTTTGAGGGTCTAAAAAATCATTTTGATTTCCTAAAAAATATGACATAAAACAATAGTTGGATTAAGAATTTCAATTGAGAGTTTGATTTAGTTGTTTAACCACGATAGACAAGTAGTATGTATAATAATATAGGGTATTTATCTTAATTCCGTGCATTGTACCGTGATGACAAACATTTCTCCGCACAATACATGGATCTTAATCCTAATGATAAATTCATAATCCTAAGGAAAATATTATTTAGATTTTTATTTTGTAGTTTGTACCCTCCATTTATGTCCCAAACAAGTGAGAAATGCAGTTGCATGTCACGTTCACTTGCATTTCCAAACTCTGATTGGTTCAACACTTATTATGGAGCGACTATCTCTAAACCAATAATATTCTTATAACATTATTATTGATTTGATTGAAAAAATATTTCATATTCTTTTTGTAGAATAAATTAAAAAAAAATGCAAAGCTCCATGTTCTTATAACAGAAAACAAACTGGAGCTACTAGGATCTATCTCATAGTAAGCTTTTTTACACCAAAACATTTTCATTTTTCCTCCTCCATCAATGCAAGTTTCTTGTTTTCATCAACAAATTCCATGTGACATGTTTGTTTCCTAAGAATAATAAGAAGAAAAAGTCACATGCCCTACTTGTAGAGGAACACTATAAAGAAGAAAAAGATCAATAAGATCTAGTTTTTGAAGATGTTACAAAGAGCAGCAAACAATGCTTATTCATGGTGGTGGGCTAGCCACATCAGAACAAAGCAATCAAAATGGCTGGAACAAAGTTTACAAGGTTTGCTATATATCTTTTGATCTCAATGTCAATTTTATTTCTACTCTTCCTGAAATTGCAAATGATTATGAAATAACCAATCTGGCATGAGAACATTAGATCAAGTAAGATCTCATTTCTTTCTTTGGTTTTCATCATTCGCCTTTGATATAATCTTGGTTTTGTGGATGATTATCTCATCTTGAAGAAATAATAATAATAATAATATTGCATCACAATAAGTTTTGTATACGTAGTATGTAACGATTTTGATTATGCATATGATAAGAAGGAACATAACAAATATAGTATATGAATCTGATCAAATTGGTTGAATATATTTCTATAAATGCAGATATGGAAGAGCAGACTAAATATGTTCTAGACCTCATTCAAGAGGAAGGTGACTCCTTTGCTAAAAGAGCGGAAATGTACTATAAGAGAAGGCCTGAATTGATCAGTTATGTTGAGGAATCTTACAGGGCATTCCGAGCCTTAGCGGAACGATATGATCACATATCAACAGAGTTGCAGAATGCCAACAACACTCTTGCTACTTGTTTCCCGGAGCAATTCCAAATGCCAATGGATGAAGATGATGAAACCCCGAGAGCTCCAAAGTTTCCATTACAAGTTCCTCCCTCGGATCCATCGAGGGTACCTAAGGTTCCCCAGGCACCGTTGAACAACTTGAAAGGTATCATAACCACAGCCTCAAAGCAATTGAAGACCGAGAAGACTTCAAAAGCGACAGCTTCTGACAGTTTTCCTAGGAAGTCGGGGTTAAATAAGAGTGAAGCTGTAGATGAGATTGATAAGCTACAGAAAGATATATTAGCCTTGCAAACTGTGAAAGAATTTGTTAAGAGCTCTTATCAAAGTGGTCTTGAAAAATACTACAGCATTGAGAACACTATCATGGAAAAGCAGCAAAGAGTTAGCGATTTGCAAGATGAATTTGGTGTAAATAAAGTCATTGAGGATGACGAAGCTCGGAAAGTGATGGCTCAAGCAGCACTAACATCATGTCAAGAGACCTTGTCACAGTTACAGGAGACGCAACAAAAGTCTGCAAGAGAAGCGAAAGAGGAAGGAAAGAAGATTGAAGATGCTCGTCAAAGGATAAATTCCATCAAGCATAGGTATCTTCCTGAGAAAACTGATGCAGAAGAAAAGCTCTCAGAGAAAGGCGAATCGATCATAACAGGAGATGTGACTCCAATCACAAGACAGGATTTAGGTGAAACAGTACAAGAGAAGATACAGTTACAGTTCGATGCTAGCTCTATGTCATCAATCACGGTGTCAGAATTAGCAGAAAAAATTGATGAACTTGTCACTAATGTGATCAACCTTCAAAATCCGGTATCATCTCAGACTGTTCTAATAGAAAGATTAAAATTCGAAGGACAGGAGCTTCATGCAAATATACAGACCTTGGAGGACGATAAATCAGATTTAAAAGAAGGCACACATGGGTTGAGTAACAGAGTGAAGGAGCTGGAAGGAAAACTAAGTGGGCTTCAAGATTTAAACCGGAACGTTGAAAGACAGAATAATAATCTTGAGACTCATTTTTCTGATGCTCAATGCAGTCTTACTAACTTGTCAGAGAAATTGAGCACTGTCCAACCTGATGAAGAACTAGAATCTGTCACTCCCTCGGGACACCATGAGAAGTCGCAACACGATATCAACACCTTGGAAAAAGATCAGGAAAGCCAAAAAGATCAGACTTCTATAGCCAGTATGGGAAATGTCGTCTATCATTCTGAAACAGAACTAGAATCTGTAACTCCCTCGCAACACCATGAGAAGTCGCATCAAGATATCAACACCTTGCAAAATGATCAGACTTCTATTGCTAGTATGGGAAATGCGAATCATTCTGAAACAGGAGATGTAAATGCCCAGGAACATCCAGATACTAGTACATCTACCAATGGACAAGAAGTAGAGGCTAAAGCTCCTACAACGAAGACAGTGACATGTGTTGATCCAAAGATGGAAAACAACATGGAGCAACAGACATCAACAATTTCTGACAAAAGCCATGAAATAAAAGATTCAAAAGAAGGACAAGATGGGGAAGAGTTGAACTGGCAGATGTTGCTCTTAAGTGGGGAGAAGGATAGAGAGAAGATTCTCATGAAGGAGTATACAACTATATTAAGGAACTACAAAGATGTGAAGAAGAAACTTAATGATATAGAGAAGAAAAACAATGATGCTCAGGCTGAAGACTCAATGCAAACAAACGAACTGAAGTATGCAATTAAGAAGAGGGATGTCGAGATTCAGAATTTACATCGCAAGTTGAATGTCATGCAAGGAAATTTGGATGACAATAAGAATGAAAACAAAGGTGAATCGCCAATCTCTGGTCCTTCGGATGACCCAAAGACAGAAGAGGCTCATACTTCTTACTTAGATGAAGGTGATGATGACTTCAGCTTCATTGTGTCTCAAAGACCCATGTCCCTCTCGCTGGTAGAAGAAACTCTTCGCACAGATTTAGATTCCCTACTAGACGAAAATCTTGGTTTTTGGTTAAGATTCAGCACTGCATTCCATCAAATACAAAAATTCAAGACTACAGTGGAAGATCTTCAGGGGGAAATAACCCAAATTAGAGAGAAGAAGCAGCAGCAAGAGGATAATGACCCTGCAGATATAAAATCAGAAGTTCGTCCACTATACAAACACCTGAAAGAGATACACGCGGAATTATCAATGTGGTTAGAAAAGAGTACATCGCTGAAAGAAGAATTGGAGCGGAAATCCTCATCTTTGTGTAGCATTCAGGAAAAAATCAGCAAAGCTCTCAAGGAAAGTGTTGAAGAAGACGACATAATATTCAGCAGCCACCAGGCTGCAAAGTTCCAGGGTGAGGTTCTGAACATGAAGCAAGAAAACAACCAAGTCAAAGAGGAATTACAAGCTGGTTTCGATCATATAACTACACTAAAAGGTGAAGTTGACAGTACCTTAACAAAGCTGACTGGTGAGTTTGGGCTATCAGAAAACCAAACATCATTGTCTAGCCGGTCTGGAATTCCATTAAGATCATTCATTTTTGGATCAAAACTGAAGCAGAAGAGACACTCTCTTTTCTCCCGTATGCATCCAAACAGGAAATATGAGATTCTCAGGGCTGGAATGCCTCCATAGAAGCAAATATCAGGCGTAAAAGCCATTCTGAAGAGTATATATCTTATGTAGTCATTCTTAGTTTGTATTTTGAAATTAGACGTGTGATGTTACTATAATACAAGTTCTTACTCTTAACAATATTTAACGTTTTATATATTAATCATATAAACAGTCAGAAATATCACTATAATACAAGTTCAGTTTTCTTTTTCATCTCTGAAGTGATCATATATTTATATTGTATCAAATCACCAATAATCCATGATAATATAATTAGTTCTTCTTTTGATTCAATGGGGATATCTTTACTTTTTGAAACATCAAAAAATGTATTGTAGTAGTCTAATGATGAATTTATTGTTTTTACATAAAATATCAGGTAACATTGTAGTTTACAGCATTTCTCCGACCAGTTAACACCTCGAATTGAGGAACACATCCTCCATTCCTATGAATCTATGATGGAGATAGACAGAATTGAAAGCCAAAAGGAGATAAGTGACGATGACTATAATTAACATAATAACTATCGTTTAACTAATGAGCAAGCACTAAAATTACAGTAGAAAAATTAATCCTCTGTTGGCAAATTAAATGAAACTTTTGAAACTATCCTGGCTCCCCTTCCTTTGGCCATGTAAAGACCCACATGATGCATCAGGTCCTACAAATCAAACAGATACTGTGTGAGGGATGAAGTTTAGTACCAGCAGTATATAAACTACTGTATGAGCTCTTCGCCAAAAACTAGGGTGCAATATTGAAAGTGAAATGTTGCCAGATGAAATCAATTACTGTTTCTACATTTTGACATGATGGAAGTGGAATGTGACCGATGTACCTGTGGGTGTGCTAGGGCCCCTTTGATGTTTTGGGCAACACTAAGTGGAAGGTCAAAAGTAGAACAGCCACGAGAGTATACAACGACATCCTCAAGAGGTGTCAACATTCGGCGATTTCTTGCTGACAGCGCAGAACTCACAAAATCGAGCACACATATGTCTGTGCAAATCCCGACAACCAATAGCTGCAAACACAATGCACAGCCGGAAGGATGTCAAAACATCATGATCTTTTATAATTTAGTACCTCAATATAACCAAAACAGAATAAAATTAATGTTCCCCAGTGACCTAATTAAACTCACAACTTTAATCTCATGGGTTTTGACCCATTCCACAAAGACATTTGAACCATCCTTCTCGATTGAACCAAGAAACCCATCAATGCAATCCTTGCATCTTAGTGTTACATTAGGCTCATCCTCCAACCACTGTAAAGCTACAGTAACATGAGAAGTAGTGTTAGAGTCGCAAAAGACATCCAAATGAAACTTCCAATCTCAAAATATTTAAGTAAGAAAACCAAATTCATAGTAGTACCAGGAACTAGTTTAGATTCATCAGTTCCAGCTATACAATGAGGAGGATAAGGAGGCTCGGGAATATCCGGATTATGACAATCAAGCAAAGCATAAACCGGCCACTTCTTACTACAGAACTCTCTAGCAAGCTTCACTGCCTCATCAACCATTCCAGATATTTGCTTGTTTGGCACAGGCGGAGCCTAAAGAAAGCGGTTAGATTATTAACATAAAAATAAGTAACTCAGCATGCAATCGACTACAGAAAAACTGATCAACCATAAAATTGTAAGGACCAATAACTTCTTAAGTGATACAATAAATAAATAAACCTACCTCACTAGCATAAGCACGTTTTTACTCGATTTCAAAAGTGTGCCCCTCGGGCCTTTTATTACCTCAAACAAAGGTAGTTGTATACTCTACTATTGGCCAAAACCACCATCCCCTACTTGAGGATGCAACAAAATCAAGACTAGCTGTTGAGACAATATTTAAATACAACCATGAAACTATACAAATTAACTAAAACACGACAAAATCTACAAATAATAAGCCTCTAGAGAGTAAAAAGCACGACAAAGTACGACAACAAAACAATTTTAAATTACTTTTGTTTTATACTCCACTGCCAGAGACTAAAACATATCACAATAAAATAATCATCCAAAGTCGAAAATAAATACACCGATGGGCATATAGACTGAATAAAAAATATCAAACCTTTACATACGACAAGTTTATATGATCAACATTAATATCCTCTCCAAATTGCTAAACCAATATACAGAAGCATATACTGAAAGAAAAATATTAAATCTTTACATACAAAATATTTGCATGATCAATACAATTAGGACAAATATTTACCAAATTACCAAATAAATACACATAAGCATATAGTATAAAAAAAACATCAAATATTTACAGTACATGACAATAATATTGGGACAAAAGTTTACCAAACTGCCAGCACCAACAGTACAGAAGCCATTAACGATGTCCACAAGGACAAGACCAGTGTTGACGTTGTCGGAAAGCAAAATTGTCTCTTCCTTTACAGGCAGCTCATTCTTCAGCAGATCAAGAGTATGTGAACCCATTTTTGTACCCTTTAAATTTCTTAATTATTTTAGTTTATTTGTAATATGCAGAAGTTGGACAAATTCAACAAGATTTAAGATTGACTACGTGCTGCAGCGATCAATTAGAATGTTAAAAGGGATCATTTCACACGGGATCTTGTCACCCGACGTGCTCTAATCAATATTTGATCCCGACCTCACTTTTTTCGCACTGGCCCCACAAGCAATGAAAAAAGTCTGCCACTCCGCCAAGGACAGCGTGATTTAATCTCTTTTTCACTCTCAATTTTAAAATAATTTTTGCATAATTATAATACAAGATAAAAAAATCATACTACTATTTTTTTATTTTTCTAGCTCTAGAAATAGAGCCTTGGTTTATGTTATTTTATTAACAAAAAAAATCAATTTTTTTATGTATTGCCATTACATGATTTATTTCAAAGTTTGTTTCATTAATAATATTGTGCGTTATATTAAAATTTATAATATTATTTAATGTATTAAAATAATATAGGTTTTTTTGAAATTCAAAATAAATATTTTGTCAATTTTAATTAATTTTCATACAATTGTTGTAGTAATTATAAATTTAATAATTATATATGAAATAAATAAATGTAAATTTAAAAAATAATAAGTATATATACGTTTGTTTATTTAAGTGTTAAAAAGAAATAAGTATTTCAAGTGTTATAAAACGATGCCAAGAGAGAAGATCAATTTAGTATCTATTGTCGATAATAATAGAATAATGACTATCGACTGAGATAGTGGTCTACCTTACACACAGCTGAATTTGACCTTTTGTCCATAGTAGTTGGCTTCTTTCTCACCTTTCAATTATAAATTTCAAATTATTAATAAACACTAGTTGCGTGTGCCCGCTATCGATGTACGAAATCGCTGGGACGCATTCAATGGGCCTCACTAATTTTAAATATCATAATGTAGGTTTCACCGATAATTCCACATAAGTGATATTATCACAAAATATTATGTTATAATACATTTTAGTATAAGCAACCATGTTAATACATGTATTCAAAACTTGCCACAACCTGCTAACAACTTCAATGCCTAATTATCAACCATCGAAGTAAATAAACAATCGATACGGTGATCAAATAATTAATGAAAATTATCAACCAATATGAATGAACTTATATTCATAAAGTAGAAGACGACCAAACAATATCATCTAATTCAAGTTACCAACATCAACGATTTCGAAAGTACGCTAATTTCCTTAATCAGTTTCACCTTTAAAAAATAATTATAATTAAGGGATAAAATGAGACAGATACAAAAATAATGAAAACATGAAAAATAAAATATGGATGTGGTATTTGTGGTTGACGACGATGGATCTGGGGAAAGAAATGAAAAATGAGAGATTTAAGAAAGATGGAGGAAGCCGAACAAAATGGAAAGATTGGAAATGGTGTTTTTTTTTTGGAAAATAATCCATCTGTCTCCTCAAAAGATCATTATATTGATTTTAATGAAGTCGATTTTTCAATTTCAACTCAAATAAATTTTAATGTTATATTTGTTTGAAAAAATATATCAATATGTAGTATTTTTCAATATAATACTTTACTATAAATTTGATAATTTTGATTCAAATAAAAGTTTTGATGTCAATCAATATCGTAAAATTATTAATCTTTAACTATGAAAAAGTTAATATATCAATATGTAGTATTTTCAATATAATATTTTACTATTAACTTGATAATTTGATCAAATAAAAGTTTTGGATGTCAATCAAAATTATAAAAATTATTAATTTTTTTATCATGAAAATTTAAATGTAATAATATTTTAAAAATGGAGGTAGTATATTATTGATATATAATCTTCATAAGTGTTTCAATTAAAGTAATGCACAAAACAAGTATACACATGGTACAACTTGTAATGCAAGAGTAGCAAGTGCGTGTGATTGGCTGTGTGAAAGACGGTATTTTCCTTTTTATACTAACACTAGTGGCTAACCTGTCTACAACGGGCTTAAATTCCTAAAATGTTTATCAAGACCCAGATTTTGAGCATAAAAAGAAGTCCACTTGGCTATGAATTGATGCCAACAACATATTCAGGATTCAGGAGCCAAAACATACAAAGGAGCGTATGTCATGTAATTCATGCGAACTTATATCAAAACAACCAACGACTACCGTTAAATAGCTGAACATTACTAAGCCATATGCATATATATATACACACACATACATACATACAAAGAACAAGGAAGCGGAAGATGAGAGAATAATCACTAACTCAGTTTTACCAATAAACTGTAACTAAACATAGACCATGAGTGCATGGGAAGTACAAGAAATTACAAAACTTTACAGCATAAACCATTGATATCTTAAATATATTAGCTTCCCTGTGTTTGTACCAACTCAGGTTCTGACACCAACCAAGTTATAGGCTTGCCTTGACCCAATTAATGATATTATGCTACACTATAATATAATATTTCTTTAATACATTTCAGTAAAACTAAAATTCCATGTCAATAGAGACCTCAATGCTTATCGAATTGATCATAAAAACATGTCACTAAAATTAGTAAGATGGTATATATTAGCATATATACAGAGCAAGCTCATCAAGCTTTGAAAAAGAGGACCAGTTTGAGGCTCCATTTAAATCATGCCAAGCTATTGCTTGAGTCAAAAACTATAAGTTTCACTGATTAAACCAAGCAAGTTACTTGGTTTGGCTCCTGTCTTACTGGCACCTCATGCTCTTTCTTTTTGTCTTTTAATATAAAATTCAATTAAGATAAAAAATAATATGTACCTAGAACTGTTTTTTCGATAATGCCCTCCAAATAGATGGTAGTCGTGCAATAGATGAAGCAACAAAGTTAGCTAAAATTTCACAATTTATCTCAATACATAATTTCAATAATCCGAGTCAAAACAATCACACGCTGATTCAAGTAAAGAACAATGATATACCGCATATCAACATATTCGGCCCATTTCATCAACAATTTCCCAACATTACAAAAAGCTTGTAATCAGTACCTTTAATGGAAACAATATAAAAGTTAATTAGGTGAAAAACAATTTACACTTTTAATGGCTGCCAAGGTGATTATACTAATCAGTTCCCATTTTCAATGTCATCAGAAGGAGTAAGGACCAGTTTTCACTGCATCGTTGTTTGTATGCATGTTGTAGCATGCCTTGGCATCTTCTCTAACAATGAGACTATCCTATTTGGGTTTGATTTTATTATAGTTGGCTAGAAGGTGAATCCCAGAATCTACCTTTTGCTTCAATTTTGTGTTCTTTTCAATGCTCAATGGAGGTTTCTTGCTCTTAACCTTCACTACAGCAGCCATGTGACTGCTACCTTTCTGAAACTCATTTAAAATGTCATACAAGGGCATATCTGCGGGAACTCTGTTAAAATGATTTAGTCATTTCATTATTTTACTTGAGTATTACAAGTCAAGGAATGTGACAATAATCACACCTGGGAATTCTTCGAATCAAAACAACACTGACAGGAGTGTTGGTCTCAACCAAACAACCACAAATTTAAAAGCTAAAGGGTACTCAAATCAGTTAGTGACAATGTAGCTCTGATCGAACTCACCGGGAGAAGTCTAATAACATTTTTTGGGTTGTCAAAGTAGAGAAGGCCCCGACTGTGATCCCGAGTAAGAATCTTTCCCATTGCCTTCCTGAAATATTGAGCATACATAACATACAAAAGAAGTCAAAATAAGAAAGATATCAAATTTTGCAGTGAGCTTTTAATTCATTATATTTGAAAACAAAAAACATGCATTACGGAATAAAAGACCTTCCAGGGATGAACAAACAATTTTGATGTAGATTTTTTAAATAATTTTAGTAACAAGGCTGCAGAAATTGAAGAAACCTTAGCAAAACCATCATATTTCAGTCTGTAAATCTCATCACTACATTGTAATCATGCCGCACAATATAGTAGATCAAAAATAATAATTGAAGGATATAAATCAATATTTTATTGCATGATGAATGTTACTTTGTTCTCAGCTCATATAAGTAAGATAAAGAGATGCCATTATTTTCTATAGAGCATTTACTGCAGCTCAGGTGCGTTTTGAAAGAAAAATATATTTGGAGTACTTAATGTACTGATTTATTATTCAATCTGTCATTGCAAAAATTTGGATCCATGAAAGTACATATGCAATTTTGAATATAAGAGTTCACATGACTGAACATGGCGATTTAAAGGTATTCTCTAAGAGAACATACTTCATATGAACATATCTTCGAAAACTCATCAGTCCAATTTTGAATTTACGTCCAGTGAAAAATGCCGATTCTATTTGGTTACCAACAAATTCTGATCAAAAATGCAAAAATGAGTAAGAAATTACCCAAATAAAGCGTTATTAAATGGTTGGATGGTTAGCCCCTTGATTTTATATAACTCACCGAGGATACCATCGAAAGCAATTACTGGATACTCGAAAAGGGAACTACATTTTCAAAAGCAAGAAAATTTCTGTATATAAGAAATACAATCTTAACATTTAAAATAATTATCATCTATTAGCTGGAATAAGAAACAAACAGTGCAGATCTCAAGAAGCATTTTTAACGTACAAAGTTGAATAGGAACTATTATTAAGTAGAGGATATTATATATAAATCAATATTGCATTCAATTTTCTACAATGGGATTGATGAGCATGAACTCTATGTGAAGATCAGGTCAAGTTATTCGTTTTCATCCAGAATAAAGAGATTAACCATTCAAGTTCAAAGATAATAATAAACATAAAATGAAAACATGTTAGACAGAATTAATGCTTATAATATGTATACTTTTTCTATAAGATCAAGTGCTCCACTGATAATTGGTGTCTCCTCATGGATAAATACACCTCCTTCCCCTGGCTATGAATAATGATGTTGTCTCATTAAGAAAATTATTTTGGCAAGTTTATTTTAATTTTTCGTACGAACTATTAAAGGTGCTCTTTTTACAATGTTAAGTGATAAATACCTCCTGGCTATGAATAGACACAAAAGCTTTCAGCTGAGCTCATCTAAACAACACATCACTATGCCCCAATACGTGATCTAGAATTTGCAATATCGTACATTAAATTGGTTAACAGGCTCAAAGAATAGCTATCTCTACCTCGCAAAACCAAAACTTAAAAAATGTTAGCGATATCCTTAGGTTAAAGCATCACCACTTGAATTCAAGCAGTAAAAACTTATGGAAAAGAGATGCTTACATAAACATAGCAAAAGAGAAGACACCTTTAAGCTTCTTATATCTACTTCAACAAGTCATGTATATTAAATGTCCTTAAAAACCACAAATCCACCACTTCAATCACTATTAAATATTAAAGAATAAGCCTAATCCATTCAATCACACCAGAAGTTGCATACTATTTACTTCATTCTCAGACATAATTTCATTTGCTTAATCTATAGTACTAGACTACTTACGATTCAAGATAGGGTGAATTCCTTATACACATTAACTTTATAATTGTTTTCATCCTATCTAAAACCTGTAATAAAGAAAGAGGATATGCGCAGTATTAATATATCATGCATTTTTTTCTAATAGTTAAATTAAACATAACCAAAATAACTCAAGTTTGACAAAGCAATAAATGCTCAGCACAAGTACTATAGAAATCAACATAGTTGAGTACAAGATGTGATGATTTCTTACGAGCAAAACAACATCATCATCGTCTGCAAGCATCCAATGAAAGAAAAGAGGAAACATGCGCCTAAAATGAGCTAGTAAAACAAGACCAATACCATTCAAAAGTGGCTCAATGTGCATAAGCCATGTAATTCGACGCCCCTTATCTCTCGGTTGCCTTTCCAAGTGACTTAATATTTCATTCAACACCCCTCACCTAAGGAAAGGCGCAAAGAAATGTAAGTAATTAGAAATCTTTCCCACAATTGACAAACAAAGAGAGGAAGCTGCTTGAATTATCCATAAACTACCACTATCATGAAGAAGTGAACACCAAGTCCACACTACCAAAATAAAATAATTTATACCCAAATCTATTGAGGATCATCTGTCACGATAACAAGTTCAAGCAAATGGAATAAGAATGCCATTATCAGTTCTATCATATACAACATGAAAGCATTCCATAATTTAAGATCATCCACTATAATATAAGACTCATCTAATTTAGCAAAAGTGTGAAGATATGGTGTCATTTCTCCTACAAGGTCCATTCGCCATAGCAATGCAATTGGGAAAATTAATCATAACTAACCATTGACATGTACGGTACGTAAAAATCACAGCACATACTAATCATATATAACCATTCACACAATGATGAGTAACACATCAAAACTTTATTTTGAAAGCAAAATCCTTTTGTTAATAGATTTAGAGTATTGACAAATGTACCTATTAAAAGACTTACCATATGCTACATGGATTACTTCCTTGAGTAGAAGTCGTCGTAAGCCCAACTACTACATCCCACATCTCATCACTCGCAACAATATTCTGACAGCAATCATCAAGAATCATCTCACAAAAAGGGATTCTCCATATTTCGTCACTCACAACAATATATGACAATAAGTACCATCATCTCAATTGATATATCCCATTTCAAAGAGGGATTTTACATTTCCTTAGCCAAATGTATGCCAAACATCCTCTATCCTTCGACATTACAAACTATATATGATTAGTACTTATGCAATGAAGATTGTTAATTGAGTCGACACGAACAAAGGTGATAATGGGAATCATCTCACCCACGAGAAAAATGAAAAATAGAATAATTTCTTTTGGCTTTTGGTAATCCAAATACTCCTATAAGATAGTGTGAAGTAGGCCATAATACTACCCATAAAAACAATGAGTCATATATACTTTATAATTCAAGCATAAATCATAATACTGATCTTGAAAGGAGTAAATACTAACCAAACAGCAACAAAAAATGTGAAACTCCTAGTAACCTTATCATCATAACTCTTACCTGCCATGAATCATAGGCAAAATTGACAAGGAAAAGGTTTGTCTTGGTAGTACCACATTTTGAGGGAAAAAACACTGTCAACATGATTAAGGATTATTGGCATACCATCTAGTTTGATAATAAGCAAATACATCATCAAGTTATCTCTCTTAGCAGTCCCCAAGCTTCAATCTTGAGGGGTACACGATTGAGGCAAGTTCTTGCTGAGTTCTGCAGACAAGAGCGAAGGATCAAAATACCAAAACAAAATCATTTCAACTGATCGAATAATTGAAGAACTTGGTTATATATAGGCTGGAATGAACATGTGTTGCAACCATTTCACTGTAAACTTGTTCGATGTGTTGTACTCCTGAAACATCCTTTTTCTGCCATTGATCATCAACATAAGCACTACAAAAACTCTTCGACCTTTCGGAATCAATTGCAGAATTATTGACCATGTGAAACTAACTTACGCGTTGATGAAATAAATCCAGCATTCAAACATTTTACTTTAGTTGTCGGAGATAGAAACCTGTGAAACTATCAATAATGCAATATTGAAGTCAATCCTCCTGCTGAACATCCAGAGATAGTATAGCCTATATAAAGAACAAATAAACACTACTTCACTGAGAAACAAACTTCATTGCTCGCTAAAGACAAAAAATATCAATCGTCAGAAAATCGTTACCATTTTAGCTCTTTGGACATGCTGCCATGAGATCATCCATAATAGCCCTGGAAAACCTTTCACCTTTGCCTCATTAGTACCACCCATAAAACACTCCAGCACCACACGCAATTAATGCACCAAGTCCTGCAATTACGCTCAACAGTTGGAAACCTAGAAACTAAAACCAGGCATGAATAGAAACTCCATAAAAGAGCTGGGTGCTTAACACGTTGATACGTCAACGGCGCGCCTGCATTTGTTACCCATATCACCAATGAGTTTATCCGGAGTATAGCTCGACGGGCCCGCAGAAATATCCCATACAATAACGCCCAAAGATAAATGGCAGAACTCCCCTCAGTTAATACCAAATGTCGTGTGGATCAACTCACACCGATGCCAAGAGACAAGATTGCAAAGCACTGGACGTCTGGTCAGATGCCATTGGGTAATTGGTGCTAAATAGTTGCAAGAGGAATGGAGAAGCCCTAGCCATACACGTTCCATAGATTATGTGAAGAATGGAAGAGCATTAAAGTCCATTGAAGAGCATTGAATGCTTGTAAAGGACAACAACCCCTGTAATACAATTCACCAAGAGCAGACGGTTGAGATCAAACAAAATCAATGGTCAAGATTTTTCCTTTTAATTTTAAAATGCACGAACAGTAATTGGTCGCTGGACCCATGCCCATGGACCTCCATTTTACTGTGTAACCCGGACAATGTACAACAAATAATGCACAATGTACCACCAACTCAAGCAGCCAATTGGACTATCAAGACTCATTTTAGAGACCCTCCCAAGTACTTTTATAGTTTAGTGTTAATTGATATGACAATAGTGATAGTCACTTTAATATTTTCTAATTTCCATTTTATTTCATCTTAAAGCAATGACGTGATAATATATTGACGAAACTTTAAATTTTAAGGTCCCGATCTTTCGTAACGTGGATCCATAGGCCGCATCAAGTGTTTATTTGATAAATCTCGGGCTGCCGTAATAGCATGCGAATCACACCATCCAACGAACCTAGAAAGTGTTGATAGGAAGAATCGAACTCATGACATTGCGGTCACAAGCTCTCATAGTCCACCAACTTGACCATCCTTACGGGCGTCGTAATGACAATCTTATTTCCATCACAAATTGCTAGTACTAGCATCGAGCGGATGGGCAACACAGTACACGCTTGGTACCCGAAAATTGACATGACTCGTTGGATCTCTCGGTTCGCAATTCACAAAGGAGTAGAGCACTAACGTGATTTTGAATGATTTGAGTCGAGCATGGACATGGTACCCATCACATCGTTACATACTTACATGTATTTATTGGCAAACAAAGCTTGAAAGAAACTTTTTAACCCCTTAATAATTCTTCATGCTATGTGATATGAACCGATATTTGGGGCTAGTATATATATCCAAATATGATCCAATGGAGGCCCAATTTATGGGAATAGCCCGATCCATCAAGGGCATGTCCAATAAGATGGTTTATATCAAGTTATGAGATGATGACACTTGTCTTCATCTGGGAACCTCAAGCTTTGGGGTATCCTTTATAAATATCCACTCATAAGCTCCATTTAGATGTAATGCTAAAACTATAACTTTCATACTCTTACTCTGCCGTGTCAAAACCTGAACTGACTTAAGTATCAGAGTGGCTACGATCGACTTCGATCGTGGTCTAAATACCCTCATCAATCGGACATCAAGTCGGGAATCAGCTAACAGAAGAATACTACGTGATGGAGCAAGGAACAACCTCTTACCCAGGAGTTACGACCTAGGCAAGGAGTGGGGCAATACTCCCAACATCCTGGGGTCCTTTGCCTTAAGACCTCCCCAAGCCCAAGCCAAAGGAGCCGGACCAGCTCAAGGGGACGGGGACCAATCCCCTCGGGTGAGCCATCAAGAAACAGCTGAGAAATTTAATGAATTTAAGGGTAAAGTCCCGGAACAACACTCTTCCCAAACACTTGGAAAAAAGACACATATCACTATGTATCATGTGACTCTCTCCACCATATATAACATATTTTTATCTTCCTAATAAACTAATGAATTCAAAGAAAGCATCCAGCTAACCTTTTTTTTTCGCTTCCCTTTTGATCGAGTTTAATCAGATTTGTTTTGTGTTGAAACTTGATTGAAGATGTTTTATAAATAGAATAATTAAAATCAAGGCTTAGATATACGTGGCATAATAATAACTATAGTAGCATATGTTACTCAGGAAATAATCATTTTTTATATAACGCTTAGTTTTGCCGAACTTGAATATTTTGCATAACTGCATATACGGGGTATATAAGATTATAACCTATTTATATAAGGCTTATCATAATAATATCGTCTATTAGTGCCGAATTAATACGGAGCATATAACGTAGGTGTAGTAGTCTTAATTGAGCCGAATTAATATTTTCGATAACTGCAATACAAAAGTTTTGCAAATTTATTTAGACTAAGCCTTTAACCTTTTAGTTTATAATACAAATCTATATATATATTTTTTATATACCTTCTAAAAGTGTAAATATAGTTTGATGTTTCTTTCATTTTTTATAAAGACATTTATGCTCTCCCCAAATACTCTAATTACTTTACATTAATTCACAAATAATAGCAATTTAATATGAAGTTAAAGAATTAGTAAATTTAATAATAATTATTATTAAATGGTTGATAAAAATACCAAGAGTTTTACGTATTCTAATATCCAAAGTATATTATTATTGTTAGAGAGAATAAAACTCTTATGTCAAAAATAATAATGTTTCTGTGATATATGCAATTAACATTACGAATTTTATCTCTGGACCGTCTACTAATAATCATAATAATAATACGACATACAATCATTAATTATACACTAGTATCTTATTATTTCCACCCTACGAGTTGGCCATACAAATTGAATGCCCAGAAACATGAGTAAAACTCAAGCTGTTGGTCCCACGGTGATTTAGTGAATAAATCGGCCAGTGGCCCGAGTCGTCGTGAGGCGTAGATATGGTCACATTGACATGCATCCATTACGAAATGACAATCCCATACGATATGTTTAGGCGCTCATGAAACATCGGATTGCAGCCAAATGCAACGCCCGGCCCAGCTATCGCGGTATACACGCATAGGCTTATCACGCCTCCCCGACCTCATCTGCCAGCAAACCTTTCAACCGTTTTAGCTTCATGCGTCACCTTAGCTTCAAAAGCTCGTCTCCGCTTCGAACGAGGGAAAAAGATACGTATCTGTTTCTTGACTTCCATGAAAGCAGTGAAGACCCGAAGATATCTGATCCACCCGTAACGTCGTCTAAATGCGAGGACATCTTTGCTTAATCGAGTCCTCCGTCCCGATAGCTGCCAGTTAAAGTTCACGCCTGTGATACACCTGCCCCGGGGACCGCTTTGAATGTCGAACCACCCAGCGAAATTTCTTTGCCCAATGATCTTCCTTACCGGTGCTGTAAAGCCGAGACAAAAGCATCTTGAAAAACACAAATGCAGTCGAGTAAAGCCAAAATACAACTTGATCGGCCTACCGAGGCGTCGATGTTACCACCATCGGCAGGCGGGGCTCGTAGTAGCACCCAGTGATGATTACGCTCCGTAGGGGAGCAACGGCCGGTTTTTGCCCCATTAGTCCGGATTCAATAATATCCCAAAGCATACTTCGGCCCGATAGAGAAAAAAAATACCTTGATTGCTTACGTCTTCTTCGATACCCAAAAAATACCTCAACTTACCCAAATCCTTCATTTTGAAACAAGAGCTCAGATATTGCTTGAAGATGTGAAGTTGTTTCGAATTATTGCCCGAAATAATTAGATCGTCCACATATACCAAGACATTGACGAGCATACGATGGCGGTAGAAGTAAAGCAGAATAATGGGAGATAAAGCCTGCAATATATTTACTGGTGGCCAATTTAGCAAACCGACAACGGCAGCTTGCTTAAACCATACAACGATTCACATAGCCGACACACTTGACTTTGACCGATACTTCTCGAACCCAGAATCGCGTATAAACTCCTTCCATGAAGTCGTGCGAGAAAAGCATTATGTACGTCCATCTGATGTAATTCCCAGTCTTTTTCAGTATGGCAATGAGAAATGTCGGTGTCACCATTTTGCAACGGGCAAATGTATCTGAATAATCAATGCGCCGACTTGATGATTTCCGAACACAACCAACCGAGCTTTATACGCTCAACTTGTCCATCCGATCGATACTTGATTTTTATAGATCCAACGACTCCCCAGCTTTCTTGCAAGAGGAAGTAAATTGACTCCCATTCCGTTATTTAAAAATAAAACTTGAACAAAAGATATATGTTTAACTTATGATTAAAATATCTCTATATTTATATAACTTTTAAATTTATATAAAACATCCTCTTTTCTTTTTAAGAACATATTTCTCTTCCAACTAAAATATTTCCTTAAAAAACTAATTACATGCATCTTATTATTATCTTTATTATGCAATTATATTAATCATTAGATTAATAGATGGTGATAAATACTAAAATCAGAATCATTAGTAATATATGTAGTAACTTATACAATTAATTCATTATACTAATAATGTGCAATTGATACATTATTTTTGACAAAAAAATTGTCTTGAATGGAGTTACATATGACTCATTATTATTTGGAGTTACTAATAATATTCAATTAATTATTTGGAGTTACATATGAATTCAATACATTATACTAATAATGTTCAATTTATTATACTAATAATTAATACAATTATGATAATAAAGATAATAATAAGATGCAAAAAGTTAATTTATATATCTTATTTAATTTATGATTTAATAAGCGTCGTTAAGGGATGGTTGTTACTTTTCCTTTTGTTGGGATTAAAACTAATCGTTCACTTCCAAATGAAAATGATACAAGAAAAGTAATTGTAATTGAATAATAAAATAAGTTAATGATATTTATTCATTTTACTTTATGATAATTATAACTCATTAAAATGTTTAGGATTACACATGACCATTACAATTCCACCTCTTAGGAAGTTACATAAAGATCAGCATGTATTCACATATATTAGTTGTCCATGTAAAAAGTGAGGAAGAGCTAAGAAGAAAATCTATATCTAATGAAAGAGATATTTTCGGTTTGGTTGTAAAGTTAAAGGAAAAAATGCAAATAAGATGGAAGATATATACAAAAGCTTTCTTGTATTCTCTAATTTAAGGTGAAAGTTATGTTAACAAATGTCATCTTTATTTGAAATTTCTAATTTTTGTATTTTTTTTCGGGCAGAGTTCTTTGTGTGCTTGATTAACGTATATGTTGATTCGAGATGCCAGGGATGCCGAGTGATATTATAATGATTTTTCAAAATAATTTTCACTATTTCACTTCTTAGTTATTTAAAATAATATGTGTTGTCCATGCATGTAAGTATCATTTCTTGTCTATTCTTTAATTCACCTTATAATAACTCCAATTAGATAAATATATCAACTATTATTTTATTTGTTAGAATAATTTGTATACAAGTTATTACTAGGCTATTGAGAGCATCTATATTTGAATCATCAAATTGAAACTAAACTTATATTTTTTAAAAGTAGATGAAAAGAAGCACATATGGAAGCTTCCAAGCAAATATAATAATCTTGGAGCATAGTGAAATTATTAGTAAGTAACCTAGCATTATCTTACACCTAATAAATTTTTTTAAATACCCGTTTGGCCAATTCTTGATCAAATAATTGTTAGTTAGCTACAGGTAGTTATCGAAACATTGAAAACCACCAGAGAAAAACATGAGATTTTAAAATTATATTAATTTTTCATTTGTTATTCTAGATGAATAAACAAAAATAGTTATTGTGATTTAATATTGATATTTAATTAAGTTTAATTTATCATGACTTAAAACATTGATCGTGGTTATACTTTTGATTGTATGAAAAATACCAAATAGTTGAAATAAATACAAAAGATATATTTTTAGAATTAATCATTAAAAAATTATTATTATTCTAATATGTAAGTCAATTTAAATATTATGCGTTTATTGATATAAATTGAAAAAAATGCTTTATTTATTTGTTATTTTATATCTTCCTTTCTGACATGATGAAGTAAAATACATACGCATCTATAATTAGGTATTAATTAATATTGAATGAAAATTGAATCTATAGAATAATACATAATTAACTTTTTATATGAAAATGATTATTCAATTTAGGTATTTGATTATATATTTATATATAGTGACAATTATTTTTACTTTTTTTTTATAATTAGTCAATGAATTTATATAAATATTATATGTACATATACAAAAAGTCAAAAACTATTAAACTGCCTAGCACTCCTTATTCATCTTACATCTATATACAATATCTATATATATGAAACATGAATGTTATTTAAAATCTAAAATTAGAATTAATAAAATATGAAGAAGTAATATAATATTTAAGTTTTAATGACAATATAAGTATAACAAACAAAAAAGACACTCTTGATATTAACATTCATTACACGTTCATTATTAATTTATTTTTTATACTTGTTTGTTTTCTTAGACATGAAGATTAATATTTTATATATGAATATTAGGTGTAACCTATCTAATTAAAGTTATATATCAATATACTTGATGGTAAAGTAATTCATAATTTTATATGAAAATAATTTATTTTATGGAAAAAGCTTTCACAAACAATATATGAAAATATGCTTAAATATTACAAATAATAAAACTAGAATTCAAGAAAGCAAAGTGAACAAGAAATAATAATAAATGAAAACCAATAGTAAAGAAGTTATCAATGTATTAATTAATCAAGTTTATCCCTATCATAATTTATTTTTCATATTTTTCTATATGTTTGTATTAAAAAAATTATATAAAGACCTATTTTTCTCTTCAATGATGCTCATGTGCAAAAACACGTATCACGTTACTAGTACACAAGAAAAGAGTATATAATGTTAACAAATAAATAGTACATATTTTTACTTCCTAGAAAACAAAAAGATTTGAGTATACAGTTTTTTTCTTATTTGCCTTTGCTGGAATCTGGAGGAAGTTGGAGATCCATGAGTCCCAATAAATTGGAAGCAGGGCCAGGAAGTCCTTGTTGGGATGAGAAAGAGTCAAGCAAGCTCTTCACAAGGTTGAAATCCACATCAACTGGAGTGAATTCCTCCATATCTTCTTGAGCATTTGATGTTCCCTGCAATGCATTTAAAGTCAATAAATG
This sequence comes from Lithospermum erythrorhizon, assembly GCA_019722365.1. Lineage (NCBI taxonomy): Eukaryota > Viridiplantae > Streptophyta > Magnoliopsida > Boraginales > Boraginaceae > Lithospermum > Lithospermum erythrorhizon. Next base: position 454,749 of record JADFUC010001681.1, on the reverse strand, counting down.
TAACGCTAATGATCATACTGGAAACAGGAAAATATATCTAACCTCATCTTTGTTCAATGGCTTCTCATTTGCTCGGACGAAGCTACCACCAAGTGTGGTATCTTTCAGTTCCCTGTTCAGGACATCAGAATATGCATGCATGAAATTATCCTCCCCCCTTTCATCATCTTCAATGTCACTCTCATCTTCTGATGCATCTGCATACGGGTTCTCCTTTAGTAATAATCGAGCATCAAATAGAAAAGGCCACGGCAAGAACAAATGTATTTCAACGGAAATGTCTCCATGTCAAGAACTAATGGCATTCGATCCCATCAATAACTTGTTATAGCAACAACTCATCAAGCAGCTCAGTATCATCCTTAAATAACAAGTTAATACTAGTATCATTTTTTGTTGCTCTACGATAGAGGGTAAATAAGAACTGAAGCTTCTCAAACTACAATCTAAATTTATACATCACTCATTTTCCACAACAGAAAGTATCGACCTCTACACTCTCCTTTCATACTCAACCACCAGGAAACTTCTAACATGACTAGTCATCAATCAACAGATTATACAATTCATGATGCAGAGGATTACTGAGAATGATGAGAGAAATACTCAATGTATCACACACGAAGTATGACTACAGAGTGATGAGTACGGCACAACTGCATAAGCCACTACTCTAGCACATACGAGTTGGTGAGTGGAGATTACTACTGAAAGAAGAGAGCATGGGAGTATGCAACTTCCCATTCAGACCACTATGAATGACCATATTAGCAATAGGTGGTGGCATATTGTAAAAAGATATAGGCAGTTCGATCTTAGATTATGCCATTATTTTCATGAAGTAAATCAGATTTCCTCACGGGCATACACTCAAACTGAATAAAGGCAAGTTTGTAAGAAGAGCTGAAAGTAACACCAAAGATAAAATAAAAATCATGAAATACAAGAATGAAACACAGTTCACTAAAAGCATATGAAAGACAAACCACTAACCAAAATCCATGTCAGAAGATAACTCATCCTCTATATCATCATCTGAATCGTCATCTTTAGAAGCATGACGTCCCATCACTGACTCCATGTCTTTCATAAAACGATCCACATCAAAGTCCACATCTTTTAAGTTCCTGCAAGGAACATACATAAGAAAGGGAAGGAATCGGGTTATGTCAACATGTCAACATCTAATTATCTTATTTTTCAGGCGAGGCAAACAAAAACTCATGTCCGAGAATAATTGGCAGGCATGGGAAGATAACAATAACATTTATCACATTCAATTGAATGTGTGATTAGCAATTAGAGATTGAGGCAGAGACAGAAGATCAGCAAAGTCGAAGATAATGTAAAAAAAATACAATAATTAAGTATGTAATGTACACTTCAGAATAATTAATTACATAATGTACACTTTAGAATAAAAGCACAATAATTTCTGGCCTAATAGCCTCTAGCGTAATTTATCATTTCGGAGGGGGGGTGTTTGGAGAGTGAAGTGACTAACTTAGTCCTCTGGAACCTCTGCTCCTTCATAACTTGATATTTTCTTGACAAAGGCTTGCATAGATTTTGCAACCTCTTCAAGATTAAAATCATCTAAATTGTTAGTAGCTGAAGGACCTCCATCTTCTTGTTCCTTTGACTTCTGTTTCTTTTTATGTTTGGCATCATAGAGTTCCATCTCCTTTTGTCTGTCCTGGAGGGCAGCATTTAACTCATCTTCCCCATCATAAAGCCACGAATCACTATCTGATAAAGGAAGGTCCTGGCCTTTAAAATCTTCGGTACTATGAGGTAGGGCGAGAATCTCGTCAATACGCCTTACAGGAGCATTCAGCGTGTCACTGCAATTACAATATTACCAGAAATTAAATACAAAATCACCACAAACAGGATTAGTTATGAACTGTCCGGATACCAAATAAATGAAGTTGCTGAGCATGGTAATGAATTCTATTATCTAATGAAACAAAGTCCACCATGGCACAAACACAATCTGCAAATAAGAAAATATATATCCTATTCTCTTTCATTCTGCGCAAATAAATACCCTATTCTCTTTCATTCTGCGCTATGCATTCTTATCTTCCTATTCTCTTTCATTCTGTGCTATGCATTCTCATCTTTACATCCTTCAGGCATATCAAAGCTCATAAATCATAAAAAAATTACCAATTTCAAATGACATACCATACAAGACAGAGAAAGGCCCTGAAATGTAATTCAACTGATCTCAAACAAGAGCTTTCTAAAGCATCAGACATAGATTCAGCAAATGTTAACAGTAAGAAGATCATCGACCAACTTATACTGAATCGAATCGACCACTTTGAGTTTGAGAAAATTCTATTAAACTATTTCACTATAGAGTATAGACTAAAAAATCCCAAGAACTAAGTTAATAACTGAAGGAGCAATAAGATTAGCATAATGAATCTTTCTTACCTAGCTCTAGAATGCACTGAACTATCCCTGTAGTATCCTTCTACATTCTTCATCAATCTCTTATACTCCTTGGATCCAGGCAACAACCCTTTAAAGTAACCATTCCTCTCCATACTCTGTCTAAACGCCTCCCACGTACTCCCCGTTCCTTCCTCCCCTTCCCTCTTCCTCAACTGATACATCATCTCAAACCCGCACGAAATCTTCATCCCCAACTCCGCCTCCTTATACGCCTCCACATCACTCCTAGGTGGCAACGGCGGGTAACCCTTTGGCGCCTGAAATGTCTGCTGCACAAGCTGCGCATACATTGCCCTCGACATCCTCACCGACACTCTCACAAGCTCCTCCGAACTTCCACTCGGTACAAACCGCCCCATCCCCGTCCCAATCATCTTCATCCCATCGACATCCCTATCATAAAACCCCTCCACCGCCAACGAAACCAAACAAGGCTCCAACTTCAACACCTGTGCCACCCGCACCGGAACCCTAACCCTAACCCTATGCACATTCCTCAACCCCCTTTCAGGAAACTCCTCCACCTTACTCAAAATCGCCTTCTGCACTGCCTCGGGCGCAACATACCGCTCCATGGGCACATTATTCAAATAGTCAATCGCATCAATCAATGAAGGAGTGTCCTTAAAATCATCAATCGGGGTAATACAAAGGCGATAATTCCTAATAAAAACGCGATTATTCGCCACATCGGGGTTTATCCAACGGGGGAGATGGAAGGCGGATTCGATCAGGAGGAAATCTCCGTCGGAGTCGTGGACGGTGATGGAGAGGTGGGGGAAAGCGCGGGAGATGTGGAAGAGGAGGAGGCGACATTGTCAAACAGAACATCGCCGAAGCGGAGAGCAAATGGAGGTGGGGGTGGGGGTGGGAGTAGGGGTAGGGGTGGTGAAGGGGTGGTGTTGCCAGATGTAGGAGGTGGTGAAGGGGGATATGGAGTGAGGATTTGGAGGTGGAGGTGTGGAGGGAGGTGGGGGGTGGTAGGGGGGAGGGAGGGGGTGGGTGAGTATGAAACAGCGTCGTCACAGGGTGGGGAGGTTTGGGAGAAGATGTTGGAGGACATTGTTTTGGGGTTTAAGGTGGGGTTTAGGGGATTAAATTGTTGAAACGGATATGTGAATTCTAGTACTGTCCTGGTGTTCTCGAAACATCGAACGTTTATGATTTGTCAAAGGGATCAAACCGTCTTCCTGTCGTAGTGTGTTCGTACCATTGAGGCTCTTGAGAAATATAAATCGTGAAATGAATCATGCGAGGAACGTCTTTAGATGCGTCGGGTAGTCGCTGGCATGCGTCACTGGCAGCGTCGGCGTGGAGTTCGTCTGGCGTGACAGTAATTGTTCGAGATCGAGGAATCGTGTCTCGGTGTTGCTTGAGATTCTTTTTAATTTATCTTTGAAGCATTTGTGTATGGGAGTAGGCTACGGATCCGTCGAGGCACATGCTCGAATGCCTCACGCGTTGATGATGGAGTACTTGGCTCAGAGGCAATGCCGTTGGCGTATCGGCGTATGAAATGTGAATCTTATAATCCACGCTACAAGAAGGCGTGAGTGGTTAAAATGCTTTAACGGTTGAAGCCCATGTTACGGATAGTTATTTATGATTTATCGGTATATTAAGTGATATGAATGGATAGTTATTTGGTACCGGCTTGACAAGTAGTGGTTTATCAAATTGGGGTTGAGTATAAATTTATAGTTGATAAACACTCAGTATATCGATCTCGGGCAAGTAACAATAAAGTTTTCAAAAATTCAGGGAATTTTTTTTAAACTAAATATGTATTATACATTTATTTATGTTAATTTATTATTAGTGTTGTGAATGGAACAAGTTATCCGATAATAATCGATTTTCGATTCGAGAAAATCCAATTTCAAATCGTCGTTAGTTTGTGCAAAGGTGGAGGCGAGTATCAAGTCTTGTTAGATACATGAAACAAAGTTTATTAAGGTGGAGCGAGTATCGGGTCTTGTTCGATACATGAAACAATCGGGTTGTCCGATTTTCACAAAACAAATATCATAAAAAAAGCGTGTTTAAAAGCGTAAATGATAATCACATCATAGTCCGACTTGATTCGGTAACTAATCAACAATGATGCTGTGGCAGTGGTTCGTAAAGGATACATGATTAAAGTCTAAAACTTTTTTGCGTAGAAGTTTATATTATTTTAAATATTTTTTACATTGGTTGTCTATTTCTATACATAAATTGAAAATTATGCAATCGATTATTTTATTAACCAGAAGTACTTTTTTTAGCGATCGAGAATAAATTGATGCGGATGGAATATTGTTTTATTGTCTAGGCTAGTTTTGATTTCAGATAATCCGTTTGTCAAAAAAGTATGAGGATTGTGAAGTAACACCAATACAGTAGACCAATAGTTGAAGATAATGGCTGTTTTCGTTCTTTCTGTTATCATTTTCGGGATGGGCATTGTTGTAACATTTTTTGTTGTTGTTGTTGTGTACCATGTGTTGTTTTTGTACTTGATGGCTTCAATCCAATTCATGTGAAAACCTTGTGGAACATGTTTGATTCTATCTACTTCGAACAAACAATGATTAAATGCAATATCGTATTTATGAAACCAAATACTCCATACCAATATACCAATAATATATTAAGTATATTCTTTTTAATATATATTGCTTTATCTCATAATTTTAGAATCCAAAAATGTAAAAATCTTTCATATAGTGGAATGGTTGTTGGGTTTTGACTAATAATTACTAATACATTCCAAATGTTATTAATATTTGAACGTTATATAAAAGTATCAGTCATATCTTATTTTAAATCCTAAATTATAAAAAATACTTGATATCAAATAATATTTTTTCGTTAAAGCTTATCTTGAATCGAAAGTCTATTAAGAAGAAGTTTACATACTATAAAAATTTTAATTTTTTGGAAAACTATTACTCTGTACTTCCATAATTTATTTCAAATTTATTTTTAATCAAAACTCCATCAAAAAGAAATTTACATCTAAAAACTTTAATTTTTTGAGAAGACTATTACTTCTATAATTTGTTTCAGACTTTATTAGGGGTGGTCTCATAAATGATTGGTTACTTGTCTATTACGAATTTACGATCATAGTTTATTTTGTTTCCCTAATGCAATAAATGCATGAAATATGCCTCTTATCTTTTCCTAAAAATAAAAATAATTTCCCTTTTTCAATTCAATAAAATAATCAAACCATAATAAATTCAACTATTCTCAGTCCATAACCAAACCAAAGTAGTACAATACAATCTTAGGTAACAAAGCCTTTACCCCCACCCACCTACCCCCAACCCCAACCACCATGTGTTACGGCGGTCAACGCCCCCCATCAAGGGACGACATCACCACATCCGCACAGTCAACGGCGACAGTTGACCAGAACATGGCGGCTGTGGAGAATCTCCGGCGGCGGCTAGAGGAATCCGAGGAGAGGCTAGAACGAGCAAGAGCAAGAGAAGCTGAACTTGGTCGTCTTCTTGAAGCAATGAAGAAGTTCGTATCGGTTATGGAGATTCTCGAGAATTATTTGAATCGTCGTTATAGGGAACAACTTTCGAGGCTTTACTCTTAGTCGTGCCCATCCAAATGTTATGCCATTTTTTTTAATGTGAAAATGTAATGATGATGATAATATAGTATTAAATTTGTTCCGCTTTATATTTCTTATCTTTGGTGAAGTAGTGGATAGTGTTGGCACTTTATTCTTGGAAATAGCCTCGCTGTTATCAGTATGTATACTACCCGACCCCATTAGCTTCTTAGATGGGAGTCTACTATCCGACCCCCATTATCCTTCGGGAGTCTATTAATGGAAGGGGGCATGTTGATGTTGATGTTAATTCGTGCGTGAATTGATATATTGGATTTTGCTGGCTTGTTCTTATTTAATTGTTGACAAGTGTTGCTTGGTGGCTGAAAAGGTGCTTGCTTTAGTATGTAATATGTTGATTGTGCTTGGTTAATTAGTTGGAGTGTTCGGATACTTTAGCTTGCAATTGATATTGTAAAGGTGCTTTTATTCTTTTCAAAGTGCAGTGTAATGATGCCATTTGTTCTTGTTTTTGTTTTCATGTGAAAATGTATTAATTACTTTAGCTTGCAGTTGATATTGCCTTAGTGCTTCTGTTGTTTTGGAAGTGCAATCTAATGTTTGATATGTAAGCGGAGGTGAAAGGGGCATGTAGCTTATATTGTGAACGTTGGAGGGAGAAGCACGACATAGCTCCCTTTAGTTGGTAGAATGTTATAGGAGGGAGTTGGTTATGGGAAGAAGATTAGCCTCCCTTTTTCTTTATTTTATTTCCGAATGCAGTTTTACCTGAATAGATGTAGTTGTAGCATATAATATTCTGTAGTGTACATGACTGGGTTCTTCGTTGGTGGTGTTCACAAGTTGTTGTTCTACGTGCTTGGAATATGTTTCTACTGTTACATTTCAATGTTAATGGTATGTTAGTAGTATACATTGTATTGATTAGAAGTTACCGAGTGTAACTTAAGTTTGAGTTTAGAATCTGTGACGAGTGAAGTGCATTGCAGTTAAAAATTTCTGGAGTCGATTGAATTGTGGTCTGGATGTGTTTCACTTATCTGTTTATGGGTCTTTGTATTGCATTAATGGGGGTCAGTGTTCATTTATGACCGGGACCTGCTGGCTGGTGTGAAGAAACATTGAAATTCAGAGTTGGTAATGTTTCGTTGTTATGAGAACTTGTGGCAAAGTGCATTCATTTCTTTCAGGCTCTAGGCGGATATACTTAAATAAGTAAGTTATATGGAGTGGTTGTAATTTGTGTAGCGAGGGAGTCGAGCCTTTGTGGTCAAACCACATGAGGCTCCAATGCTCAAAGTCCATGTCAAGGGATTGCTGAAACCTGAGTATCTGGTAGCTAAAAACATACGGTCCATAAGTCTTGATGACCCATATGGTAGAATCTCAGTAGCATGACTTTGTTTTTCTACAGAAGCAGATTAGAAGAGTGATTTAGAGCTATTCTATGTCGTGTGTATTTCATTCAATTCGTTCCATGACCTATCTTATTGTTGGTGCATTTCATTTCTTCATACTATTTAACCAGTTTGTTCTGACGAGAATTGAATCATGACGCCTGGAAACTCCATTTAGTCTGTTGCTATTTGTTAATTGTTATTCAGATCTTGCTGAATAGGTCTGCAGTCTGCTGCAGATTGAGTGACGCTGAGTTTACCTGAACTCGACTTTCGTGCAATATATTCAATGGCATTATACTGAGCTCGCTACCCGTTTTCCAGCTTCTCTCCTAGCTGTGCCAGCAACAGCCCCATAAGTTATTTCACCTATCCTATTTATCTTTGTGTTTCTCTAATATAGAGGCAGAGACTATCAGTGGTATGCTAATAAACAATCATTTTCTGCTTGCAGCTAAAAGTAGTCACCTGATATGGTGGCTTAGTATCAATAGTAATTTGCCTTATTCTCCAAGTCGAATATGTCCTTTTTGTTTATCAAAAGAAGAAAGGAAGTGATTATTTTAGTTTGTTTAGCAAAGCTAAATGAAAAGGCCAAATTTCTGCAAATGTATGCAATCAAGAATGCTATAATTAGAACAGTCGTTTTTTGATATTCATACGATGTTGATCTAGTGTTTGTTTCTTTCATGATGATATCTTGTTTGGTAGGCAAAACAAATAATCATTACGCAATGCATTTTGATTTGTCAGGCATCGTTAGTGGGTAACCTAATCATGTCAACTCCATCAAGTTCTTGGACTCTTGTTTATTAATAGCTCTAGAGTCTCCAATATAAAAGTAACATGCCACTTAATTAATCCATGTCCAAGTAGATAAAGCTTAAAGAGCACTAATTTCAACTATAATTTCATCTGTAATTATACTGAAGCAACAGTTTCCCTTCATAAGAAACATAAAATTCTTAGATTATTATAGATAGAGATTTGAAGCACATGCTATTGAGTAATGAGTGTGACATGAAAACAAAATTGAAAACAAAGTAAAATCAACCCCGTCTTATGTCAAGTTGATTCCATGGATATAGTCTAGTGATAAGTGACTAGATGATTGTGTTGGATAAATGTTGATGTGTTCGAATTTGTATGAAGTCGATATTTTTTGCTAAAATATTGTAAGTTAATTTAGGTTTAAGTATTTTGTTAATTAAATGCCCTTCTGAAATTATTTATTGAAACAGCATCGCTTGATTCCCCAATCACTATGAAGTGCCCTCACCGCATACATATGGGATGTTATACACTTCCATACAACCGGTGTTTGGGTGGAGTGTGTGATCGACTATTTGTCCTCCCACTTATTTTAAGTGTGGTAATTGAAAATGTTATATTTAGGAGCAAAATAATTATTTATTTTGTTGAAAAGCAAATTTGGGTGTGTATATAGTGTTGCTATGAAATTGCTTATGGAGTAAGGTTCATCCTTTTGGCTTGAGTGTTAAAAACAATGAAATATTTTGCCCTTGTGAAACTTTCAAATACATTAACAAATAGGGGACAAAAGCAATTTCTCATTTTCTTCACTGTTTTTTGAATGTGACTTTAGCTCCAGTTTCATATGGGGGGAGAAAACTTCGTCACCCAAGCATTGCTATTATGCTAAGACCACTGTCAAATAATTAAAAATCAATTGCTCTCGTATCGCATCAGTTATTAATTTACCGTATAATTAAATATACCGAATAAGCTTTTCGTTCCTTGTGATAAATATTTACATGCTCGCAGCCATGCTCATGTATATCTTTATTGTCCAAAATAAAATAAAAATATATATCTGTAAATCTTTTAAAATAAAAAATATTGATGAAATTTTTATTTTAATATTTTGTCAAATTATTAACTAAAAAATCAAATAAAAAATAAAAAGATACAAAACAAGAAAGTTTATACATTCTACCTCAAAAGTACACATTGGGCCCCAGTGGTATCACAATTGTTTGAGATATTTCAAAAACTCCTAAAAGTTTACAACTCAAACATCTTTCAATTATTTATTGGTGTAGCTAATTGTCGTATATTTCAAGCCTAATTATCTATTAGTTGTGATCTAATGGGTACTGACGAGGGTCTTTAGTATTTTTTCTGTAGTACTCAAAAGTCAAAACTAGTTTAAAACTTTGAAGAAAATTGTTTAAAAGATGAGATAGCAAGTTGGCAACTAACAAGCAGCAGCAAAATGTGTGGTAGCTTCCAAAACAGTAGATGTGAAGACTGAAGAGCATATGCTTTCAGCCTCTCACCTTTTTTCAACATTGTTTATATGCTTACACTAATAGTTATCACTTACAAACCTTTAGCTATTTATTCACATTTATTTGTTGTTCAATATTGCATTTTTATGCTAAAAAGTAACAAAAAGTAGAGCATAAGTAGCTAAAATATTGCATTTTGATTAGTTTTTTTATTGAATATTTGATGCCCATTTGAGGGTAGAGTTATATGGAAAGTGAATCAAGTTTTTTTTTAGTTATTTTTCAAATTTCTTTGCCGTTCAAGATTGTATTTTTCTGCTAAAAAGTAAGAAGTTCTGCTAAAAAGTAGAAAGATTGCATTTTTATTAGTTTGTTGTTACATATTTGATGCCCATTTGAGGGTGGAGAAAGATGGAAAAGAAATCAAGAATGAGAGAAGAGAAGCAAGTGAAAAGGCAGGAGGGTAATGAGGCAGGCTCAGAGTCTCCTAATATTGACCCTTTTGTACCAAGGAAAGATTTTTATGACCCGAGAGAGTTGAGATCTTGGGCTAAAAAAACTGGTTTTGTGTCCACTGCATTTTCAGTTGAAGCAACAACTTCAAGTAAGAGTAATGAAATTCAAAAGAAGCAGAGAAACAGTGAAGATGGAGTTGTTGATTTGGAAGAGGGTGTGAGAAAAACTGAATCTTTATCACCTACAATTGAGATTGATCCAGTTTTGGGGAGGACTAAGAGGAGGGAGTTTGAGATTGAGCCGAATTCTCGGGCAGGGAGTGTAAGGAGTGGCAACGAGAGGGAGAGAAACAGAGGGAAGTTTGAGCCTTTATTAGGGGTGGGAAATGAGGAGAGAAAAGATAGTTTGGATGATACTTGGGAGGATAGTGGTTTAAACGGAAACATTGCTAGAACTGAACCAAAGAATGAAAATTTAAATGGAGCTCAAGTGGATGTTGCAGTTCCAGAGCCAAACAAAGATGGTGGAGATGCCCAGAGAGGAATGCCAGATGATTATTATCCAGGAGGTGATGATGGAGGTTATGGAGGACAAAATGCATCTCCAAGGATGATATGTGGGATGAGGGAAAAGCCTGGATATGGTTTGTACATATTTTATATTCTTTGTTATATATTTTCATGATTAATGGTATAATGTTAATTAATTACAAGTGGTAATTAATTACAATCTGTCTATGGGACATTAATTGGTAGTCAGATTTAACTTAAAAGACTTAAAAAAAGATAAATAGACAAAAAAGAAAAAGTTTTACTTTGTCCATCGTGTCGAGGCTTAGCATGTCTTATGAATGTGCATCTAAATAAAATTTTGGAGATGATTTCTTGACATTTAAAGAATAAAAAGTTCATGAATGATTTTTTAACAAACTCTTATAGGTATAAGAACATATTGGCTGGATGTTTCATATACCTTTCTTGATGGTCAGTGTGCACTTTGATCGCCATTTCTTGAATACTGACTCTCTTATGATCTTTTGCTGCAGTTCTACTTACATGGTATGGTTTACAACACTATTTATCGTTGGCTGGTTCTCTCATTTTTATTCCTTTAGTCATGGTGCCTACCATGGGTGGAACTGATGTAAGAGAATCTGTTCTGTGCCAAAAAATCCTTGAGAATTGGAGAGTCAATTGTATAGTCTTTTCACTTTTGTGTTTCTCACAAAAATGCAGAAGGATACTGCCACTGTGATCTCTACAATGCTATTGGTTTCTGGTGTCACAACAATTCTACATTCACTTTTTGGTACCAGGCTTCCATTGGTTCAAGGAGGCTCTTTTGTTTATCTAGCACCTGCATTAGTTATTATGAATTCTCAAGACTTCCGCAACCTTACAGAGCATGTAAGTTGGTTAACTTATTGTTACTTTTGTTTCATTTCTCTTTTTATTAACTAGAAATGCTATTCCTATTTTAGTCCTGAATTGATTTTTTACCTCGACCATGATTGAATTCAAACCAACTAGAATTATAATGAAGAGAATAAAAACAAACTTGGCTGAGCCCACCATTCATTTTTAATTGATAGATCAAGAGATAAGTCTTAATTACTATGAACCATTAGGCATGAATATCGATTCAGTCACTTCTGATGACAAAGACTTGCGCATATATATAAAAGTGCTAATTCTCTTTCCTTGATACCGAAATACGTGATAAATACAGAAAAAATTTACCTTTTTATAATAGTTTATTGTTTGTATTTTAATATATTTTTTTACAATTATAATGTAGTTTTTTACATTTTTCAATCTAGATTTTTCTGATCCTAATGCAATTTTTCGCTATCACTTAATAAAATCTTTTAAATTATGATAAATCTATTTTGAAATATTGAAATGCAGGAGGATATTCTGGGACCTCTATCAACTAAGAACTAAACATCTATCATATTCGTAGCTGTCATTTTGTTCTACCCTAAAACCATTTGATTATAGGAAAAGTAACAAATGATGACCTTAACGCACCTAGAAGGTCATAGTCTACCAATGTGGGACATGACTCCTCAATAACAATCATCTGTAACAACTTCGGCTATACCTTGAAGTTTTTAGAACATCTGGCTGAGCACCCTTTAGGAGCTTAAGAAATACACAATATGCCCAAGATCCAATTTACTTTTTCCAAGATCGTAGATGATATCTTTTTCCAGAAAAGTTCAGCACAACACCGATAAATGACCAGTTTGCCTTTTAGTTTTATTCTATATTTTCTAGAAGAACACAATTGCATGACAATATCCCCTATTCTATTTTACTCCCCACCCCTCTTCCCATAGTTTATATTTATTTCACTCTATCGTTTTGTATCTCACAACATGTGCTGCTAAAAGGTGTTCCTCACGGATAATTTGTTTGTATTAGAAATTCAAGCATATAATGCGGGAATTACAAGGGGCTATAATTGTTGGTTCATTGTTCCAGTGCATCTTGGGCTTTACTGGTTTGATGTCTCTCATTTTGAGGTAACATTACTTAGTTTTTCATTCTTTCTCTTTGGAGTTTCTAGCTGTGACAAGTGCGTCTGAAGTTTTCCTTCATACATCCTTTGAAATTCATTTCCTCCTTTTCTTTTGCAACCTTTGAAATAGTTAACCATTCTAATTTCCCTTGTCATTTAAGTTTAGGTTATATTCTCAAATGAATTCATTGTGTTTTTTGGAGCTCGATTATTTGTCTGAACAGAGCCTCAACATATCAATATCTCAATTTTGCTTTGCCTTTTGCTCATTCAATCCAATGTAATTCGTGACTAAATTATCACAGGTTGATAAACCCAGTTGTTGTTGCCCCTACAGTTGCTGCTGTAGGTTTAGCATTTTTCGCATATGGGTTTCCTCAAGCTGGTAGTTGTGTGGAAATTAGCCTCCCTCAGATAGTGTTGATTCTTATCTTTACTTTGGTAAGACAACCACTCCCATCAGAACGTTGCCTTGCATATGGACTCCGAGTGAAAAAATAATGTTACTAATATTTGTGTTGCTTAATTCTATTGGCAGTACCTACGAGGAGTCTCTGTTTTTGGACATAAAGTGTTCCGCATTTATGCGGTATGCAATCTTCCTAAGCATCCATATTCCCATGAACTCATTTTTTTAATTCCATGACATGGGAATTTACCTTCCTTCTCCTTGGATAGCCACACTTCCCTAACATGATTTTTATGTCAGGTACCTATGAGTGTTGTAATAATATGGACATATGCTTTCTTTCTAACAGCCGGTGGAGCTTATAATTTCAAAGGCTGTAGTCCAGATATCCCAAGCTCGAATATTATCCTAAGTGCATGTGTAAGGCATGCTTCTACTATGAAGCACTGCAGAACGGATGTTTCTGATGCAATGAGAACTTCAGCATGGCTCCGCATTCCATACCCTTTCCAGTGGGGTATACCTATCTTCCGGTTAAGGACTTCAATCATAATGATTATAGTCTCACTGGTTGCTTCCGTGGACTCGGTCAGTAATCTACTCTGTATGATTTAGCTGAATGGGGCTTTTGTTTGAAACCAATATTGATATTGAGGTCTTTCTATTTCCTTTTACTTCTATTATTCTTTAATTAAATTTTATTGCATCTTTTTTCTTCCTTCCCTTATTTCCATCGACTACCTCAATATCAAGAAGTATACATACTGGAAATTTGGTGCTGCTATTATCTTTATTACAAAAGCACGTCTCATTCTTGTTCATTGTAATGTAGTATGATGGCTCAAGGTGTTTGTAGCTATCATCTTTTTTTATTATTATCAGATATCATGATTTAGGGTAAGGTAATAAGGCAGTTCAAGGATTTTGGTCATGGAACATTTACAGTTGGTAGTTATAATCGAAGAAGGTAGTTTGTTGGAAGATGTATTCTGCCTGAGCATTTATAATTTAAGTTAGTTTGTTGGATTTGTTCAAATATTGACTTTTTATCACTTGGTAAGTTGATGATTATAACACCAACCTTTGTTACCGAAAAGAGAATCAATGTACTGAATAATAAATAAAATTGATATGAGAGCGAAAGAATAGATGGTAGCATGTTTTTTTTTGTGTGTGTTTAGTTTCTAATTACAATGAATCATTATGTGTTTCCTTTAACAGATAGGGACATATCACTCGTCATCCATGAGAATAAATCTGAAGCCTCCAACTCCTGGTATAGTCAGCAGAGGGATTGGCATGGAAGGTTTTTGTAGTATTCTTGCCGGAATTTGGGGATCAGGCACAGGATCAACAACATTAACTGAGAATGTGCAGACTATTGAAGTAACAAAGGTTGCGAACAGAAGGGCTTTAATAATTGGGGCAGTGTTCTTAATCTTGTTCTCGTTAGTAGGTATGAAGCTTCAACTGAACTGAAATTAGATGCAATATTTGGTTCCTTCTTTTTTCTTTTAGTCAACATACTATAGCATCAGGAAGTGAAAAAAGAACATAATAATATATGTTAGCCAATAGCTCAAAGCACGGTTTACGAAAAATCTGCATTAACTAACATTATATCAGAAATGATAGTCCTGGACTCCATTCGGTTCATATTATTCTCTCATATTCTGTTTCTTAATGTTTCATAATGCATTCTAATAATACTGTCTTGGTTGTTCACAAGATCTATGTCCATACAGATATGTATCTATCTGCAGTTTGTCTTTAAAGTTAATGACTCCAATTTAATAGGTAAAGTAGGTGCCATACTTGCTTCCATACCGCAAGCTCTAGCAGCTGCTGTTCTGTGCTATATTTGGGCATTGATTGTAACATTGGGGCTTTCAACCCTCCAGTATACTCAAACTGCAAGTTCCCGCAATATAACCATTATCGGAGTTTCCATATTCCTTGGTTTGTCTGTACCAGCCTATTTTCAACAGTATGATCCGAAGTCCAGCTTGATTCTGCCTAGTTATCTTGTTCCATATGGGGCAGCATCTGCTGGACCAGTCCACACGGGAAGTAAACAAGTGAGTTTATTCTTTTTCTCTGCCTAGTTATCCCAAGTGTTTTCAAGACTTATTACAATTCTATCTCATCAGTCAAATATACTATCAAGCTGACCGTTATATATACTCCACTCATAGCAAAACAAAAAAAAGGAAGAAAGAAAAGTTCATTTTTCCTATATGTTCGTAGTAATATACTTATTGCTTCCAGGTTCTCATTTTCTCTTAAATCTTCTTAGTTTATACATCAAGCTGTCATTTTGTGGAGCAATCGTGTAAATCATGACATCTTTATTGTCTAAATTGAGTTTTTTCATTTTATCAGTTGGATTTTGCTGTTAATGGACTCATGTCACTGAACATGGTGGTCGCCTTCTTGGTTGCAATTATTCTCGACAATACAGTACCCGGTAGCAGGCAAGAACGTGGGGTGTATATGTGGTCAACTCCAGAAGATGTAGCAACAGATCCATCTGCATATACAGATTATACCCTCCCAGGTAAAGTCGGCAAGTTCTTCCGTTGGGCAAAGTGTCTGGGCTTATGAGGATTATTAACATACTGTACAACCTTGGCTATTCATCATCGTCGTCATCAGGAAGCAGTCGACATCTTGATCTTGACATCCAGAGCGTTGTGTGCAGCAGAACATACAATGCACTTCATGGATCATAGGAAAGCCATGCCAGGTAGATAGAGTATTCTATTCATATTTTGAGTGAAAAATAGAAGAGCAGTTTTCAATATATCAAAGTTGTGGAACAATGATCATCAATATCACTTCATTATTATACAGAGAATCGTATTTTCCAATATGTTCATCCCTGTAGTCCAATTTCCTATGCTTGAGTTCCAAATTGAAGTAAGGTGCCGATATAATTTATCATCAAGAATGGAGTGTGATTATCAATACAAATGACTTTGGAATAATGCACGCCATTAGAAAGTCAACCAGAATTGAGCAGTTTTGCTTGAGTTTGTGTTCGGAATTACACCAGAAAACCCAAACTCAAACCATAACAGACATGCTTCCCGTGTGACGGGGAGAATCTTCCATTTCCTTTTATTACATTTTCTTATCTCTAATTACTTTGAAATTTGTATATTATGTACTGATTGATTATATATTAACTATTCATGATCTTCATAAATACATGGTGTATCATATTTCAAAGCAAAATATATTTAAAAAGGCATATAAATACATGAATGAGATAGAAAATCTTTTCCCTATAACTTTTCTAAATAAAAATTAATCTACAATCAGAATTTCCAAACAAAATGGGGGTCCAAATAACCAATGCTAGGCAGGGGCGTCTATGAAGTAGTGCAAGGGTTTTTTTTGTACAGGGTCCCAAATTTAGTGGGGTCTCAAATATTTTATATATCATGTGAATTGCAAGTAAAGTTTTAGTGTAATTGATAAAAGATAATGTGGAAAAATCAAATATTTGTGGATTCAAGTCTTTTTGGCATAATTGTCTTCTTACTTTTGTTGTAGTTCATGATGTTTCTTTTTAATTTAAGATTTTTTAATTCGAGTTTTCCCTCCACCTATATCATTTATTAAATTTTGCCACATCTTTTAATTTTATTGTGATTTCATCCCCAAAAATAGAATTCCCTCGTATTTAAACAAAATTATTTTTCTGACTTCGAACAGTACCCCATTTAAAACACGATCCTAATGGTAGGTTGGAGTATGTGGGTTTGGCCCATAAAATTAGGTGCCACCTATTTTGTCTTCTAGTAGATAATAAATAAATAAAAGAAAGAATAAAGTGTGACAGAATCCAGCTAAAACAGTTCTCATCATCACTCATCAAAATCTAACAAAAAAAGACTTACCAAGTTCAGGTGGCCCCACCAAAATTAGGATGAAAGCTTAATCCTGTCCCCTATGACTCTGCAAAGATTTAATTAATTTAATCAGATAATAACAAAGTTTAGAGTATATTATGGTGACAATTATTAATGGCAGAGACAGAGCTTGCACGTGCGTGTGCCCTAAATAGCCGATATTATTCAGTCAAAAGATACCGCGCACGTGCCCTTACAGTCAAAGCTTAAAAGGCTTCTGTGATTAATATTGCAAAAGTCCATACCTCTATTGATTAAAAAATGAAATGCTTCGCCTTGATACATTAACTTGATCTATTTGAGGCATGCGGGCGTGTGATATTATGAAAAGAGAGGATTAATCGCGGAATGTAGTTTAATTGATCGTATCTTGAAGTTTTTTCTTACTTGGCTTTATCTGAGGTCGGCTCGCATAAAGAAATTGACCTGCAACTGCGTGAAGAAGAGTATTGGTATTTATCACTGGTCTTTCACAGGATTGAAGCTATGTCTGAAGCATACCTCTATAGATTTTACTTATGATTAATCTACTTAAGCCTTTTAATTAATGCATATACACACATAATGTTCAAAGTTAGTGGACCTGATAGGAGATAAGAACGATTTAGTTTATACTCCGTACTATGCTTTCATATCACAATTACTTTGAATGAAAAGATCAGCCGCTAATCAGGACAATTATGGAGTGTAAATATGAGATAGAATGGTTAGGCATGCTAATAAATGACCAATAGACTGACATTATGATAATTTGCAAATAAAATCATATTTGGTCGTTTCATCTTTTTATATGAGGAATCTCAATGTATAATAATAATTAAACAAATGAATACGAGCTCAATCTTGCATTGATACGTTGATACGCTTACGGCTCAACGAAGGACGTCCCGCACGGCTAGTCCATCACTAATGTGAGAAGATAATCTTGCATTGATATAATTGATAACTTTTGCTTATGACTTAAAACACAATTTTGATTGTATATATATTAGCATTATAAATAATGTCATTCAATGTATAAAATTTGACATATAATATATAAGTTATTCATAATGTGTAATATCTGTAATTGTATAAAACGTCAAAATCATATGGACTCGTGATTCAAAAAATATGTTAACTAAGCTATTTTTTTTCTAAATCTTGTAGTTAAATTGGATTGAGAGAGTAATATTTTATTTTTTGATAGATGCCACCTCCAAAATATGTATATATACCACATCCAAGGCATACACTTTTTTCTTTGGGTAAGAACTAAGGCATACTCAAACAACAAAACAGAAATAACAATCTTCTCAGCCTAACGTGGCCTAACAAAAAATTGAGTAAACGTTTTAGGATCATACCAAATCCAATTAAAGATATACACTGTACTCCTAAGAAATTAAATATCTCATGAGTCACAATTTAGCACGATAATGGTGGATAAGGACGATGATGAGGAATAATAGTTGGTCTCAATCCACACCACGTATTGGATTCATATCATAGTTTACTAAATTGGTACAGTTGAGGATGATAATTGTGATGAATCATTTCATGGTTTGCATGTTACTTATGGTATCTTCAATACAACTCTGGCTTATTTTTATGCCACATGGAGTACGAATACCAAAAGAAGGAATTTTCTACTTCTAATTTTTTTATTTATTACAAATAATAGAATAATAGATTTTCTCAGCAACTATAAGCTTCGACTCAGACATTCCAAAGATACGTCTAAATCCAATTATGAATCAAGAGGGGAAATACAACCGGCGGTTTTGTGATAATGGTTGTCGGTTTTATGCCAACGATTAACTAAGATAAGATACTCTATCTGATCTAATAATGAGTTTTCATGGAATATAATGATTGAATAATCGTAATGCAAAAATTAGTTATTCAGTGTCGAAACCAGAACTTTTTTATAGGAGAGTCGAAGTAATTAATATTATATGCATAAAAAAAAATATATAAAAATTAGGAGACGAGCAATTTAATTTTGAATAAATGAATAGTAAAATTACATTTTTTAATAGTAAAAATATAATTTGAAATTTTAGAGTGGGCCAGCTAACTGCTTCCATGCTTTTCTAATTCACTCAATGAGTACGGATACTTAACAGTTTGTTGATTTGAGTTTGCGTTCAAGAACTTTAGCATGCATTTTGGTCTTGAACTTAGCTCAGGTAGCAGAAATATTACATAAATATTTTTTATTACTTTTTTGAAGTATTATATTTTTATTTTGAAATTAACTAATTATTTAATATGTGCCCCAATAGGGTCATGATAGAAAAACCATTAATATCGTATGCAATAAGGAATGAGGATATACATACAATACAAGTTCAAAATTGAGGAGAATAAAGGTGTTGTTACGTGCAAATGGTGCAATGAAGTAGTAATTGAATATTTTGTAGGTAGATATTATTGTAGTACACACCCTTTACTCGATCGTAGCACGTGCAAGGTTGCATGCAGCATTCCGTTTATTAAGGTGAAGGAATGCGTATAACCGGACAACCCAGCCAATGCAAGGGCATGACATTTTATTGATCATTTATATATAGTCATTGTTGATTTTCTTATGTCAAATAATTGAAGGTATAAAATTGTGATCGTTCGATAGCTAAACAAACAATATAATGTAGCTCACGAGAAGAGGAAATTAATTAATAATCACAAGAAGACGAAATTAATTAAACATATTTTCGGATATTTTTTCATGGCGTTAAATGTATTGAGTTAAATTTAATAATGTTTTGAGTTAAATTTAGTATGTAAAATAAAAACGTTAATTAAAAATGAATGGAATAATTTTTTATCCTAATAGTGCATCAGATGCAGTGCAGTGTAAAGCCAACGAGTGATGATAAAGGTAGGCAATAAGATAATTGAAGATTTGAAGGATTTTAATGGTCAAAAGAGTATGAATTCACCCATTCACATATCATAGAAGGAAGGGTCACTTAGCATTCCCAAAAAAGTAGACGTTGATAGTAGAGTTGGGGTGGGGGGTAAGATAGAACCACTCAAAATCATCATCTTCTGAAATAAATATTGGGATAATCAAACGGCCAATGCCAAATTGATGCTTCATCATCGCCTACACCTCCCAGAGCTCACATTGGGAACCATCTGAATCCGTTGTGACTCATCAGTATCTTTGAGTAATTAACAGAAAGTTTAGATGTTGAAATTTAGTAGTATCTCATAAGTTTTGATCCGTGTTATAAATGTACTGTTAAAAACTAACATTAAAATGAGTAATTATAAGCTGCGTAATACTATTAAATTTGTATTTTGTGCCATGTCTTAGCAGTTAATAGATTTTTTTGCATATATTTTGTCATTCACATTTAACTTCGTCGAAATAATGCCCATACGAGAGAACTTTGCTCTGAGAATTGTAGGAATTATTTTGGAGAGAAGATAAATGGAATGATAAAATAGAATATAAAAAAGAATTGGTGAAATCAGAGAAGGGGTGAGTGAAGTAATAATTTTAATTTCAGAATAAGGATTCTGATTCTTCCGTTTTAATTAATGAATTTTAGCAACCTTGATCATGCTTGAGGCCAACGGCAACTAAAGTTCTTAAATAAAACTTTTTAAAAGCTTATTGGAGCCCAATTAAATGGCACCCCAGGCCACACCCAAGTGTAGGACCATTTCACCAATAAACTCTAATTAACATGCCAATATATATACTCCGTATGTGTGTAATAATCACTCGTCCAGTTTTTTAGTTGTCGTTTAGCGAAAAATATTTTTTGTTAGTTGTCGTTTAGCGTAATAAATAGCGTTTTCGTTTTGATATCTTTTTTTTTACTATTTTTTCTCTTTAAATTAATAGCAAATAGGTGATAGTGTTTGATTGATTATTGTCATTTTACGTTTGAAATATTTTGTGTTTTTTATTTTCGCTTGAATTTGTGTCTTGAATATACAAAAGCGATAGCCCAAAAACGGAGGGATTAGTCAATAAAGGTTATTGAAAAGGAAATATGGAAATACGGAGTAACAACTCTGTAGCATTTCAAATGTAATTTAGCATGCTGAAAATATAAAATTATTGAAACACTAGGCGAGCAGGATGAAGAAAATGCATGTATTGTCTTTACTTTCCAAAACATATACGTAATACATTGGATCTCGAGTATTTATATGGCCATCGTAAATGCTTCGTTATTATCCCGCTGTCTTTAGGGAAATTAAATAGACCACTTTCGATATTGGCCGGATTTGACTATATAAAACAATGATAATGAATGCACCTTAACAATTACTTAATGGTTACTAGCTAGTACATACTCCGTATTATTTTATGGTGAAATTTGAATTTGAATTTGGAGGATGATACATAATTTTTGGAAAGAACTCTATTTAAATGCAGGTTTTATTATATTTAATATGTTAACCAGGAGGCAAAAGGTGGTCAAACAGCTGCGGGTTGGCCACCATAAAAGTATGCATGCCAAATTTTGCATCCATAATAAAGCAGGTCAAATTATTTCTAAATGGAAATCCCTGATCGAATGATCGAGATTAATTTATATGAAACGAGATTAAACTATACATGTATGACTAATAAAGTAGATGTATACATGTTTCGTTCTACTATATAACTATACAAGTATACATATAAATAGTGTCATCAGGGATAACCAAACAAGTGGAACAACTATATATATAGTCACGTGTGAATGATCTACTGGTTGGTGGTAGTGTACTACTATGTGTGAGAATACAATGTTAGACGACTTAACATTAAGGGTTACGGACGGAGGACTCCATCTATTTCAATTAAATTAATCTAACTAATAAAAGCTTAACATTTAAATTTATAAATTAATCGTTTATTGTTGAATGAATATTATTAGGTATTAATTATTATTATTATTCTGTATTAGTTTTAGTAATAACATTTCTGAGTTACTATTATTCTTATAAGTGCTTGATGTTATGCACCCTTAAATAATTTAGTTTGCTTATTATATTTGTCAGGTTTATTGATATAATTTCACGTTAATCCCCATCGTCACCATGTGGTATCGGTACAAGATCTTGAGAGTTTTTTAAAATTGCGTTGGCGGGTGGCGATATGATTAGCCGCTTCGTCAAACCAATTCGTATATATTAAATTCTTTTTTCGCATTGCCGTTGTTAGAGATTACTTTTTTCAACTTTATGATTTTTCTTTTAATTAAAATTTTACGTTTTTTGAGTGGGTGTTGTTATTGAGGTCGTGTTATTGATGAAAGTCTTAGAGGCCACATTAAATGCTTGTGGTTGATGAAATGCGCAAATGGCGATTCGTTGAAAGATGTTTGATTTTGGTTATCTTAAAAGATTGACTTTTCCGTGTTGGAGAAGATTAGTTTAGTCTACTTGAGGTTGGAGTAGAATCTGTTTATGATGTATGTTCTTAGCGGTTAAATCACGGCAGCAATGATACGGGATTCGAAAGAATACCGTTCATGTGATAAATATTTTGGTCGCTTTGGCGATGTTCTCTCGGCGATGTTTTGGTGTTAGTTCTTTGGCGATGTTCTTCCGCCAATATTTTGGTGTTTTGATCTTACGGTTCGGTCCAGAACATTTCAGGCTTCGTTGATGGTCGGCGATGTATATACGCCGTGTTTTTCTTTTATTGTTGCGAAGCAGCGTAGCAATTATCAAGGTGTCGTAGCGAGTTTGAGGAATGATAGAGTAGCGGATGAAGAAGTTTTATGAAGATCACAGAAGATTGACTTCGGTCTACGAGGTATACAGTAGATGGTGGTAAATATATCGGCGCACGGTAAATTTGGTATTTATGTTGGCTTTTATAGAGCCGGATCTGTGTTTGTCGATTGCATGTTTGTGTCGATTTTTACGAGGCACCGAGGAAGATCATTAGGCGGCCGGCACTGCGGGTAGTTCGATATCTCTAAGGGTCCCGAGGCGGAGTGTATTCCTAGGCGAGGCGTGATCTGTGCTCGGGATGGA
This sequence comes from Lithospermum erythrorhizon, assembly GCA_019722365.1. Classification (NCBI taxonomy): domain Eukaryota; kingdom Viridiplantae; phylum Streptophyta; class Magnoliopsida; order Boraginales; family Boraginaceae; genus Lithospermum; species Lithospermum erythrorhizon. The sequence goes on along the minus strand of JADFUC010001681.1, from coordinate 431,779 downwards.
GTGACTCAGTTAGGCGGCATGTCGACAGAGGCAATCCCGATTGCAGGGTGGATTATGCCGGTTTTTACGAGCACCGAAGGAAGATCATTAGGCGGCGGCCTTGCGGGGTAGTTCGATATCTCAAAGGGTCACGAGGCGAAATTGTCTTGAGGCGAGGAAGCGCTGATCTCCGGCCTTCTCCGGGATGATGACTTCGAATTAGGCGATATGTCCTCGAAGCGAGGAGCGATCGATTCACGGGGTGGATTATCTTGATTCTTCGCTTTATTTCATGATGGCTTGAGGATCACGGTATCTCTTTCCTAAATCTGGAAGTGGAGTATAGAGGCTTTTAGTAGGTGGCGTGTGAGCTAAAATGGTTGAAAGGTTTGTTGGCGAGATTTAGGTGTAAGTAGATGATAAGCTTTATCTGGGTATCTGTGATAGTCGATCGGCGTTGCGTTGGCTAGAATCAGGAATTGTTTCATGGCCAGAAAGCATGCTCGAGTGGATTGTCATTTTTATGCAGGATGCGTTGCTTGATGGGACTATATTTAATGCCGTATCATTAGATTCAGAACTTTCTTTGATTTGTTCCATATACTTTGGGGACGGCAGTTTGAGTATGCAACGCCAGAGTTGGGCATTCACGATTTGCGTCTTGCCCGATTTGAGGGGTGGTGTTGAATAGGATATTATTAGTATTAATTATTATTATTCTGTGTGGTTTTGTAATAAGCTTTGAGTACCCGAGTTCTTGTGTGCAATAAATATTTGATGTTAATGCGCATAAATGAATTTGGTTGCGTATATTTAATGAGTTTATTGATATAATTTATATTCTTTCTGTCGTTCTTATCATTTATTTTATCAATATAATATTTTATATTGAAATTAAAAAAAAATATGTTGTCTCTCAATATTCTTAATTTTATTATTGGTTAATATTTTTTTCTCCTTGAAAATAGTAAAATTATTATTATCTTAATAAAATATGTTTGAATTAGATGATGAATTAAATTTAGACGAAAAGAATATATGATAGTGTGATGTGTTTAGGATAGATCTACTTTGATTTATAAATTATAATGCTACCATTAAACTTAAATCTTAATAGAGGCACTTAAACATGCATTATTAATTGCTATTTTGTTACTTAATTGATTCTTGTCACAAGCAAGCCAAAGAAATAGGTGTTGAGATATAAAAAGAGACACAGCAGGGCAGGAAGAGGTCTAATAATAAGTAATTAGACCGCAGCTGCAACAAATGAGAAATGAGTACGTGCATCTTCAACCTCGTGACAATATTATAACCCCCACATGTGCCGCTCAACTCTTCTCAGTTTCACTCCAAAACTTCCAGTCCCGTACAAAATGGCTATTGATGTGTAGGCCTAAATAAATCACCATATAATAGATTGGCTTCCCATTGTATCATATATATATATATGTATATATATATCACAATTACATAACACAAATTCACTATAATTAATGTTGGTTGAAGGCATTTTCAAAAGTGTTGAAGATGCGGGGATGAACACTTGAAGCAGGGGTCTCGATAAGAGGGTACTGATATAGTGGGCCGTGCGTAGGTACGTCGAGGCGCTTAGCCGAGGCCAAAGTCGTGAAAGACCGGGATACCGATAAAGTGCGATCGATAATGATTCGGCCCAGCATAAAGAGGTTTGAAATTAAAGCTAGCTTTCTTTTAATCCTAAAATTTCCAATTTTCTCTCTAAATTTCTTTTTGTTCCCATTCGATAGAGTTGTTCTCTTGATTTGTATCAAATCTATATATCATTTTAAAGCTAAATCTAGAGTGTAGATTTATTAAATTTGAGAATCTTAAATTATAAAATATTCTTTAATTGGAAAAGGCAGTTTGATAGAACTTTATGTAATCGTTGAGAGTTCTTTTCTAGTTGATTTAAACTGACAACGAAATGAGGGGGAACTTTGTATAAGATTTGGTGTTATTGCTTTGGGTATTTTCGATTATTGTCAGATTCAGTCACATGTAGAGATATTAGACTCGAGGAAGGGGTTTGGGTGTTGATATATACGTTTAGTTATATGGATTCGTTCGACAATTGGTATGAATTTGGTTGAAAGCTTGAGTCACAGATATAGTTTATCTAAAATTCAAATGGAAGAAATGCGAAGGTGTATCGACATATCTTTGTGAATAAATTCGATGGGGTTGATTTCGCTTGTTGGAGAGATGAACATGGAGGATTATTTGTATGGGAAAGCCGTAAGCCTTTGGCGAAAGCCACTTAAATATGGAGATTGAAGAGTGGGAGCGAGCTAAATAGACAAGTCTTGGGTATGAGTGAGACCGTCAACTTGTCTAGAAGCGTTATTTACCCGATGTAGCGAAGGAGACCACGACAAAGGGGCTTGATGATAGCTTTGGCGAGGGTTATATGAAAACCATCCGCCCAGCAAATAAGAGTGCAGTTGATGAAGCAGCATTTCAACTTGAGGATGTCGATAGACCGCCCGATTCTTTAGGCACTTGTGATTTTATTAGTTTGATAAATCCGGTTATGCATTGTTGAGAGTTAACCGAGGATGAATTCTGGCGTTGATACTATTGGCATGCTGCGGATAGTTAGAGGCCCGTGAGGCTGCTTTGTGAATAATTGATCGGAAATGAGAAGTTGCGGCTTAAGGTGGTGAGAAGAGCGTGTACGTCAGAAGAAGTTCGGAAGAATGATGGAGTTGAGAAAGGTTACGCATTGAATGTAGGCGAGGGGTAGGAACTATGACAAATGGCGACAGAATAAATGGAGGTCAAAAGTCGAGGAAGAGAGTAAGTGAAGTTTGGAGGGCGTGCTCTTGAGTCTTTGAGGGATGTGGCGAAGACCCGGTCGCGTATTGCCCGGCAATCTGAGGCATGCGGTAGTCGAGAGGAACAGCAAGGCGATGTGAATGTTGTTGATGACTATGCGGATGCTCACTGCTTTGTTGATTCTTTCGATAAGTGCTTGGATTCTTGAGTCGAGGCGTCGTTCGTACTACGCCCCATTCGGGATATAATGTTGAATTATATGGGCGGGTATAGATCGATTCGTCTTGCTAGCAGTGAAACTGTTGAAGATTGAAGGTATGGGAGATGTGGAAACGATTGAAGGCTTGATTTACGTAGTCATTTCGATGAGGATGGTTGCGAACTACGTTCGGTGAAGGCAACTGGAAGGTAGCTCGAGAGTCTGCGATAGCGTGGCAGGAGATGCAGAAGATAGGTACTTTGTACACTACGGGGATTACCAGTATTTATAGGCTGTATTGATAGTTACGAGAGAGCGATGTTGTGTATGACCAGGTGGAGCCGGATCAGGCGAAAATGTATGGCACTTGTTTCAAAATAATGTGATACACGAGCTGAATACGGTGATAAATCGCATATCTGTGAGCGTGTTGCAGGGAAGCCGAGGCGGTTTGCTAAAGCGGCGTTGAGCTGCTAAATCGAGAGGGCAGGTTAGTTCTGCTTGAGATGTTTGGGGACGGCACATGTTGGTTACGTGGGAGGTTCATCGTATTATGTAACCTTCATTCTTGATCACGGCTTGAGAAAAGTTTGGGTTATTTCTGAAAATAAATCCAGCGAAGTTTATGAAGTCTTAATGGAAACATGGTTGAGAGTAGAGACGAGGTGAGAGTGAAGTGTTTGAGATCCGACAATGGGGGGTGAATCTGATGATATGGATTTCAAACAATATTGTGCGAGGAAATGGAATGGAGATCACGAGAGGAACTATTCGGGAGCATGCGACATAGCGAGGAATATTTGAGAGGATGAGCCGGGGCTAAATGAGGCGTGCGAAGTATGAAGGTTACACTTTGTGGTTTACCTCAGGCGTTACAGGCGGGCCTTAATGTCCCCATTGCTTTCTTGATAAGCGAGAGGACGCCCGGTTCCTCTGAATTTGCTTGAAGTGAGTTACAGAGGTAAATTATTCTTTCTTGAAGTATTTGGTTGTTTAGCGGCCATTCATGTTGAAGCAAATGCTAGAAATAAGCTTGAAGCTAAATCTAACATTTGCTATTTTATTGGTTATGGCGGCCGAGATGGGATACGAGGTTACATGGTTTGAAGAGCCCAGGAAAATGGGTGAAAGCGAGAATGTAGTGTGATGAGCAGGGTGTTATACAAAGGCAGAGACGAGAAAGTGTTAGAGGAGAGAGAGAAGTGGAAGGGAGAAGTCACCGGCGAAATGCCGAAGAAGTCAAATGCGCGGGGAGAAGGCGTGCTATGACTCGGTTCCTTCAAAATAAATGTCTTAGATCGTACCACTGGCTCACGAAAGATCAACACAGAATTTGATATGCCACCTTTAGAAGAGATGGGTTCAGATGGAGGAGGCTGACAGTCGATGATAACATTTACAGCCGATGATCAACGAGGAAGAGATTGTGCACGATAGTGATCAAGATGTAGAGACACTGGTCTTAGAAGTATCGGGTGTCGAGAAAACTCCAACTCGGAGGTGTGCCCTTTCCTGTAACTTTACATTGTTAAGCTGACGGAGGCGAGCACATTGGTTATGTCGAGGTACAATGTGATGGAAGCGTCGAGTGGGAGTTAGGGATGAAGATGAGATGGAGTAAATTGTTGACAAACATGGCGTGGGAGTTGAAATAAGACCGCTTGAGGCTTGAGAAGAATTGAGAATAAATGGGAGTACACACCCGAATCAAAGAGGAACATGATGGAAGCAAAATGCTATAAAAGCTCGTTTAGTTGTCGAGGATTCAATGAGAGGGAAGGAATTGACTCTTGAAATATTCGCTTTGCGTGTTCAAGCTTGTGACAATCGAGGCTATGGGATTGGTAGCGAGATGATCTATGTCTTCGTGGATGGATGTAAAAGCTGCGTTTTACATGGTGATACAGATGAAGAGTTATTCATGAAAGCGACTTCGAGGCTTTGAGGTTAGAGGGAAAGAAGATTTGAGTACGCGAGCTTCGGAGAAAGAGGCTTATGCGGCTTGAAGCAAGCTCGAGAAGCGATGGAATATTACCTTTGATAACTTTATCAAAAGGTTGAAGTTTGTAAGTTGTGAGACCGACCACTGCTGTTACATAAGGAAGTTTCAAAAAGATTATGTTATCTCTTCTTTCTTTATGTTGATGATATGTTGATTGTGGGAGATTTGCAAAAGGTAGAACATGTTGAAGAAAAGAAGAGTTGTTAGTAGGATTTGCAATGAAAAACCTAGGTAGTAAGCAAGTGCAGGGGATGAGAAATAATGAGAGATCGGGATTCTCAAGTTGACATAAAGAAAGAATACGAAGAAGGTAATCAAGCGATTCATCTTTGGATGTAAAAACTGTGAGTACCTCGATGCAACATTCACGAGGCCGAAGATGATTTAGAGTATATGGATAAAAGATTGCCTTATGCTTACTTGATAGGTAGTGCTTATGTATCTTTATGGTGTCTTATTAGACTGATATTACGCATGTTATTGGGAAGTTGTGATAGATATGTCTAACCAGGGAAGAACATTGGGAAAATTGTGAAGTGGATTTTGAGATACACGAATGGTAGTCTTTGAAAAATCCTTATGTTTCCGTAAATCTGATGCAGGGTTAGTGGGATATGTAGATGCGATAACGGTGGTATTAATAGTAGGAAGTACACTAGTGGATATGTATTCACGTTTGGGGAATGCTTCTTATTAAATTTGGAGATCGAGATTCTTGACGATAGTAGCATTAATACAGTTGTGAGGCGAGTATGTTCTTATGGCGGAAGCAAGTGAAAGAGATGCAGTTGCGGACTTTCTTGAAAAGGAAATTTGAATCTTGAGCATGGATGTAACACACTTGTCTTTGTGATAGTCGAGTGCGATTTATCGAAATTTAAAAATCCCGTGTTTATGCGAGGACAAAGCACATAGGGCGGGGTTCCATTGCATCGTTACGTATTGGAGATGGGGTCTGAAGCTTGACAAGATTACAGGAGATCAATCCGTGGATCTTGTTGTTTACAAAGGTTGTAAAGCAAGGGAAAGGCTGAAGTTGTTCGACTTGATTAGCAACCGGAGTAGTATTTCGAATGTCTTCTTAGCGGAATTGGAAGTGCTTGAAGACGGTGATTTGAAAATGTTTCAAGTGGAGATTGTTGAGTTGAAGGCATTTTTCAAAGTGTTGAAGATGCGGGATCGAGACGCCGAGACGAGGAATTGATGGAGGATCGATGCCTGAATGAACCCGATGCGTATGGGCAATCGGGCGGCCGGTAATCGAGACCGTCGTCGAGGCAGGAGTGCCGATGGGGTCTCGATCGATGACGGTTCAGCTGACATAAAGGGTTTGGAGTCGTAGCTGCCCAATCTAAAAATTTCGATTCTCTCTAAATTGTACATTTAAAATTGATAGAATTGTTACCTGCTTGATTTATATCGTCGTATGTCATTTTAAACTAAATGCAAGTGTAGATTTGTCGTTGAAATCTTAAATTATAAAGTATTCTTTCCCGATTGGAGGGCAGTTTGATGGGAACTTTGTAACGATCGTTGAGAGTTAACTGGTTGATTTTATGACCAGGGACGTCGCGAGGTGGGAGGCGCTTGTATAAAGATCTGAGTGTTATTTCTTTTTGGTATTTGATTATTGTATGTTCGGATTACGTAGAATATTAGGCTCGAGAGGGTTTGAGTATTGTTATATCTGTTTAATAGTTATATCGTTAAGTTAAAATGGTGGTATTCTTTACTATTAATTTATTATACGATAATGTTATGTGACTCCACTACCGCACAATTGCAATTAATCCTAGCCGTGAATACTGACATGGGGTTACTCTGTTTCCCTGTTTTCTCGATTTGTTGTCTCCTTAAACTTAGTTAATAGTATGAACTATTATACATTATGTTGAAACTATTTGAGTTTCTATACATGTAAAGTGAGTATTAAAATCTAAAACTGGGTAATATTTTTTTGATACCGAGGGAGTATATGAATGTTCGATTGTGAATTTATATGAGCCATCAAATGTTATCTATATTCTCCAGCAGCAGGAATGATTATTTCATCATGGAATTGGCTTCCGGAAATTGGGTTGGCTCTTTATGTATGTCTTCTACTTTAATTGTGACATAGTATACGTGAGTACGTGACAGACCCTACCACGGAATTCTACTATATGCCATTCATATTAATAAATTATATAGTGGTAGTATAATAGTAATATTAATCGGAGAAATTTGAATAAGCCTTGGCACTTTTTAAGGAGTTTTTATTTTATAATCTTTTTGTCGCTTTATATTACATGTTTCTTTTGTTCTGAAAGAAATTGTTATTAAGTAAAAAGCCTTGTGATAAAATCTAGCAGCATGTCATTTATCGAAGCAATATGCTTCCCTCCCCCACACATTCGCCTTCCCGCTTCTCCACTGTCGCCACCCTTTCCCTTGCCACCACGCTTTCTCCATCTCCCCAGCTGCCACCCCCGCTGACCACCACTCCCCAGACACTGATTTCACGCGACCACTCACTCCCATGACCCCCACTCTTGTCCTCTGATTTTACCGCTTCATTTTGGGGTTGGGGATGATTTTGATTAAAGTTGGGGAAGTCGTCGATAGGGGTGGGGGGAGTGAGTGGCGGATTTGGGGAGTAGGGAGGTGGAGGAAAGGAGGAGGGGGGGCGTGGTGGTTGGTGGTAGTTTTTAGGGTTTGAATTGAAGAAGAAGATGAAGAAATGTCTTTAGTTTTTAAGGAAGCGATTTAGTTTTTTAAAGTGAAAAGGATCTTTAGAAAGCAAAGAAAAAAAATTATCTTTAGAAATTAAAATCTCTTTAAGGTCTTGGATTATGCAATTCTACCGCATTAATTGAGTATGGTGGCATCACAATATTGTAACAGAATGACTTCTAAATTCGGAATATTCAGTCAAATTTAGTACGTATCTTTGTTTAGCTTATGTAATAATGAGATAAGAGTAAGGATCTGTTTAACGAACTAAGATTTGGTACCCATAAATAAAATATGGCATGTAAACTTATTTTTTTAATTCTGCATGCATATTAAGCTCAATCTATATACGGAGTATATGCTGACGATACTTTCCTCACCATCAGCCATCCAGACTATGGATGGGTTGACGACCGTTGGAGTCTCATAAATGGAGAATCTATATGTTAAAAATAGAAAACTCTTTTGTAATATATATAAAATTGATTGCGATCCGGGCAAAGTGTCATAAAATTTAATATCTCCCGGCTATTTTATTTTATTATGATTCCTTCATAGCACATTTAATTTGCACCGTACTCTTAATTAGATACCACAATATATAATATTAACATAATTAGCTAGTATAGATGTTCATTCCTAACATTTCTAACATAAGAGATCAATGAATGTTAAATTTTAAATTCAAATATTTATACATATGTTTTAGTCTATAATCAAAATATAACAATGGGATAGTATATAGCTTGACGAACGACCAAGCAAAAATAGATAGTTTTTTTTTTCTTATATATTATCAAAATCTATACCATGAAATTCTTTTATATTCTAATGTTACTGAACATATTTTGTACGGAGTATCATCCAAAAGAGCCATCAAGGTTAAGTTCTTCAATAAATAGTCATTGATGATTTCTGATTGAATCATGTCTAAATAAGGCCTTGCAAATGGTTTCATTTTTATTTTTGCCGACGAGGTGGTAATAATATGTTCTCTTGCAAAACAAATGCATATTACAAATTACAATGAATATATAGAAACAATCTAAAGAAGTTAAGCGCTCAAGTTAGCTCATCAAACTTAAAAGAGTATTTTTTTTGTATAGTCAATTTGATCATTGGATGATGATTCAACAATCATTTGGTGACTTAAACCATTTATAATCGATTTCTTACACCTCATAAAATCTAAGATCCAAAACGTCATTCCATATCAAGTGTTTGACACCTACACGTGATAAATTCGGTGAAAAATTTACCTTGTTCGACGTCTTGTTACCACAAATAGAAGCAATCAATCTTCCGAATGAGTCCACACGAGTCACCTGTATATTTCATGGAGATTATAGAATTACGCGGTAGAGTTTGTGAGCTTTACATAGAAGTATTATGGAAAAAGGTTTGTGAAATGGACAATGGGATAAGGAATCTCAACTCAAATTCGTATTTCTTTGTATTGAGGTTGTATGTGATGTAATCGAACTAATTTAGCAATATGTTTATACGTTTTAGGATTGGATTCAATATCATTACACAATATACATTCACCGATTGTGATGTAGAATTCTTGGGATTAGTCGCTTTTAAGGAGAAGCTTATGGGATCATTAATCCTGGTTTGTAATCCGAACGAACACTGAATAGTGATTAATTCATCCTAGTTTGGTAACAAATAAAAAAATGATGGAGCAATCTACTTCTTAGCCATGCCCGTTTGCATCCAGTCCAGGCATGAAAAGGCCCTGTGCTTATTGCTATTATTGGGAGCTTATAGTTAATAACCTATTGGTTATAACTTAATTTAACAAGTTAAATACTTAACTTAGGTTGGATTATTATTAATAATAGCTTAACTTAGCCACAAAAAATTGCCCCCTAAAAGAAACAAATGTTGTGTTTGGCTAGCCCGGATCTTCCGCGACCTTGTTGCAGACAAATTTTCTTCCAACCCTGCTCAGTGCCAAAACCCACTGTTCGCCTCCTTATTTTACTGCCATTATTATTTTATTTTGGTCAAATGGCTTTGTACATCAATCAGTTTCGTTTATTTATTATTTGATTCTTTCATGTCGATTTCATTTTAATCGTCATTCGAAAATTCGTCGAATAATTTCATTTCCTTCTTAGTTAACTTCTTCAAGTTTTTCATCTATTATTTGTCATTTGGCTAGGAGTATTTTCATCCGCTCCAAAGCAAAACTTTCACAACATCACCAATTTTTACTTCGATGATTTGTGAATAGATTTTAATGAATGATTTTGTTAATTTGGTAGAATTTTCAATCGGCATTGATAATGTTTCAAGGAATAAGATAAAATTGTTAGTTGAGAAAGATGAACGATACTTTTTGTTTGAGTGGACGAAAGTATCCCTATCTAAATGACAAAAAATTTATGAAAAGCTTGAAGAAATTGACAGAAGTAGTCAAGTGTGTCATTTTACAAACTTGAGTGATCGATTTGGATCTAAAATGACTATAAATGATCGAAATGATAATAAATGAATCTTGAGTGATGTCTCGAGCCATTTACCCTTTTATTTTATTTTCTCATTATCATTTTATACTTTACCTTAAATACTACACTTTTCTAAATTCTTTTCGATAACTATTTTAATTCCAATTGTTTTTGTCTTAGTTAGAGCTATTAGCAAACCGGTTATTCAATACTCATTTGATTCTCGATCGAAAAAACCGATCCTGTCATCCGTTTTGTCGATTATCGAGGTTGACTCAAGCATTCAAAACATATCTCTCGATACTTGAAACGTCAGAATAATTATCATATATGTGCACCTTATGCTTGTTGAAGCAAGACTTATTTATAGCTTTTCATATTTTTCATGTATAAATTGATCGGATCGTAAAATCGCGTCTTCGATATTTGATAAAAAATCATTCATTTTCATTTCGGCGGATATTTGATCGAGTTGGAAAAATATTATTCGATAATCAAAATAACATGATAATTAATAGAAACGATAAATTATCCCCATCGTAGCCGATTTATTCGTCATAACGAGCATTGAATAAATCCTTAGTGGTACTCTTCAAATTTAAATTAAAATAATATCGAAATCTCTTTTGCTTTGTCCCTCTGGTTTTACGCCGGATGGCAGATTAAACCGCCCTTTGCTCCCATTATATTCATCCACCTGCCTCAATCTTCTTTCTTTGTCTTTCATTTCTCTTCTTCTTCATCACCTCTTTCTCTTTGCTTCCTCCAAACTTCAATTCATTGCTTCACAGCTACTATATATCTGCCACCTTCCTCATTAAATTTAGTTTCAATTTATTTGTCTTCTTTTGCTTTCTACCTATATAATATCTTCACCCTCTAGTCAATTTATCATCTTGCATGTTAATGAAACCTTGTTTGGTACATGTACAAAAAACTCAATCTTGATTTAGCCTAAGTAAAAAAAAAAAAAATGGGTTCTAATTCATTTGTAGATCCATCCATTAAATGGGTTGTTTGTTGAAATCAAACTAGACAAAATTTACTATTTCTAATTAAGTTCCTAAAAGGGTTTATTTTTATTTGACACAAATTTATATAAAGAAAAAAATGGCACCAGAGAGCAACTGGCTATCATTTTCTTTGTCATCTATGGAGATGTTCAACAACAGTACACAGCCACAGATGCTACATGATTCTTCACCAGCTGATGATTCTCAAAATTACTACTTTGCCGATAACTTCTATGCAAATGGTAAATTTATTTATTTATTTCTGCTTAATTTGTTTTCCATATAATATATATACACACTAAATAATTTATTTATTTTTCCATTCAGTTGAAATTTATGATACTTATTTAAACCTCATATTTGTTGGTTATTAGACTGTTAATTAATGACCTCACCATGTTTGCCAATTTTTTTGAAACAAACTTTGACAACTTATATTTGCTGACCATCATCTTTTATCCTTAAATCCCTCTAGTTTTCTGTTCTGATGCCTTTTTTACATAACATGAGACAAATTGAGTTTCTCCATTTTATTATTTGTAGTTGTAACTTCTTTAGTTCTTCAGAAACCTCATCACCCCCAATAAAACTATCTTCTGATATTATATCCTTAAACTACACATTCAACCACGAGTAAGCTCAAACATAACCAAAACGTCATAATTTCTTTGATTTATTTGGTTATTTTATAACTATCCAAAAACTTACAATTTCTTGTTTATTTATTTAGTAACTACCCCAAATAATATAATTACTTGATTTTTATTATTTTTTATTTTTGTGGGTGCAGGTTGGGCTGATACAAACCATCAAGTGAGCAAATCAGTAGCAGAAAATGGAATGAGCAATTTGTACAACTCCTACATGGAACCAAGACTCCATGACCACGCACCACCGAAGCTGGAGGATTTTCTCGGCGGCGACACCGTTGCTGCCACCGCCTACAGCCAAACCGAAACCAACGACTCCTCTTTAACTCACATTTACGATCACCATCATCATGGTGGCTCAAACTCAGCTGCTGTTGCTGCATATTTCAATGACCATAATCAAGAACTCAATAACATTACTGGGTTCCAAGCATTTTCTACTAACTCGGGTTCCGACGTCGATGACTCGGCTTCTGTGGGGAAGAATAATCAGGTGTTGGGTGGTGGAGAGTTTGTTGGTCGAAGTATCGAGTCAAGCACCGAGTTAGCCGTGGCTGTAGCAGCCGCTGCCGGGTACACTCAGTGCCCACCTAATGGTAATGGTTTGTCTCTTGCTGTTGTTAGTACAAATAACAACAACAACAACAATGTCAAGTGTAATGAGAAGGCAATTGTTCCTGTTGATTCTGATACTTGCAAGAAAATTTCTGATACTTTTGGTCAGAGGACTTCAATTTACCGTGGGGTCACTAGGTAATTTTACAAACTTCAATTTATTTTAATTAATGTTAAAGGTAGATATAAAAAAACGAAAACGTCAATTAAAATTTGTTACTCCCTAGTATTTAATGACATTATGATATCTACCAACTTTAGTTTCTTGATTTTGTTGGGTTATATTTTTATTAATTTGAGTATGTAAGAAATATTATAAAGTTTTGATGTTTTTTAATTGGTGATTTGATATGAATTTTTTAATGATGTACCTATGTAGGCATAGGTGGACTGGGAGATATGAAGCGCATCTATGGGATAATAGCTGTAGGAGGGAAGGTCAAGCTAGAAAAGGCCGTCAAGGTATGAATGCTTTCAAACTTTGAATAATGCTATGGAAGTTACTATTCCAAAATCAAATTTACATGTACCCCAAATTGTTTGTCAGGTCTATTATTGATTGACATAAAAAGAAATCTTTGATTTTTATACCAAAATAACACATGAATAATCAAAATTATATATAAAAAAATGATGTTAAGAATTAAGATCAATTACCAAATGAAATGGAAGGTCAATCTCCTTTTAATACACTAAAAGCATCAATTTTTTATTAATGCTATCTGTGATGTGGGATCACTCGACCTATACCCTTGTAAATGGTAATTAAATGTAAAACTGATAAACATAACCTCCGATCGATATTGAATCAATTATGAAAAATTCTTTAAATTAAAATGAGAATTAACCAGTGAATAAATGCTTGTATTGCAAGATGTTTTGCATGGCATATTAAGATTTGAGATGATTTGAGAGGTAATGAATGTAGTCTGACTACAATCAGGTGGGATGAAGAAAAGGGTACAAGTCCTTTGTTCTGAGGAGTATTTTTCTTTCTCTCAAATCAAACAACTTTATGATGATTGATTGATGATATACAGTATAAAATGTACTTGAGGTTTGTATTATCTCCAGCACATAAATCATCATTAACTACATTTCTTTTCAGGTGATTTGATCAGATAGGCCGCCATTTTTGCTTAATGTTTATGATGAGATCTATTTATTCTTTTGATTTATTGCATATTCCAAAGTATAAATTTTTCTGTACTACATAAATGTCACTATCTTTTCTTTCTTCCATTAGATTGAAGTTTTGTCCATAAGTTTATAAAAAAAAACCCTTTGGCTTTTTTCTTCTTGTTTGAGGCGTACGTGACCATTGTCATGCTCTCATTACATACTCAGCTAGCTAGTCTGAACACTAAAGAGAGTAGAGCCTGAAACTTCTCTGTTTCTTTTATCAGTTATAGCTTTTTACTTTTGCTTTTTTTCCCTTTCTATGGGCTAGGTTTGACCAAAATCTTGTCATCTCATCAATGACTCATAATCGCATACCTTATTTTATAGGTTCACACCCCCAAATGATTATTTAAATTGTTCAGTTAATACTCAATAAAATATATATATATACTGTTTAATTAAATACTCGATGAGGTGTTACTAGAAGTGTCTACAACTTAACTGACCACAATTAACTCACTATTGTTAGTCGACTCAGTGTTTTTGTACTCGTAAAAATGTTTTGATCTGTGGATGAATATAAATTATAAAGAATCATAAATTAGAGTTGCAAGGCACATATCATATATTTCAAGGTTTGTAGTGAAAAGATTTAGTAAACATTGCCGGATTAGTGCCAACCCGACTTAGTGTCATAAGACTTGGTCTAGTAACATTGTAGGATTAGTATTCTTTCCCGCCCCTCTTCGGTCGGTAGTCTGCCATCCTCCTTTAGTAAGTTGGTCGCCAGGATATATCATAAATGAACAAAATATGAAACCATGTTGGTCAAATTATCTTATCATAATCAAGTTCACTTGATCTTACTTACAAATAAACTAAAAAACACCCATTCGTTATTTGTCTTAATAGAGCAGAATAATGGGGAAGGAAAGCTACAATTCAAAAGAAGTTGCTATTCTCTTAGTTAATAGATGTGGACATAATAACAAAAGCTACCATACGCATGCTGTTTAATTTCCTTTACTTCATTACTTTTTCCTATCTTTATTTTGAGAAAGCTGAGAAATTTGACTGCCTTCTTATCTGACGATCAATTATCTTGTTGCTTTTTGCATGGACTCGTTTATTGTTGCTGGCTTTTTACCAAATGTTCAAATCTACAGTTTACTTGGGTAAATTTTTATTTATTTATTTACTATTTATTTTTTACCTTGTTTGGAATCTTGAAAAACTAAGAAAGTTAATGGGGAAATCTATCATTTTGTTTTTTGGGTGGATATGACAAGGAAGATAAGGCAGCAAGGGCTTATGATCTGGCAGCTCTAAAATATTGGGGACCCACTGCTACTACAAACTTTCCAGTAATATACTTATATACCTACCCCCTTTATGATTATTTAGAATGTTTGATGCAATTGTCCTTGTCGTTCTGCATGGAAAGTTATGTGACCTTTGAACCAGAATTATGTTTAACATGGATACTGTTTATTTCCTCTCTTAGATTGCCAATTACTCCAAGGAGCTTGAAGACATGAAGATTATGACTAAGCAGGAATTTATAGCTTCGTTGAGAAGGTTTCCCTTTACCCTTATTGATATACTGGATTATTGCAGTTTTCGTTGGCTGAGAAAAAGTTCTCATGTTGTAGTTTGTTTAATTATTATGTAGGAAGAGTAGTGGCTTTTCGAGGGGGGCGTCTATTTATCGTGGTGTAACAAGGTATGCCTCGGTCTCTAACTGTACTTTTTGAGTTTGTTTGAGTTGTAATTGTGCCTTTGTGATTAAGATAGATTCTTACATGAGATCATCTCTTATAGGCATCACCAGCAAGGCCGATGGCAGGCACGTATCGGTCGAGTTGCTGGGAATAAGGACTTATATCTTGGGACTTTTGGTAATTTTTATACACCATGTATAAGTAACATTCATGTAGAAATCTTTAGCAAGATTTGTTGTGATTAATTTTTTAATTTTGATTGCATGTTGCAGCTACTGAAGAGGAAGCAGCAGAGGCGTACGACATTGCAGCGATAAAGTTCAGGGGAGTGAATGCAGTGACAAACTTCGAGATGAGTCGCTACGATGTTGAAGCAATCATGAAGAGCTCCCTCCCCATTGGCGGTGCGGCCAAGAAGTTAAAGCTCTCCCTTGAAGAAGATCAGAAGCCTTCATTGGCTACACTCCAGGCAGCATCTCAGAGCAGTGGCAGCAACAGTGCTTGCATCAGTTTCTCTGCGATCCAACCAGTTTCTGCCATCCCCTGTGGGCTGCCATATGATTCGACACCATACTACCACCACAACCTCTTCCAGCACTACAACCCAAGCAATAACAACAGCACAGGCGATACATCCGGGGGGCTCCCAACCATGACTTCACAGCTTCTTCAGCTGCCTGGCGAGTTTTACGTCTGGCCTCATCAGTCCTATTAGTGATTAGAGTCTTTCAACTCCTTTTGGAAATGTCAAGTCTGCTAACCATCTAACCTTCAAATTCTCTTATGTTTGACTTCTTATCTGACCCTGCACTAAGCGTTAGAAGTAGCTAACAATGGCGATGGCAGGGCTGAAAGATAGGATTATTATGAAGCTAAAAATATGGACTATTAGATTCTTCTATAGATAGAAGTTGGAATGTTGTAAGTAAGCTTCTCTTTCAGACAATTTAAATTTGGTTTAGATCATATGTATGTTTGATGGTCAGTTGGGAAAAGGAGCTCTCTTGTGGAAAAGTTTTGATTTCCCAGTTTTCATTTTGGGGAGTTGCTCCTCTTACCAAAGAACCTGTTGCTGAACTTGACATGCAATAATATTTAACATAGCGGAATTTCTCAAGTGTTTTGTACCAAGTACAGTACTACGTAGTAGATTGGATGGTATTTTATTATCACATGGTTAAGGTTCCATATTATTCAACATTCCTCCTCCTTTTATTTCACATAGTCAATAACCTCTTCAAAGATATTGAAATGTTAATGTATCGAAATTCTCAAATGCAATGGATCGTGTATTGACAAGAAAAATGAGAATGTAATCATTTCATCACCCAAAATGGGACAAGTTGTTTACATTTTTGTCATTACCAAAACAAAAATTGTTGACAAACTTGCCTATTCTACAGAAATATTGCAGTGCCATGAGACTCAAATTGCCTCAGGCATATAAGACTTGATAATACACTTGGGGAACATAAAGAAAGCTCCTACTTTGGTGCTTCTCTGCTAAAATTAGGCAGAATTAAAATCATGTGATTATCTTACTGCAGAATAGATGGTAACAAAATGAAGGGGCCCTATGTACAAATCAAATGATACATTTCAAAAGATTATTCAAGAAGGAGTTGCCTGTGGCGATTAAGATCGTTTAGATAAGACGTAGAAGTGTAGTCTTCTAAATCACAGGGGTCGACAGCCAATGACCTTTTTCCAATTGACTTTGTCTTCATGTCTGGATCATTTTCACCATTCAAAAATTGAGCAACCTACATATCCAAAATAAACCTTACAAATTAGTATTCCCACCTTTGATTCAACTAGACAGAGTAATGTTGAAGTGAAGCCATTTTAGCGTTTACAGTACAGGCCAAACCCCAGCCTCACTTGGCAAATAGGAGCCGTTTGTGAGGGGCTGGAAGAGAGTAGATTTTCCTTTGGAAAGAAAAGAGTATCGTAATGGCGAAAATAGCTGTTGATTTACGGTAGTTAGCGGGCCGTTACGATCAGAGGTGAGGCAATTTTGAAACTTTTTTTAGGGTTCGGAGCATTCCCCAATTTAGATTTTTGTCTTTTCTTTTATCTATGAGTTTATTTATCGTACCAAATCTTATAATAGAAAATAATCATCACCAGAAGTATATTAGATTACATAATATTTATTGAATAACATAATTTTATTCTTAGTAGGCTTGTGGTTGAGATTTTCGGTATATAAGAAAATCTTCAGCATGATTATAGCTAGTGGTAGGGCTTTGTAGCGATCTTGGTAGAGGGTTACTGCGGCGTGACGATGTCACTTTCCCGTTGAAGGGGAACTTATATAAATGCTTTGTGTACATTTTAATTTTGTAGCTTAAATTAAATTGTCAATCTTGTTGATTGTTTATGAAATTCTAGGAATGGATTTAGAGTCTTAAATCTGCTTAGTAATACTCATGATTATGAAAAATAAAACATGAGTTTATATGATTCGCTTGCCTTAGCCATGGTGGGGCGCATATTGGGAAGGTGGTGAATGCATGATGATGCGGTGAACATGAAACGCTCCATTTCTTCTTTGTCATAGGAGTCTGCAAGGAAGGGATCTGCTATTTCTTTGGCACTTTTGTTTTCAAGGTAAGGTTTCGCCTGTATTTAAAGTTCTACATTAGAAACAATCTACCTAGGAGAAACATCAAGAAGATCATTAAAGAACTGATCATAATTTTGTGGAACACATTGCAAATTGCAATGATATTGAAAGCACTGGAGAAGAGAGAAATATATCATCAAAATAAAACTTACGATTTTATAAGGCCAATGGAAATATTCGTGTGTTGCTTGAGCAATTTTGAGCGAGAATATTTCACGTATAGCAATCGCGTGCAACCAAGCATAAATATTAAATCTTATTAGTATAAGCAAATTAATCAAATATAAACATCAAACTATAATCAATATTTTTGTTTTACTCTAAAATGTCACAATAGAGCGATAAGCAGTTGATAATATAATTTGTCCGATAACTAATCCAAAAATAAAAGAACGATCAAAAATAGATCACGGTATTTGAAATTCTTTAAAAATTATTAATAGTTAAAAAATATATCAAGAGTTAAATTAAGAAGAAATATCATTAGCTTTCTTTGGGTGTTTCTTACTCAATATATTAATATTATGAGCTTTCATAAATAACCCAACAATAATATGCTTGTCGCAAGCGAATAAAAGTTGATATAAATTACGGTGTTGGGGATATGGTGTTGAAATTGTAAAATAATTTGTTATTTATAGAGACAAATAATATGTATAGCTACCAATGGTGAAATAATGAGACTAATGTAACTTCCAAATATTTTGTGAGTTATAATAACAATGATGTAAATACATAAATATAATTATTAATTTTAATTATTTAATTATCATTAATTTTTTTGTAATTAGCTCAAAGGTGGAATAGTGAGAGTCATGTAACTTTTAAGCATTTTAATGAGTTGTAATTACAATGAAGTAAAATATATATATATATATTATTATATTTCCTTGCGGCGATTCAAATAGAACTTTTTATGGATGTATTATATTATAAAAATATATACAGTCATATATTTTTGTTGAACCCCATATATAATAAAAAATGTATTTGTTGTTTTAACTAAAAGTTACAACAATTTTTTTTTTATTTTGTATCTTTCGAATGTTCTATATTCATCGTGCTTCTAATATTTAGCTTACATAAGAGTAAAGAAATTATAAAATTCATGTGACTTTGATGATGCCTTGTTAATTATACGTACGTGGATTTTATGTAATTTTGTGGTAGTAAATAATATTTTATTTATTATTTTATTAAAATATTTAGTATCTTTTGCTACAGAGTAAAATATTCACGTGCTCGTATGTTTAACTTGATCTTTAATTTACATAAAATTAAATAATGATAAAAATAATGTAAGCTACCATGATAATTTCTTAATTCGATTTAATCATTTACACAAAATTGAAAAAATGATAAATTCATGTAACTCCCGTGAAGCCTCCTTCTTAATTATATTTATCATTTACATAAAAATCCATTTCTCTCATGATCGCCTTGGATTACATTTAGTTCCTTACATAAAAGTGTGAAAAAATATTAAAATTCATGTAAATTCATGATCTTATTCTTAATTCTATTTAATCATTTACATAAAAATTGAAAAATGATCAAATTCTTGTAACTTTCGATAATACCTTCTTAATTTTATTTGAGTATTATATAAAAAATTCATATAACTCACATGATACCTTCTTGGTATGCCAGTAATTAAGCTGCTTAATTACATTTATTTTTTTCACATAAATATTGAAGAAATTATAAAATTCATGAAACTCCCATATAGTTCTTAAGTCTATTTAATCATTTTACATAAAAATCCATATAACTACCGCAGTAATTTCTTAATTTTATTTAATTCTTTACATAAAATTGAAGAAATATTAAAAGTGATGTAACCAGTAATCATGCCCAATTGTTAATCGTATGCATAAAAATTGAAGAAATGATCAAATTAAGTGACTAACAGATGATACGCCAATTTTATTTAATTATTATATAAAAATTAAGTATAGCTAAACGATACTTAATTCTAGCATGATAGATTCTTAATTACATTTGTTTTTACATAAGTGAAGAAATGTGCAAAATTACGTGTAAAAGCTTCAGCGATAGATTATTAATTCTACTTAATCATTTATATAAAAATTAAAAATTGAAAAATGATAAAATTCAAGTAACAAAGCGTCGCTTATTAATTATTTAATTAAAATAAATCATTGCGTACCTTGAAATTATGTAAATTCATTTGTAACATAAAAATTAAAGAAATGATAAACTTTATGTAATAATACATAACACACTTCTATTTAATCATTTTACACCAAAAATCATTGTAACTTCTGTTAGTGCATCTGCCAATTACATTTAATTAACATAAAATTGAAGAAATATTAAAATTCGTATAGCTTTCATGATAACTTGAGTATATTTAATCGTTCACATAAAATTGATGAAATAATCGAAATTAAGTATAGCTAGATAATCCATGCCAATTACATCGTGATATCTTACTTAATTACATTTATTTTTTACATAAAAATTTAAGAAATGTTAAATTTATATAGAATTCCATGATTAACTTCTTAATTCTATTTGTCGTTACATAAAATTGAAAAAAATGATAAAATTCAAATAACTCGCATGTACCTTAGTAATTCTATTTAATTCATCGTTGTTGCATCTTGAGAGTATGTAAGCTTACGTTTGTAGGGTATTTTAGTCTTAAAATGGAAAAATATTTATTTGATTAATGGCTTTTTAGAGGATTCTTAGTATTATATTACGTGTGTTACTTGCGTAGGCTTGATCTCGAGCGAAAAATTAGAAGATTTTTTGTCGTTTATTTTTTATTGAATTAGCTGGAAGAAGAAAAAAGGTGCTTCGATAGATTAAGGATTCATAAAATATAAAATAATATGAATTTCAAATAATATAAATTATATTGCTAAAGTTGGTATGATCTAAATTCTCACTTGAAATATATACATACCCGTCTAGATTTTACAATTTTCTCTTTGTATAATGCAAGAAGAGCGGTCTATTAGATTTAATTATGTAGCTAATAGTAGGGTCATTTATTATTGGTGTTAGATGGCGATTAGAAAAATAAAAAGTAGTTGTGATTGTTATATATTTTTATAGAATAATTCTTTAGATTGATATTTATTAATAAATAATTATAAATATCGATACATTTATTCTTATCATATTTTATGAAGAAGATAGAGAGTCTTTATTAATAAGAAAATAAAAAATCATATTATATCTATATTTACTTTTCTCATGTTATATAACAAAGACATAAATATATTAACAAATTAATAGTGAATTTCTCAAAATAATTTTATCATGTACTTGTGCTTGGTAAAGGATAATGTTTAATTTGATCACTTATACATAGTTTTTATAAAATAAATGTATAATTTTGATAGATATGATCCAAATAATGAAATGATATTTTGAGAAATTAACTAAAATTATTAATGGTTGGACATATAGGAAGAGTTAAATTAAAAGAAATACCATGGAAAACTTTAACTGGATATTTAGCATTGACCTCTTGACTTGTTATTAGTTTTGACAAATTCGAATTTATATAGATTTCATAAGTAGTCCAACAAAATATAAATATTAGAAAACTAATAAATAAAGTTAATATAAAATTTTACGGTGTTAGGGGGTATGATGTTGAAAGTGTCACGTCTAGTATAAAAGCTTGATAGTTTATTTATAAGAACAAATAAGATGTAACTCTCAAATGATGAAATAATGAGGTAATGTAAGCTTTTGAGTATTTTTATGAGTTATATTACAATGATGAAATACATAAATATAATTATTAATTTTAATTATTTAATTATCATAGTTTAGTGTAATTAACTCAAAAGTCGGAATAGTAGAGAGTCATGTAACTTTTAAACATTTTAATGAGTTATAATTCTGATAATAGTAATGAAATCCATAAATACATTATTTTATTTCATTGCACACATTAATGTCACATTATTTCATTGTATCGATTCAAATCGAAATTGTTATGGAGGAATTATATTATAAATTTTATTTAAGTCATATCTTTTATTCTAATATACATGATCAAACATTTATAGTTCAACTTAAATATTTACAACATAAAAATCATTTGCATCTTTCGAGATGTTATGTTAAGTATGTGCTTGATATTTAGTTTACTAAAAATTAAAGAAATTAAAAAATTCATGTAACTCGATAATGCTTCTTAATTTTATTTAACCATTTACATAAGGATTAAAAAGCGATAAAATTCGTATATCTCACTATGATAAGCTTGAATTCTATTTAATTCATCATAAACATTGATCGAGGCGAGTCGAAAGAATAGAATGTGTATTTGAGAAAATTACGAAAATTATTAATGGTTGGAGATATAAGAAGTTAGATTCCAAAAGAAAATAGCATATGAAAGCTTTCTTTGGGTGCTTAACTACTTCAGCATAAATTATATGGTATGGGAGTCAAATTAATAGAGGGCCATAAATTGTCCAATTACATTATAAGAAAATGAATAAAGTTAATATCATTCTAAAATGGTGAAATAAAGAGGTATGTAACTTTCAAGTATTTTAATGAATTATAATTCTGAATGATGTAAGTACATAAATACAATTATTAATACTAATTAATTATCATTAATATTTTTAAAATTAGCTCAAAAGTTGGAACAATAAGAGTTGTGTAACTTTTAAGTATTTTAATCATTTATAATTACAATGAAGTAAATTCATAAATACATTATATTTTATTTCACTGTAGACATTATTGTATTTCATTGTATCGATTCAAATATAAATTGTATGGAGGTATTATATTATAAAAATTTATGGAGGTATTCAAATAAAAATTGTATGGAGGTATTACATTATAAAAATTTATGTAGTCATATCATTTGTTATTCTAATGTCCATACTCAACATGTATAGTAGTTCAACTTAAAAGTTAAAACATAGAGAAATATTTGTTTTCTCCGATGTTCTATATACATATTCATATGTGTTCTAATATTTAGTTTATCTAAAAATTAAAGAAATTATAGAAGTCATGTGACTTCGATTAAACCTTGTTTATTCTATTTAATCCTTTACATAAAATTAAAGAAATAAAAATTCATCACTCACGATGTCTTAATTTATATTTAATCCTTTTACAAAAATATTTAATTCTTTACATAAATATTAAATAATTAATAAAATTCATTCATCATTATTGCATTTGTAACCATCAATCGATTTAATGAGTTATAATTATTATGAATTAAAATATAAATATAATTTTATACTTGCTCCCCGAGTTGTAGAAAACAATGAGTCCACGTAACTTTCAATCAAATTAATAATTTATAATCATCATAAATAAAATATATTAATATAATTATTTATTTTAAATAAAAAATAACTTCATTTGTAAGGGTATTTTTGTGCCCCATGAAAAATGGAAGAAAGCAGCGTTATGTGATCATGGCTTTTTAGAAGGTATATAGATATAGATCTACATGAATGCATGAAATTATGCTCCTCAAAGTAAGCACAAATAAGATATCCATGCTAGATTTTCATCTTGCAGAACTATGGCTAAAACCCCTGTTGAGCTTTGAACTCAAATGATCACGGTCAGATAACATACCCATATTGCAAGACTTTGATTATCTGAACTAACTGCTCGTTGACCGGTTATAAGCTCCAGTAACAGAACACCAAAGGCGAACACATCTGTCTTCTCATGGACAATCCCGTGCATAAAATACTCTGGAGCCATATAGCTGGACAACTGCGGCGTTACAAGCTAGGAAAGAGCTGCAGTATTTGAAAAAGAGATAAAATGAGAGGAAAACCACCTTACCCAAAAGTGCCTTCAATTGGAGAAACCACATGATGAGCAAATTTCTCAGGAAGCCACTTTGAGAGTCCAAAGTCAGATATCTGCAGAACAAATCACCGTACTTAGGTAGGTGTTTCATACTAATTGGAAATAACAAGCTTATTAAAATATTAAAAGGGTTACAAAAACCTGAGGTTCATAATCTTCAGTGAGTAAAATATTTGAAGAGGTGATATCTCTATGGACTATGCGTCTGTGGCATTCATAATGGAGATATTGTAATCCTTCAGCTACCCCCACAGCCACTTTATACCTTGTTTTCCAATCCAAAGGTTTTCCTTCACCTGAAACATTAAATTCATCTTCCTCAATTTTTGAAATCATATTTTAACTATATTACCATAGAATGAATTGCATCGTATTAAATATTGAATCAAGTTGATTACACACCCATGTGTAGTGTAACACCCTCTTAAAACTGAGCTGAAAATCTAGTGTAACATCCTCTTAAACTTAATCAATTAGCAAATAGAGTCAAGCTTGCTCAGCTCACTAATGGTCTACACATCAGAACAAGATTGTCTAGCCAAATCCTCTTAAAACTGAGCTGAAATCCAATGAAGACCACTGGTTGCATGACTAGTGAAAAATTGAGCTACTTCAGCAGCGATCGAGTGTGTCGAACCAGTCAAAACACTTTATCCGCATTCAAATATCCAAACACAATAAAACAACGGACGATGTATAAAGATTGTTTCTGGAGTTCGGTGCAATCGCTGCGTGCAGGCGGTGACTAGAGAGAAACTAAAGTATTCTTGAAATTATTATAGGGTCTTATACAAGCGATACGTTTAGCGTCCCTTGCTAACTAACGCTTCAACTTGAGCTTACAGGTAGGATCATACTATCTATGTTACTAAAATTGTCGATCTTATCGTCTTTCGGCGTAATCCTGATCTCCAAGAAAACAACTTCGATGATTGTCGCTGACAGGCGAGTTGTAACGGCAAATGCATTAGTTAGAAAAGTAGTGATCTTGCTTGGCGCTTGACTACACTACACAGTATGTTTTTACACCAAGAATGCTCTACGAATAATAAAATATGTTTCGGTGGTGTACGTTCTCGGTCGGCCGATTAACATATAGTGTAGATTAGCATGGGGTTTCGTGGCTTCATTTATGGTAAGATGTTTGATATGAAATCCACCGCTTCCAAGCATGCGAGGCCACTTACATAACTTGACACTTGCGCTTAATAAAACGTTAACGTCGTAGAAATATCTTGGCCGAGATCTCACAAGATTGGCAAATCTGGAAAATCTCGCGGCCCGATAAATGCAAGACATCCGAAAAACCCTACGTCCTTGTTTTGACACTTAGCGTCGATGTTAAATGCGGCGTGTCGTAATGTCTGGCGATTAAGCGACAACATGATGCTTCGTAGAAACTCAAGCCAATTATCTAGCATCAACAACTAGCGTCATCGTTATATTTCAATTTAACTAGCGAGTCTAGCCAAATCCAGCTTGGCAGGTATGTACATCTAGACTATGATCGTCACTAATCTAGCTACTAGCCAATGATGCACCAGACCTATCATCGGGCATATAGACATTATCAGGCTCGATAAAACTCTTGTACAAAGTTACAAACTACTCCGTGAAATGCCCAAGGTAAACAATTGAATGTATGATAAATTTTGTGAAATCAGAAATGTACCGTGTAATGCAGTCGCCAAGCTGCCACGATGTGAAAAGAGTAAGACAAGATGCAAGCCTCCGCAAGTGCTGAAACCAATTAATCGAGCAGTGTTTGGGTGGTTTATGTGTGCAATGGTTCCAAGTTCTGACAAGAATCCATTGACTCTTCATCATTTTCTCTGCCTTTGGCCATCTTCTTCACTGCGACTATATGACCATTTGGCAAGCATCCTCTGTAAACCTTAGCATGTCCTCCTTCTCCAACAAGATTATCTATCAAAATAATTCTTCAATCAATCAACAGTTACTAATATCAAATTAATGCACTGATCAAATATTGAGTTACAGAAATCGAAATGCATGGAGGATCTTGATGAAAGGAAATAGAATAACACCGATAATATAGGTCCCGGGATAACGACCTGGTCCAAAGTTAATCATAAAGCTTATTATCCTGCAATTTGGATTTTATGCTTCATTTAAATTTAGTTAGAATGGATTTTTGCTTCAAACTCGTACTACTCATGGGCATAATAATTGAAGCTCTAGCCAGTGCAAAGTTGATGATCGAAGAACAGAAAATTCAATAACCACTAAAGCTGTCAGTTCACAATCTTGGTTTAAGTCTCATAGAAATCTATTGTTTTATGCATTCATAGTCTCATACCAATCACTGCCTAAATCAAGTACAATTTATGTAATGTGCAGACGGTAGAAAATATATGATAATATAACAAGTAAAAAGTTACATGGAATAAATGATAGAACTGAAAAGAAAGTAAATGACTCGTTATTTATGAACATAAAAAAGAAAGTATGTAATTAAAGACCAGATATCCGAATTTCCAAGTTGATTCTAGGCAGTTATGACATATCATTCAGCATTTCTGTCATAGATAAGTTAAATTTTGATGTGTCAAATCATCTTGACTACAACTACCCTACAGGTGACTTAAAGATGGTGATCTATTTACTGTTTTGTGTTGCCAACTTAAGGGAACATGGAAGTAATGTTAATTTGGTCAGATGTCTAATGATACAAGTGAAGAAGTGGACATCATTTGTTTGCATGCGACTCCACTACCATGGCGGGTTTTGAAAAATCAAGAACTCAGTCAAAAAGTTGGCAAGCATCGTAACACTAACTTTGCATCAAAGTCATGCCGATCCTGCCTGGGAGGGAGGGGGGGTGGTTAATACTCATATGTACCCTTGTGTCAACAAGGATGCTGTTTCCGAACTGACCAAGGATGAACTGAAACACTATTACAAGACAACAATTTAAATTTTGTGGCCAGGCATGAGCTGAAGAAGCACAATCGACATTTTCTCATTCATTTCTCTATAATCAACGTACTACATTCGAAGTTAAACATTAAGAATACAATTGTATACACCCCCAACTATTGATTAAAGGCCAAATTTCCGCATGGACTTCTGAAATATGCAATTTGCCCCCTAAGATTTTTTTGTATTAAGTTAAAGTGAGATGTAGTTAGTATTAAGTTGCAAACATGTATTAATCCAAATATAAAAATCAATCCAAATCACATAAATCAATCCAAAAACCTTGCAAACATAAAATTTATGGCGATTAGGCGGAACCAGGATTTTGTATGAGACTGCTCCCATGACCCCGGTTTCTTCCACTGCTTGTAAGAACATCATACCAGGACTGAAATTATCAGTAGCATCCACAAGTTCTTGGTAGCTAAAATTCCTCCAAGAAGGCTTAGGACTCTCAAATTCACCACAATCAATAGTCTCCTCTGCACTTTTATTCCTCCCTAACTTCTTCTTCAACTGCTTCTTTGAAAACTCATACCCCCCTAAAAATGGGATTGTTGGAAACTTTTTTACAGACTTTTTCTTCACCTGATCCACCAAACTCCTCCATACCAATCCATTATTATCTCCAATCATCCCCAATGCTGATGCAAATTTATGTTGTGCAATTGCTTTCTCTTGTGGAGGTGAACAACCAGAACCACCAAAACTGCATGTAGTACAATCAGAAGAGCCTGAAAATGCTAAAGGGGTCTCAAGAACACCCTTTGGTGATGATTTCACATTATTTTCCTCTCCCCTGTTTTTCTCCCCTGCAAAAACAAAATTAAAAATCCAATCTTTTTTCAATTACAAAACATGGGTTTTGATTATTATGGCATAATTTATTGAAATGTGAGATAATTAAGATATTTATGAATTATGAAGCATACCTTTAATGGCCATGACTATATATTATTTGAAGTTTTAAATGCAAATTAATAGCTTCCAAAATTTGTTATGTGTGTTAAATTAATAAATGATGAGTTGCATGAAAGCATGGTGGATTTGCATTATAATAATTGATTACATGATGCTTCTCTAGAAAGAGAGAAACAGAGAGATAAAAGAAGAAAACAGGGAAATGGTATATCTTCAACAACTTATTATTCTTTGGAGAGATTGAGGTCTAATTCAACTTATATTTATACCCTTCTCAGTTCAATATTTTTTTAATTCAATTTTTTATTTTACCTCAACGGTGTTATTTATTTATTTGGTTGTTGTATGTCTTGATTTTGCGCAATGCGAATTATTTTATTATTTTATAATAAAATTATAATGAAAAAAAATTAAAAAAACTTAAAAAGAAATAAGATGAAAAAATTCTTGTGGAGAGAAAATAAGATGGAATTTGTAAAAGCAAGCTTTTTATTTTACTGCGATAATTCACGGAGTATTATGTAGTAGATAATATTTATAGTAGTAGTTTATGGAGAATTTATCTTTGTTAGGCGGATTACCTTGAGAAATTCTTATGAAAATTAAAATAAAATAAAATTTATCGAAAGGGTAAAAAGAAATCATTAATTTGGGCTTGACTTTATAACTTAATAGAAATTTCAGCCGCGTTATATATAGTATAGATCTTCCAAATATTTATTGAAAAAGATTTATAATTTTAATATGTTACATATTTATAATAACACGTCTCCATAACTTATGATAAGTTAAAATAATTATACAAAAGAAATGTTTTTAACATAAAAATTAGAAGATTTCAAATCAATTGAATTATCTAATGGTAAAATGTGGAATTACATGATCTTGAAAGGATAAATCAAGATTCGTTAGGTTCAATATTATAATAAAACAGTAATAAAACGCATAATTAATAGAACCAAAATGTGCAAAGAAACATTTAAAAGAAAACTGAATGAAACCAAAACAATAGTACATGTCGAAAGCTGAAAAGGAAGAAACCTTTGTCCGAAACCTCAATGGCTAAACCTCTGCTTATACGTGGTCTCAGGAGACTCTCATTTCTTTCCCTACTCAATTCTTCCTCATCAACCACACTCTCCTCTCTATCATCATCTATCAGGTGTAGTATACTAAATTCTTGGTTTGATTTATTGTCCAATTTGATATTTATGTTGAAAGTTGGAACCTTTTTATGATATTTTGAGTATTTGATTTTGAATTTGAGTTGGGGTAGTTTAAATTCAAGAACATGGTCCATAATTGATGAATTAGACCCAAAATCTAATTTGGTTTGTGTAAAAATATTTTTGGCTGATAAAATTTAAGCTGAGAAATAAGTTTAGTTGAACTCTGTAAGATTTCATTTTTTGGAGTGTGGTGGTAGCTATAGTGAGTGTGGAGTTGGAGGGTATACAATAAGACAAGGGTTTGGTTTCATGACTTTGTTTTGACATGCTTATTGATTGGTAACTAATATTTGGATATGAAGAAGATGTAGGAAAGTTGTTTGCTTTTATTTGAGATAGTTGAGCTTGATGAGATAGAGTGGTTTGATTTTGCACAATGGATTCGGATGTAGATGTTTCCGATGATTTTATTACTCTAGTTGTGAAGAATGGCACTCGTTATAGAGCGTAAAGGGAAATCAAATCTATAAATAGTTGGTCAATTTGGAATTCTATCATTATTGTCCTTGGATACATAGTTGACGAGTTGTTGTCACAAGGGTAAGTATGTGTACAATCCAACCCTCTTTAGAGGCATTGGGGCATGTTGTTTGTGTACCTTAGTTTATATGACTTTCGTCTGAAGCATCAGTCATCATTTTGCATGACAAACAAGCTTGGTTGTCGTTTATTTCACATCCTCCCTAAGACCCTAACCCTCATTTCTCAGTCTATATGGGTATGTATGTGTTCATTCTCTAACATGAAGTTCATGGTACAGTAATTGTATGATTCCTAAGATATTTGGAATGTGCTTTTAGGTCTGTTGATCATAACCCACTTAGTATTTCCCCTAGCACGAGATCGTCAGAAGTAATTTCGTTCAAAAATGCAACCAATGCTTCATTTGATAATGTAAGAAACTTCAGCAGCCATGGTTCTGTGAGCTTTGTAATTTCCCCAGAGGGCAAACCTAAGTTTGAGACTCAGGAAACTGAGCCTCCGAAAAAAGAAAAATGGTTGACGAAGAAGCGGTTAAAGATCAAGAGGAAAAAAGAAAAGAAGAAAAGAAAAGATGCTAATACGCGAGACCCCAGAAGACTTTCTGTCAAAAGTAAAAGGAAACAGAAGTTTCCAAGTGCTGAGGAAAGAATCAAGGACAAGCTTGAAAGAGTACGCTCCATTCTCTTATTAATTCTAGACTTTTATATTGGAACAATATTTTTTTATTTAAGCAATTTGTAGGTGCATTGGTGTTGCTCATTGTGACATTTTTTTGTTCTAGTCCATATATCTAGTAACAATTTTTTTTTAAAGGATGATATTATTACATTGACCTTGTGGTAATCAAGTTGTGTCACTAAACCCACTATTTTCAATTGTACAGGCAAAAATGAAAGAAGCCTCTTTATTAGAGCGATTAAAACGTTACGAAGTTCCCCAAGTTCAGGGGCCTATTGTTAAGCCTCATGAATTAACAGGTGAAGAACGATTCTACATCAAGAAAATGGCCCAAAAGAAGTCCAATTATGTACCAATTGGCAGAAGAGGAATATTTGGCGGAGTAATTCTTAATATGCATTTGCATTGGAAGAAGCATGAAACAGTTAAGGTCATTTGCAAGCCTTGCAAGCCTGGTCAGTTGCAGGAATACGCAAATGATATTGCCAGATTAAGTGGTGGATTTCCCATACAACTGATTGGCAAGGATACAATAGTTTTCTACCGCGGAAAAGATTATGAGCAGCCGGAAATTATGTCTCCTATTGACACATTGTCGAAGAAAAAGGTGGGTGTTTTAATAGTGCTTCGTAAATACTCCGTCTAAATTAATTTCAACTTCGTTTACCTTGAACTGAGCTCCTATCTCAAAATTAATTTTAGTCTTGCTAAATGATTGAAGTCATTCAATAGTTGAAATTGTGAGAGAATATTGAACTTTGTTGTGGGAGAATCATACACCATTTAATATTCAACAGTAATCTTCTTGGTGGTATATTTTCTGCTCTTATGTGATAATATTAAGTGGTGTTGTATGATTTGTAGTTCCAAGTGTTCAATCATATATTTCCTGGATAATTACATTGTTAATCTAGTCCTTCCTAATTCCTAATATTTGATCTCTGATGTGTCCGTCAAGTTTCTATATTTCGTGATGAACTGTATTCAAATTTGTAGGTATAAGTTTTACTGTCCAACTTTGTGTCCATGATGAGAACTCTCAAGGAATGCAGTTTTTTGTTGTTTCATATAGCTTGCTGTTCTCCTTCTTGTTGATAACTAGTAATTGGATATGTCTTATCGTCTTTCAGGCGTTGGAAAAATCCAAGTATGAACAATCTCTAGAGTCTGTGAAACGCTTCATTGAAATGGCAGAGAAAGAACTGGAGCTTTACTACAGACATGTGGCGCTTTATGGAGACCCAAATGATCGTAACCCACATGCAATTCTTGAACAGTCAACCGGCTCAAGAGCTCGGAAAAGGCTGAAGCATTCCTCTTCTGCTGATGAAAGGTCCCAACTTCTTCCTTCAACTGAAAATACCGCCTTAACATGCCAAGATGCCTCTGAAGTTTGTAATTGTGACGAGAATGAAAATCACCTGTAATATCATTCAATTGTTTTCACACCTTGCCTCCTTGGTCTGCTTTTATATGTATTCTGCTTCCAGATGCTCTAAATGATGGGTGATACACGGGTCATACTTTTTCCAAGGCACGACCGTACATGGCACCCGTTCGTGCCTATTTTCCCCTTACTAAAACAACGCGAACGGTTGCTGTGCATTTGAACAGGGGGCAACAAAATAATTTCCAAAGCCTTGTGCCTTGGAAATAGTTTTCACAGTGATACACTCTTCAGTCTCCAATTGTTGAAGACTCGGTAAGTTACCCATCATTTTCAAGTCATTTGATGTTACGGTATTTATTACAACCGCAGAAGAGTACTGAATCTGCATCTGTATATGCCACACGAAGAAGTCAAGAGTTTTTTCCATTGCAATTTTGTTCTTGAAATCTAGAATGAGGAGAACGAGTAAGCAACTCAAAGAATGAGCAACGCATATTTGTTTTATGTAAATAAACTAGGTTAGCATGCAGCCGGCTTCTATGACCATGACCCCTTAGTTAATAACGCCTATTTTTTTCGACTTCTCCAAGTCAATCCATCCCCTTTTACATTTAATATATACCCTCTCTCTATATATTCATTAATCAATAGTTTCAAAATAATCCCAACTACTTTTCTTTCCTCCTTTGGCTACAAATGGGGAATGCAATCTCTCCTAGTTGCTTACAACCTCAAGTTGCATACATAAAATTGTATTGTTATGATGAAACCACAAGAATACTTCATGGAAAACGCTTAGTTGCAGAGGTCATGTTTGAGTTTCCGGATAGCATGGTTTGCCATGCGGACTCGTTCTTCATCGGTTGTCCTCTCCCATCGCTTACATTCGATGAACAACTTATCAACGGGGAGAGATACTTCATTCTCCCCATTGATAGTTTTCCACCAGATTGCCCCCTCTCAGCTTCATCATTGGTTGCTTGACTAGCGCTCCCAACATTAATTTTAGTACTTACCAGCCTTTTGAATTTTTGAAAGGCATAGATGGGAATAATATGATCAAAGTGTCTCCGGATTTTATTATTAAGCTTATGTCAAGAGGGAAGGATAACACAGAAGATCGATTTTCCAAGGGTAATTATGATAACCTTTGTAGCACCCCAGAGTTAAAGAAGCATTATGATCATCTGGTTGGATCTAGAGGACAAGTATGGTCACCTAGGCTTGAGACTATATTGGAATCTAAATCAAGATCATCACCTTGGCTATGTATTGTGGTGGATAGTGGAGAGAAATGGAAACCAATAGTTTGCCTATTTTTGGGGTAATGATTATCTAAATGTACTTTACATTTATGACATTGTAGAGCATACATAAATGCATAACATTTGAACTCAAACTTTAATGAGTTGGTGGTAATACACTTGCAACAAACTAACTTTAAGGGTATTATTTGGCTTTGTAGCAAGAAAATTGTTCCAAGTAAACTTAGATGAGTTTCACTTCTTCTGAAAGTTTAACTTACTGATAAAAATTGCAAATAGACTAGCAAAAACAATCGGGTACATCAACAAAATAACAGCTACAAGAGGCAGTTGATCATGGTGATATCCATAATAGTCTTTGAGAAAAGATGCTATCGTTTTCGTCTCCCCAAAAACCATAATCTCCTTTTCTATATCTCCATATTGGGAGGTAAACATACCATTTAGAGTCCAAGACGTTGGCGTCAAGTAGTAGAGCCATATCCACCATTTCGGTATATGCGGCAACATTGAACAACATTTTGTCAGCTTTATCAGCACAAATGGATCATGTGTATACAAAACTGCCATGGTTACTTAAATATCAAGATTCAAGAGTAATCTGCAACAAGAGATCTATTCACTTTATTCCATGTTTATCATGCAAGACTGATGAAAGGTATATGCGGCTTAGGGATAATAAATCCTGAAAATAGATGAAATATGGAGTAGAAGAAGAACTGTAGAATAGCAGCAACTGTAAGGCTTGGGGTCATCGAGATCATCAGCATTCCAAGAGAGTTGAAGCACAGCAACGAACAAAACATGGAATAAAAGTACCAGAAGACCTTATAAACTGACCAATAAAATCCAATCATCGGATAAGTGATGACTGTATATACTAGTGTTGCAACAAAGATATACGGGACTTCTATCGTGACCTACATTCAAACAAACATCTGCATCCCTTAAAAACCTACAGAAGGTGAAGAGAGAAAGAGATAATGCATCATCTAACATATCCAACTATTCAATACCTGTGCAGCAGCATAGGCCCACGAAGAGTACATTCCTGCATATCTCTCTCGATACATAACAGTCCTCTCTGTGCTGATATATGAAAGAATTGAGCTGGCATTGTTTGTGCCGCAGAAGATTATTATAATGTACATTCCACCAAGAACATTGAACGCTGTCTGTTGATTGATTCTGCCAATTGAGAAATGAAAAACCAAATTTATGGTCTCGAAAATCCCTATCAGTGATTTCCTTCATATCCTCAAGACTAAAGCTAAATTAAAGCAGAAGATGAAGGCTTTTCTCGTTGCCTGCATATTTGCAGGTTCTCCATATTTCACTATCGTGAAAGAAACCTAAAAATCAACTTGATAGGTTAAATGATTGCTGAAGTTCTAAATGCTTGGTTAAATTCTGGTATTTTATTTATGGGACATTTTGTGAGGTTGCAAGGATCCAGTTATGCAGCAAAATGAACCTTCATGTAAATAGAGAATAAGTTTGTATGATCCTAGTATCTTGGCTTGCTCTAATATAAATAGCATACTATTCTCACCAACTTATATATATTCAAATAATTTTCATAGTTGAAACTATAAAAGGGAACTTACATGTTCTTTCCCTGATCCCAGAAAAGCAAGCCAAAAAGCAACGATGAGATAAAAATGTAAATGAGACGCCATAAGTTGAATGAAGGACTTCTCCAGTAGGACCAGTGTTGCTTCCACAGGCAGGCCTTAAATTGCCCCCAACCACTCTCGGGATAACGTGTTGGAAAATTCAAGTCTCCTGAACCTTCGTTTGGAGTACTCAATGTTTTAACTAACTCTTCATTACTCCTGGAAACAGCGCAAAGAAACATGTGATACATACTGACCATTAGCTACTGCAATGCAATTCTAATTTATGATAATATGCATATAACAGATCAAGAGTATTTGGAAGAAAAAAAAAATCATATAAAAGAAATATGCTTATTTGTCCATATCAGTAATTCATACAAAAAACAATCTAATCAGTCTATATGAGTTCAATGGTTAACTTGAGCAGAAATGAATAACATGTGAATATGAAAGGTGTAATGCTCAATCTATCTTCTGGGGTATAAATGATAACTGCTAAACCTAATGATTTGATTCTCTTACCCACGGCACATCTAATTATCACCCTAGTGCAGGCTAGAACTGGCAATATAAGCTCGGAATATTATGAAGTTGTACTCACCTAAACAGGGAAGAACTATTGAATATTTGAGCAAAGTCTAAACCAAGTTCGTTTTCTGAGGATATAGAAGTGACTTCTAACATCCATGTTGCAGGGTTATAATTGTCTCTGATTTTGGGCACGCCTGAGATACTCTCAAATAGAATAAATAATGACTTTGGGCCTCAGATATTGCTTCTGATGGCAATAGTATATCCTAGATGAGCAAAAGTGGGAAAATAAGCCAAAGCTACTCACTACGATAGAGCCTAACCTCAAAATATTCGATGACTTTAGCGGAATGATGCCCCAGTGGTCCACAGTAGATCAAACGCCCACCAGTTTTTAAGAGAATTAACTGCACCAAGCATACTATTAACTTACATCAGCATGTGGTAGCAAAAGTATATCAATTCAAGTCAGTTTATTTGTATAAGAACCCATTTACCAAGAGAAGATCCTGCTCAATCTAATCAACAAAACACTTGCACAAACGTGCTGAGACAAAATATAAGTGGATCCAAAATAAAAAGTTCGATAAAAAGTTAAAGAAAGTTAATATTTGATCTTACATTTGGGTAATAAATGATTCATTGGTCATCTCATCATCTGAGGTTGATAGGCCTCACTTGCTTAGTACCTATCAAAATGTGTACTACACCACACCTAATTTCGAGAACAGAACTGAAGAAACATGCTTTTGTTTATTTTACCAGTATCCAATTGAATAGTTATTGCAAATTAAGGATGTTGGTAATGAAGTTGGAGAAGTATTAAGGTATGAGAGAGAATCCACCTTAATTTAACTAATTAACTTAGAGAAACTTGGCACACCAACTTTGGTTAGCCAGTTTAGTCATCACCATCATGCAGAAGGAGACCATTTTCTAAGATCTTCAAGTGTATAATTTGTACCTCATCAAATGACTCAAAGATATTGATACTTGGCTGGTGAATAGTGCATACAATTGTTCTCCCTGTGTCAACCACATTTTTCACAACATGCATGACTATAGAAGCTGCTCTTGCATCCAGTCCGGTGGTAGGTTCATCCATAAATATGATCGATGGGTTAGAAACGAGCTCAACAGCAATTGTGAGCCGCTTCCGTTGTTCAGTTGTTAATCCACTTACTCCAGGACTGCCAACCAACATGTCTTTGATTTCATCAAGTTCAATAGTCTCCAGTACTTCTTTCACAAAGTCCTACAGCTTCCTCCCTAATTAGCTACACTGAAACTAAAAGTGGAAGATGGATATGGAAAATTACAGAAGGGCATAAGTCCTACATGTTTTGTTTCTGAATCAATTTGAGGATCTAGACGTAACCAAGCAGAAAAGATGAGTGATTCTTCGACAGTTATCTGAGGAGAATGCACATCAGTTTGTTCACAGTATCCAGAAACCCGAGCAAATGTCTTTTGCACTTTTGAATAACCTCCAATCCTGATATTGCCTTCCACTTTTCCACTAGTTTTTCTACCAGAAAGAACATCAAGAAGTGTTGTTTTTCCAGCTCCACTGACTCCCATAAGCGCTGTCAACACTCCAGGTCTTAAAGCTCCAGTTATGTCACAAAGGAGTTGAAGCTTTTTTTGGACATAACCATGCTCCATCATTGCCTGCAAGCATATGAAAAAGAGAAGAAGCTGTCTATAATGTTGCATACATGCTATTATAAGGAAAAGGGGAAAATGTCCTTTGATTGCCGCTGGAGTGGTTACATAATAGCAAATATTTTCGAACACGACAGTCAGTGGTTCAAATGGCAAAACCATTTTCCCTACATATGAAACAACAGTACTTTTAAACAATATAAATAGGAAAGGAACAGACTACACTAAACTTGAGATAAATAACAAACCTCTGAAATGTCCGTCATTGGTAGTATCAAGCGACATGGGAAACATTACAGAAGTATCAGCTGGGTCAACAGTTTTACTTCTTCCTTGTATTTGAGAGAGCTTATCGCTTGAAATAATGTGAAGAGAACCGGGAGCTAAACTCATTTCGAATCTTAAATAGTTAATATGCAAACCATTCATTTCATCTTCATATCTTTTAACATCTCATAAAGAACTTACAATTAAGGAAACCAAGAGCCAGAGTGAATCCAGCATTGAAAAGAAATGCAAACCCAAATAATGCAGCAACACAGGGCCAAAATAGATGTCCCTGGTAATCAAGGCCACGGCTTTGAAGCGTTTGGTGTCCAACTGTTGTGTTTGACGGCAACACCTAAAAAAACAAGTTGAACTACGCACTAAATCAGTCTCTATGGTTGCAAAAAAAGAGTAAATCCGTGTCATGTTTTAAGAAGATCCAAGCTCAAAGTTTGAAAGATGAGATCAATCTGAGAAGTTTTTAACTAGGATTATTAACATTGTTCGGCAAGAGAAGAAAATATGTATACATTTTCTACCAATATGCATTGATTATATATCATATTTCGCATGTACACGGATAATTAGAAAATTTAGTCACTGCTGCTATTTTGTCGGCTGTCCTTGCTCCGATATTGGAATTAGAGCAAGACACCACAATTGTAGAAAAACGAGAAGGCCAGTAGTCATCAATAGCTTTAGGCCTCCAGTAGACTATGTTCTTTTAAAGACATAACATACCTTTTGCCAACGTGGAGCTAGAAATTCATTGATAGCGAGGCCAACCTCACCATATGTCATTGGAGAAACCCAGAATCCCCATTTTAACCAAACTGGCATGGATGCTGCAAGCAATAACAGAACCTATGCTTTCATGTTCATAATCTGTTTATTGTAAAGCTTCCACGACTGTAACTTACGTTTTGAAATAATAGATCCACTAAAAAGTATGATAAATATGTTTATCAAGCCACCAGCTGCTGCAGATGCAACGATGGTCCGGCATAAAGAAGCGATGAAGCGAAACAAGGATATGGATAACATGTTCACTGCAAATAATAGGATTAACTGACGGAAGAACCTGAAAAGAACAAGTAACCGATTGTTTATAACCTAGTAAACTCTATCAAATACATGTTTAGTACTTAAGCCTCATTGTATGCAGCCAAAACTCAGTACCTATGATAGACCAGATAATTGTGACTTCAACTAAACATAGAATCAGAGATAACTTACCTGCCTGCCTCAGGACTAAACCCAATGACATAATAAGTAAGAGATGTCCAAACAGTAGCTTTCAACAATGAGAGAGGGATTGTGGTAATGACAGCTGGGACTGCATATGCCCAGGACGGGTAAAAGTAGAGCTCCCTTTGCTTGTAGAACACCGCCAGCCTTGAGATAGTCATTGACAGCTCTGGGAATCCATCAATGATCATAGAAATTAGAGAAAAATATAAAGCTCCCATATAGTAATTTGCATGAAGTACATCAACCCGCATCCGGAAGAACAATGTCATTGCAACTGATGCCACTAATACAAGCTGCAAATACAAGAGTTAAATGTCTAAACAACCTCAGAAACCTGAAACATGCATAAGAAATGATGACTTCATCTCCAAACATTTATGTAGAGTAAAGAGGATGAATACCTGAATACACTTGAATCCATAAGTAAAAGAATTCCTTTTTGTTAGAAGCCATTCACGAGCCATACAAGCTTTTAAGAGTTCCCATTTTGGAAGAGAATATTTACTAAACGAAATAGTACTCTCATGAACCTTGGATTTTGCAAAAGGCACCGAAATCTCCTCACTGAGTTTTTGTCCACAAGAAGTTTCCTTAAATTTCTTTGAGAACATATCAATTGAAATGTAAGTGTAATTCTGTTCACTTCTAGTCCAATATTGTGCTTGATCTTTTCTTGAGATGACCTGAAAATAGTTATATGAATAAGTTGTATATATAAATTTTGGATTTACACAAGAATGTTCCTCTCGCCATCTGCATTCAACTTGCCTCCTGGAGAAAGTCCGCAACTCCTTTTCTTAGAGGACATCTAAACCCGCTGCTTTCAAAGAATCCCAAGACATTGCTTTGTGGTCCATGATAAACAATCTTTCCCTCACCCATCAAGATTATGTCATCAAAGAGATCAAATGTTTCTGGCATGGGTTGAAGAAGTGATACCAGAATAGTAGCATCTGAAAGGTGTGCCAGCTGTTGAAGGCAAGCAACAATCTGATAGGTTGTTGAACTATCCAGGCCGTTTGATATTTCATCCATAAAAAAAGCTCTCATAGGGCTAACGATCATCTCCCCTACATATTAACTGCAATATTAATGACTGTATCTTCGCATAATTATCAATCTAGTAATAGTTGAAAGATGTATTCTTAAGA
Source organism: Lithospermum erythrorhizon (assembly GCA_019722365.1). NCBI lineage: Eukaryota > Viridiplantae > Streptophyta > Magnoliopsida > Boraginales > Boraginaceae > Lithospermum > Lithospermum erythrorhizon. The sequence goes on along the minus strand of JADFUC010001681.1, from coordinate 392,645 downwards.
TCTTTCAAAACTGTAAGTTTAAAAGCACCTGTTGTCAATCTTTTCTTCTGCCCACCAGAAATTCCTCTCCTCATTACATCTCCAACAATTGTATCTGCACATATATCGAGGCCTAGAATCTGGAAACAAATGAAGAGGAAAAAACTCTAGAAGAGCTTGGAAAGAAAATTGATCAAGTACTACTAAGTTCGCAGAAGGGAGGCCTACTTTTAAAATGTAGTCTGTCTGAAGAGTTGTCTTTTGTCCTTCAACAGAAATTGCCTGAAGAAATACAACAAGAATTACCGCATTGAATTCTCAATAGCTACATGTTGAATCGAATAGCATATAAGGAAACAAAGTGATAATGAAAACCGATATACTACTACTTTTCACTTTATTCATCTTTCCAATTGACCAAAGGATCCGAGTGATCAACTTTACTCTTCAATGTAATGAAAACGAAGCAGTAATATGAATGGACATTGATATCATTTTTGTTCAACGATCAAATTTTAAGTGAACAAAAACACCTTGTGGAATTTGTATGAGACAATCTTGAATACTCTCAATATACGTGGAATTCCAATGGTGAGCCAAAAGAGGTGAAAATTTACCTTCATATATGCATCTATATCTGGATCAGGAAGAATTCCAGACTCCTTTTCCCTTCTAATGAGCTCGGTCATAATATCTGAACAGTTCAGACATGTTCTCAAGATTAGAGTAAGGCTAAAAGGAGTTCGATTCGTACTATACCTGAAAAACATACCTGCTCTACTACCAACACCCTGACAATAAGATGAGAAGTCCAGGGTTTCCCTAACAGTCATCTGGGAGATATGCAGGTCATATTGGGGTATGTAAGCAGAAGTTTTCTGGGGGACAAATTCGTCCAACTTATATCCATTATAAGTAATTTCCCCTGATATCTGCCATTCAGGAAGAAGATAAATATTTCCACTTACCTAATATTTTAAGAGACAATTAGAGCACATAAAATGTTGCATATAGTTATTTTCTGAGACCTATCTTAAAACTCAGGACACATTTCGGCACATGTATTATCCAGCCTTTGCTTATTATAAGAAAAACATATATAGTGCAACAAAAGAATGTTATATATTTTGCAACAAAATTGTCAAGATAAAGTTGAGGGGGAAGAGACCTTAAAAGATTTTTCAAGATTTCCAGAAAGAGATTTCAATAATGTTGTCTTTCCACATCCAGGAGGACCTAGAAGGAGAGTCAATCTGCAAAAAGGATTACAATGGTTCAATAACTGGGGGACTTCCTCTAAGTACCAAGTTACAGGAACGATAAACTGGATTAGATGAAATGCTAACTTCTTGTTCAAAGAAGCTCAAAACTGGAGCATTATTGTGCAAACTAATGTACTCCGTATTAAATAGGTATAATGATATACAAATGAAAAATTTAAACACCATCAAAGTTCTGAAACCTTTATGTGTTTATATGTATGGCATTAATGCTTCATATGTCGACAGAGTATGGACAATCAAACTGAAAGATAGATATGAGGTGCTAAACTTAGTTATGTATATTATTATGACCGGAAGATAACAAATGACCAATCAAGTTCAATGTTTTACAGAACTGACCTACAGAAACACCTGAATAGGCATGGGAAAGGTCCTTTTTACTTTGGAAAAGAGACTAGATGAAAATTGCAATTGTTAGTCATGAATTAACTAAAACATGCATTCAAATAATAATGTGTTCTTATGATCTGAAGCTACAACTGTTAAGAGATTTTAAGTTGATCGCATAAAATAAATGTCCATCAAGTCTCATAATTTACCTGCCAGGCTTTATTATGCCACTAGCGTCACTGATTATGCTTATCTTACTTATCTGTGATGTTAAACCTGGAAGCCTAAGAAGATCCTGGCAAAGACATCAGTTAATAGTTTATTTCCATTGAATATGGAATCAGGAAATCATGGCATAATATACAAGAAAGCTTTCACTTGCTTATCTTCCGTCTATAGGTTTCCATATTCAGATCTACCAACTGCCATAGATATGAGAATGGAGAAACAATGGTGAGGCCATACGAAAAGGGTTTTGTCTCATTGCATGAGAAAGCAGATGCTTGAGAGGGCATGAGGATTGATGGTACAAGACTACAAGGTACAACAATATTATAGTTGACAATATCTCTGGTGATAATCTAACTCATTATGAGAACACCAAGTCTGCTAATTGAGCTAACCACAACACAGTAGAGGGATTGAAAGCACAGTTCAAATTATTGTGAAGGGTTCAGAGATACTTACAGAGAATAAGCTCTTGAAGGAATTCCAAAGAGTTGGTAAGGGCTTTCCATGAACCACCTCACATTCTGCCTCTATATTCAAGTTATCATATCTCACCTCCACAGTGGGAAGTTTTATGCCAACTCTGCACGAATACGCATGGTTATAATTTTTGGCATGAAACTAAATAGAGAAACAAAATAAGATATATAATCTGAAAACAAACTAGTAGACTATCAAAAGGCTAATGCTTCAAGAAGGTGTCTGTTCTCATGTGAATCATTACGAACATTTAATCATATGCAGTTCTAAATGCGTATTAAATTTGATGTCTAGCACTTGCGAGAAAACTATTCTTACTTGTCTATTCTTTTCCGAATCTTATATTGCAACTGGAGATTATCATGCTCGATATGCTTTATCAGCCATTCAATGAACAAATGCTTCTCCGATGCTCCTAGCTTAGTAACCTCAATCAACCGTTTCCCCTTCACATCTCCACCATTTTCATCAAATAATGCTGATCTTAACCGGTCATAAGTAGGAAGTCTCTGAATCTCAGACCACAATTCCTGATCATCTTCCTCTGCCTGATAGCTCCGGAAACTGGATGCCTGATGCCTAAAAGATGATTCTAAACTTCTTCTATTATCTGACAACTCATATATATTTGATGATGGCCCTGTTTCATCTGAACCAGCTAATATTTCCATATCCCGCACTTTCGTCACAGTAGAACCAAGCCAAGAGGGTTCTATTACTTCCACAACAAATACAATGCATTAGTTGAATAACACAACATTTCAATATACATAAATACTAAAAAAAATATTACCTTGATCAAACTTTTCACTTGCGAAAACCAGATTTGACTAAGTTGTATCCCACATTTCAAGAACTGAGGTTCTCGGTTTGATTCCCACACTAGTTTAAAGCAAGAACGAATCTTTTACTTAAATTCACAAGACCAACATAACAACAAACAAACTATAATCATGTTAACAAGTTATTCGAACAATGTCATGAAGAATGCCTAGGTACTATCAAATAACCAATGATATTAAGTTTTCAAATCATACTAGGACTAAAAAAAGACGTAAGAGTATATATCATTAATGTAACAGTGGTGACCAAGAGTTGACTATGTTTGTCTGCCAAAGACAAAATATGAATCATAAAATCCACCACCTAACAAGTTTATATAGTTAACAAATAACAATGAGAAAGAAAGAAATATAAAGTATCCTAGTACCTTTCAAAGAATCACGCTAACTAGAGTATTATTTTTAACGGGGAAGTCTCAGTCGCTACTCTTTAATAAACAAACAAGAATATGACAAAAGAATACCATACTAGAATATTAAGATTATGATCGAGATGCAATCTTGGCTTATACTAGCATACTACAACTATACATGCAATCTGGGCACGTCGGAAATATATATAAAGAGTGCATGCTGTAGCTGCTCAAGCGCTTCCTTTTTTGCTTTTTGGTTCTTTTGTTGGGTTTTTTTTTGCAATTAACATCAATCTTGGTAATATATAAAGAGTGCCTGTGCCGCTCACGCGCGGTCATATGCGCTGCTCCTTCTTTATTTTTTTTCTTTTCATTTTGTCTTTTGTTTGTTTGTTTATTCATTTTTTTTTTTACAATTAACATCACTAATGTGAAAACTAGATAAATTAATATTCGATTATTTAATAAACATTTTAAGATAATATTTTCAATACCTACTCTGGATAGGGTACACAAATTAAATAATTTGTGTTGTTTTTCATTTTTTTTATGCATGGTTTTTTTAGTTCCTTTTTTGTTTTTGTTTTTTTTTTGCAATTATCAACTACAGTAGAAACTCGATAAATTAATACTCGATTATTTAGTAAATTCTCTAAGATAATATTTTATTTATGGCTGGTCTCGATTTAGGGATGTGGTGCCAACTTAATAATTCGTGGTTTTTTTCATTTTTGTTTTTGCAATTATCAACTACTATACAAACTCGATTATTTAATAAACTCTTTAATTTTTTTTTTGCAATCAACATCAACTACCGTATAAATCGATAAATTAATAATCGATTATTTAATAAATACTGATAATATTTTTTGTCTGTCCCGGCTCGGGGATATGGTGCTAATAAAGTAATAATTCGTGTTTTTCGTTTCTTCATTTTTTACCACAAATACATGCCTCGTGTTTTTTGTCTATTTTCTATTTTTTTTTGCAATTATCAACTAGAGTATAAACTCGATAAATTAATACTCGATTATTTAGTAAACTCTCTAAGATAATATTTTATTTTTGGTCGGTCTCAACTCGGGGATAAGGTGCTAAATTAATAATTCGTGTTTTTTCGGGTTCTTCATTTCTCTTACAATTATTAACCATCAGAGAAACTCGATTATAAACTCTTAATTTTTTTCTTTTCAATGATCAATAACTACCGTAGAAACTCGGAGCAAATTAATACTTGAATATTTAATAAACACTCCAAGATAATATTTTTGGTCGGTCCCGCTTGGGGGATAGGCTCTAATAAACTAATAATTCATGTTTTTTCGTTCTTTTTCCATTTTTTTTACGGACGGTCATATGTCAACGTGCTTTTTTAGCGTTCGCTTTTTTTTGCAATTATCAACTATAGTAGATACTCGATAAATTAATACTCGGTTATTTAGTAAACTCTCTAAACTAATATTTTATTTTTGGTCGATCACACCTCGGGATAGGTGTTAAATTAATAATTCGTGCTTTTTTCGTTCATTTTTCATTTTTTTCAATTATCAACTACTTAAGATACTTTTTTGGTCGCCCGACTCAGTGGATAGAAAAGCTAATAAATTAATAATTCATCTTTTTTGTTTTTTTTACGCACGGTCATATGCCACCGTGTTTTTTCGCTCCTTTTTAAATTATTTTTTTTCCAATTAATAAACTCTCTGAGATAAAATAATTCGTGCTTTTTTCGTTCATTTTTTATTTTTTAATTTTTTTTTTGCAATTACCAAATGGAGTAGAAACTCGATAAATTTATACTCGATTATTTAATAAACTCTCTAAGATAATATTTTTGGTCGACCCGACTCAAGGATAAAGGCGCTAAATTATTAATTCGCTTAAAATTATAAGATAATACATTTTGATAATTTTATAGATCTCATATAAAATATAAATTAATATTTTCTTATATACTACATATTATAATTTAACGACATGGCTGCTTTCTCAAAACGACCAATTGTTTTTCGCTTTTTGTTGAAATCAATTTTACCTTGAATTTCACTCTAATTTTCTTTTATCGTAAGAACCGGTGTTGTCGCTTACGTGAGACAGTGGTTGTTTCAAATGCAGAACTTCATTTGATATACATACATACATTGTATAATAACTAAGTGAAGTTTGAAAGGTGTTTTAAATTAAGTTTTACTATAAATTAATAAAATATTAATTAATAATGTAACAACTATTTCAAATTGGTTGATCGTGAATCTTTGACGATATAATACTGCTAGTCCTGTGATTTTAATTCGTTAATTGGACGGGCCCTCGTCGGCTAGTGTATACTAAAATATTGAGTTCAAAATTGAAAAAACAACTCATTAAAATTAAACGACAATATTTTAGTAATGGAAATAGTACCATATACTTACAAATATATGTAAACATATAATGATGGTTCCTCCATCCCAAAAAAGATTGAAAGTTTTTCCTTAAAACATAAATCTCAAATTTGGTTATTGATTTGACTAATTGAAAGTAAAGAAAATGAGGAAAATGAGACTTAACATAAAAAATTTAAATTTTCTAAACTTTGTTAAGTCAAAATATCTCAATCATTTTGGGATGGACGGAATATAATTTAGGATAAAAAATGTTACCGATCACTCTAGTTTAAAATTGACCATTCAATTATTTATGTGTCGAAAACAATAGTATCTCAATGAATGTCTATTTTGATAATTTATTTATGTTGTTTACATCTAAGTGTAGTGTGTGTTTTTTGGTAGAAGTAATTATTTACTTGTGTGGTTAAGTTTATAGTATTTTTAAATTATAAACTATGTTAAATTTTTATTGGTATGTTTATTTGAGATAATAACTTACTTATAAAAATGTGAGCTGTGTTTCTTATCTTTTACACATTAATTACTATATTACCCTTTATTATAATATTTTCTATTTATGGAAAAATATGTTTCTAAATTTTAAAGAACTCCTATAACAATTCACAATAATTAATAACTCCTAAATTTTTGCCTAAGTATTCTATAACAATTCAAACATGGTTGAAGAGTCACTTTACACATTTGCAATAGTTTTAGCATTGCATATATGCTAATTACCATATGTTTATTAATCCAATTATATAAAAAATACTCAACATCTTTACCAACAGATAAAAGTGTTTGATATAATATTGTTTTGATTTTTGAATTTACTAAAAAATAAGTAAATTTCATTATAATATAATGAATTAGTCTACTCATACTAAGTTTTTGTATGATAATTATTCAATTATAAATTAAAAAATAATTTTCTAATTCAAAAATTACTATTAAAGAATATATATATCTAAATTATTATGTTATATTTTGTATTATATTTCAATAATTGAAATAAAAAGTAATGTCATATTATCTAACACTCTTTTTTCACAGATTAAATGTTAAATTTAAATATTTTTATTTATCTTGAATAATATTTGGTGAAAATGATCAAATAATAATATTTTCAATGTACTTTAATATTGACATTAAATTTTATTCAAATCAAAACTATATTTATCGATGAAGGCATACAAGTTTATCATCAATTTGGAGCACTTAAATCAAGCATGACAATCTTTTAGTATGTAGGAAGTAATAGATTTAAATATTTTTATTTCATGAATATTCATTTATAATATATATAACATGTTAGTTTTAATAAAAATATATTTATCAATAACCAAAGCATTTCTAAGAATTAATTTCAGAGTTGAATTCCAATATATGAAAGAAAAATCACCTTCACAATTTAATACTCCTTCCGGTTTTTTGTCATTGTTTTAGCACTTTGTACATAGATTAAGAAAAAATAAAAGTAGTCAAAAAGTACATTGAAAATGTAGAATGGTAATCAATTGAAACAATATTATTGGTTGGTTTTTTATTTCAATAGAAAAATAGTCAAAATATAATTGATCAATATTATGGGTTCCGAAAATACATGCATGAATACGTATATTATAAATATGAGCCCCATCTTAGGTGCTTACAAAATTTTAATAAGTACCGTGCTTACAGAGATTATGGTCATTGGATTAAGTGGTTATATGATCTAACGGTTAGAAAAAAATAGAGGAAAATGAGTATTTCAAATTGATTTAAAACACATAGAAAAGGGGAAGTACTTTATAAAAATTCAAAAAACTCTCCTACACTCCATTCTTGGTGAGCATTTCTTATCCTTCCACATAAAATGTTAAAATTTACTTATTTCTTTTCATTGTGCATCAAAATAATGAGAGAAAGCCTCTCAAATTAATCTCCAATTTCCATTCATAAAAGTTAATAATTCAATTTAAAACCCTATAAATCCTACATTATCATCCATCATCACAAGTTATTATGAGACGATTAGTATAATATCAGTTTCCTCATAAAAGTCATTAACCGATTCATCCTCAACTTCACTCTCACTACATTCATCATCCATGTGACCATTTATTTGAAAATTAACATGGCCATTTTCATGATGTGATGATTTCTTTAGGAGTGTTGAGCTACTAAAAGGTTCAGCAGCCATCTGCTATAATGCACCTGATTTTATCTAGCATAGTTCACATATATGAACCAAAATTTCAAAAACCACGCTACTTGGCGGGCACAAAAGAATATTTAAGATTAAAGATTCTTATTTCAACAGATAAGCAATTATATTTCATGATAAGAAAGCAGTACTTCAATTCCCTGAGATATTTAACAAAGCAAGAGACTCAAATGACCACGAGAAAAAGTTAAAACTTTATCACATTATTATCAATTTAGTTGCTAAGTATAAACTTCTCTCAACTTTTCTGGCATTTACAAAAGAAAATAATACTTTGGGCAATACATGTTATCAGTGTAGCAATTTTTTCTCAAATAACAGTGCCAGGATAATGTAATTAACCGTCCTCGCTATAGCAATAACTTATCATATAAACAAAATGCCTTTTAATCTAACTGGAACACTCAACAATGCCTCATTACCATTCTAGATTACAATCTTCAATGAAATCAAAACATTATTTTCCCTGAAAAAATAATACCTTTTGTGTTAAATCAAACTGATCCATCAAGGCTGACGATAACAATAGCAAAAATGACCTTTAGGACTCCGTCTGACACCACACCACAGTGACGATACATGGTTTGATGTATTATTGCGCTCAACATTCTCATTGTTATTCGCTTAATCTTCTCCACATATCAATTAGAAGTTGAAGAAAATCACATGAGAGTTAGATTTGTCTAAGATAATTATTACGAGAGATAGTGTAATTATAATAATGAATCAAAATACTCTAAATTAAACTATTTGTACGAAAGGGTATTATAGTAAATTCATCATATTTTTTTTGGTGTAAGAGAGTATTTTTGATGCGTGAAAGTAGCTCCTTAGAAAAACAAGTGGGATCATGATGCTTACAAAAATTATTGTAAGCACCCAAATAAGACTCTATAAATATATAATCTACTTTATTGATGGGCATTCTATGCAAATCAAGTATCCTCATTTTCTATTTCAATGGTTTCGAGACCTTTTTATTTAATTTGTTATTTATGTCAAAATTTAAAAGTTTTCTTATATCAAGCAATATTAATCATATATACTATTGAGGTTTAACTTTTATTAAAAAATCATTGAACAAGATATAGTTTTAAAAAGAGGTATGTCATCTTTATTTCATTGATTTCTCAATATAATTTATTTGAAGCATTTCATATTCAACAAGACTCTAATGTGTGTGTGTTTTTGGTGACTAAAATTGAGAGAATTTCATAAAAAGTCTTGATATTATTTAGTTTTGTGCAAATATTAACATGAGGTGCATTTTTATTAAAAGAGAAAAGTAATTTTTTCTAACAATAAATAAAATTACATAATGTGCATTCTTTTATTAAACCTTGAAAATGAAGAGTAGTATGATAATAAAACTTTTAAATCTATTATTAAATTATATTATTAAAAAATTATAAGGGATCATATAACTATGAACAAAATGAATTATAATATAAATTAAAAGTATAATTTATACATTTATATAATTAATTTATTTATTTATTATCTCAGCTTAAATGAAACATAATAGTAAGGATAAATGTAGGGATTTGTGATAGAGACATTGTTCGACAATCTCTTAAGACCATCTACAATGGTTTTCCATTTCAACACCCTACTTTTCATTTCCTAACACTCCACATCATTTTCTCTTTCCTTCACCTAACAATTCAATACACATTCAACTTTTACACTCTCCAATGATTTTGTTTAATCCATTTCAATACCTTACCCCACCACTTTTCAATTCATATTATTATTTACTTTCATATTTTTATTTTTATGATTACATAAAATAACAATTACCAATTATAATTAAATTAAAATATTAAACAACACTTTTATAATTATTTTTTCATATTCTTTTAAAACAAAATTTATTTAAATACTTTATTTTTATTTTTTCTTATTTTATATTATTAATAAAAATGTTGTTCTTCCAATTAAATAAACACTAAAAATAGAGATAGTCATTATTAAACAAACGAAAGTTACAAATAACTCAAAATGCAATACAATAATGTAAGCACGCGGCACACAAATGACTTAAAATGCAATACAACAAACTAAGCACAGGACACACAAATAAATTAATTAGTACGATACAAATGATATTTAATTATGAAACATTCCAAACTTTGCCCATATGTGCTTCACTAAAAAGATGTTTAAAACTTAAAAAAGAAGTTTATAGAAGGATAATAGAACAATGATATTAAAAAAGATGTTTTTTTTCTGTGTCCAAATCTAATGAAACTAGTCTCTATTTATAGACAATAAAAAATGATGAATTTTGATATAAAAAAATATAAAAATTAATTATTTACAATGAAATAATTGAGCTCAAATAATTAGAATTGGATAAAAATCAAGAAAATAGCAACAACCAATCAGAATTGGACACATGACGAAATCTTATCTCCTACCTTTCCTCTCTCTCTTCACGTGTAATTTTTGGTCCCCACCATCTTCAATTACTACCTATTTAATTGATTCAACATACTACAATCCAAATGCATTAAACATATCATTTCAACACCTTCATTACACTACTTAAATGGTTTAAACACCCATTTCAATATGCCATTGTAGATGGTCTACCGTAGATGACACCAATGACTAAGAAGCGTTGAAAAAAGAGTTTTTGAATGAGTTACATGGCCCTGTTTCTATTATTAGTTTAGCCAAGAGTTCTTCAAAAAATAGAATCGTTTGATTTCTGGGATTATTCAATAAAACCCTATTAATCTCATCCATGTGATATTTTTTCACTCTTTCTTTATTTGATATTGTTAATTTGAAAAATCTAAGTTCACCGATACTTTTTGTTTTTCAAAAATTTATATCAATTAACAGGGCAACATTATACACACACCTAAATAGTATTTTTTTTTAATCTAAAATGATAATTTTAACCTTTAACGAACTTCCAAATCCTACACTTACAAATAGGGGGTAAAATAGTCATTTCATTCCCAAAATCAAATAGGGGGGAGTAAAATAGTCATTTCATTTCCAAAATCAACAGTGGTTGGTGCGTGTATAACTGCCCAGCAATTAACAACATGCCATGCAAAAGTCTTTAAAAATTAAATTAGCTTAACATAATTTCTCAATTTAAAACAAAATCCCTCTTTTTCCACTCCCCTTTATTCCCCGCCACTCCACCACCGAAGCTCCGCCATGTACGGCTGCGACAAGGAAGCCTTCCGCCTCCTCTGCAACCTCCACACCGCCGGAGCCATCATCGGCTCCGACGGCCACCTCATCGACACCATAAGACGCCAAACCCACACAAGAATCTGCATTTCACTCCCCATTCCCTCTTCCCAAGAACGCCTCATCACCATTTTCGGCGACACTCGTATTACTAACAAACTCATATTAACTCAAAAACCCAATCAAAACCACACACGTGGCACTAATAAGGTTGTAATAACTCAACAACCCAATAAAAATGAAACCCATAAACCTCAAAACTACACACGTGGCATTAACGAGGTTGTAATAACTCAAGAACATAAAAAAAATGAAGAAGAAGTTGAGGAAATAGTTTGTGTTTCTAATGCACAAAAGGCTTTGTTAATGGTGTTTGAGAAGATTCTTGAAGTTGAAGGAGTGGATGAGGTGGAGAGTTGTAGGTTCTTGGTTAGAGATGGAAAGATGAGGTATGTTGTTGGGAAGGGAGGGTGGGTTGTTAAGAATATAGAAACGCGATATAGGGTGTGTATCAGGGGGTTTAAGGAGTTTTTGCCAGCTTGTGCACTTCCTGGAGATGAATTGATTCAGGTTACAATGCATAAACTTCACTTTTTTTAGTGTGGGGGGCGCGGAGATTAGAAGATACCAAGGGGGCGACTTTTAGAGTTTACCAGACAATTATGTTATTTTTAGACAAAATATAGTAATCGGTCCTCCTCAATAATGGAATCACTTTCGTTTAAGATCCGCCACTAAGGGGTTATGTTGTGAAAAGGGTAGTTGTTTGATGTTGTTATTTGTGAGAAAGACTAATTGTTTTAGGAGAAGTGAAGATTGAAAAAAGTATTTTATGGGTTAAGAACATGTGATTAATTATGTAAATGAATGTTCTTTTTTAGATTTGTTGTGTGAGTGTGTGGGTTGGGGGAGGTGTTGGTTTGATTTGGCTTCAACGTGGTTATTAAGATAAACATGATGTTATAAAATTGATGGATGTATACATTTTTATGTACTTTAAATTTGCTGGATCTTAGGATCAAGATTGGGTAACTATTGTTGTATAGGAATAAGGAAATGGACTTTACAATTGTGATAAACTTGGCTTGTGTTCATTTAAATGACAGATAACAGGAAATGGTTTTGCCTTAAAGAAGGCAATGCTTGAGGTTTCTCATCGTCTTCAACCAAATCCAACATGGCCAAATGAGAACCCTGAACTTCTTGCGAATTATAACCAGAGGGCACCATTATCTTGTGGAGTTGCTTCTGCGGTAGCTACAAATGACCTCCCTATGCGATTGGAGCTAGACAGAAATCTCAATTTAAAAGGAAAAAGTTTTAAGAGACAAGTTGTATTTAGACTGCTTTGTCCTTATGATACTGCAGGGGGTGTAATAGGCAGGAATGCTGAAATTGTCAAGGTCATGGAACATGAAACTGGTGCTTCTATTAGATTTTCACCTCAATTAGATACACCACGTGAACGTGTGGCAACCATTGGAGCAATAGAGGTTTAATTGCAACCAATCCTTGTTTTTCTGTCTGCACATGATCGATGTCTCTAAATTAATTCCTGATATATTCATCATTGACCGAATATGGCTTGTTACAATTGGGAAATTTACTGTTTTGCAGAAACCAGATTATTCTCCTTCACCGGCCCAAGTTGCTGTTATTCGTGTTTTCACTAGATCTGTAGAGGTTAAGGATATGGATAAAACGAGCTCCGTAGAGGCCAGACTACTTGTGGGACCAGCAGAGATAAATTGTCTAGTTGATGATGCTGGCAGAATTTCAGCAGATATAACACCTGCTTCTGGTGTTGAAATACAGCTGTTGGGAGCGGATTTTGCACCAAGTTGTGCCAATGACGACGACATAGTTGTCCAGGTATGAATATGAAGTAGTGTTTCTTCTTAATGTTCAATTATTAAGTGCATTGCTGTTCTTTACCCATCTAACGAAGAAAGCAAATTTACAAAGACATGTACATGCAAGTAAACAGCCTCCCTGTTATCACAGGATAAGGTTGCGCACTATCCGACGCCCCTTACCTTGCCTAGACAGGAGCCTCTTTAAAGGCATCTGGGCATGTTGATGTTCATGTACATGAAAGTAAACCTATAAATTGTACAGGATCGCGGTTTCAATTTTCTTTTGTGGCATCTATACTATGACAGTTGTTCTAATATCAAGTAGTAAACCTGTAAAAAACATGGGCTTCCTTGTAACAGTTAACTGGCGATCTCGCACATGTGAAGGAGACTCTCTATCAAATTACTGGAAGACTCAGAAAGAGGCTTTTCTCCATGAAGGTAACTGACGAAGAAGGGTGCTGGCAGCATCCCCATTCTTCAGGCTCAAGCAACAACTCTAATGGAAGAGGAACAACTGCCTCCTCTGTATCAGCTGAATTATCAATTAGAAGTTCTTCTAAAGCACATGATACCCTTGGATTCAATCAAAAGTTTGCCGCTCATTCACCAAGATTGCCTCACGAAGTGGTGCTGAACTCCCACCATCTTCTTTATGCTTAGTTACATTTTATCTCCTTGTGTTCATCTTGTATATTTCACCCTTGATGATTGTTGTTTCATAATGTTCTGCAGTTTACAACATGCAGTAATAACGCAAAAGTGGAGAATGAAGGTCGTTACTTCAAGCTTCTTATGAGGTTGCCCTTTTTAAATTTGCATTAATTTACTTATTTTTAAATGGAAAAATATATCATTCAAGTGCTGTTCATAGTTTATCTTAAGTAAACCTTGGCATCATGAGTCTATCTAGGTTTTATTCTTCATTGTGCAGTATGGATACTGAAGCCATGAAAAGTGTGACTGTGGAAGTGGCTGTTCCAGAACAATCTATTGCAAACGTCTATGGTGAGAATGGAAACAATCTGGCTCGTCTTAAACTGGTTAATCCACTGCTCCCCCTCTTTCTTTTCACCTGAATCACATTAAAATTCTGTACGCGTACTTTTTGTGGTGGGAAGGGGAAGGTGGAGAGTAGAACAACTGTAATCACTGAGAGAAACTTTGAGTTATGAAGCATTCAATCTAGTTGCTGAAAAGGGTCAAAATAAACTATTTTGATCCGCTTCAAAAGCTGTAAATGAATGGCAAATGGCATATTAATGTGATAGAAACTCGACCATGTTTGTGGAGAAAGAGAATTAAAACTTTTAACATCTTTGTTCAACTCAAGTATCCAGTGGAAGACTATATGTTTCATATCAGCAAGACAGCAACTAAAATAATCATAAAGCATGCTATTGATTGGCAATGCGAGGACGTCTACCGAAAAGAACATATGAGTTTCTTACTTTATTGGGTCTTTCCATTTTTGTAACTGAATCCGGTTCAACTAGCACTTTTCCTTTTCAAACAAAAGATGCACAGGAAGTAAGGAGAATCACTGGATGAAATGCAAGAATCTGATCATGTATCTCTTCTTTCAAGTTTAGACCTTCAAGGTTTATAAGTATATTGCAATTGGATTGTTTTGCTCAGCCTCTTCATGTTATTCTACTTAGACCAACTTATGCTTATCTGTTTTGATAACTACTATTGTATTTGCTGTTTGTTTAGATCTCTGGCGCCACTATCACAGTGCAGGATCCGTGCCCTGGAGAAAGCAACGGGAAGGTCGTTATCTCTGGGACAATGGAGCGAGTTCAAGTTGCACAGAGCCTGCTTCGTGCCTTCATCCGCCTCTAGTACTAATATGAGCTATAGCATCAATTGAGCTCCAACTAACCGAAACATGATAGAGTTCCATTAGAATTAAGCTTGAGCTGATAACATGTATAATAGTGAAGTAGATGGAGTACAACTCAAATTTGTTACATGCCTCTATTACCGGAAAAATTGAAGTCCAACTAATCTAATCGGAAGTACCACATTCCTTGTATGTTTTGGTATTCCATTTTTTGGTCTGTTTATTCATTCAAATCAATATAGTCTTTAAGTACAATATTAATTCCTCATCTTATAATCAAAGGTTGAATAGATAATGGTTCTAGTCAATATAATTACGTGCAATATTACTTTTACATACAATATTAATTGTTCAAATAAAAAACAAGAAAATGATGGTGCAGGAATTGGTTAAAACCTTGTAGGAGATCAAAAGATTGAATGAATAAAGAAAACATTCTACAGATTGATTTACAACATCAAGATTGATCAGTGCAGAGATTGAAAGATTGAATGAACTAAAGAAAACATTCTACTGATTGATTTACAATATCAAGATTGATCAGTGCAATCATATTCCATCGAATGCGGAGGGAAGTAAGCAACATCTAGTTCTTGATTTAGTATTTGATCACATGGTGGCGCAACCAGAGTTCGTACATGATCATGTGAAAAGCATCATGTTTGATAGGGGGTGAGTTCCACTGGAAGTGCTTCTGAATCTGAGACACAAAGATCAACCAAATATTATGTAAGCAAAGAAAATAAATTCATCATTGAGTTCGAGTCTCGCCAGGGATGGAAAATAATTATAATAATACATGTATTCTAATAATACATCAACATGTCCCAATGCCTCCGAAGAGGCTCATGCCTAAGCTAGATAGGGGGGGAGCAGAAACCCAACCGTTATCTTACCTTTAATAAATTGTTGTGCAGAGTGGCAAATTCTTGTGATTTGTTCTTCAATATTTGCTTTAACTGATAGACATCATTTTCTCTGACAATGACCGAGAACTTTTCCCAGTCAAGTATGTCATTGAATGGAAGATCATAGTAGTTTGACAATATCACTGCAGACAGAACGTGCAAGGTTAATAAAGAAGTTAGCAGCTGAATTACTGATGAAAACGTAAACATGAGACTGAGAATGAAATCTAGAGTTAAGAGCCTTAGGAAACTAATAAAATGTCAAACTTAGGAAACCTAAAAAAAATAATTTGGAATGCTTCTATAATTGGCATGCTGGCTAGTCTAGATCCTACTTCCGGTCATCAATGCAGCTTACAAGCATAGTCTAGCCACATAAGTTACATGAATAACTTCAGCAAAATTTTCACCAAATACATGTATGTTTGACCTCAAATCTACAGCATGTCAAAGACTAAAGGTTTTGCTACTAAGCTGAAAAACTACTCGGAATTTTAGGTATTCTTTGGCCTCATAGGTTATTTATTTATCTGATAACTAAAAATTTCTCAGATTTATAAGTTTTATAGACAAACATAAAAAATGCAATTCACATTAATCTCAAATTACGCAACCCGGGTACGAGGAAACTGCAATGAAATGTAACATCTTGAAGGCTTCCAATTGGCTTAGGACAATCTAGATCTTACCAGGAACACATCCATAGTGAATGGAATCTGCAATACGAGCACTATTGACTTGGGAACCCCCAGGACAAATGCAGAACTTCATTGTGTAAAATCTTTTCTGGTAAACAAGATGTCCAGTAGCTCTGCTTATTCTATTGTTTGAGATATCAAGCTCTGTATCATTCTCCCACACTCGTGCCAAAACTACTCGTATTTTGGAGTTCCTATGACCTGCCCAGAAGCCCAAAATTGTCCTGTGTAATTAATTTTCATCAGTTTAAGTAATTCATAATATTGCATTTTGCCGGAATGAAGCTACCTCAAGTACAGGAGAAATTTATACCAAAGTTGCTAGGCAGAACAAAGTTTGATTATGCAATAACACAAATAAAACCAGTGCTGGTAGCCTGGTAGGCAATATATTGCATTTTAAAGTCGAAAGTCGCTAATATTTATAAAACACTTTTCTGGATTAGGAATATTGAATACACTAGATACAGGAACAACATGAATCAATGCCTCTAAAGAGGCTACCATCTAAGCAGGGTAAGGGGGGTCGGATTGTGCGCAACCTTACCTCTGTGATTCTGAATTGACCTAAGATGAAGTGCAAATACTGTATGTTACTTCAGAATAGATAAGAAGCATAGGTAGTGTCATGAGCCATCTTGATTTATTCCATAATATTCAAGAGCCAGAGAATACAAAATCTTTGACTCTATTATATCGAAATTGACGTTAGATCAGAACAGTAGATATATGTTAAGTACCTAAACTTGATCATGAGAGGAAAGAAAAATGTATATCCCCATTGTTTTTTTAATCAAACCAAAAGTCATATGTTCAGTACCTATTCTCAATGTCATTTCCTCCTGCTGGTAGGGCAAAAGGTTGTAACACTTGGGGAAGAGCAACGTCCTTGTGAGGAATAAACCCAACATCATAGCTTGGGGAGCAAACAACCCGAATTGAATTCTTTACGAGGAGTGGAAGTCCTTCCGTAGCTCTAACACCAACATCATGACAAGTAACAAAGAAATGATCGGCACCGAGGGTTCTATTCCAATGAGGATACTTTGCTATTAAGCCCTCCAAATAGTTTTGAACAATTACAGTCATATTATCATATGATATTCCCTGCAAGACGAGTAAACGTTCATATTTTAAAAAACTTAATGATCGCATTGTAACAGATAATAAACTATCAGTGCAGAGAAGCTAAATCAACATTTTAAGTAAAGCACAGAGCATCAAAATGTTCAATCGATATAACAAATCTACGCGATTCTTGTGGGCACTGGCTTTACCTTTCCTCTCATCTTATGACACGATATTGGAATGAAGAACAAGTGAGCCTGCTCCGGATCATCTGTCACGAACTTACTCTCTCTTAGATTCTGAAAGAAATAACCTTCACTAGCATACTTCCCTGTGAGCTTCCTTGGAGTCTGATAATAAGTATTTGGATCACCATCAGGATATATATACACCTTAAATTTTCTCTCCATCTCCGCATAGTTCAACCTAAAAACTTCCGGAGAATGAAAAACATCTGTGAAAACCTCCTCGTTATCTAATATCTCAGCCTCATCGTACTTAATCGCCTAAAATACAAAAGTAATAAAATCAAAGTTAGATCCTTTAACTGGAACAAACATAAATTAATTAATAATCAACTTACCCCACAATAAATAAATCTTAAACTCGGGTCTCCTAAAAGCTGATGAGTATAATGGATCAAGCTAAGATATTTTTTTTTCCAGTGAAAACAAGACAACTTTAGAAACTAACTATGAACGATTTAATCGAATAGCTAGTGGAAAAGGCTTTTGCTAGTGATCAGAGGCTGCTGGGTTCGAAACTCACTTCATGGCTAAATATGAACGATGAACTCATAAATAACATGAACATATAATAATGATGTGAATAATACAACAAAAAGTTCTAAATAATCATGATTATTACTCTGTTTCATCTGAAAAAACAAAAACATAAAAATAAGATCTCGACGACGAATAAACTATATAAATTCCTGAAGATAACGATAAACCCACAAATAAAAATCACATCTTTAGTCGATTCCTGAAGTAATTAGGAAAAATACATATCAAACAGATGACTTTTATTTATTAAGCAATAATTAATGAGTACCTCCATAAAGAAATGTAGTCTAGTTTGATTTTTGATAATCAAAATTAACAACTAGATCAGCGAACCTCATCATTATGAATAATATCCGTAAAATTAAGAAACTTTATAATAGCATGAAAATTGAAAATTGGAGAATATTTTAGAGATGAAGGGGGTACCTTAGAAGAAGTGGTAATAATAGTGGAAGGAGAGTGAAGAGAGTTGAGAGATATGAGTGTGAATGATAATAATGTGAATATTGCGAGTGTCAGGAGTGAACTTCGGAGACTGCATGTTGTGGTGGCGGAAGACGGTGGTTGTGATGACTTCACCGCCGTCATTGGAGGCTGTTATGCGGCGGAGGATAAGGTGGCGTCAAATTGATCGGAGAGTTAGTGAGGTGGCTTTGTAGTGGTTTTGTGCTTTCGATCAGTCTTAAGCTTCGGATTATTATTCGAATCCTCTTCTTTTATAAAAAGTTGTGAACATAGCAACAATTCTTTATTACTCAAGCTTCGAACTATAATGAGAAATTACTACTGCATGCTGCTTCACCGACATGTAAATTAAATATTTTCTTTTAAACAATAAAAGCGCCGATTCTTTTGAAAGTCAAATCCAATATCAGAACCCTAATTTTAGTACTTTATAAGATTCCAACAAAATAAATAATTTATTACATTTTGTGTCATATTCTATATTTTCATTCTAAATTTGTGATATGTATATTTTTACTTCAAAAACTTAATTTAAAAATAATAAATAAAAACATATATGGTAATATTAACGATTGGAAATAGAAGTGTACCGATAATTTGGACTCCTTAGAAGGTTAAAAAATCATGGGCCGAGTCCGGGCTTCATTCCCAATTACACTGTAACGAAACGATCCCTCGATTTTCAAATTCAAACAAACAAGAACAAGAAAACCTCCACATTTCAACCAAACCCAAAAAAATCCTTCCTTTATTCATCAAAACTTCAAGATTTTCCCATTTTCATTCAATTTAATCCCCAATTCTCATGGAAACCATTAAATTGGACCCTAACAAGCAAAACCCAGAAGCTCAATTCTCAAACCCACCTTTTTTTGAGTGGGAAAATAACCCCTCAAATAAAAAATCTACTGAAATACTTCCATCTGCAATGGAAGAAGATGAAACTGAAGAATCTTTAGCTGATATGATGGTTTGTTACTCAGACGCGAGGCTTGTTACTAGTGGCTTTGTTAAAGGAAATTGTGCAGGTTGGAGTATAAATATTTTCTTTTTGGTGTTGAAATTAGGGTTCTTGATTCTGTTTTTAATATATAATGCATGTAAGTAATAGTCTAGTTTGCTTTTCAATGGTTGATATTAACAAACTCTTAACTTTATATCGATCAAAATTATTATGTTGTCCCAAAAAGATAGTCTAGTTTGTTTTTTAATGGTCGAAATTAACAAACTTTGTGCACTTAATCGATACAGATAACTTTATATGGATAAAAAATTACATGCTGTCCCGAATAGATAGTCTAGTTTGGTTTTCAATGGTGGAAATGAATAAACACGTAACTTTATATGAATGTAAATTATCATGTTGTCCCAAAAAGATTGTCTAGTTTGTTTTTTAATGATGGAAATTAATAAACTTTGTGGACTTAATTGGCACGCCTAATTTTATATGCATCAAAATTACATGTTGTCCCGAATAGATAGTTTACTTTGTTTTCCAGTGGTTGAAATTAACAAATTCTGTGGGCTTAATTAACACATGTAACCTTGATTTGGCTCAAAATTATCATGTTGATAGTAAGATAGATTAAAATTACCATCTTTTGTTATATCTTTTGCCAAATGTTATACAATGTATATAAATATTTGATTCGATATGTAAAAAATCAACCATCAAAATTCAATGTTGACAATCTTATTGAAATGGAGGGAGTATTAGTTTTTATATTATATTTTAAAGATATCTTGATCTTGTCAAAATTATGAATAGGTGGTAATGAATAATGATTTGTCACAAATTATAGCTGAAATTTTTGTAGGGTTTATACTAGTTCTAGGGTTTTATGCAATCAAATTCGTTACAGTATTATTTATCTAACAGAATGATTTTTTTGAAAGAAGAAATAATATTTGATTTTATCATAACTCATAAGTAGTCACATATATTCTATAGTATGTTTACCTCGAACAGGTTGGATTCTAATACCCCATATTCACTCAATTTTTTAATCGTTTTTTGGCTTAGTTGGATTACGGTCTCAGGTTCTGTTGCAATTGCTTTCAGATTTATATGAACTCATTATCTTTTATTTCTGAAGTTGTATAGATTAACCAATTTGAGGATGCTATGTCTCCATGTGAGAAAGTTGTCATTTTATTACTAACATTTTATTAGTTGTGTTAAGTTTCCTTAGATTCTGTTATCATATTGTTCAGAGGGTTAGTAATTGGTAGTCTTATATGACAGAACATACTTTACGAAAAAAGTACAATTTTATTTGTGTTTTTGGGATCTTATTGTTCCGCAGTTTTTATCTAGTTCTTTTTTTAGTTGAGCGGCATATGTAATTGAAAAATTAATTTCATTATCACCTATATGTTAAGTTCTAATTCTGTTTTATATGTTTGTTGGACTAGATGATGTAGTACTTTTCATAAATACCGGTGCTGATGCTTCAGCTGGAAAAGATACATGTATTAGTTTGGTAGCTGATAAATATTTCGAAGGGGGTGATATATTTCAGACAGAGGAGATTATAGCAGAGGGTGGTGATTGCCCATCCATTTACCAATCGGCGCGATTAGGGAATTTCTCTTACCGCATTGATGATCTTCCTCCAGGAGATTATGTTGTTGACCTTCATTTTGCAGAGATCATAAACATATGTGGACCAAAGGGCATGAGGGTGTTCAATGTATTCATGCAAGATGAAAAGGTATGTCCATTTGCCAAATAACGTTCTCATTTTTCTTCACATATTTTTGAACAACACCAGTCTAATTAGTTAAGAAAGTGCAGGTGTTGTCCGATTTTGATATATATTCTATTGTGGGCTCCAATAGATCTCTGCAGTTAGTCGATGCTAGAGTTTCCATCAAAGATGATGGTGTGCTTATATTGAAGTTTGAAGGGATAACTGGAAGTCCTATAGTTAGTGGCATTTGTATTCGTAGAGTTAATTTCATGTCAGGTAACCTGTTTGTCACTTGAACTATCTTAAATATCAGCTTCAAGATTTACTGATTGGCTACAATGCAGTTGATCAATTGCAACATGACAATCTTGTTTGTAAGAAGTGCGCCTCCGAGATGGAATTTCCATCAGCCCAGGTTTGGTGCAGCCTTTTGGATTAGTTGAACTTTTAATTTTTTCTACTTTGAAACGTCTCCTTAAGAAATTATTTCCTTCAGAGGAAGGTATCGCAAATGAAATCAACAACTAAGTATGAAAAGAAGATACAAGAGCTTAAACAGTTATTGCAGCTTAAGACAGATGAATGCTATCAGTCATGGATGTCCTGGACAGCTGCTAATGAACAGTTGGAGAAGGTCAAAATGGATCTAGACAATAAAACGTTCCGTACATATTCTCTTGGTAAGGCAAATTGAAGTTATTTTCATTTCATTTCAGTTTACATTTCTTAATATCCATCATCAGGAATTCAAGTTAAAGGAATTGATAAATTCTTTTGTCGTAGACCAAACAATAGACAAGCAATCCCAGAAACTGAGTGAACTATCCGGCAGATATGATAAGGACAAAAAGTTCTGGATATTGGCCATTGATGATTTAACAAGAAAAGTCAAGGTAAAATTTCTTTATTTAATATGCTGGCAAGAATTATTCTTCAAAGCCTTTCAGGACCCTGACACTTGTAATGTGTGACTTATCTTGCAGTTGATGAAAGAAGACCACACAAAACTTTCTCGTGAAGCCCATGAATGTGCTGATACAATTCCTGATTTGAGTCAAATGGTATTGGCTGTTCAGTCATTGGGTAAGTGTGTGTTAACCTCATAAAACCATGATATGAACTCTGGAGACTGTCGTAACATGAAAGTATAATTACAGTGGCTCAGTGCGAGGATCTTAAGTTGAAGTACAATGAGGAGCAAATGAAGAGGAGAAAGCTCTTTAATGAACTTCAGCAGACGAAAGGTATGCATTCTGGTGTTGGTTCTTATTATTCCCATGTTATGATTATGATATGCTTCATGGCCTTGTAATTCATTAAATTTAATAAACACCAGGAAATATCAGGGTTTTTTGTCGTTGCCGTCCACTAAGCAGGAGAGAGGTCCTAGCTGGGTGTACAATGGTTGTTGACTTTGACGGAGCAAATGATGGTGAACTTGTTGTCTTAACTGGTGGCTCTTTGAAGAAAACCTTTAAATTTGACCGTGTTTACTCACCGAAAGATGACCAAGGTACTTTCAGAAAATATGATTGTGTTTGTGCAGACACTTAACAAATTTAATGAAAATATGAAGATACTGATAATCAACCACGATAACATCTTTTCACATGCAGTTGACGTTTTTGCTGATGCTTCACCAATGGCAACCTCTGTTTTGGATGGGTACAATGTGTGTATATTTGCTTATGGGCAAACTGGAACTGGAAAGACATTCACAATGGAAGGAACTGAGGAGAATAGAGGAGTAAACTATAGGACTCTTGAAGAGTTGTTTAGAATTGCTAACGAAAGGACTGAAACATTTTCCTATAGGATATCTGTGAGCGTTCTTGAAGTTTATAATGAGCAAATAAGAGACCTATTGGCCACATCGTCCAGTACAAAGAAGTATTTCCCCAAATTCATTCAAATACTGAACTGTCATGCTCTACTTGGTTCTTGATTGTTGCTTCCAATAGTGGTAACATGTTTCCTTTGCTCACTAGGTTGGAGATAAAGCAAGCTCCTGAAGGGTCTCATCACATTCCAGGAATCGTTGAAGCCACTGTTGAAAACATAAAAGAAGTCTGGAATGTGCTTCAAGCCGGGAGCAGCACACGTTCAGTTGGCTCCAACAATGTCAATGAACACAGCAGTCGTTCTCATTGGTAAGGGGTTGTATGAGTAACTTGCTTTAAGATATCCTTCACTCAATTTTCTCGTCAGACGTGTTGTTCATTTGGAACTTTTGAAATTCATTAGGCTCCATTGTCCACTTAGTCATGCTGACAATGTTATTGCAGCATGCTTTGCATATCTGTAAAAGCGAAGAACTTGATTAATGGTGAGTGCACAAAGAGCAAGCTTTGGCTTGTGGATTTGGCAGGTAGCGAAAGGCTTGCAAAGACAGATGTGCAAGGCGAAAGGCTCAAAGAAGCTCAAAATATCAACAAATCACTCTCAGCACTGGGAGATGTTATATCTGCCTTGGCTAACAAAAGCAGTCACATTCCATACCGGTATGGTTTGCCTTTTGTATCCAAATAAACACCTTGCAGTCACTAATCTAAAATTTCTTTACATTTTTCTTGCTCTATCAGGAATTCCAAGCTCACTCATCTGCTCCAGGACTCTTTAGGTTAATATCTTTCTATCGAGGACATTTTTGTGATCTATACAAAAATTCATGGAATGTTGAAGTAAATTTGAATGTATATTTCTTACTACAGACTTCTCTTTTGTTGTAGGTGGTGACTCAAAAACTCTGATGTTTCTTCAAATCAGTCCCTCAGATCAAGATGTGAGTGAAACTACAAGTTCATTGAATTTCGCAACTCGAGTTCGAGGTGTTGAGTTGGGTCCTGTGAAGAAGCAAGTTGACACCAGTGAGCTTCAAAAGATGAAAATAATGGTAGGCTTGTTGAATGAATCTCTAAATGCATCTTAAGTTCTTAACAGACAGCTTGACTATCTAAATTTCTTCTCTTTTTCCTATAATTAATTTTTTTGTTCATATGAATAGCTTGAGAAAGCAAAAGAGGAAGCTAGAGTAAAGGACAAATCCTTGAGGAAGCTTGAAGAGACCTTACAAACTTTTGAAAGTAAAGTCAAGGGAAAAGATCTGACTTTTAAGAACCAACAGGATAAGATAAAAGAATTGGAGAGTCAACTTGAGTTGAAAACAACAATTCATAGCCAGACAATGAAACAAGTTTCTCATCTATCAGAAAAGTTGAAGGGCAAGGAACATACTGAATCGGGTCTTAAACGAAAGGTATTCTCACCAATTACTCTGTTTACGTACATCAATAAATTCGTTCAGCAACTCATTCTTGCAATTACTGAATGAGTGAATGGTGCAGGTAATGGAGCTGGAACACAGACTGAGTGAGCAAGGGGAACTTCAGTCAGATGCTTACCAAAAGAAGGTAACCTTAAGCTGCTACATCGTCTTATGTTGAAGAAAAAAAGATATTTGCATGCACTTATCTTTCTGAGTTAGGCTGTTTATATGACTTGAGTTATAGTTGATGAATATTGAAGTATATTAAGGTATTCGATTATCAGCCTTGCAATAGGAGTTATAACATATTCATGAATGTAGATTTAAATCTTAATGACTTGATAATATTTTACATCCAATAGCTTGCACGTTTTTCCAGGTCAAGGATTTAGAAAATGAACTCAAACAGCAAGTCCTAGAATATGAATCTCGCTCTTCAGTCCTTCAACACAAGGTCTTTTCGAAGTTGTTCTTCTTACATTTTATGTTGTCCCTAAAATTCAACTCATTTACCCTTGCATGTTTCTCTCAGGTTGATGAACTGGAAAGGAAAATGAAAGTTCAGGGCCAAAGTTCAGAGTCTTTTCTCCATCAAAAGGTCAATATGCCTTCTTTATAGCAATTTGAATCTTGATTTCGCAACCTGCAGATTTTAACTTCCTAAAATTCAATGAATTTCCATTAAAAAGTATTAAGATAGCCTTTGTTGAGCTCTTATACATAGGTGAAAAGAAATGCAACTTAACGTTTAATGTTTGAGTTTCAGATTAAAGAACTCGAAGAGAAGATAAGAGTGCAGGAACAACAGTTGGCAATAAACACTCCTGTAACAGAACCTACTCATCCACTAAAATCCTCAGCCATGGATAGCAAGCAGTGTGGTGGAGATGAGCTAATAAGTGTAGATGAGAATCGCATTCTAAGAAGTTCACAATCCGTGAACCACCGAGAAAGTAAAAGACCACTTGTCGTGAAGACTAATAATGACCCTCATCATGTGGTTAGTAGGAAGAGATCGTCAAGAACTAGTGAAGAGGAGAACATGCATATTGCTAAGAAAATCAGACCTTCGAACCCCTCTAGGCCTTCAAGAACTACGACAGCAAAGACAACCAGCACTGCTGTTCAAAGGCCTTCAATTCATAGCAAGACTAGTAGAGATCAGGTTCAAGGGGTCAAAGAGAGAGATCCCAAGAAAAGAATGTGGGCAAGATGAAAAAATAACCCAAAATATGTTTCGAGAATGTTTATAGTTTGCTGACATATGATGTATACCGTAGTAGTAAAACATGGAAATTGGATTTTTTTTTTTTACTGTTTGATGACTTTGCAGTGTATTTGGTCCTTTTCTCTAACAATGTAAAATTTCCTACTTGCTGCTCAGAAAACGACTATCAGAAGATAACTATTTTTACCAAAATGCTATGGCTATTTGTTCCATTCTCGTGAATGTTTGAGCGTGGTCCTGAACTGTAACAATTCCAATCCTTAGCATTAATGTTGATAATGTTGAGATGGTGAAAACAATTGATTGAGATTGGACAGGACCTCGATAATTTTTTGAAATTGAAAAAACCACATAATTTAGTCTTACTCTCGATTTTTAATAACCCGAGTATATATACTTACATACGTTAAAATTTGGGTGAATACATATTTTAATTAAATAAACAAAACTGAAATCTCCCACTCCAAAAATCAATTTCCCTAATTTCGCCTAATTTCTAAATCAATTTATCCCCAAAAATTGTTCCCCTAACTATTTATTTATAATAGTTTGTCCAGTGTTGCCTTACCACTTTTGGATCATTAATAATGATGTTTCTAATCATGTGACTGTAATATTACTATCTTAACTCATATTATTGATTTAACGTATCGTCTAATTGGTCTTCCTGAAGAAAAATTTGTTAATGCCAATTAAACTGTTGGAAATACGAGATAATCGATTCACAAGAATGCTAATAAATAATTGTATTTGATCAACCGATTTAAACATTCAAGACATAGCTCAATATATATTAGTTGTTAGACAATTAATATTTATGATTTACCAAGACTTACATTAGGGGTTATGACACTTATTGCGTCATTTCATAATCTATATATATTAAGCATGAGCACCTGCTAATATTATCTAATATATTTCATTGGCTGATCCGTCCTACAGCCACGCACAAAACAAGAAAACCGAATCTAAAAAAATCAATGCCTCTTGCTTGTATGTTTAAAGATTGTGAATAATTAAAATAACACAATTTTGTTACCATGCATGCAGCAGAGAGATCAACGATCCAATAGGTCACGGCCTAATTTTATTACCGATCGTATTGGGGATGATAATGCCGCAAAGATATTAATCTGGCTGGGCGAGCATGTATTGCTTAGCTTTCTGCTCAAAGATTTGAACTAGTTGAGGGCTCAAACACAATGTACCTAATGCAGTCAAGTGATGGTCTTTTCAATGGGGTCATGTATGACTATATAGTATATTCGTCTCGAAGGACCTGGCGGACATAATTATTGATTTAGCTATTGGAATTGATTACCATTTATCCTTAATTTATGGTGTTTGGATTGTTCAACATATGGTCAACTACTCCAAATTATCTACCAAATTTATCAAATAACTTTCCAAAATCTAGGGGTTTCAGCAGTAAGCTAATTAAGACGTATGTATGGGTTGTTTGTTTCATTTGTTTTTATTAAAGAAGTGAAATTGTTGATAGAATGGATGAAACTGAAATATAGTACTAGTACTCTAGATTGTTTTCAATATGTACAAGTTGAAATTTCAAATATATTTATTTATCATGATAAAATATATATTTAGAGAGAAACAATGTATTTTATTAATGAATTAATGAATATTTCATGTTTATGTTACAAGCTAAATATTGTTTATATATATATATAGACAAATTAAATACTAAATATAAGTTCGAAATAATAATTGAAGATATATGAAAATAGCTAGTAACTCCTAACACTTTCCTAATATGAACATGATTTCTAATATATTTTTATATATTTCCTAATTCGTTCCTTAGTATCCAAATGTACATACGCTAATAATATTAATTATTCCAAATGATTGTTCGATTGACCAATCCTTTGTGTTAGTTGTGTATGTAAATATACTCATATAACCGATCAGTATGAATGCCGAATTTTTTTATGTGAGTAGACGTAAGAATTTCAATATTATATAAACGAAGAAAAATATGTATTTGCGCGAACAACTTAATTCTTTTTAATAAAACGAATTCAGAAAATTTTATTTTTTATCAGCTTAAAAGAGCAATTTTCAAAATTTGTTTATCGACTTTCCTACGCTCTATTTCCTCCAATGTAACGGATTATAATTATTATTATCAAACAAATTAAAAATCTTTAACCATTGCCGCGTTGTCATTCATTGACCAATAAATAAATACTCCGTATAATGTTACATCGTATGGAGTATGTGTTAAAATGTATGTTATATATATGAGTATTCCAATAATTTGATATACATTAAAATTTTGAAGAGATGGGAAGGAAGAGAGAGATTTACTTATTTAGTTTATTGTTAGGATTATGTTATCATCAGTTTATCCTTCATGGAGAATGTTCATTATTAAAGAATAACAAGAGGTAAAAACCAAAAAGCGACGGAGAATACCTTCATAGACACATTATATAAGTTGCAAAGCCATCTTTTTTTTAGATGCAAGTTTTGGTCATAGATATGAAATTAAAAAATGACCCATTTTTTATTTGTTTTTTTTTTCAAAACGTACACGATCGCATTAATAAAATTATTTAAACGCCACCAAACATATTATCCTCCAGTCAAACTCAACATTATAGATACCCATGTAATAATACAATTGAAAATGGACTTGGCTATTAAATTAAATTAGGTTTCATTAAATATACTCAACTCTCAATTTTGATTTTTAGGTGGTGATGGATAATGGTATAGTGAAAATCACTCTGCATAATCCAACTTTTGAGAACTGTGAGTCAATACAATGGGATTAACAATGTACTGAGTCAAACTTGAGAACTCAGAGAGGGTACACATTATGCTAGTATGCTAAGGTGACGGTGAGCTTAAAGCCATTGAAAGGTTTGGTCATGATTTGTTGGCCGAAGCACGTTCTTATGCAGCATATCGTGATAGCCGACATCAGATTTGGCTCGAACTGTGCTTCATGAGCCAAAAAATATCAAGTGGATTGCCATTTTGTATCGGATGCATTAATTAAATTAACTATTTCACGCCTCACGCTTCGACCAGCCCAAATTAACATATCTTCACCAAATGTTGACGACAACAAGGTGAATTTTTGCTACCAAAGATCCACACCATGCTAAATTATGGACGGTATCAATAAGATAAATTGTGGTGTATAATTATTGTATTATTATTAATCGATAATAATAGTTTGAGTCTGTACGCTGGAAAGAGACGATGATATATACTGTACAAACACTATTTTGCAATACAAGATGATATTCTCTTTAACAAAAGACCAGTAACTGAAAATTCATTCAATACTATAATCCGTAAAACCCGACTCGACACCCTACTCGAAGGTCCATTAAATCGGACTCAAGTAATATTTTCTACTCGATACTCGAAACAAAAGGCTAATTACCCTATTCAATAAAGTGTCTACCGGCCAGGGTAACCCAAAGACCGCTGAACTCGACTCAGCAACGATCATACTTCCTATAAGCATTTAGATCAAGCCTTTGAGCCCTCAATCGAGCCGAACAATAACAATAATTCTTTTTCGAATAAATCCAGTTGGAGAAAAGGAGGCAAGTGTAGCATAGAATTATTACCCTGGAACAATAGGATATTTAGTCATGCCCCATCCATTCTTCACCATATGAAGATCGGAATGACAAATCCCACAATACATCACCTTGAACTGTACATCATTGTCCCCCGTTAACCTTGATGTATACCGTAGTAGTAAAACATGGAAATTGAACTTTTTTTTACTGTTTGATAACTTTGCAGTGGATTTGGTCCTTTTCTTTAACAATGTAAAGTTTCCTACATCCTGCTCCCAAAACGATTATTAGGAGATAACTATTTTTATCAAAATGCTATGGTTATTTGTTCCATTCTCGTGAATGTTTGAGCGTGGTCCTGAACTGTAACAATTTCAATCCTTGCCATTAATGTTGATAATGTTGAGATGGTGAAAGAAATTGATTGAGATTGTACTCTATTTTTTTTTTTTAATTCGGAGTATATAATTGACCTTAGTTCACTACTAAGGTCAATCTTTATTTGAAGAGTAGATGAGGTCTAGACATATTCTACCAACTCCAATCCAACAATTCATGAACATAGAAACTAGACAGCTAGAACAAATTTCGCACATCTAAAGCACCCACTATTCCAGAATCTGGGAATGCTCATTCCGCCTTCATTGTGTTTGCTATATCCAATACAAAACGATACTTGACATCGGATTTGAGGAGGCGATCCATCGCAGTGTCAATGTAGTTAACAGGGACAACCTCAATGTCTGGCATTATGTTGTTCTTGGCAGCAAAATCAACCATGTCCTGTGTCTCCTTCAGCCCACCAATGGCACTACCAACGATAGCCTTCCTCCCTATTGTTCAATAATGTACTCTTAGCTCAGCTATAGGTTTAACCAATGTACAGACTATTAATATGTTTAACGAATGGAAAAAATAGGATAATTATGATTACCAAGAAGCAAGGGGAAAACTGGCAACTCGAGAGGCTTTTCTGGTGCACCAACCATGATAATCTTTCCATTAGTCTTCAACAACATGAGCAATGGAACGAGAGGGTGAGCTGCAGAGACTGTGTCAATGATCCCGTCCATTGTGCCCGCAGCAGCCTGTCACCAAAGTCGTGAAGACCAGCATCAGTTATTAATGGCACCATCAATTGCACAGTTAAGAATTAAGAAAAGAAGAATAAGTTGAAAATGATTACCTGCATTTGATCAGGATCTTTACTAATTAGAAACTCATCAGCCCCAAGGAGCTCAATCGCTTCCTGTTTTTTAGAAATTGTTGTACTAATTACAGTTACTTTAGCTCCGAACGCCTTGGCAAATTTCACAGCCATATGGCCGAGGCCACCAAGGCCTACAACACCTACATGCTTTCCAGGTTTGTCGAGTTCAAAGTGTTTTAGGGGACTGTATGTTGTGATTCCAGCGCAAAGGAGAGGAGCAGCTTCCATAGGCAGGTTCTCCGGCCAGCGTACCACAAAATGCTCATTTGCCACCATAATGTCAGAATAACCTCCATATGTGATAGTGCCATCAAAATCGGAGGCACTGTAGGTTAGTATCTGTTTAGGGCAGTAGTTTTCAAGATCAGTAGCGCATTCATCACATTTGCGACACGATCCAACCAAACATCCCACGCCTACTCTGTCCCCGACCTTAAACTTCTGAACGTTGCTACCAACTTCAGTCACCACGCCCACAATCTCATGCCTGTATAAGAAGACATCACAGTGCATGTCATCAAATGTCAGACATATTTCATCTCCCTAAAACTTCAATATTAGCTAAGTCCATAACGTAAGAAAGAAATGAAACAATGATTTTTATTTTATTTTATCATAACCAATATAATGTTTCGGTTTGCATAATTCAGAAGTGACAAGGCCGAGTTTCTGAGGAAGAATTGTCTGACTCAGTTCAAGGATTTAACTCACTTATGGAAGTAGAGCATATTTATAACTAACATCGAATTGGATTAGTTGTTAGGAGTACATCCTACATGGATTCCATTTTCTGTA
The DNA here is from genome assembly GCA_019722365.1 of Lithospermum erythrorhizon. Taxonomy (NCBI): domain Eukaryota; kingdom Viridiplantae; phylum Streptophyta; class Magnoliopsida; order Boraginales; family Boraginaceae; genus Lithospermum; species Lithospermum erythrorhizon. The sequence continues at coordinate 360,982 of JADFUC010001681.1, read as the reverse complement.
ATGTAAGGGGGGCAAGGTTCCAAAAGGAGAAAAAATATTATGGTTATTGATTCCCAAGATTAATCGAATAAATTCCATCTGCCATAAGAATCATTTTCTCCCAAGTTAATTGGGATAGAAGTTCATACAAGAAAGAAACATAGGTTCATTCAAGAATATGAAAATGCAAAAGAAACACGTAATTGTAATGTTAAAAATGTCTTAGATGATAGTAGGGCCTACATTCACTGGAAAAATACAAAACAAGAACGCGAATACAATAATATAGTGGTGGGGGCAAAGAATGGCCAAGTAAGAAAGTTTTAGCAAGGAAAGCTTGTTCCACAACTTTTTGGTGGTAGCCAAAACACTGAAAACACTAAAACATTGCCAGATGCCCACATGTGAAAGTTCATTCATGCACCTATATGGTACCATTTCCACACCAAGACAAAGTAAGATGCATAATGCATTTGTCCATTTCTGAGAGTACTATTTAGAACCTTGTGAAAATGAAACTTAGTATCTTGATCTATGAATCAGTAAAAAAATAATTTAAACTTACTTTTAAGTGCAACAAAATTCACATCCCATCTTCAACGAAACACACAATGATTTACGAGACTTTACAAAAAAGAAACTCGAGACTTCGTGGCCGTAGTTTTAATAACAAAGTAGGTAGATTGCACTTACTATGTAGTTTTAATAACAAAGTAGGTAGATTGCACTCAACTACAGATTTAAGTCCAAATGATTGAAGAAACTAAACTCTTTATTCTCTTAAAAAGCTTAATTTTCAATAAAAGATAAATCTTACTCAAAGTAAACTTTTATTATTCATAATATTGACATGCCCGTGTTTGACATGAGGCATTTAACGACAAGTATCTTTCAATAAAAAATAAAAGTTAAATAGGCAACAAGTCGACTATCTATTGAAATAAACCTACAAGTTGAATCGAGATACACTGTGCAACCACATTATTTTCTAAATACTATACATATTGGCGTGAGGCAACATGTCACGACCCAATTAATAAAAATAATAAAATCAAATGAAACATAAAAGGTACGAGGTAGTAAAGAAAGTATACCCAGGAACAATAGGATATTTGGTGATGCCCCATTCATTTTTCAACATGTGAAGATCCGAATGACAGACCCCACAATACATCACCTTGAACTGCACATCATTTTCACCAGTAGCCCTACACACATTAACCCAAACTCTCAAAACAAATCATCAATATTTTAATTTCACCATTAAAAATATTAGCCTCCATTTTTCAGTTGGTACGTTTGTTTTGAGGTGAATCGGACTTAAATCTCCTCCTTCACCTCCTCACTTAGATTCTAATAAAGGATTTCACCAAGAAAATATTAACATAAACCCGATGATATTTTTAACTAGACAACTTAAAATATTCAAACAACATTTAAAAACATTCATCTAAAATAATCTCAATTATCCTTACCTGGATTTATTTTTAAGTTTTACTCCCTCCACCGTTCACCCCATCCAAAAGTACCATTATGGTCCGGTGAGATAACACATAAAAAATAACTTAGGTGAAAATAATTGAGGTGCATGGAGATAAATATTTTATAATATTGTTTTGAGTATTATTTTAACATAACTAAATATAGCTAATAAAAAATGGATCGAAAAATATAATTAAAAAAGATGAAATTAAATTCACATAGATAGAATAATAGGAATTGGAGAATGGAGTAACCTTCGAGAGAAAGTGAAGGGGGAGAGTGTTCCGGAAGTGTCTCGTGCAGCATAACCAAAAGCCTTAACTGGGAGGTCTGTTACATTTGACTTTGTCATTTTACTTAATTCAAACTAAATAAGATTATAGGAATGTTCGAGAAATGTTTTTTAGACTAGAGTAGGAGCTCATGTATTTATAGCTGAAATATGTTGGTGGTTGTAACGTAATTGCTGACATGCCAACGTATAGAATCTTCGATTGAGTATGAGGTCAGGCCTTCCGTTTTGGGGTGGGTGGGGTATCTCCTCAATCATCATTATCCAAAGCTCGTCGATCACACTTTAAAAATATGATTAAACCTTGATTTAAATTGTACAACAATTCGAGAACTCGACCCGACTCGACTCAACAATTCACTCATTGAAAACAAAACTTGTCTCATCACTCAACAATAATGATAAATATGCTCTAATGTGAATACCAGATGCTACGAATTATACACAAACAATAAATCATGAATTATAAGTGTGTACCTTTCTTCTGGAAAAATATTATAGCAGCGGAAAATAGATGAGCTCATATACCCAAAGCAGAGTATCTTTAAAAGTATTCACACCAATAATTGACCCGAACTCCTCCGTGCGTTTTACTATAACGATTAAAGTGAAACCGAAACAATAAATGAAAGAGAAATATTTTCTCTTCCAAAGAAGGAGGGGGCGGCTAAACTAAGGAGGGAAATGAGAGAATTCTCTAACTTCAAAAAGTTGGAAGAATTATGAGCAATGAATTATGAGGAGGTAGCTTTATATTTATAGGCAAACACATAAGAGTTTCAAGAAGATAAAGACAATACCGGTAAATCCTAAATATTAATTATCTAACAATTAATATATATTGAACTTGTAGTTTTAAATGATTAAATCGATTGATCAATCTAAATTGTATTTTATGAACGATTATCTCATATTTCCAACACATACCACATCAACAATTCTTGTGGAATAACCAGAACTAAAATTATAAAGACCATTCTAGACTACTAGGACACATTTCTTTCATCTTGAGATACAGTTTCTTTTTTCATTGTGTTTGCTATATCCAACACGAAACGATACTTGACATCAGATTTCAGCATACGCTCCATTGCAGTGTTAACGTAGTCCATGGGGACAACCTCAACCTCTGGTGTTATGTTGTTCTTCGCAGCGAAATCGATCATTTCTTGTGTCTCCTTCAGTCCTCCAATACAACTCCCCGCGATCGCCCTACTTCCTGTTCATATTTCTTACATTTATTGATAATACTTGGTAATACTTTTATTGAATGGTCATCATATTTCTATTTATAATTGCATATATTTGTATACCAACAATAGTTTAACCCGACATTCTCCACCCATTCTCAACAACTTCAACTTTGTGATAGATATACTAATTATGATTACCTAGAATCAGTGGGAAAGCTGGCAACTCGAGAGGCTTATCTGGCGCGCCAAGCATAATAAGCTTTCCATTAGTCTTCAACAGCATAATCAATGGAGTAAGCGGGTGAGTTACAGAGACGGCATCGATGATCCCATCCATTGTACCCACAGCAGCCTGTTCAGCATTTTCTCAAAATCAACAAGTAACGACGCTGACAAAATAACATCAACCCGAGAAACATTGCTTTAAACGTCAGTTACCTGCATTTGCTCTGGATCTCTACTTATTAAGAACGCATCAGCACCAAGGCGCTCAATCGCTTCCTGTTTCTTAGCAATCGTTGTACTAATTACTGTCACCTTAGCACCAAATGCCTTAGCGAATTTCACAGCCATATGGCCGAGGCCACCAAGGCCTACAACACCAACATGCTTTCCAGGTTTAGCGAGTTCGAAGTGTTTCAAGGGACTATAAGTTGTTATTCCAGCACAAAGGAGTGGTGCAGCTTCCATAGGTAAGTTCTCTGGCCAGTGAATAACAAAATGCTCATTGGCAACCATGCTATCAGAATAGCCTCCAAATGTGATTGTTCCATCGACATCAGTGGCACTATATGTCAGTATCTGTTTAGGACAGTAATTCTCAAGATCAATTGTGCAGTTCTCACATTTACGACATGATCCAACCAAACATCCTACGCCAACTCTGTCCCCGACCTTAAACCTATGAACATTTTTACCAACCTCAGTCACCATACCCACAAGCTCGTGCCTATTAGAAGAAGACAACAAAATATTAAAACATTAAACTATGTAAGTACAAGTTCAGTTAATATAATTGATATCATAAGCAATAACAAATGTAAATGTACCATGAGTTATGACATTAGTAATGTCTAAATGCAGTCTCACCTAGTGCTATGAAAAAGACCGGGTAACTGGGCACCCATCCAATATTATAATCCAGAAACCCGACTCGACACCCTACTCGAAGGTCCATTAAATCGAACTCAAGTAATATTTTCTACTCGATACTCGAAACAAAAGGCTAATTACCCTATTCAATAAAGTGTCTACCGGCCAGGGTAACCCAGTACCGCTTGAACTCGACTCGTTAACGATCATAGTCTGCTATGCTACTCGATCAAGCCTTTGAGCCCTCAATCGAGCCGAACAATAACAATAATTCTTTTTCGAATAAATCCAGTTGGAGGAAAGAGGCAAGTGTAGCATAGAATTATTACCCTGGAACAATAGGATATTTAGTCATGCCCCATCCATTCCTCACCATATGAAGATCGGAATGACAAATCCCACAATACATCACCTTGAACTGCACATCATTATCCCCCGTTAACCTACAAAATCAACACAAATTCACATCATTATCCCCCGTTAACCTACAAAATCAACACAAATTCACAAAATAAAGCAATACCCTCGTCAAATCATTCCAAAAAACATACTAAAAATCAAATATATATTTAATCATACAAATAAATGATATCAACGTATGGCCACTGGCCATGCATGCATAATGCATGTATCATTTAAAGTTATGGTATACTTTCTATATTCGAAATTGAAGGTGAACCAACTTTTTTATTCAAATTCATTTTAATTATTAGATTCAAATAGACCGAAAGGATAAAATTAAGTGGTAAAAAAACTATGGACATCGATCGATCGGACCTTCTGGAAAAATCGAAAGGGGAGAGTGTTCCCGATTTGTCTCTTGCAGCCCAACCAAACGCCTTATTTGGGTGAGAGTTTGGCATTTTTAATTACTAAGCTAAGGGGATTAATAATTATTTCTTATTAGAAATCAAGATTCAAAATGTTGTTTTCAGACAATGCAGAGTGGAAACGAGGTGATTTAGATGGAAAGTGTTAATGTAATAGATGAGGTGGCAAAATGGTACTTCTTTGGATACTGCCACGTGGAAAATTGATGTGGAATTGATGATATAATAGCACAACCAGTACAATCCTCGAAATATAGCAAAAGTTACATTTCGTGCTTTATTGGTATAATAATGAATTAGTGGGCACAAAGTTAACTTGTTACACAAATATTCTTTTCTTCAATAAATATTATTTTTTCCATTCCACAAAAATTATATTATACAGAGTATATACTAAAAAAAAAAAACTCATCTAATAATTGACTATCAAATATTTATCGATTTGGATTGAAGTTTCCTTTTACTTTTGTTTACAACACCCATATTTGATCACATTTTCATTCTTCAATTATATATATTTCACAATATTCGGAAGATCAATATTTTCCCGTGAATTTCGATTGAACATACATTTGGGTGACTGAAAGTTGGTTACAACTGTATCTAAAGTGCCAGAGGCTCAAATGGTTGAGAAATTGAAGTGGTTAGTTGACTATATGTTAATCAATCCAAACTCAACAAATCCTCCTACTTATATAATAAATATAAATTATGTTTATTCCCTTTTTACACTATTAATTTTATTATAATATGTTTTATTAATTCAAAAATATATTTCTAATAAAATTTAAAAAATGACTCCTATAATAATTCAATAATTAATAAGTTTTAAATTTTTGCCTAAAAATTCTATAACAATTCAAACATAGTTGATGTCATATCCTATTATTTTAATGTTATATTTATATTTGAATAATTATTTTAATGTTATATTTATATTTGAATTTTAAAGTGCTTAATAATTATTTATAAATTTTATAATATGTTAGTTGAGTTTGAGTTAATATTAATATTTGACCCATTAAATCATAAGATTAGTTAAGCCTAATAGAGATAATAGCCTATTAAGAAAATAATAGTACAAAATATAACAAAAACCTAAAATTAATAATATACCCCCATCCAGCCATAGTGCCGCAGTAGAGTAGAGAGGTTGTTGGCATCGTCGTCTTTGAATCTGTAAGTTCATTTCTCTGAGTATGTAGTATAAGGCCATTCATTTTCTTTTGTTTGGAATCAAACAAGTTATAGGCATAGTATTTAATATTAAAAAAGGTTCATAGATAGTAGAATATTTGGGATAGCTGGTAATAAATAATAGTGGTTATCTAGTTAGTAATAATGAATTATAGGGGATTGACTACAGTTGAACTCATTTGCATTATTATTGATAATTGTGAACTAGTAATTAGTTTAGCTCGTTGTGCCAAGGTTAATAAATAGAAAATGGACGTAGTCGTTAGGGTGCTTGGTTGATCTTATACCCATGATATTAACTTTGTTGTTCTTAGTTATTACAATCAAGAGTATTTATAGTATATTATACTTGTCTATCTTTAGGAAATTAAGGTATGTGGAGTAAATTTGCTGGATTGCATTTCTATAATGTACTATCTATTTACTCAATTACTTTTGAACTGTATTATATATTACGATCATTTTGGTATGCAAAACTTGTACTTTGTAAACTGTATATATTATATTTTAAAGGATGTTAAAAGGCCGATCAACCGATATTCGACGAGTATGTTATATACAATATTAAGCATTCGATTACTATGTAATCGTATCGTTCGAAGGTTTCTAAATCGGGTTGTGGGTTGGGGTGATCGAAGCTAATTCTTCACCGAAGGAATGTAGTAGTCGTTTGTTTTGTTTGGCCATTCACCAAGTGGAATAATAATCGATGTTTTGTTTAACTGAATAATATTCCCATATGGCCATTTTGATTTTGAAGCAGCTTAAACGAGTCTCGCCATTTACCCATACTTTTGAATATATGTTTGTTTTGTACCAAATTGTGTCGTGATCATTGAAATATAATTTATTCGAATTTACATGTGGATCCTACTGGTACGTGGACTCTCAGTACTTAACGTGATTTGTATTTTCATATAATATTATTTATAATATTAAGTAAAATTATATTAAAGAAATGGTTTTAACCGGTTTGATCCTATATTTGGGAGGATAGTTGTTTGTTTACTTACCCATTGTAGCTTATCCCTTATTTTTAAACATTTCAAATAAAAGAGTAGCCGGGAAGTTATTATTTGCTATGGGAGTACTGGATGAAGCTATATTTTGGATTTTGATGTCCTTTCTTCTTAGATTCGCACTATGAACACTTTGTCGATTATTTCGTTATGGTTTGATTTGAAAGACATGTAATCTGTATTTTCAGTGAAGTTTGTTATCATTCCAGAGATGTACTTTAATGGAATATTTTGATATAATCTTATGTTATTGAAATGACTTTTCGAATTTCAGCCTTCGAAATAATTAAATAGAGATTAGGTTCGCTTCGTGGGAGTGTGATATCCCTAACCATTTTGGGGTCGAGGTGTCAAGTAAATGGAAGTTATCTACTCTTTTATAACGCAAGGCACGCTTTATCACTTTCTCTCATATGTATGTTAATTACCAATATGTTCATTATCAATATTTTCGTCCAATTATATAAAAAATACTCAACATCTTCACCAACAGAGAAAAATGTTTGATATAATATTGCCTTCAATTTTTTTAATTTTATCATAACAATAAGTAAATTACATTTTAATGTAATGAATTAGTCTGTTCATATTAAATTTTTTTGTATGATAATTATTTAATTATAAATTGAAAAATAATTTTTCTAATTCGAAAAATTACTATTAAAGAATATATATCTAAATTATGTGATATTTTGTATTACATTTCAACAATTAAAATAAAAAGTGTCAAGATACATATCTAATACTCCCTCCATCTCCAATAGATTGTCAAGATTTAAATTTGGATTTTTCACAGATTAAATGTTAAATTCAAATATTTTTATTTATGTTGTATAATATTTGGTGAAAATTATCAAATAATAATATTTTCAAATTACTTTAATATTGACATTAAATTTTATTCAAATCAAAATTATGTTTATCAATGAAGGCATAAAAGTTTGTCAATTTTGAGCTTTTAAATCAAGCATTTATAATCATTTAAGATAATTTCGATTAATGTATTTGGATATTTATTTTAGAAATTTATTTTTTATTATAATATATATAATATGTTAGTTTTGTTTAAATAAAATATATTTATTTATAAATTATAGAAGTAATAATTAGTTAGAGTTGAATTCAATATATGAACTGAATTAAAAAAATTAATTCACTATTTAACATCGATTAAGAATTAATAAACTAAATAAGATTATATTATCATAATAATACGTATATTAGTTTTGAATCTATATGAAATATAATTGATCGATATTATTGCCTAAAAAATACATTTATTTAATGATAGTTATAAAGTTTATAATCCACTTTATCATTTAACATTTGATGTACAAATTGATACCCTAATCGTTGCTATTTACGCTAAAATTTTAAAAGTTTTCATATTGGGCAATATTAACTACATATATACTATTGAAGTTTAACTTTTTATTAACAAAAATTATTACACAAGATATACTTATTAAAAGAGATACGTCATCTTTATTTAATTAATTTTCAATATAATTCATTTAAAGTATTTCACATTCAGCGACATCTAACGTATTTAATTTTCTTGCTTGTTTTATGTTGCTAAAATAATTGAGTAATTTCATAAAAGTTAATTCTCGATATTATTCTGGCCAGGTAAATACTATCGGCATAATCATCAATTAAAAATACGTTAAAATAGAATTTAATAGTGAACTACGAATAATTTATACTAATAATGAATTGAGAATGATGTTTTCTAACAATAAATCTAAATAATGAGCTATCAGCAAATGGACATTTTCTAACAATAAATAAAATTACATAATACGCATTCTTTTATTAAACTAAATAAAAGTTCTAAGCAGTAGTGATGATAACAAAACTTCTAAATCAAAAAGATAATTTATAAATTTACGTAAATAAGCTAATTATTTTATTTATTATCTCGGTTTAAATATTTAAAGTGATAAATATTTATGCATACATGTATATTTTACTGGGCTTAAATATAAAATGAAAATGATGGTCAATGTTTAAATCACTATTTCTTCCAGGTCTTCAGCGAATGTAAATATACATTTACACCATAGAGTGACCACCATTTGATGACTGCATTAGGTACATTGTGTTTTCCTCAACCGCCTCTGGATTCCTGAACTCAAAACTAAACAACCAATATAAACCATGAATTCCATGTCTTGCAATTGCATTATCATCCCCAATATGATCCGTCCCAAAATTAGGCCGCTGCCTTTTGGGATCGTTGATTCTCACCTATATGGATAATAAAATTGAATTGGCCTTTAAAAATATATGTATAATATAATTAAAAATTAATTGATGCTCAAAGATTGACAAACGAAGAAAATAATTAAAATGAATTGGAGGAAGTATAACGTACTTCGATAACTCCATAACTAGCAGAGGCCAGTGCTATCCGTACTGTGTAAATCCCCCTCCTGTTAACATTCTGTAGCTGAAACCGAATTTGCCATGTTGTTGGGGCATAAGTCACCCTACCCCCTTGTCCAACTCTCCTACAATTGTTACAAAAAAACAAATCAAACTCTCTGATAATTAACCTATAAACGTAATAAATACGGAGTACAAAGAATGAAGAAAGGTTACAATTATCAGGGAGGAAACTAAGAATTTGAACCTGCTAACATGAGCAAAGAACCAATCTTTCCCATAATCGCTTTTGCCAACAGTATAAACGAGATCACCATTTGGATATATATCCGTGTAACGACTCCACAACCCATATTGCCTATACCTGGAAATATTTGAACCTTAACTTAGATGACTTTGTAAATTATTATTATTGAAACCGATATATGTACTCCATATAACATTATGGCTAGCCTAGTCGCCATTAGATATTACTCGCACTGACAAGATCATGTTCGAGTCCTTGATGAAATACAATTTTTTAAGTTAGAAAAACCAATATATACTCGTAAGCAAATGAGCATTGTTTGATTGAACTTTCACCCACTTTTCTCTATGGTTGGTGTAATAAAGATGATCCCTGAGCCCTGGATTTGGATCAGGAATAAAGAACTCAGCAGCGGTGCGATCAGGAATGCCTATTTCCCATAGTGTTGGACCGTTTCTAGGTGGCTCAAATGTCAATACCTTCAAACTGTTTTGGCCTCCTGTTCCAAAATGTTTAAGAAACTTAAGAACCTAATTCTAGTCTGACCAACAAATACTTCTTTTCTATGTTCTGTTTTTTGTTTAAAATCAAGAACTTTCATCGCATTTTCAGAATTTAGAAGAAGGGTAGATAAATTGGAGAGAATAATTCTCCAAACATAAGACCTGGACTGATCTGAATTTCGTCGTTAAATTTATAATCGCCAAGAATTCCAGGGACCCAAGCATAAAGGTTGTAGGTGCCTGGTCGGATATTCTTGATGTTGAAATATCCATGTTCATTTGTTCTAGTCCAAAATTGATAACCCTGAGCACAAACTAAAGATCAAAACAATTATCTCGAATAATATCAGTTTATTGTGATACTAATGAAATCAGACTGACATTGCTATCCATTTGCCACGAACCAACTTCTCCTGGAGGCGCTAACCCAACGTAAGCAGAATTAGCAGGGAAAACATATTTGCTAATGTACCTAGCATATGAAAAGAAATAGTTTTCATGTGTTCAACCTTCACAATGCCCGAAAAAAAATACTAGTAGTAAATAATCTTATAATCCGATTCAACGAATACCTATCTTGAATCATCAAATGTCCTGTCAAAGCACCCCTTTGATTGGCATGAGAATAATCCGGGGAGAGTGGGAAATCATATGGCCATTTCCTTTTTTCTTCGATCATCTAAGATTTGTATTCAAGTATATATAGTCCGAAACCTGACAACAATGTACCGCAAGAAATGGAGAGGGCTAATTTGCCATACCTGTCTTTTAGCGTCTTTCCAAAGTGTTTGGGGCTCATTGTTCTTATCAGAATTTAGGTAGATAAAAACAGGACCAAAAACTTTCTTCCATGGTTGTCCTTCTTGTATCTTGACTCCCATATCTCGACCAGCATAGTGACCACTAAAAAGATCCTATCAATAGCACACAAATACAAATTCCATTGATACCCAACCAATATATACTCTAGGTAGCAGTATGACAGAATAGCTTACAACTAGACATGTTGACGCGGCATGGGCAGTGAGTTCTAATTTTACCGGACCACCAGCTCGAAACTCGTGGCTTGGTATGATCACCCAGAACCCTGTGTGGGGATCAGAGCTTATCCAACCATGAACTTGATCATCTTTGTGCTCCATTGAGTATTGGTACTTGTCATTCACCTTAGTAACACAAGGGCATCAATAATGAAAATTATTGGCATATTCAATCAATCTATTAAAATGATAAACCATTCACTATAATATATAAAGTATGAATTATAAATTTGAATGAAGGTGAATATGTATTATTGAGTATATTATGACAAAATACCCAAATGCATGAGAAATGAGTGAATTTTTTTAGCCATTTTTAGCAAATACACTTTTATGTGACCACTGACCAAAATCGTATATGCAAGCAATATTCAGGCATATCACGATAAGTAAAAGTTTGTGATATAAGAAGTCACATAACCTGGCCTTTTAAAGCGGAATTCATTGGATTTGTCAATAGGGTAGCTTCTTTATAATCCAACGTCTTCCCTGATTCAACATCATGTTCATTTGGCATAATTGTTTGCATCTCATCCGATACGACCATGAAGTTGAACCTGTTAGCCAATCAATACACATACTAAACATCACGCCAATGTTTGAAATATGAACTCATCAACCCCGCATGGGGCCTCTGCTCGTATTTGTCACATAATTTCCTACCTGTGCATTAAAAATATATGTGTGGTGAAAATAATTGAAATCATACAAATTATTTGAAAGCTTGAAAGCAAGTCTTCCTTCAGACAGGGTGAGTGCTGGCCATCCCTCCAAGTGGTCATAAATAGCATATGTGTAGAAGCCAGAGCTCCCACGTAGCAATAGTAAAACCTGCATTGGATTAAATTGAAGAATATGATTTGCCAAATACCACAAGTATTTAGAGTATACCACTATATTCGCCTAATGTATTCGCCGCCTGTATTAATAAAAAAGAAATAGTAGTAAGAAATGATATTACATATATAATTAGTACTTTGTCACAACTGCCAAGCACCATTTCGACGTTAGGCTGATTCCTTTGTTTTAGAATGAAATCTCTACTTTGTCATTGTCTTGAGCTATGACCTTCAAGTTTGTTGCTTGAAGCCTGCATACAAGGACACGAAGCGATACTTCATCATTACAGTTATATTATGTGGTAGTATTAATAAAACGGCCCATGTATAATTTTCTATTGATGGTGTAATAATTTACCATACCACTAATTTGTTCGGAGGCGTAATATTATTGTACGACTACTAGTCTATTATATTAATTTCATGGAAACAAATTCATGAAAAAAAGGATTGAAATGATAATGAGCTTACTTATCCAAAAGGCTTCCCCCATGACCTGTCCTGTTCCACACAATGTCCCAATACCTAATATTGAATGTGTCCAATTGTCCGTTAGGGAGTTGTAAGGAAATTAAAGCTACATTAAAAAATCAAATGATTGAAAATATGACATTGTGAAATAGCAGGCCTAGTTGATTAGGTCTAAGTTGAATAATTCTGAAATTACCAATATAGCATACTAGCATAGTATTAATTTACCCTCTCTCAACTTCTCCAAAGTTTGACTCCAGTAAATTGTTAATCCCATTGTATTGTATCCTCGTAAGCTCTCCAGTTGGATTATGCAGAGTGATTTTCACTATACCATTATCCATCACCACCTAAAAATCAAAATTGAGAGTTGAGTATATTTAATGAAACCTAATTTAATTTTAATAGCCAAGTCCATTTTCGTTCTGTATTATTACATGGGTATCTATAATGTTGAGTTTGACTGAGGATACTACGCTGGCCGACGCCAGTTTCATAATTCCCTACAAGTACGATAATATCTGTCTGAAAAAAAGCCATCTTTTTTGAATTTCATCTATGACCAAAACTTGCATCTAAAAAAAAAGATGGCTTTGCAACTTGCTAATGTGCTCCATGAAGGTATTCCCTATCGCTTTTTATTTTTATTTTTACTTTATTATTCTTTAATAATGAACATTCTCCATGAAGGATAAACTGATGATAACATAACTTCTAACAATAAACTAAATAAGTAAATCTCTCTTCCTACCCATTCTCTTCAAAATTTTGATGTATATCAAATTATTGGAATACTCATATATAACATGGGCTATTTTAACACATACTCCATACGATGTAACATTATACGGAGTATTTATTTATTGGTCAATGAATGACAACGCGGCAATGGTTAAAGATTTTTAATCTGTTTGATAATAATAATTATAATCAAGTTACATTTGAGTTTAACTAAGTGCACGCATCTAGCTGCCCTCCTAAAATTTCGAAATTATATTTTAACTATTAAAAATTAAAATTTTTACCATTCATTTATTCAAAAATTAAGTTGTTCGGCCCCTAATTTTTTATTTTATATTTTTCATTTATATAATATTAGTTATTTCGTCTCTCCTATAAAAAATTTCTCGTTCGCTACTCATCTATACGGTGCATATTTACATACACAAAGAAGTTGAGTAACACAAAGGATTGGTCAATCGAACAATCATTTAAATAATTAATATTATTAGCGTATGTACATTTGATACTAAGGAACTAATTAGGAAATATATAAAATATATTAGAAATCATGTTCATATTAGGAAAGTGTTAGGAGTTACTAGCTATTTTCATATATCTTCAATTATTATTTCGAACTTATATTTAGTATTTAATTTGTCTATATATATATATATAAACAATATTTAGCTTGTAACATAAACATGAAATATTCATTAATAAAATTCATTGTTTCTCTAAAATATATTTTATCATGATAAATAAATATATTTGAAATTTCAACTTGTACATATTGAAACAATCTAGAAAATAGTACTATATTTCAGTTTCATCCATTCTATCAACAATTTCACTTCTTTAATAAAAACAAATGAAACAAACAACCCATACATACGTCTTAATTAGCTTACTGCTGAAACCCCTAGATTTTGGAAAGTTATTTGATAAATTTGGTAGATAATTTGGAGTAGTTGACCATATGTTGAACAATCCAAACACCATAAATTAAGGATAAATGGTAATCAATTCCAATAGCTAAATCAATAATTATGTCCACGAATTCTTCGAGACGAATATACTACACGGCACTTCATTGAAAAGCACTCATCACTTGACTGCATTAGTAAATTGTGTTTGCTCCCTCAACCGCCTCGATCCTCAACTGAAAACTAAACAACCAATATAAATCATGACCTAATGCTCATGATAAGATTAACATTCCAATACGATCGATCATAAAATTAGGTCAGAACCTATCGATCAAGTGATTCTCACCTAACACATGCATGGTAACAAAATTGTGTTATTTTAGTGTTACAATCAATAGTCAAGAAATTAAATCATCATATGGAAATTTTAGTTTTAAAAGTGTTGGTCATCAATTTTAAACATACAACAAGAACATTGATTTTTTTTTTCTAGTAAAAAACTTTGAAGATGTATTTAGAGTTGATTGGGAAAGTCGATCTAAAGAAAATAATATAATGTACCTGGACTCGGCCATAATTGGCAGAGGCCAGTGCTATTCTTAGTGTATACATTCCTCTCGTGTCAACGTTTGCAAGCTGAAACGTAATTTGCCATGTACGTGAATAAAAAGTCATCGTAATCGTTTCGAATCTAACGATATAACTACAAATGTATATATCAACACCCAAACTTACGAAGCCTATTACTGTAAAGAATCTCGAATGCATAATAATCAAAATACCGAAAAATACAATTCGATTTTACAATGTGTTCCCTCAACGACGCCATGTCGTCATGCTAGAAATCAACTGGGAAAAAGAATCCCCAATGATTGCTATGTTCTATCAAACTAAGTTTTCCAATCGGAAGAATACTTTATAATTTAGTATTCTCAATGACAAATCTACACTCTAGATTTTAAATTAAAATGATATACAACGATATAACCGCAGGTAACAACCTCTATCAATTTTGAACAAAGTGAATTTAGAGAGAATTTGGAAATTTTATGGATGATAAAATAAATGACTTAATCTCCATTTATCCTCGCTGAATCGTTATCGATCGAGACCCCGGGTCTCGGGATGACGGCTCGACTTCGCCTCGAAACCTCTCACTGGCTCCAGCTGCACGGCCCAATTCAGCGTGACGAGCCTCCATCGGTATCTCCCGATCTCACGGGTCTCGATCCCCTCGTGATCTCCAAACACTAAAACGCCTTCAAACTCACCGTCTCCCACTGCTCTTTCAAATCACTGGCTCTCAGCATTTCCAATTCAGCAAAGACTCTTGCTACTCTCGCTCCAAGATTAACCTAAGCCGAACACAACTTCAGCCTTCTCCTTGCTTACGCCTTTTGTAAACATATCAACCTGGATTGACTTCCTGCATCTGGCTGCTTCAAGTGACCCCATCTCCAATACGTAACGATGAAATGGAACCCACCCTATGTGCTTTGTCCCTGCATGAAACACGGATTTCAAGAAGATAAATCGTGACTCGACTATCACAAGAGCACAAGGTTACATCCAGCCGCCAAGATCTGGCTTCTTTCAAGAAAGTTCCGCAACCAGATCATCTCTTCTACTCACATAAAGAACATACTTGGCCTCACAACCAGACAATGCTACTATTGGTTACAAGTCTCCTTCAGACAGGGTGAGTGCTGGCCATCCCTCCAAGTGGTCATAAATAGCATATGTGTAGAAGCCAGAGCTCCCACGTAGCAATATAAACCTGCATTTGGATGCATAATTGAGAATATGATTTGCCAAATACCATAAGTATTTAGAGTATACGCCCACTCATATTCGTTCTTAATACAGATATAAAAAAGAAATAGTAGTAAGAAATGATATTACATATATATAATTAGTACCGTTTGTCATAATTCACTGAAGACCATTTCGACCAAATAGGCGATTCCACGCTTAACGGTAAATCTCTACTTGTCATTGTCTCAGCTAGCGACCTTCAAGTTTGTTGCTTGAAGCCCGCATGCAAGGACACGGCCACTTCATCATTGCTAAATTATACATGCGGTCATTAATTTGTGTGTGTGGATTGCAGTGCGGCTGGTCACACTCTGCGTGTGTGGGATTGGCAGGTGGGTTCGACGCGAGGTAGTGCAGGGGGCAACACTATACACACATCACAATAGTAATTTTTAATGAAATGACAATTTTGCCTCAATCTAAACTTCCTAACTACTACACTCGCAAATGTGTAGGCAAAATACCATTTCTACGCCTAAACCCAACACTATTCAGCGCCAGAAACAAAATTTCAAAGGGTACTATACACTTTTAGCGAAACGACAATCTTTACCCTTAGCGAAAACTTCTTAACTACCACACTCAGACAGGGCGGGCAAAATAGCTATTTCACACCCTATGCTTTGTTAGCATGACAAAATAACATTTTACTCGTGACTCAAATTATTTTAAGTGGTAATATACTATTTCACTAACGAATTTAAAGCCAGACAGGCTCAGACATTAAAAAGATAGTGCCCGCCTGAGAAATGACACTAAAAATAAAGATAATTTTCGCCACATGTATTAATTAAAACCATAAGATGCGCCTTTCACCACTGTCAAACTTTTTATTGTAGTATCGGTCATATCACTTATCATGAAACTAATTCATAGTATCCAGGGCTTAATAATATATTTTTTTCACAGATAATAAAAAAAAAACTAAGTAATCATATAAAATATAAAAATCAGTTTCATTTAATAGAGTATTTCAAATTTTTATTGAAAGTTTTATTGCAAAAAAAATAAACTTTGTCTTCCTATTATACTCCTCTCCATTTTTGTATTGCTGCTTTTATCCATTTACATTTAGATAAGCGAAAATAAATATCCAAAAGATAAAGACATTAAAAAATATGGGACGACAATTAATCAAACTATATAATCGACGGTTGATAATTTTAAAGATAAAAAAGTAATAAAAATAAACTGAAATGTAAAAATGTAATTTAGCATATACACTAAAGCAATAATCATTTTAAAAAATAATCTGTAATACAATTAAAAAAAAGACAAAATATTTTTTTAAAGTGAGCTCCTTCAGAAGTGGGCTTGTACATACTATTGATTATTGAATCGCACTGCCCATACCCGGGCCAGAGTATCTAACCTCGTAACAGTACTGTACATTCAGTGTACCAAATTCATTTTTTTTTAAAAAAAATAGAGATGAGCTTACATATCGAAAAGGCTTCTCCCGAGACCTGGCCTGTTCCACATAATGTCCCAATACCTAATTTTGAGTTTGCAAATCTTGAGTAGTATGGAAGTGGAAAGCTACATTCCATTTAAGACCATCTCCAATATAAATAATTCATCTCCTAAATATTTTTCGCCGCATCACATTATTCTTTTCCATATCATCAAAATCCTCATAAATATTTCTTTAGATTCTTATAATGTAAAATATTTCAAAAAAATTATTCCACTTTATCTCTCAACCATACCACATTTTCTTCCTCCATATCATTAACATATTAGTCAAGTCCATTTTCAATTGTATTACATGAGTATCCATAATGTCGAGTTTGACTGGAGGAGATGATTGACTCGTTTCTTGATATCCATATGCTGACCCCATCCTTCTGAACAACCAAAAGAACATAAATAATTTTCTCTTAAATATATTGCATCTTGCATTTAAATATATTGCATGTTGCAATAATTTCCTCTTTAAATAATAAGCTAAAAATGAAACACAAGAAACATAGCAATAAAAATGAATATATGTACACCTCGTCTGATTGTTCTGATAACATTCTGCATGAAGGAGAAGCTGAGAACATAATCCTAACCATAAACTAAGTAAGCACCTCTGTCTCTTCCTACCCATCTCTTACAAAAATTATGTATACTAATATAATGGAGAAACACACACACATATATATGTAACAATCTAGCATTATTAAATTTATTTTTTACTCCGTATTCAATAAATGGAGAAACAATAGTATCATAGATTTTGTATGGTAATAATAATCCATTATTTGGGGAAACACACAAAGGCTCTTCTTGATTATTGCCAACATCCACCAAAGAATCCTCTGAGGACATAATGTCGGAATTGTAGACTTGTAGAATCTCAGGTAATTTTAGTGAGTTTTACTTAAGCTTGAAATGGTTCAGTAATCTTCTTATGTATCTAATTGTTAGTCGACTGTTTAGTCCTTGGGAGACCGATAGTTGAATTATAAACTGATGTTTTAGATTAATTGTACTATAAAAATGAGGATATAGACTAATACTCTAATAGACTATTGCAATGTTTTTATGATTGCATTTGGGAGAAATTTCTCCACTAAGTAGGAGGGCAAAAGGGCATATGATAATCACGAATATGGAGTAGTAGCAAGTTTTAGCTATCCTTAAAGATGGGATATCATATGCACATTTCATATTTGTTCAATTTATACATGACACACCAATTATGTAATATTTCGTATCAAATATAAATTTAATTTACGATATCTTAAAAATATACAATTATCTATTCCAAAAAGATTGCTCCATTTAATATTTTTGTCAAACTTTATAAATTTTTGACTACGAATTTTTCATTATCGTGATAAAAAATAATATAAGATATGCGATTCATAAATTCGCTTTCAATATATTTTTCAACATCAATTATTTATCGAGACCAAAAACAAAAATAATACAATTTTTTAGAAATCTGAGGAGCAAATTAAATTAAATCACTTCATCGAATAAGAACCTTTTGTATTTAAAACGACAATTTTCGGCTTTAAATTAAAACTTCCTAATTATTATCCTCGCAACAGTAAAATAAATTTCATTTTAACATCCAAAACCCAACACTTTTGGTGTATGTGATAATATGCCTCAGCTTAGTGAGTGGTCAGAGACAGACCTTAACAACCAAAAGACCAAAACAATGTCAAGTGTGAAGATAATAACACCATCAACAACAACAACATTACTCACAACAACAATCAAACACCTTGCATGCAATCACAATATTCTCACACAATTCTCCTCCGGACCAACTCACAAACCTAGACAAACAAGAAACCTCAGTCTCAGAATGTCTGCACCCATGGCTCCCATTGAAATCTGTGTCAAAGAATCTATTACCACCCCCAATAAACTTGGAGATTGTAAGTATTTCATCTATCAAGATTACTTGTATTTTTTATTTTTTACAAAAATCGAGACTTTATAATAAAGACTCGATATCTCATCATTATGAGTAATGGTCACTGGAATAACCCATGTGGTTTCAAGATTACATGTAATTGTGCCGAAAGATTCAATTTTTATGCCCATTTTCGAATTTTCCTTGTTGGGTATGTTTAGATCATCATAATTATATCTGATTGAGCTCAAAACAATTTTATATCTATTTTCCTTGTTGGGTGTGTTAGATTATCATGATTATACGTAATTTTGCTAAAAGCTCCAATTTTTATGTCCATTTATATAATTGTGTGTGTTTATATGATCATGATTATATGTATTTGAGCTGAAACGTTCAGTTTTATGTCCATTTATATAATTGGGTGTGTTTATATTATCATGATTATATGTATTTGAGCTGAAAACGTTCAGTTTTGAAAGCTTCAATTTTTATGCCCATTTGCCTAATTGGATGTGTCTAGAGTCCAACTGAATACTCCCAATTATTACAAGGTTTTAATGTTAGTTCACAATGACGATTTTGCAAATGTCGCTATGTTGGCGTTAATGATTTGGTAATCGGCTAACTGATTGATATTCATAATTCCAACTGTAAGAGGTTAAACTTGATCTGATCCTGAGTTAGATTGTTAGAAACGTAGGTGATGGTATTTGAAATTTATGATTGAATGGTGTGTAACCATCATAGACCTCTAATATGATAGGGTAACTTATCCATCGATGCATTCTTGTTAGGTGTCGAGTTTTGTATTCTTAATAGCTTGCTGTTTAAATTTGCCGTCTGAAATTGATTAAATGTAGGAATCTTAATTACTCATAGTCCATAGAGATAGTTTCTTCAAATTACTTTAGAGCAGTTATGATTCTTAAGCATGAAAATGCAAGCCATAGGTCCTCCAAGAGGAAGATGATTTAATGTCCGATTAGGTTCTCTCATGTTAATTTCCCATCATCTAAGAGACTAAGATAAGTTTCTTTCCTCTTCTTTTCACTTTCAGGTCCCTTTACACAGAGGGTATTGCTCACTTTGGAGGAGAAACACCTTCCTTATGATATGAAATTTGTTGATTTGAATAATAAGCCTGAATGGTAACTCTTGCTAGTCAAATGTCTGATTATATTTTTAGAGGTTCCAAATCTAACTTCCAAGAGGTGTCTTCAAATTTCCTTGGTATGTTACAGGTTTTTGAAGCTAAACCCTGATGGCAAAGTTCCTCTAATAAAGCTCGATGAGCAATGGAAATCAGATTCAGACGTTATCACTGAAGCATTAGAGGAAAAGTTTCCCCAACCTTCTTTAACTACACCACCTGAGAAAGTATCCGTGTATGTTTTCTGTCTATGGCTGTTCTTTTAGTTATCATCCCTGTGCTCATCCCGGTCCTTCCCTTCTCATAGAACAATGCGACTTCTTGTGTTTTAGTTCATTCTCTCTAATTGAGAACGTGACACCATCGAATTAAACTGATTAGAATTTTTTTACTAGTGAGTGAATGTAGAACTTAACTTTTGAAAAAATGTGTCGCTATTTCACAGAGTGAATCTTTAAGTATATAAGAAAGAAATACCATCTGAGATATCTTTGGACACTGAACCATCAGAATTTTTTTTAGCCCTTCTCTAACAAATTATGTATTTATCAATTGCAAGTGATAAACATCATCTTTACTTCCATAATCATGTGTCGGAATCACTATGACCTTGATTCAAAGGACTAAAATCAAGACAAAGCAACTACTCCCATGTGGAAATGTCATTCAGGAAATTATTCATGTTTCATCCATGGTTCACCAGCTTTTTATTTCTCCCATGTGCTTCGAGAACCATGTTGGTGATTTGATTGCTCGACTTGTTCCTCTGATTTCATCTCTTATATTTGTCAGTACTCATTCAATTCTGCAGAGGGTCCAAAATCTTCTCCACATTTATTGGTTTCCTGAAAAGCAAGGATCCTAGTGATGGAACAGAGGAGGCATTGCTTAATGAGCTCAATGCTTTGAATGATTATTTAAAAGATAATGTAAGCTTGCTGTGTTCAATCTCCAATTGAAGTCCCAATGTTCTTAATTCGTGCCTTTAACTTCTAACACTTATATTAACATATCATCTTGAGTGATATTCTCATATAAATTCAATATATTTCCTCTATTAGGGTCCATTTATCAATGGAAACGAGGTCTCTGCAGCAGATTTGTCTCTAGGACCAAAACTATACCATATGGAGATTGCACTGGGCCACTACAAGAAGTGGTTGGTCCCAGATTCTCTCCCATATCTGAAGTCGTACATGAAGGTACAATAACTCTGAACTGCCTCTCTGCCCCCTTCCTCCTTTTGACCATCAAAACATCGACCTAAATTTTGAATCGACTGGCTTTGATTGAAGAGTATATTTGCCAGGGATTCCTTCGTCAAAACGCGAGCTCAGACAGAGGATGTCATTGAGGGTTGGCGACCAAAAGTTATGGGATAAGTTGTAATAATATATAGCTACTACAATGTTAAAATATTTAGCAAAGGTAACGTAAACGGAGCTGCTTCCGCAGCCTCTATGAAGTCTCATGTACCTCATGTACCTCAGTTCATTAGATAAAACGTAAGCCTTGATTCGGATGCATCAAACAATGATTATTGAGGATGATGACTTAATAATAGATGAATGGCACATCAGCCAATGTGGTTGCTCTACTAAAATAATTAAAGCAGTTCATTATGCTGTGTATTAGTAATGTTAAGTTTCTCATGTCCCAATTAATATATGAAAATAATGTTAAGGAAATTCATTGCATATGCTGAATTGGGTTTTATACATGTTCTTAGTGGTAATGATTATGTCACTTCAGCATTTACTAAGCTTCTTCACCCTTTCTCCATGAAGATGGAAATTTCGAGCAATGAATTGAAAATGAGGGTGGTTGAGTTTACATATAGTACTATATTAACTAAACATCACATAATTATTTATTGCATCCAATGATCTTCTGGATTATAGTTGATTATTTACAAAATGGTTCCAGAATTCTAAATAGTATTGTGTACTAGTTTTGCCTGTAGGCAATATATTTAGCTAGATGGTTTAATGGTCCTGCTTTGTTGGGATTAAAATGGTTAAGCTCTTCAATGGCTTTTCGCCAGCAACTCATCAGCAAATTCTTTAGCCTTATCAAGTCCCATCAGCTTTGGATATGTTGCTTTGTCAGTTGCCAAGTCTTTGCCTGCAGTCTTCCCCAATTCTTGAGATGTCTTCGTGACATCCAAAATGTCATCCACAACTTGAAACAACAGCCCTATGCATCTCGCATAGCTCCTAACTCTTTCGACATCGATACCATTGGCTCCTCCCATTATTGCTCCACAAACAACTGCAGCCTCAAGGAGCTTTGCTGTTTTGTGTACATGAATGTACTCTAGTTCATCCAAGCTCACTTGTTTCCCCTCACTGGACAAGTCCTCGACTTGCCCCGCCACTAGCCCTTCTGATCCGACAGCAGAACCCAACTCCGCGATAGCTCTGACCACCCGGTGGGCAGCCACGTTGGTGGTCTTCACAGCTACATGCTCAAAAGCAAGTGAAAGGAGAGCATCGCCAGCAAGAACAGCGGTGTCTTCGCCAAAAGCCTTGTGGTTCGTGGGCTTACCTCGACGTAGGTCATCATCGTCCATGCATGGTAGGTCGTCATGGATAAGTGACATGGTATGCACCATTTCAACAGCACATGCCATTGGGATGGCCAATGCCACATCGCCTCCAACAAGTTCACAAGCAGAAAGGCAGAGTATCGGCCTGACTCGCTTGCCACCAGCAAGGAGAGAGTACCTCATGGCCTCATGAATTTTAACAGGATGTTGCATTGGAACAGACTCATCAAGTGCTTTGTTGATAAGTGTAGCCTTTGTTGCCATGTAATCGTCGAAATCGAAACTAGGAAATACCAAACCATTTGGTTTGGATGGTGAGTCTGGAATTGTTACAGACTCAATTGAAGCATTCATCACTTGGATGGCCTGGGATTTTGAGTAATGAAAATGCTGTTGAGAAACATTCTTCCGGGCTTTCTTGGGCCATACCGTGTTGAATCCTTGGTTAAGATTCTTAAGAAGGAAAACATTTTGATAGTTGGAATGTAAGAAGTGCCATTTTTGTGAAGATTAAGGAAAAATGAGCAATGAAAATCTTTTGTTAGGGAGTGTATTCTTATAGAGCATCAAACTTAGATGATGCCTTATTTTGTTGCTATAATAAATCGAAATATTCGTCGGCCTGTAAGTTTGGACTCTATTGTGATTATTCTACAGTAATATTTATGTGTTGCCTTGGTTGTTGATTTAATGTAACATCATCATTAAACTCATTGATTATTCTAAGGATTGGTTTTGTGATCAATGTATTGTTTGTAATGATAAGATCCTCCTTAAAGTCCATATACACAATTTTGGAATAAAAAATGGGTCAAAGAATAATCATTTTGGATTATATCTTAAAGATTCGTAACATTAGATTCGTAACATTGAGATCTTTTTTTTTTATCTATATAAAAGGAGCAAAAGCTCAAATTATACAAACAATGCAATGTTTACGATATAGACCACAACTATTCTAACTCTTCAGTATCTGTAAATCAAAACTCCAATCTGTACAAATACTCCAATTGCCATGAGTTCTTGGAATACCCCGTAGCCACTTTACTCCTGACATAACATTGAGATCTTGATTAAAGACCAAATAAATAATTTTTTAATATAAAAGATGAATTATCAGTTTCAATGATATCCTAAATATTAAAATGTTCATTAACATTGATGTAATCAATACTTTCATCAGCAAAACTAGCAAATTGACATACACATTGCATGAACAACGATATCCTCCACATTACAAATTTGTCAATATCCTCCACATTGCACTGAGCAGTAGTCCTTCTCATACATGTAACGTGAGAAAAATAAATTGAAAAAATTATTAGGCGATAATTATTTATTAGAAACTGAATTCAGGGAAAATAAGAGAAGGAAAATAAGGTAACTGATTAATGCCAAAAAAGAAAGTTGGATGAGGTTTTGAAAAGGATGACGGTGCCGCCTGCCTCGTCTCAGATACTTAGTGATAAATCATGGACAGGCTTTAATCCCACAAGTGACTCAGCTCCCTTTAAACCACTTCACAGAGATTCTCGCCACTTCGCGCTGACTCAAACCCACATCGCCAGCATGCTGTGATATTTGCATCTAACACTCCACGCTCTTACCACTGAAATGCATGCCCCTGCAGTTTTGAAGAAATGGTGTAAGTGGGTTACAATGGTGTATGGTTTTGTCTTCATAAAATTGACATGCGGTTTTTTTAGGAAAGCTACATAAATAATTTCGAATTAATTAAATTAAAATTCAAGCTTCAAAGCTTTTAAAAAATGTGATAACCGAAAGAAAATTTTGTTGAAGTCCAATAATCGACTACGTCTATTTGCTTTATATATAGTATAAATACTAATTGACATGCACATCTATTTGCTTTATATATAATATAGATACTAGTTGACCTGCACATCATAACTAGGAGTAATATTTTCTCTGTTTTCATTTAATTGTCACTCTAATTAAAAATATATATATTCTAAATTGACATTTTACAATTCCAAGACATTTTACCCTCTCAATATTTTTTATCCGTTGACAAAAAACCAATTATTTAGTAAACATCTCTCCTTGATTTAATGATCTTAATAAAGCAACAATTTTTAACAAAAAAGTCTTTAAATATCACATCCTCTCTTCATAAATTGAACTTCTTTAATTGACGGTGAATTGTGAAAGAGGACTTGAAAGCTTTATTAAAACAATTTCATTAAATATATGTAAACATATAAATAATTACTATAATTTTTTACTAGTTGTTCCTGACTCTAAACCGATGAGTAAATAAAAATGGGGATAGGTACTGGATACATACATAATTAACATAAAAATGATCATTCACATTAATACTTTCATTAATTGACAAAGACACCAACTTTGGTAACTAATTATATATATACACACACATACATAGTCAATCACTCAATTGTACCTAATATACAGATATATTTAATTATTTGATAACTATCTATATATACACATATTAAATTACACCTAACAAATACGCAGTATATATTTACTTCTTGAACAAATTTGGAAAGTAATACTCCCATCTTTTAAGGGACCTGATATCGATCTCAATTTATTTATACGTCGCTATCAAAAAACAAATATAGCCTCTATTAATTTTGATGATAATTATAAAAAATTCACAATTAAAATTTATTCCCACTCTATGCTTTACACAACGAAATGAAGAAAGACAAATCCATGAAGATGAACATTGGTTTCAGTTTTAGAATTAACTAATATAGAAATGCCTACAAGCACTTAAACATTAGGTTGTAGCTTTGCAGATGGCTTCTCAATATCAATCGGTATATATATTTTTCTAACTCTATATTAATTACTGTTAGCTCAAATTTATACATCATTGGCCAATTGCATTACTTTTTATCATTCTTATTTAAAAAAAAGAATTAGATCGTGAATTTCATAATAGAAACTGCCGGGTCTTATCTTTAAACTACCTGCGCATCTCAATATCAAAATACATTCATTCATGTTCTTATATTCTAAATATAAATCTACTAGTAAAAAAATTCAAAGTTCTTTGTCTTCTCCAATCTCCCTTCATGTTGAATAGTAATAGTTTTGAGGATTGTGAATAAATTTAGTAATTGTTTGAACAATTTTATAAAATTTAATATTGAAATAAATATGTAAAGAGTATCTTTATCTTTTATTATTTTCTAACCCGACGATAAAAGAAACTAACACTAATGTATTACAACCATGCCTTTTTAAATGCAATGTTTTGTTTACTTCCATGCATCGTAAAATATTAATTGTAATTTATATCACTAATAAGATTGATTCGATTATTATTATAATATATAAAAAAAATCTATTAAATAAACGAATACAATAGTTTGAACTTTAAAATTATCACACAAGCATCAAGGCGGAGCTCTTAAGTGCCCACCCGATTTTTTAAAAATTATATTTTCTCCTTTAAATTCTAAGAAAATATCGTTGTTTTTGATGTTGTTTATTATATGTTGTTTCGAGGCCCTAATTACATACTGACGTTATTTTTACCTTAACCGGTTATAATTCAGACTTGTTTTCGCTTTTTTATCTTCGAAGCTTATAATTATCTAAGAAAAGCCAAATAATCGAAATTTTAATCAAGATACGAAGAAATTCACTAAGCAAGAGCATGAGTCACGATCCAAGCATCAGTGATTCGCCCATCAATATTAGGTTACAGAACTCATGTTATTTGGTAAGCTAGAAAGAAAGACATTCTCAATCTCGCAAGTCACGAGCCTTTTACCACCATTGGAAGTTGAGTTTCGATTACTTTTTAATTGGTTCAATATTTTAATTCAAGTTATTTTTATCAAGGCGATTTAACGTCATTAATTTTACGTATTTATTTACGCTTTTATTATGAACTAATCTTATTATTAATGACCAATACGTAGTTTTCGGATTCTGGACGATTTGATTTTCTTGGAGTTAATTTATTTCAGCTTCATAATTTGATTATTGTGCATAATTAGTATTTAATATCTCGATATCAATATTAAGTCGCTCATATAAGCTGATTAATCATGTAAATAGTATTGCCACTTTTAATCGATAATCGTAACACACGCTTCACTCTACCATGTAGATATAGAATGCCACGTGCAATTTAATACATGTTGTTAAAAGGATCTCCTATTTTAAGCTATCATGTAGATATAGCTTAGTTTCTGCATTTAATCGCGTTAATCGGTAAGCAATATCAATCAGATAGTGAACGCTTAACTAATAAGAATCATTGGGCTAAATCAATCGACGATCCGGTTTAAATCACGCGCCTCGACTATACTTCGAATATTAAGTACAATCCACTACTTTTTGCATTCATTAGTATTAGCTAATTTAATCATGAATAATTTAGTTAAGTAAATTGTGATAAAGATTTACTATTTAATTATTAGTTAATTAAGGATTACGTTAAAAAGCACCTAAGATTTAAGATATCGAATTTTAGACGATACTGCTCTTTATTCATTATATTACTGACACGACCCGACTCGAATCTCGAACACGTAAATCAGCGTCACGCATTTTTTAATTATTCTACGACCGATTGGTCATAAATCTTCCTTATATAACCCCTTTAAAATTCATCCAATACCATATTTGTGTTTATTTGGCCACCCTAAAATTAAGTTATGATTCCTCACATGCATAAGATCCAAACCAACATGGTAAATTTAGCGATCACGTGATATTACTTCCACAAGATACCGGATTTGAATCCTTACTATAACTAGATCAAATTTTAACATGCAATGCCAAAAAACCCACATAAAAGAAATAATTTATATTATATAATATTCCCTCCGTCCCTAATTACTCAATCATATAGCAATAAAATTCTATTCCATTTTATTTGATCGTTTACATTTTCAATACAAATTTTTGTTTTTAACTTTTAAAAAACATTCAACATTATTGATTTGTCTCCCAATATTCTTCTTTTCATTGGTTGATAGTTTTATATTTCCTTTAAAATAGTCAAATAAATTAATTACTTAATAAAATACTTTTTAGCTATATGATCAATTAACTAGGGACAAAGGGAGTATAAAATATAAGATATCCAATTTCAATCTCCATAAGCCTATTACACAACTACTAGGTCGGGATTAACTATTTCCACACTAAACCAACGAACAAAACAGGGCAAAATGATCGAAACTCCTCAAACAGTACACACTAAAAATAGGGTGCATTGTGGATGAAAAAGTTTGTTCACACCCAAAAACCACTATTATGTCGTGGATATAAGAGCACTCACGTCAACTTTCCAATAATTTTTCCTAAAATTCACTTTTAACCACCATAATTTTTATTTTAGAGGTTAACTTTTATGTATGTACTTTAACAACTTTCATATTATTCATCCAAATTTTAAAAATTGAATATTTAAAATATGTGAATATTTTTCAAATTTCCAACTATATTTTTTAAAGTTCATATACGATTCAAATAAGTTGTGAATGAATTTCAAATTTTTTCATAAGTTGGCGTGCTAAATATAAATTAGGTGAAAATATGATTTATATTTTTCATTGAATATTATACATAATATACAAAGGAAAAAGTTCATTTGGACTGGAATACCTAATAAATTGTCCATCCATAAACTCTTACATTAACAATATTATCCGCCCTAAGGTGAAAAATGTTTAATTAACGGGTATTTGTTAACCCCATTAAGCATTTAAACTTAATTAGTCTTCAAAGACTTAATTTATTGCTTGCTTGTTAATGAAATTTATTTTAAGCGCTAATAAATTAATTACTTAACAAAATCCTTAAAGAAAATTAGTTAAATTTCTAGTTTATTTTTACCTCTTAATCAAATAATCTCACAATTCTCCTCTTACCCAATTATAACTTAAAAGAAAATATTTTCATTTTCACCTTTTACACAACTTCTTCTTCTCCAATTTATCACGTGTTAATAATTTTATTCTTTTTTCTCTATTCAATTTATAATATTCGACGTGTTATTTTTCAATTCTAATTTTTCAGATTTTATTCAATGTATTATATTGTTAATATGAAGAAGTCAATTATTTTGTCGTTATTTTGTTAATTTTTTCAGCTTTAATTTAATTATTTGTATTTTTATTCAATGTATTTGCATCAGAGTCACATTACCTTCTGATTTGATATCCTTGCTAACTAGAACCAAAAAGTAGTTGGCTTTTTTTCCAACATGTTTTTTGGCATATTCATTACATTAACATCGGTGAATCGGTGTACTTTCAAGGCTGATTGAGCCGATTTGGTGTCTTATATGTTATGGTTATATTATGCTACTTCAATTTAAGTAAATTAGATAAATAAGTCAAGCTACTACTTTAATCTGGCGCTAGACTTCGATGCGTGATTACGCGATATCAATACCCTCGCTTTGTTTCAATACGTGATGCTGTATTAATTTAAGAATTTGAGGCTATTATCCAATTTTTTCATGTATACTCGATCAATTATTGAATTTATATTTTTTTTATAAATTTTAAATATTTATTTAATGATATTTATAATTTATTTATATTTTAATATTTATTTAATCAAATTATTATATTTATACTACTATTTATAATCTAATTAATAAAATTTATTATTTAATTATCTATTATAGATTTATTTAATATAATAATTCATATATGCGTAACGAACTAATAGTGGGCAAAAGTTGTCAAAACAACTCAATTTAAGTCTTTTCTTGAATCAAGTACAAACACCTAAATATTTTCTTTATTCAGATTCAGCCATAATCTGGGGATTCAAGTAATTTATTTTTCATTGTCCGGGCCATTTAACAAATACCCCTGTGTCGTTAAAAACCATAATGAAACGTAAAAACTAATCATGTTCGAAAGTTGTTATGAATCTGGCCAATCTGGCTGCTTAAGCTAATAGGTGTAATGATCCGACAGAGACTTTAAATGTGTACAAAAAATGTATTAAATCAATCAAGACATCGCTTTCACAACGATAACGACTACATCAACCGAACTCTTAAAAAGATCTTTTAACTTGTAAAATGGTCACCTAATATAATGCAACCGACATTCAGATAATCACGTTAATGTGTCGCGATACTAGTTATCATCTTACCACTAATCCTGACAATCACGCCATAATCACCTTTAACGGAAAACGTGGTAAACATTTGACACAAGAACATGATTCAATCAGATTCCAAAGAATCAGATATATTTAACAAGCATGTATCTTATTGATATAAATGTTAGAAATCAAAATACACATTTCTATAATTACGTCCGCTGCGACAATTATCAGAATAACTACGACTAGTTTTAGTTAAATGTGATTATTCAAACCAAGTAGTTCAAATAGTAGTTGTTAATTACTAGATCAACTTTCACGATAATATCGTGGTTATGTATCAAGATCCCATGCATAACCGAGTATAATAATTATAATGGTCAATTATATTATTGTACGACCGGAGCATTATCGGAACCCGGCGCGACACATACAATGACGCCAGCTTATTCCATGTATGGAATTTAAACTGTTTATCAAGTAAATTGGAAAGTCATCAAATCAAGGAGATGACCAAACGAGTATTTACATCGATAAATATAAAATACAAATCGATAAAATCGAATCAATTAACTTCATACTAATTGAAGGTTTAACGAGAGAAGCTCATCAATAACTTTTAAGTTACTTACACAACTACAAATAACTCGTTAACGGCTTAATCCAGCCAACTCATTTAGTTAACGAGTCGAGCTTTCTTTATTCAAGTAAACTTAAACGGGTATATATATAAAGAGATGAAATGAAAAACCTAAGTTTTCATTTTTTCATCCCTTTCTCCTCTAAAACCTGCCGCCCCCCTTCATTCTCTCTCAAGAATTTTGAGTCAAGCTCACTCAAATTTTCAAACTATACTATTTGATTCTAGCAAGTCCAATCAGCGAGGCTTAACTCCTCGCGCTGGCTAACCCAGGCATCATATTCAGGTGCTAAAGGAACGGAAGAGGACTCGTGGGGAAAGGTTTGAATATCCGTTGCGTTAACTTTGTAAGTTCTCTATTTATTCATACGTAATATATTTTGTGTGAATATATCGTATTCGTTTTTATACACTTATATGTTTCTGGTTGCTTTTGTTTTATATTTATATTTATATTTATATTATGAACAAGTTGCATAATTCCAACACTAAAGTCAATAAATTTACAACTTATACATTCAATTAAGCACACAATCAAGAATTTCAAACACAAGATTTTATTTTTATAAACAGAGATTTATTATCAAATCCATATATTAATCAAAGAATACCTCCCACAAAATATAATTATTCAATTGTTGCATAAATAATTATAAGTATGCACAATCAATTGAAGTCAAATAAGCTTTTTTTTAAAAATCAAATCCCAAATTAATTGTCACCATTGAGAATACAAACAAACACTATTATTAAAAAAACCAAATGTCTAAATTTAATAATATATAGAAATTTATGTAGAACCCAAATTCAATATTCAAAAAACTTATCAAAAAAGAAGTGGAATAATGAACAATTCAAAATGTATCTAAACAATTATGGATTAATGAACAAAATTAAGATTTCATGGAGAGGATAGGAAAAAAATAGAGCCAAAAAAAGAAGCCAAGATGGAGGGAGCAGAGACAAAAAAAAAAGGAAAGTAAAAAGTAAATGCAAAATAAAGATCCAATAAATTTGTATGCTAGAGAGGTTGGGTGAATAAATTTTTGGAGGTCCCTCTATTTTAGAAAGCTGATATAGTCCGTTTAATTTTTTTTTTTGAAATTTCAACTCCTAAAATAGCTTTTAGGGAAGCTAATGTGAGCTCTAATAGCTCATTATTAGGTCTTATAGATTTAATGACCATGAATTGTATGAAAGCTACTGATGAAAGTTCTACTTGAAACTATCGGAAGTTTCCAACGATGCATCACCAAACATTATTTTCGTCAATCGATTTCGTGATACGAGTTCGAAACGAGACCCGAAAGAGGAAGAATATATATCATACATAATTATTAAATTAGTAATGTCTATAACTAATATATTTAAAAATTCAATACATTCTACATAAAAGTAGTAAATTAGTACTATATATTAACACATGAAATATTTAATTTTGTTAAAACAAATGCTCAAATTAAATTGACATCAAGTGTAACCCGACACAAAGGGTCAATCATCGATCTTGGTAAGTTAATTTGACTCCAACTTGATAAATATTAATACAAGATTCGAAACTATTAAATTTAAAATAAAAACCCTCGAATAATAAAGATTCCGAATTATATTCAATGTTATCAAACCAAGTTTTTAATCATGCAGGTTGGATCCTCGACTCAATACATAAAAGTTGGACAGTAAAAAGGATTTGAAATTTGAATTTGGTGCAGGAAACGAGGAGGCGTGACCGAAAAATTTAGAGGGAGGGAAATAAATAAAACAACCTCCCATTTCAAAAAATACACGTATTTAGACATACTTCATAGTACAATACACTATCCTAGTACCTATTTCACCTTTTTTAGCCTCTCTGTCTTCACAATACATCTTCACTACCATTTCAACTTTTTTTCAAGCTTCAATGGCAGTTGATAACGAGACCCAACAAGCTTCCCTACGAAGAACAAGTGCACGAATCCAAAAGCTCAAAGCAGCTGATGTCGAAAAAGCGAGTAAATATAAAGAAGTTGAGGAAAACGAAGAAGATTATTCGATCGAAAAACAAATAAAGAGAAGCAAGAAGAAAGCGAGGATGATGACGTCTTCGTCTGGTGAGGTAGTCGAGGTTGTGAAGCCGGAGGTTGTTGTGGAGGAAAATCATTGGGAGGTTGAAGTGGTGAAGAGGGAGACGGAGAGGCTGAGTTTGGAGGGGTGTGGAGATGATGATGAGAGGAGTGATTTTGCTAAAGTCACCAAGACTCTTCGTTTGTTTAACAAATATTATCTGCATTTTGTTCAAGTATGTTTTTATAATTTTATAGAATTTATTCATAGTAGTATACATGGTTGGTTTTAGTTTAGCTGATAATGATTTATATTGTTATTGTCCTCAGGAAGAAGAAAAGAGATGTAACAACATAGTTGCACAGATTAAAGAGATAAAGAAGACTTTAAATTCTAAGGTCAGTGGATAGATTGATCTTAGTTCCACAGACTAATATGAAATATTTGTGACTTGTAAATTCAATATTTAAGTGTTTAATCATCATTTGTACTATTATTTGAGTAAATTTGATAGGTGTTTTTTTTTTACTTCATAGTTTAAGAATGTATTGTTGTAGTTTCACTCTCATTTTGGGGTCATGGCTCTCAATTTTATAAAGTTTACATTATACTTAATCCATCTTCAAAATATCGTTAATTTTGTCGTTTCATGATCTACATTAATAAATTTTTATAGTATTAATTGACAAACAAAACTTTGACTTGAATAAATTTTTTAAGTTAATAGTAAATTTTGTTAAAAATAATACGTTGTGATATATTTTTCGATAAAAACTATGCAACATATTGAAAATATTTAAGTAAAAAATTTGAAAAATCAATTCATCAAAATTCAAAAAATGTGATAATCTTAAAGTTCAAGTTTTCCAGTCACGCACTCGATTTATCAAATATCATGATCTCCGTTAAAAAAATGTGATAATAGTTTTAGTTTTCGGGAGGAAATATTATACAAACGTAATATAACTTTTACAAAAAACATATACTCCGTAATAGTTAATCTCCAAGTACGAAGATGCATGACTCTCAATATCTCTATACACATGTTTTTACCGTAACTATATTTAGTTATAAATTTTTTGTATTCATTATTTGTAATATTTAATATCTGTATTCATAATTTGTAATATCATATTATCTAATCATACTCTTCATCGCTAATTTAGCGACATAACAATTATATTTTCATGTTTTTTCCATTAAATATCCTTTGTTTTTGATAAGTGCAGGAGAACAAAGTAAACGATGAGGATTTGAAAAGGCCATCCCAGAGACCAGATCTCAAGGCAATTACCAAGGTAAAAATGGCTTCAACTTCATTAATTCTTTGTTTAAAATTCACTTGTTCATTTTGTTCCTAAATTTGTTAACCTTTAAGTTGTGTTTAAGAATATAAATTGGCATATTTTCCTACTTTAAAGTTATGCTTATCTGAGGATTGATAGTATGATTATTGTAGCAAAAACACACTCCAATGGTGGTTTTTTTTAGTAGTCTACTTAAATTCTTTATATAACTTATAGACTAAATGTTATTTAACACAATGTTCTTTGAGATTAAATGTCCTTCCATTGCTTCCACAAACATTTAGTCAACACGAGAATGTGTTTTTGCTACAATAATCTGCTTTTTTAACAATAACATGTTCTTGAAATATTATGCAGA
The DNA here is from genome assembly GCA_019722365.1 of Lithospermum erythrorhizon. Classification (NCBI taxonomy): domain Eukaryota; kingdom Viridiplantae; phylum Streptophyta; class Magnoliopsida; order Boraginales; family Boraginaceae; genus Lithospermum; species Lithospermum erythrorhizon. The sequence continues at coordinate 326,456 of JADFUC010001681.1, read as the reverse complement.
TAAAGGATAATAAATCAGTTTTGTATCCTCAGAAAAGATGTGGTTCTATACCAGGTAAGTGTCAATAGCTTCTCACTTTCCTTGTTAACTTGTTTGTAAGACATGTCTTTATAGTTCAACCACTTGATCTTTGCTTATCAAAATTAGTTTCTCATATCATTCTTTAATTTGTTGGTGATTTAATTTATTCAATTGTAAACATTGACATTCTCTATTCTCATTAATATGTTTATCTGTTGTTTAGGTATTTTTGTATAAGTTTCCTATGCTATTTTGGTTTAGACGTGTATAAATATCGACTCCTTAAGTTTTTATGGACATTCTATAAACGATAAACTGGTTAATTGTTAGCTAGTTTGATTAGAAAATACAAAGTTGCTCATGCATTTTCCATAAGAGGCAAACCTTGCATTTGATAGAAGAATGAATTTTATTCTTCATTCCAACATATCTCTATGAGCCAAAATTCTGATGATTAATGGATTCAATTTGTAAAGAATTAATTATTGATATGCTACTTGTTATTGCAGGAATTGAAGTGGGTCATCAATTTTTCTCAAGGGCAGAGATGGTTGTTATAGGCTTTCACCATCATTGGCTTAGTGGAATCGATTATATTGGTAAATCTGCAGGAACTGATCGTCAAGTTAAAGATTTCGTGGTAATATTTTTAGTTCAATTTTTTGTCTATTTTTTCCAAAACATTCTTGTAATAGATTACAATTGCTTTATCCTCATGATAGTATTTCTATTGTATCTTACAATTGACAGTACACCAGAATAGTTCAAGTGAATCCTAAAAGTACTTGCAGTGTGTGCTCTTAGAAGATGCTACTATCTACGATAAAAGCTGAGCTTCCTAATGTTTTACTATTGCCGTCGTTAATGCAGAAGAATTGCAATGATGTTGAATTTCCCATAGCAATATCCATCGTGATGTCTGGCCAGTATGAAGATGACCAGGATAACAGTGAAGCTGTTATCTATACTGGACAAGGTGGGAACAATTTGCTTGGGGACAAGCGACAAATTGGAGACCAAAAGATGGAACGTGGAAATCTAGCACTTAAGGTATATCTAATGTATATTTCTTCTTTCTGTCGAAAGAATTTAGAACATTCGATTGAAATGGAATATTATAGTTTTCCCTCTGGTGGAGTCCAGTTTAGGGTTCGTTTTGGAAAGATTGAGTAGATGTAAACCTTATATAAAACTAATGGACGGTGACCCTTCATTTGTCAACGAATTGAACATACCAGAGAACCTTTCCTATAGTCGAGTAGGAGAGACCTAACATCAGATATATGATACTTACGATAGTGCATCCGACATGTTGCGTGGAACGAACCACATGCTAACCTCATTGTCGATCTGTGAAAATGTCTGTTTTTAGATAAAATTTTATGATGATGAACTTTTTTTCTTTGTACTTATTTGTGCAAATGGCTTCTTTGTTCAGAATACTATTGAGCATGGTCTGCCTGTTAGAGTTACCCGTGGTCATCAATGTAAAAGTAGTTACGTTAAGAAGGTTTACACATATGATGGCTTATACAAGGTACTTGCTCCAGACTTTTGTTCGTTTCATTTACATGCAATTTTTATTACCAGCTTTGTTTTTCCAAGATATCTTATATGAATATAGTATTGGTCCTTATTATGAAATTGTTATTAATTTAATATATATTGACTTTCCTAATGGTTAAGTTCTAGAGAATTATTAGGAGCATGATGCGATTTAGTACAATGATTCTAAGGAAAAACATTGTAACGGTTTACCATTTGCATGCTGTTATTTTATTGTTTCGTAGATCATATTTTTTTATTCTCATGACAATTTTGTTAAGTTTATTTGGGTTGTCATACTTTTTTCTAGATATTCTTGCATTCCTATAATTATATATTTTCTATTGTAATCCTTACTCTAGAGTCTCAACAGAATAATTTAGCCATCCTTGAAGATGATATATTGTTTTTTCTCTTGAAGAGTTATTAAGTCTTTCTTGGGATGATCGACAAATGGTTATGATTCGATTTAAGAATTAATTTTTATGACTATATTATGATTAAATTAAGCAATTCATTTTTGGACCATATTATTCCAACTGGTATGTCTCAATCTGCTTTCACGTTGAAACTAATTGGTAACTGGAGGAGTTTCCTTTATTTTTTCATCCATGTTATTTATATCAAATAGGTTAGCTGACTTTCTTAAGGACTTTGTTTTAACATTTATTTACATAGTGGAGTATCTTGGTCTGAGTATGTTCGTATTACAGGTTGTGAAGTATTGGGCAGAGAATGGCTTGTCTGGCTTTACTGTGTACAAGTTCCGTTTGGAGCGCCTTGAAAACCAACCTCCTCTGACCACTGCTCAGGTAATTGACAAATGCTTATAAGAGTTTTTTCTTTCCATATTTTGATGTAAGATATTAGAAATTTATTATTTATCAAATACTACTTTCAGGTTCAGTTTTCTCGAGGTCGCATCCCTACTTCACTTTCTGAAATACGTGGGTACGTTAGTTTAAAAGAAATGTAATTTATTATTTCTGATAATGTATGATTGTAGGCAATCTTATTACTTTGAAATATAGGTTGGTATGTGAGGACATTTCCTTTGGCCAAGAGAATATTCCTATCCCGGCGACTAATTTGGTTGATGATCCGCCAGTGGCGCCAACAGGTGTGTGCTATCCCTGCTTCCATCTTGCAATACTAATTTTTTGGCACAAACATTCAGATTTAGTTTATGCTACATTGCTACTAATACTAATTTCCTGACATCAACTATCAGATTTAACTTATATCAGATATTTGAAGATTTCGCAAAATGTAAAGTTGCCACCTCCTGCCGAAGGATGTGGTTGCCGAGGGGCTTGCACAGATTCAAGAGTTTGTGCTTGTGCAAAGCTGAATGGACATGATTTCCCTTACGTAAGCCGTGATGGTGGCAGGTGAATGTTACAGTAAACTTTCACTTTTTGTATTTTATAGACTTTCAGTTTTAACCTTCTAAAACATTAAAATGAACTTTTCATCCTCTGTCTTTATCAAGGTTAGTTGAGCCTAAAGCTGTTGTCTTTGAGTGTGGCAAGAACTGCAAGTGTGGACCAGACTGTGTCAATAGGACATCACAAAAAGGCATCCGGTACCGTCTTGAGGTTGTTCTCACCTGTAGTGCTTTCATGTTTCAAGATATGTCAATTGAATGATTTGTACTTCAGAACATAGTGCACATACCTTGTTTTGTTTGTACAACTTTTCCCTAAAGAAGGATTATATGAAATGCACTTATTTTCGGAGCTCCCCTTTGACTTTGGAGTGCAAATATAGTTTCTTTAGTGTTTTCTTAGATACCTTATCTTCTGAAACAAAATCGCCAAGTTTTAAATATTTTCTTCAAGTTGCTTATAATGTTTATTAATTCTTTTTCAACTTCACGTATTCTACTGCAACAGGTATTCCGTACACCAAATAAAGGTTGGGGTGTACGCTCTTGGGATTACATCCCGGCTGGAGCTCCCATTTGTGAATATATTGGTGTCCTTATGAAGTCGGAAGATGTTGATACAACAAGAGAGACAAACTATATGTTTGATATCGATTGCTTGCACACGATGAAAGGATTGGATGGACGTGAGGTCTGCACCTATTTTTGGAGTTCTTCCTTTTTAACATTTTAATTATGTGATCTTTTTCTTATGTTATTTCGTTTGAATTTTTGGTCTAAGGAATCCAATTTGAAGTGCTTCAGTATCTGGAATTTTTACGTATATTTCCATTTGCCATTTTTTCCCTAGCATCTTATAAGATTCCTTATGACTTATCTATATTTTGATTCCGTAGGTATTCCTTGGATAACCTCTCCACAGAAGTTTGGAACTCTTTTAACTATCTTAGTTTTTGGTTATTCACTTTGGGGATGAAATCAAATTCATGTCGATAGCAAAAAGAAGTAGAATCTTTTGCAGAGTTTTTTTTGGTCAAGTTATAATTTTTGCAACTTTGAGGGCCTTCCAGATGGAATAGCTTACTATGTTTTTTTCAATTAATTAGGAGATTTGATTTTTTTTTCAATTTCTTAAATGTGTTAGAATTGCCTTTTCTACAACGGTGACGACAATTACTGAATATTAAGTATGGTGTAATTTAGTTTTTACTAAAATTTAGGTGCTTTGTGACCTGTATGTAGTCAAATGTGTTAATACTGGAAGATATGTTCTGATGATCCCAAGGTCAGAAGTTAGCTACCATATCATTTTACTATACTGCTGTTGTTGCAAATTCAGTATCATATCATTCATCTCTATGCCGGCCCAAGATTTCCATATTTACCATTTTATTCTTGTCTTGATCCTTTCTCTTTTTGTAACTCAAGATTTTTAATATGCAGAGGAGGATAGGAGATGTTCAATTGCCTAGACACTTGCAGATGAATGATTCAGATGCAGGTCCAGAGTTCTGCATTGATGCAGACTCAATTGGTAATGTTGCCAGATACATCAATCATAGCTGTCAACCAAACCTATTTGTTCAATGCGTTTTAAGTGATCATCACGATCTCAAGCAAGCTCGAATCGTCCTTTTTGCTGCAGACAACATTCCACCATTAACGGTGTCTCTCTTTCTCTCTCTCTCTCTCTCTCTCTCTCTCTCTCTCTCTCTCCATCTTTCTTTCAACTTATCGTTGTATATATATGTATTAAAATTTGTGGTACACACTGTTTTAAAAAAAGGATGAGCAATATAAGTTTTATTAGGATCAAACATTAATCCTTCTTATTTCTGGCTGAAGGAAGATGATGTATCTACACATTAGTTTGAAATCTTGTATAGTAGGTAGCCTGACCTTGCTTGTCTGTCTAGGTGACAGGACATGAAAGAAACATTCCACAAAGAAATGTAGTGGGAAAAAAGAAAAAGAAAATAGGAGTAGGTAGACATTTTCGGGTTAATTATTTTAGTTTTTCTCTATTCCCTGCCTCCAGCTTCTATGTGGGTTGAATTCAGATTCTCCTAAAACTTTTTTGTGAAATCCAGTAGCCTTAAGAAAATGCAAAGTAGGGAGTAATAAGTTTACTTTCTGTTTAGAGGATAGATACATCAAGACATGCTAATTTAAATATCTCTGTTCTTAAGACTACTTGCTGTGCTTTCATATTCTTGGAATCTTGAAGCTGGGTTTGGAAATGCTATTTGGTTGCCTGATTGACTTCTTGGTTAAATGAAGGAAATCTTTAGGCATATGCTTAGCACCATATTCATATGGAAGTTTGTATTTGTAAAAGTTGAAGGATATTTAGAATGAGTTGTTTTCAATGTGTTATCTAACAAATTACAGCTTAACTTTTGATAGAATTTTCTTTAATATTGCATGAGCTCGTCGATATAGTGATGCAGCTTAACATGTATTGTTTCACTTGCCTGTTAGAAATAACTAAAGCGCTCATCCCCTTTTTTGTGTGCAGGAATTTTCTTACGATTATGCATATGAGTTGGATAGTGTTATTGGCCCTGATGGTGTTATTAAACAGTTGGCGTGCTACTGTGGCGCAGCCGACTGTAGGAAACGATTGTTCTGATTGTGGAACTGGCAACAACCAAAACAACTTTTTTGTCGAGAATACTAGTATTTTTGGGGGCTTTGACAGATGAGCATCGCCACACATTCTTCTCCAAATACGTGACAAGTCGTATGTTAGCTTTCGACTTGATTATGGCAATGTCCTATTCAATTGTGAGAATTTAAAACCATAAAATTGTTATGATATTTGAAAATCCAAAGCGATACTACGATCTTGTGAAACGGTGATACATTCTAGTGAATAATGTAAATTTTTGACTATAAACGATCACTTACCCCCCTACTTTATTTTTTGTCATAATTGTAAAAGGGGAATAATTCTCTATTGCAAATTAAGTCTTATTACGTTGAATAATATATTAGTATTGTCGTATTAGTGCGTGTTATTTAACTGCAGATTTTTATAATACGTTATCGATCGTTGCCTCTATAGTAGGGTGCTTTCTATTAGATTATATTATACGTCACCACTTTTGATATTTATTTTTTGTTATATGTTTCCTTATTATAGACAATTGGTTATATATTCGTATTCTATAACCAATGAGCCTATTATGAATAATACATTATATGTCGAGTATTATGTCCAGTGTTATACTATTGTTAATGGTTGTTGTTACTGTTATAGTAAAGGCGGTATCTCGTCAGTGACCTATAACTATTAGTTTTATTATTGTTATTATTTTATCTTGCTCTGATATAAAAAGCGTGATCGAGTCAGTGATGTATATGAGTTGTTTTCATTATTTTATCTTTCTCTTGTGTATGGAAAAGCGGCATCTCGTCCCAGTGATACATAATAGCGTGGTTATTATGAGCGGCATCGTCAGTGCTTTCACGCCAATAAACATGGTTATTTGAGTGGAGAGTTAAACGCCAATGCTCGTGTTTATTTACTTACTACGTGGTGGAGGTATAAGCGTCTTTATATACCATTTATAGTGTTATCTTCTTTTTTAGTCGTCATTGACATGAATTGTTGTTTATAACCATGTGTAGTATATTATCCATTGTGCGTTAACAAGCTAAATTAAATACTAGCACACTTAAAAATATTTTTCCTTCCCTGACTTTTCACGGTAATGAGCAGTAAGAGTATGTTTTTTTCTATCCTTAAGCGATTAAGTAGCGGTAACAATAACGGACACTTATAAAATTTCACTACATAAATACTTAATTTCGCGCGTTTTAAGCATTAACCGAAATATTTTATAAAACTGATTGAAAATGGCAAAATATTTTGGTGTTTATCCTTATAATGACACTCTATCTTTTTCATAGTGATTTTATTAAAGTTGAAGAGATAGGTAGGGATTGACATCATTTTTGGTAATTAGCATTTTACCATTTCTAATGTAACTTGGATGATTTATTTTTGTTTCGATAGAGATTTCCATGAAAGAGTGAACATAATTTATGGTGAATAAGATTTCAATTTATGTATTGAATGCGAGAATATAATATTGAAATAAAGTGTTATTTTCATTATTGATTGTGTTTGTTTGTGATTTAGATATAACAATGTCCAACTATAAGCTCAACTTAAATATAAATACCGAGGAGGCAATATGCTTGGGCAAACAAGAGTTATAAGATATACCGGATGTAAGAAGGCAGAAAAATTACTTTGGAATAGATATGCGGAAACATAAATGATTGAAAAAGAGAAAGAAAAAACGGAAAGAATAATTTTACATGAAAAATATAAAAAGTATAAAGGCCAACGATGGATCATCTTGATGATGCTCTACAATTAAAATATCACGAATGTAGAGGGATCCTAGGAGTTCTTATGGGATGAACTCAAAGAAGATTTGGATACAAAGGAAGTTCTTTACTGCGACATCGATAGATAGACAATGAGGTTCAAACTTTAAAAGTATATTTATTGATTACAGCTAACATTTAAAGTATCACAATTAGAATATTGTGGTAAAGTTATGGCGAAGGGAAAAAATTGAAAAAATGTTTTCAACGTTTCATGCATCACAAATATTATTTCAAGAAAAATATAGAATGCGAATATAAAAAATATTAATTAGTGCGTACCCGCGATGACGAAAGAATGATGAAGTCTTGTTGAAAAACCATCATTCTCGCCTCTTTGGGACAATGGCATTTCAGTAAATGCAACGACTTTTTAAAAATTAAATTAGTGGTTATGATCGACTCGGAGGTCGAGAAGCGGGTGGTCAAGGTAGGTGGTAATTTTAGGTAATTCGAGATGGAAGGGCGTGGTTTAAGTGATGAATTATAATAGACCTACGGAAATTAACCAAATCGATAAAGAAAGGGTAAGAAAATTCAAGAAGGTTCATTAAAAAACAATGGCAATTTATTATTCTGATCTGGAAAAAGAAGGTCTTGTTAATTGGGAGCTTGTAGAAACGTAGAATATCTTTGTAAAAGATATAAAGCATATGTAGAAGAAAAAGAAAGGGAAAAGAAAAGAAAGTCAACTTTAATGAACATGAACCTGAGGATGACTTTGTATATCTTGAGACCCATGAGACGGTGATGGAACAAATGAAATAAACTTAGATTAAAGAAAATTTGATATGATGAACTACTTTATATTTGAATAATGTGTGATGAATAATCTTGATGTACGTATTATGTGTGACGTTAGTATGTAATGTTTGCTTTATGTCTATGAAATAATAATCATTGAATTATATTTGTGATTTACTCTCTCTTAAGTCTTATATCGTTGTGTTTGAAGAGAACTAACATGATCCCAGACGATTGGAACAACCAGCATGATCACCGAGAAGAGAGACATATTTTCTTAAGATAAATCCGCTGACATTAACTAATACAAATTCGGGTCTTGCGAGTTGATTGAAGGAATCGAGGTAATGCTTTGTTCATATTGCAAATGGAACAAAATTTGTCATTAATGACTTTATATTCTCCAAAGTCAAAAACTCATTAAGTTTAATGACATTATATGTCCAGAAGTGTAATCTTTGAAACAATAAGCGAAGTGTGTGAAATACATCTGTGTATTACCCCTCTTAGTGTTTTGGAAAAAGAAGAAAATATTAGAAACTACCAAAGTACACTTTTGGATTACATTAAACTTATATTCTTGAAATTAGTGTAACTTAGTAATAAAGAGGATCTAGCTTGTATTCTTGTGGCATGATCGTTTAGGTTATCCTATTAATGATAAGAAAAAATAATTAGAAATGCAATGGTCATCCATGAAGGTTTAAAGATTAACTTGAGAACATGTGAAGCTTGTTATAGGAAGAGTAATAACTAGGCATACCTGATACAAACTTCACACGGAATCACCTACATTTCTTGAAAGAATTCAAGGTGATATATGTGGACTTATCCATTAAATCCATAAGGACCCGTTCAGTATTTTATGGTATTAATTAGTGCATCTAGTAGATGGTCGCGTGTTTGTTTATTGTCAAGTCGAGATATGGCATTTGAAGATTTCTTGCTCAAATAATCAAATTAAAACACAATTTCCCCGATTATCTTATAAAGAAAAGTTAGACTTGACAATGTTGTTAATTTACATCTGAATCATTTAATAATTATTGCATGTCAATTGGAATTATTGTTGAACATCTTGTTCCTCATGTGCATACACAAAATGATTTAGCCGAATCATTAATTAAACGTCTTCAGTATATTGCTAGACCATTGATAATGAGAACAAAATTACCAGTTACTATGAGGTCAATGTAATTTTATCTTTGCATCGTTATCACGTTTAAGACAGTATAATCATAAACACACTTCCGTATCAACTTGCGATTGGTCAAGAACCAATTTCCCATCTAAGATTTTGGATGTCGGGTTTATGTATGATAAGCTCCGCCCACGAAAAACAAAGATGGGACCTCAGATGAGGTTGGGCATATATGTAGGGTATGAGTCATTGCTCACATTATTAGATATCTTGAGCCGCTAACGGTGATGGAACTTTCGAGGCCGAGTTCTTGATTGTCATTTCTAGGCAGAGACGGTTTTCTTCCCCAGGGAGAAAAGCTTGATCGAAAGGAAATAATATGGTATGTGCCATCTTTCGCATGCTCGGAATGTGTATAATAAATCATGGGAGAAAATATAAAGAAAAATTGTGTACTTAAGGTTTGTAAATCAATTGCTGATTCATTTGCGATATGAAAGAGTGACAAGTCACATGTACCAACATTAATACTCACCTTAGTTGAAATTCGGCAAAATGATGTAGCAAAGTACATCTAAAGACACCTTTGAGCGTGGCCGACCTGTAAAGGTTCAAGGGATAAAATCCTCGAAAGAAAGGAGGCGAGAAAAAATTAATCTGAATGAAGTGGTCTTGATAAGACACTAAAATGATGATAACCCCATGATAGAAAATGTGCTCTTAAAGAAGCACAAGATGATGAAAATGAGATAATTGAAAATAAAGAATGATCTAGAGATTTCTATAAATTATGTTAATAGCGAAATCTCTTTGGAACCCGGAAAAATAGGAATATTTAATTAAATATTTGCATTTCTCCATTTATATATGAAATTATGAATGAAAATGATGATCTGAAACCCAGTCGTAAGTTGAATGTCAAAGTCAACTTGATTGTGAAATGGAAGAATCTGATAGATACTGAATTGAAATATCTTAAAAAATCGAATTATAGTATTCTTGAAGGTATGAAACATTTGGTTATAAGTGGGTCTTCATTGAGAAAAGCGAAATGAGAAAAAGCAGTTGTAGATGCAAGGCTGTCTTGTTAGGTACATTGCCTGAGTTTTTCTCAAAGACCGGAGTGATTATGAGGTAACTTATTCTCTGTTATGGGCGCCATTACTTTTCGTTATTTAATAGGTTTTGTCGGTATCTAATAATGTCTTGATATAAATGCTATGGATGTTGTTCTGACTATTTATATGGATCCTTGATAGTGATGCTATGCATGAAAATTTGGAAGGATTTAAAATTATGAAAACATCGGCTTAGGAGATGTATGCGATTAAGTTACTTGAAATCGCTTTATGGGTTAAAACAATCCGGACGAATGTGGTATAATAGGCTAAGTGAATATTTGCGTAAAGAAGGTATGTGAATAATCACATTTTTGTGTGTTTTATAAAGAAAACAACATCTGATTTTGTAATCATTGTTGTCTATGTTGATGATTTAAATATCATTGGAACTAATATTAAATTAAAAACTTGATGGATTACTTAAAGAAAGAATTTGAAGTATATATTTGGGAAGAAGACTAAGTTCTGTCTTGGTTACAAAATTGAGTACACTAAAACTGGTATTTTGGTACACCAATCAAATTACACAGAAAGGGTATTGAAAAGATTTAACGTGGATAAGGCCAAGCACTTTTAAATCTTCCGATGATAGGCGAGCAGTTAATATTGAAAAGGATCCGCTTCCATCGCGGGGAAAATGAAGATGCTGGTATTGAGTACCCGAGCCTGATTGCAATTGAAGCCTTAATGTATCTTGCTAATTGTACAAGACACGATATAACTTTGCAATAAATTTCTTATGAGATTTAGTTCTTGTCACTCTGAGACATTGAAGGGATAAAATAAATATTTAGATAATAACTTGATGCGTCGATGCTTGGTTTTGTTTATCTACTGTCCTGAAAACCAGTTTTAACTTTGGTTATGCGGATACGTGTTATTTATTGATTCGCGTATCTTAAATCGTAGACTTTATATGTATTTCGTATGATGTATTCTGATATCGCGGAATCTGACGATTTGCCATGACTTCCTCGAACCGTATTTGAAGTAAATAGCTGACTTTCACGAAGCAAGCAAAGAGTGCGGATGGTTGGAAATCGGTGGCATTACGTATATAAGATACGTTTGGCCTACCAGCGATAAAGAGTTCAATAATGGTAATACGAAGATAATCTTTAGCGTGTATTCTTCCGAATGAAAGAGAACATCAGTGGCGTAACTAAACGCGTCCCCAAAGTTAACTTTGGATTAAACAAAGAGAGTTAAGAAAAAGAAACAAGAAGTAGATATCCAATATATTCGTTAAATTAATGATAATGTAGCGGTCTGCTTGTGAGAACCTTGACGTCGATTTTGAAGCGTTAGTATTGGAATGCGTAGCTTTCGAATCTTTGAAGACCTACCACTGACCCCATTGAGGGGAATTATATTTATTTAATGCTTCTTTTCGCTATAGTTTTTATTGAGTTTTTGCCCAATAAGGTTTTACTTGAGGCAACATAATGTTTCCATAATAATCGATATTTGATATTTCAAGGGGCAGGTGTTATGAAAGTCTTGGCTAAGCCTTGATGTTGAAAATCCAAACATAATGCTTTCTGATACGTGAAACGATACTACGATTATCGTGAATAGTAACCAAATTTTTCTTTATAAAAAGGACCCTTTGCCTTTTATTTTTTGTATCATAATTGTAAAGGGAATAATTCTGTTTTCTCTTCAGTGTTATTACATTGAATAATATAATAGTATTATCGTGTTAGTGCAGTATTTATTAGAACTTTATAACAAAAATACGCATTATTGTGCTAAAGTGATTTTATTAGGAATACAAACCTTCTTGCTGTTTCCAATTCCAAAAGAAATTCCTATCAACCAAACAATTAGGGGTTTCTCAAAATCACAATGACTCCGAAACGCTCACCCAAAACAACAGATCCAACCCCTTTCTTGAACAACATCAATTCTCCTCCTAAAATATCTCACCTTTTTACTGTCTTATTCATTCATAATTTCACATTATCAAAGATCAAGCCATAAAAATTTCACCTTTTTATTGTCTAATTCATCCACAATTTGACATTATCAAACTGTCCAACCTTCTTTAATAAACTGATCAATTCCCCTAAAAAATCTCACATTTTTTTGTCTACATTCATAATTTCATATCACCAATTGATTCAACCTTCTTCAATAAAATGATCAATTCCCCTCCTTAAAAATCCAACCTTTTTCTATCCTATTCATTCATATATAATTTCATATCATCAATTGATTCAACCTTCTTCAATCAAAAAACCAATTTCAAACTCACCTCTTTTACTATTCTATTCCTTCACATCACCAAAAGGCTCAACCCCTCCAGAAATCAGTAACCACCCACCCCACCCCACCCCACCCCACCCTACATATCCTTCTCTCCCATTTCAATAAAGATTGAATCTTTTTCAATTTTCATGGACACCAACATTGATGATCATCACTCTCTCTCCCTCAAATCCAAACTCCCCATCAAACGCAAAAACCCAGAATTCCCTTCCACCACCACTCCGGCCACCGCATACGGCGGCGACCCACGTCCGCCGCCCTTCAAGTTCCACAGAATATGGACCGAACCAGACGAGATTCGGTTCCTACATGGTTTATTGAAAAGTGGTTCAGACAAGCTCTCATTCCCACGTGACCTTAGTGTGTTTTATACGAGGTTTTCTGATTCAATGTCGCAGCCTTACACGAAATCTCAGTTGTCTGAAAAGCTGAGGAGGTTAAGGAAGAAGTTTCGTGTGATCTCCACGCGCCTCGCTAAAGGTCTTGATTTTGTACTCCTTTCTCCTCATGATCGTGCATTGTATGATTTGTCTAAGCAGTTGTGGCACCCTCAGTTTTCTAGTACTTCGCCGTTTTCGGCTACGAATTTTATTGGAAATTTTGGAGGGGGTGTTAGTACTGATGTTAGTATTAATCATAGTGAGAATAATAAGGATTCTGGTGATGTTGAGAAGAATGGTAATGGGGGTAATGTTGTTTTTGGTAATGTGGGGGGTTTGAATTTGGAGGGGAATGGTGGTGATAGTCGTAAGGCATTGGGGCTGGTGGGAGTGAAGGTTGAGTTTTTGCCCGATTTGGAGATAAATTGTGAGGATGTCGGAAATGGGCAAGAGTATGATGGCCTTGATGATAAGCTTGTTTTCGAGGGACTTGATGTCGAAGATGGTGTGGAGATGAAGTTGAGTGAAGTGGATGTGAAATTTGAGGACTGCATTGACATTGGTGATGATGGTCTTTGTGATAACCAAGGCGTTGGCAAGGGTGTTTATTTTGGTGACGGTAATGGTGATGTTGAGAGCAATGGTTTCACTGTTTTTGGTGGTGGTGAGATTCAAGGGGCTGAAGTAAAGGTTGCACAAAATGGATGTGCAAATGCTGGTGGACCACCCATCAAGGTGAAGGAGCAAATGGCGGGATGCGGTCTGAATGAGGTAGGCGGCCACGCAGCAAAAATTGTGATGAATGTGTTCAATGAGGCGCTGGAGGAGGCGAGGAAGGGGATTGTGAATGATGATCTAATAACGGGGAATGAACAGAGTTTTGAGAAGCAGTGGCAAGAGCAGAGGGTAGCGGAATTGGATGTTTTCGCAAAACGAATGAGGTTAATCATTGAGAACTCTTTGCCAAAGGTATGAGTTAATAGATCGTGGCAAAGGGGTATTTCTTTCTAGCTGTTTATGGGATTTTTCTTAGTATTTTTAGTTAGTGAAGATTTTGCTAGTTATTCTTGGCAATTTTATAATAAGAACTTGTTATTGATGTTTTTAAGTTGTTAACCTTCCTGAAGTTAGTCCTTGTATATATGCTGACAACATGGGAAAAAGATGAAACTGTTTCCTTAGATTAATGTGCTCATTTACTGATTACTATCTTGCAATGATGTAGTACCTGTCGTTCTTTCACTTAATGATGTGTTCTAAGCTGTGAACGCGATCTGCACTTATGCATAGGGGTTATTTGCAACTTTGGATGTCACGAAAGTGATAGTAGTAGAATCGTTGGTTAATAATATTCAAATGAAACCGAGCTGTGAAGAGACAACCATATTGGGACTATTAAGTCTTTTAAGTTTTAGTTTCCACTACTGTAATGTGAGCATGTAGCTTTGGTCCATTTGTCCAATATCTAAAAATGTTTCTGCATCGTGACTGCTGCTCGATTAATCTTGTTGACCTATCCTCTCAATTTATTACGTGCTTACTTTGGTGTTCAAAACTTTGCTCAAGAGTCATTGGATGAGCCGTTGTGCTTACACAGTTACACTATATAGTTAGTCAATGACTTCCAAGTGACCTACTAAGAATTTCTATGAACAATAAGAAATTGCTTATTGTGAAAGGTGGTGAGACTTAAGAGATCAATTTGACATGTTTAGTTTGCTGGCTGTCAGTTCTGTGGTTGCTATCAATTGTTGCCTGCATTGTTAATTCAGAGCGTGGGTGACCTCTGCGCGTATAGGGCTTACTTCAGACATTCATAAGACTCACATTGATTTGTTGCCGCTTCTAAGAAGTTGAATATGACTCACAAAATCATGCAAGATTTTTTGCCTTGGACCTCTCTCACTGATTAAGCACGATAGTAGACACGAATGATATGAATAAGGGGTTTATTGTTGCTTGATGTACATAATTCCTAGAGTATGAGTTGCGTGCCACAACTAGATCAAGCCACTTATTTACAAGCGTATGTGTGAACTAAGATAATCAAGCTTCCTAATACTCCGTATTATCGAGTTGCCAATACCTTAGGTTTGGTGTATATGAACTTCTGGTATCACATTTTTCTTATATAGTAGCCACTTGAGAGGTTATTGCAATGCATTTGGATCGGTAGATATGAGAGTCGATAATTTGAAGTCCTCGCCTAAAAGCCATCGAAGTTAGATCGAAATCTAGAACGCATATATTTCAAATTCGTTCATTCGGCTTAATGTGTTTGTTACATAGCTCAGAGCAATCTAGAAAGTTTTCGGGTTAAGTTATATTTGCATTATTATGATGTTACATACTACTTACATGGGTTTAGTGTTATCTTTTTCAGACGTCCGGATGTGAGATTTTTGTTTAAAGATGGATTTGAATGCATGAGATTAGATAGGTGAGTTAGGTGTCTTGGTTGAAGGAACTTTGTGTTTGTAGAATGAAACTTTTGCCAAAATTTTCCAGGGTTTCTTTCACAAATCTTGTTCATGCAAAATAAAGCTTCAAATATTTTCCAGAGACGACTCGAATCATAAACATCTTATTTAAATTTCTAACAATATATATGACCATACTACTCCTAAGATTATTGGTTTGGTATCTCTTACTTTAAAGTCGTCAATTTATTATCACCAAATCTACTAATCCAACTAGTAACTTAAACACATCGTCTTTTCAGGATTAAATTGAACCTCTAGAGGTAAATTGATCAAAATTCTCTTAAGAATTAACAATGTGAGGTGTTTAATTTAAAATAAGTTAAATGGTTGATATTCTATCAAGTGAAAATCAAAATAAGTTAAATGGTTGATATTGTATGAAACGAGAAATAACGGTGAATCTTGATTAGTTTAGTGACCTTAAAATACGAGTAAAAATCAAGTTCTCAATTTAATAACATAATAATAAAAATCGAAGTTTTTAAAAAAATGTAAAACTTTAGTGATAATAAATTGTTAAAAATAAAGTTTTCTGAAAATATAAATTTATCCTATAAAAAACTCTAAAATACCCAAATTAATTAATCCCTCATCTTCCTCTATTAATTTATTTCCTTGAATAATAATTTTGCTATAAAACTAAATTAAATAAATTCCTTTGTCACAAAGATAAAATCCCAATATCAAAATAAATAAATTCCCTTATTTTATAATCTTTATCACAAACCACCATGTCTGACAATTCTGATCACGGTTGGGAAACAGTTTCATATAAAAAGAAACCCAAAAAACCACCACCTCCGCCGCCCACGGCGGCGCAAAACGGTGGCTCCGCCGCCGGAGATATTTTCCGGCCAATTGAGGAATATTCACAAGGGCGGCGGAAGAGGATAATTGAAGCTCAGGCTCTAAAAGCTGCAGCTATTGCAGCTGAAGAAAAACCAACAAATTTATAATAATAACAACAATATTAAATAATAATAATAATAATAATAATAATGATGATGATGATGATAATAATAATAATAATAAATATGATAATGATGAGGGTGGTTTGAAGAAAAAGGTGAAGGTGAAGAAACCCAAAAAGGAAAAAGTAACAATAAGTGAGGCTGCTGAGAAAATTGATGCTTCTGATCTTGGTGTTTTTCTTGCAGTTGTATCTGTGAGTCATTATATAAATTGTTTTGTTTTATTTCAATTGGTATATGAACTTTATTTGATTTTGTGAATTTTAAGTGTTTTAACTATTTATAAAGTTTTCATCTTTGTATAACTTTTTTGTTATTATCACATCGATTCGGAAGCAATATCTATTTATTTATCAAATTTAAAGTCTTATCCAGATGCTTGATGCGGCGTTAGTTGTATGTTAACGTTATGTTAATGTATACATACTACCTCCATTCTGACAGCAATGACATTGATTTAATACAGTTTGGTTTTGATAGTCAATTAACAAATTAGATGGGCTTAATCCACACATTTAACTTAAATTTGAATGAAAGTTATCATGTTAGTAAAGTGCATTAAAAATATTGTATTTTTGTATGTTTTTTAATCAAGTATTATACAACATAGACAAATATATTTGAGTTAAAAATTTAAGAGCCACTAGAAAAATTCAATCTTTTTAGAAATGCAGGGATTCTTTGGGAAGTTCTAAACTTTAGCTGATATTGTACATTTTAATTACTTATAAAGTTCTGATCTTTGTTTATTTTATATTTTGTGTTAAAAAAGACTTCATATGAGGCACATCAGGATATAATGTTAATGAGATTTGCTGACTATTTTGGACGAGCGTTTGCGATGGTGAATTCATCCCAATTTCCATGGGTGAAGTTACTGAAAGAATCTCCGGTTGCTAAGATGGTTGATGTGAGTATTCAAATGGTTGAATTTAGATTCTCTCTATGTGGAATGAATATGCATAATTATGGATTACTCATATGACTGGAAGTAGATTAAAATTATGCATCGAAATACATCTTTTTTTTAATCCAAAGGAATCTCAATTTGATGATCTAGAAGGCAAAGAAGGTATGATGCCTAAGGTTAGAAGTGCTATTATAATGAAAGAACATCCTGGTGAATTCCATGTTTACATGCCACATTGTCGTCTAATGTATGTCTTCGATTGATATGTTTCCCCTGTTTCCTACTTTTTAATTCTCTTGAGTTGCGCTTCCATGTCTGTTGGTGTATCTATGCAAGAGTTGCATCGATGCAATGTGAGAACTCCATAATGTTGGCACACGTCAGTCAGTAATTGGGAGATTATATCGACTAAGTTGACCTGTT
The DNA here is from genome assembly GCA_019722365.1 of Lithospermum erythrorhizon. Classification (NCBI taxonomy): domain Eukaryota; kingdom Viridiplantae; phylum Streptophyta; class Magnoliopsida; order Boraginales; family Boraginaceae; genus Lithospermum; species Lithospermum erythrorhizon. The sequence continues at coordinate 308,658 of JADFUC010001681.1, read as the reverse complement.
TTAAGACAATTCTCAACTCCTTAACCTTCAGGTCCCTCTTTCCCATATATCGGAAGATGTCATCAAGACATCCACCGAGTGGCTTAGTCACTGTTCTATTGAAGCACTTTCCCAGTTTGTGCTGTGGTCAATGGACAGCATTCAGTATGACATGTCCCTTCATCAAGGTGCTGGAAAAGGATCCAAAACATCAGTGCAGCACGCATCTTCAAAATCTCAGGTATATGCTTCATTTGCTATGTTTTGATATTTTCTTATTCTTTCCAATAGTGCATGGAACTACAATTTTCATGTGAACATTACTGATTGTTCCCTATATGATGACTGGATTGCAGGTAGCCATTTTTGTGGTTCTGGCAATGGTATTGCGACGTAAACCGGATGTGTTGGTCACTTTGTTGCCAACATTGAAAGACAGTGCAAAATATCAAGGACCTGATAAGCTTTTTGTCTTAGTATGGATGATAACACAGGTAACTTTTGAGAATATATCAGCGTCCTTCCACCTGTGAAGTGAAGGATGTAGTGGGTGTCCCATACCTTTTATCTTATAAAGTCTTATTATTCTGTACTCTGTGATTGGCTGTAACTAGGCCTCCCAAGGGGATTTGGTTGTTGGTCTGCTTGCATGGACACATTTTCTTTTACCGTTGCTTAGCACTAAAGCATATAATAATCCTCAGTCCAGAGACCTGATTCTGCAGTTGGTTGAGAGGCATGTCTTCTATTTCTTTTATTGCAATAGAATTGTTTCTTTTTCCCTTTTTCGGTTCACCGTTATATCTAACCTTCTCTTGCATTCTCTACTGCAGAATTGTGTCTTCTCCCAAGGCCAGTACTATACTAGTAAATGGGTCTGTCAGGAAGGGAGAGCGTGCGGTGCCACCTTCAGCATTGGAGCTTTTAATGAGTGCTACCTTCCCTGCTCCTTCGGCCAGAGTCAAGGTTAATTTTTATTTTTTATTTTTTAAGTGGAGCAGATACTTCCTCTCAACCTTGCTACTTATAATGCTTAATAGCTCGTTTTATTCCCATCCGATCAATATCGTGTACAGGCAACTGAGAGGTTTGAAGCAGTATATCCAACCTTAAAAGAGGTAGCTCTTGCTGTTCCGGCTGGAAGTAAAGCAATGAAGCAGTTAACTCGACAAGTAATACCTTTTGCTATCAAAGCTGCTGGAGGAGGTAATTATTCAAGTTCTGAAGCTCATATTGTTAATGTTCGTAGATGTAGCTCTGATGCGTGTGGACACCAATAGGATGTCCAACTGTTCCGTGGGACTTACAAACTATTTACAGATGTGACTGATCAATCAAGGGAAGGCAGTGAGTTACTTATCTGGTGTGTGATGAAGAATCCCGAGTGCTACAAACAGTGGGTATGCAATTATTAGTTGATGTATAAGTTAGTGATAGCACATCAAAGGCTCTCCCAAATTTTGTTTTTATTGCAGGATGACATTTATCTAGATAATCTGGAAGCCAGTGTCATCATTCTGAAGAAACTGTATGATGAGATCAAGGTACATCCGTCCATACAGTCTAACCTCGACCCCTTAAAGGCTACCTTGAAAAGTTTCAGATCCCAGGTAAATTGATCTGCTGCACTATGTAGTATTTTCTTTCTTTCTCTCTCATTTCGGAGGGGTTGTGGGAAGTTGAGTTTTTTTAAACCGATCCTTACAAATCTACTTTTACTCATTGTATATACACTGTGAAAAATCTTTCTTATTTTGTATTTGATAATACAATTAAATTTAAAATCTAAAGGCCTTTTATCGACATGTCTTCTATCATACACCTACTTGTTTATAAGGTGTAAATAATGCATCAAACATATTCTTTTGATCAACATTGTTAGGCGTATCCGACGCTCCTCGAAGCCTATATCTTTTGAAAAATACTGCTATTTTCGTATTTGATGTCTAATTAAATTTAAAATCTAAAGGCCTTTTATCAGCTTATGTCAACTATCATACACACTACTTGTTTATAAGGTGCAACTAATGCGTGGAACATATTCTTTGATCCAACATTGTTAGACTGTGTCGACACTCTCAAGCCTATATCTGCACCTGAAAAATACTGCTATTTTCGTATTTGATGTCTAATTAAATTTAAAATTTAAAGGCCTTTTATCAGCTTATGCCAACTATCATACACACTACTTGTTTATAAGGTGCAACTAATGTGTTGAACATATTCTTTGATCCAACATTGTTAGCTAACATTTTGCCACTTATGGCGTGTCGACACTCTCAAGCCCTATATCCACAGACAGCGATGATATCCATTAACATTTGATTAACTGATGTTCTGTGTGGCTTTCAGAATGAGGAAGCAATGTCTCTGGGCGCTAATGATGCTCGTAAGTCCACTATAAAAGATTCAGAAAAATACTGCATGTTGCTGCTGGGACGTATATCACGTGGGCACGGTTGCCTGAAGAGCTTCCTTCTCGTCACTGTAGCAGTAGCCGCTAGTGCTGTTATCCTCTATAAGGACTTACAGTCAATGGATCTGAACAAACTGTTGGCTCGGTTTAACTTACCATGAAATTTTTTAAAACCTTTTCGCCAGCCACGGAAAGCCAGACTAGTATAGGAAAACGAGGAAGAGTTCTTTTTAGTAGCCGAAATCGACTTAGTTAGGCAAATCTGGAGTTCACAAGTCTTGTTTTACAGTGCTGGTTTATATTTTGTTGTGAAATATTTAGTTATAGAAGTCTGTTTCGAAGCCTTCAACGTTCAAAGAATATTATACATGAAATTTTGTTTTAGACTAATGTTCTGTGCTAGTAGTCTAAGACTAATGCAAATGAAATTTTGTTTGTATTTTATATCAATTTTAACCAATCAAACATGGTTCTGAAGTAAGAATAAGCAAGCCAAGTAACAAAAGAAACAATTAGACAACTACACATGGAATACCAAGAAAGAAAAGGAGGAATTTATTATTACTTGAATTCATATAGTGCATTTACAACTCAAATTTATCAATTCCCTAACAATGCAGAAACAATATAGCCTAAAGTCTATGACTACAAAGCAAATGATATTCATCTAATCACAATCAAGACACTATACATCACCTCCTCATACTATACAAGAAAACAAACTAACAAACTGAAATAACAATCTTCAAATCATTCTAATTGACTCTTCCATCTCTGTAGCCTCTTTCTTCACACACATCTGCAACAAAAAGGGAAAAAAAAAACCCAATTACGAAAATTATTTAAATAAAATATTTCATAATTAATACTAACTAAATTTATTCTCTGCAAATAATTCTCTTCAATAGCAAAATAACCAAGAAATAAATAAAAAGAATTGTAAAATAAATTTAACAATATTACCATGCAAGAAAGAAAAGGGAATTAAAGAAGATTACCATGCAGGCAAGATTATGATGAGTCCCTTTCATTGCGCCTCTGTTTTGTTCCTGATGAGGATGCTTCATCATCATCCCTGCTCCTCTTCAATCTGTTTGGAAATTGAGATCTTCCTCCATTGGCACTGGGGGCACTAGTGGGTCAAGTGGTAGCTCAACTGGAGGCACTGGTGGCTCAACTGGGGGCTCGACTGGTTGGCGAGGTGGTGACTCCACTATTGGGTGGAGGGTTCTTGGTGCTGGTCTGAGTAGTTCAATAGGGCCAGGTGGTCGCAGACTCATGATATCAGGGGGGAGATTGAGGTTAGGATAGAGGACAGGGTATTGAAGGAAATCACCACGAGGCCGAGGTGCACGAAGGCGAGGACTCAATACGTTAGGCCTCTCCAAGTAAGTGAATTCGAGGAGGCCTCGAACGAATAGGGGATTCCATGGATTGGTTCTTTCTGTGAAGATTACCAATGGTGGGAGTGGTGGGCTACTATTGAAAGTGTAGTAGTCATTTTCTGGAAGTGCTGGTGGCCATTGTGGGTTGTTCCTGTTGTTAGCCATTGTTTCTTGAAAGAAAACTGCAGAAATCCAACGAAAATGCTGAACCAATAAAATCTCAGAACAGAAATAAAATTGCAGAACAGAGAAACAACCAAAGAAAATTGCAGAAGTGAGTTTCTTGGAGGAAAATCTCAGAACAAAAAAGAAATATTGGATTAGTTTGGAACTTATTTGGTTGAATATGAAAGAAATGTATGAGAATGAGAAGGTGGGATGAATTGCTTTGGGTTCTTGAAGATATTTCAAGAGATTTTGAAAAGGAGAAAATGGAGGCAGAGTAGAGTTTTGAACTTGTGATTATGATGTGTGAGAGTTGGTTTTGTAATGTATATATATAACAGAAGTGGCTTAGTTGAGTCCGCTAACTGAATTAACAGACATTTTTAGATACAACATCTAAGAGATGAATGATAACTTTTAAAGTGTATAATTTTATCAGCTTATTTCAAGTTTCAACTAGCATACAAGCATTTCTTGTTTATAAAGTCTAACTAATCTGTTAAACATATTCGTTGATCCAACATTCTTAGCTAATATTTTTTGCCCTTGTAACTATGATAACGGTATTCCATTTTTAGTATAAAAATACTGAATATGGGTTACACATCAATTAAATTTAAATTCATCAATTAAAAATTTGATAAATAATATATTGAAAATCTTACCAAAATAAAATACGTTATAGATACCCGTAATAACTACATATGGTCCGATTAAATTATATAGAATGTTTTCGTTGTTGGTTAATTCTTGATATTTCTTAAAAGTATCGGGTGCATTATTGGATAGAAATCATTAGCCTTAATATAATGGTTTAGTAACTGTATGGGTTACTTTTTTTTGGGGCTTAAATAATGTATATAATGAGTAAAAAATATTCAATACATTTGTTCATTTATTTGGGGTGCCACCGAGACAATTGTTAAATTATATATTCCCGGTACAAATTAAAATAATAATTAGTGTAAACAAGTTTACAAAACAATACTTGTCGGGTTAATCAAAAATAACACTGTGGCGTTTTTGATTATTCATAAATTATTTTTAACTTTCTCAATTTTACAAATGTCTAGTCATTGCAAAAAAACACAATTAGTAAGCTATCTAGTCAAAACTATTGAGTAGCCTAATCCACTTTTATTAATTAAATTGGTTTATTTGATCTTATAATGGGGACATGAAAACATTATTATTAAGGTGCGTTGAATAGGCATTACTCGGGTTGAGGTAATAGAATAACCAGCCTTGATAAGAGTAAATTATCTTAAATGACACTCATATAATAGGCTGATCAGTAAAGTAGTAAAATATTAATAGAGAGAATAAAACTCGCTGATATTCATATGGGGTTGGTTTCACCACCATACTTGTTACTTTATGTCAAAAAGCGTGTTTGGACTTTATAGCATTCACACCATTAAGAAATAATAGTGTAAATAAGGCGCCTTTTTTGTTAATCTCCCTCCCAAATCACACACACAAACCTCCGCACGTAGCAGGACTCTAATGGCCCCAAGGAAACGTTCAGCATCAACTGGTACCCTACTACACCCCTACCCCCCTATGTATATATTTTTCCAAAAAGGAAGAAGCTTTTTAATTCTTGATTTGTATTATTCTAATATTTGTTTATTAGTGGTATGTTTGGATTGGGGTGAACTAATGTAAGGATACCATTTAAGAATTTATATAATTAATCATTGTTTTATGTATGAAAGTGTGTGTTATTTTGTGTGAGTTGTCTAATGTCTAAAAAAATAGTAACAGTGTTTATTCTTGTTCAAGAATGGCGAGAAAACAAACTTTAGATTAATTAATTAATTACTGTTATGCGCTGTTGAGTGTTGAGTACTTTTGGTTAGTTCCGGGTTGTCCCGAGAATGGAACAGGCTTCTAATAGTTGTCTACTAATCTTATGCTTGAATTGGGGTGGACTGGTGTAAGGGTGAAACTGAAATACTTATGTTATGGTAATCGAGGTGAGTGTTTTAGAATGATGGCATCATATTAATTTTTCGAGGTGAATCAAGGTGAAAGTGAAACGATGTGAAATGCAACTAAAAATATCATTCACTTTGATTACACGCCAGTTTGAGGGTTAGTGAAATTGGGGTGAAGGATTTTAATAAATTTAATTTATCTAGCTCGGGTTGGCTTGAAAGTTGAGGGTTAATGAAATACTAGCATTTTATGCAATTTGTTTTTAGTTCCTTTGCTTGGAATTCATAAAAGGACCTATTAAAGAAGAAATTTTGATGACTTCTTGTTAATTCCTTTGCTTGGAATTCATAAAAGGACCAAAAGGGTAGATTGACTATGATATTGTACAACACCATTGCGAAACTGGCTCTTACGTTAGTTTAAAGATCACTACATGACATAGGTGTTCAGAGTTTCCTGGCCATACTTACTGCTACATGTTCAGGTGAGAGTGACAAAAATAGAAGTGGTGGTGCAGCAGAACGGCCAAGCAGCTCCTCCGAAAAGATTGATAATAAAGGTTTGTTCAATCGTGTCAAAGTCTTTATGCATATTTGTTGAACATAAATTCAAGTATCTTGCTACTCTTAAAAGTGTGAGAACTCACAATAATGTTTCTTTGATGTCAGAATCTCTTGTCAATATCTCACGAGGTTCAGTGGGAAAACTTTTGAAAAGGGTCAACAGACGAGGATCCAAAGGATTCAATGTAGAAGAATGTAGTTACTTACAGCCAAGTAATTCCACTGGCAAGGTAAATTTAAGCATTCTTCTTTCTGGATGGGCATTCTAATCTGTAACTGCTTGTTTAAATATCTTTAATATCAGACATTTTTCTGTATTCTTGTTCCAGCCAAATAGTGAGTTTGAGAAGAGTAATAAACCATGCAATGATACCACAAAGCAAAGAGACATATTGAATACTTCAAGTCATAGTGAAGATTTGGGACAAGAAATTTCCCCTGAGAAGGAAACTAAAGGGGTAAATGTTAGGCTTTCAGATGCAAGTGGGGATGATGAACAGGATGATATTGAGTGGGAAGACGGATCAGTTTCAACTTCAAGGTCAGTAAATGATGTCAATGGAGGTTTGGTTGAAGGAGTTACTGTTGAGTTTGATGCCTTACCAACTCCTACAAAGCGGAAAGTTGTTCGTCGAGCAACTGCTGAAGAGAAGGTGAACTTTCTTCATGAAGTGATGGCTATATTTTATCCTTTGATTTTAATATGCTTGAATATATCCCAGTGGTTTTATTTTTTAACACAACCTTCATTATTTCATCAGGAAGTGGCAGAGCTTGTTCATAAGGTTCATCTCCTATGTTTAATAGGACGGGGGAGGATAGTAGACAGAAGTTGTGATGATCTTTTAATACAGGTTATTCTCGTTGCTTTTATTGTTTTTTGCTTTGCTCTGTCGTCTTCTTTCATGCCTTAGAATAGATGTATATCCTTGGGGACCAACTGATATTACCTTTTCCTAAGTAATTTCATCGAGAACAAGTTACCCTTCTGCTATGGATGTCATTTGTTTTTCAGTCAGCTAGAAGTCTAGGTGCATTTCATGCTCTTACCTTCCATGAATCAGTCATTAATGTGTGTGTAACTATAAAATGAAAGCACGTGTTTTATGACAAAGATTGAAAAGTCAGTTTGTTGTTTGAGTTGGAAGCTCTAAGCTATTAGCATTTGTTTGATATGCCAGCTTCTGTATTTTTTATGTTGCTTCCATTGAGGCTGTGTAATATTACCCTGTTCTTGATGTAGAAACTAACAATGGAGGATGCCCAAATTTCCTGGGATCTTAAAAGCCTTTGAGATGTAACATTTGATTTCCCTTATTCTCTATTTGCTCAAAGTTTCTTCCAAGTAGGGGGAAAACCTTATGAGGTGTATTTGTACAGCTCTGTTATCCTGTATATCCGGTATCATGATTGTGAACGAATATGTTTTTGTTTTTTTCTGAATTACTCATTACAGGCCTCTTTGCTATCAATTCTACCTATGCACTTGCTGAAAATATCAGACGTCCCACGAATAACCGCAAAGGCTCTGACCCCACTGGTTAATTGGGTATGCATCCACATTATCAATCTGGTTTATTTCTCATGTCATGGTTTTCAGGGTTTTTATGCTGTTATGCTTATTATTGCTTTATTGAGATATCAAGACTGTTCTTCTTTGTCACCATGTACAGTTCCACAGTAATTTCCAAACACGAAGTACTGTCAGTGCCGAAAAACCATTTACTTCGGCTTTAGCAAGTGCTCTTGAGACACGTGGAGGGACTCCAGAGGAGGTATTGTTTTTCTGTTATGTTTTTCAGACGTAAATTTTTAATTTCGTGTTGAATCACCTGACTCAATTCCTGACACGTAACTACCCATTATGTGTAAGTATGTGATTGGTGATTTAAATTAGAAACTATTTTTAGTTTTAAAAAAATCTGCACATGTTGAAGCTCTTCATTGGTGTGCCGCCAATCGAGACAGGGGAACCAGATTACTTATCTTCCTTCACGATTAATATATATAGTAAAATCCTGGCTGCACATTGGCTGTGTGTGGCATGCTATGAATTTTTGCTTCTTCAGTTCTTCTCAACCTTGTCTAAGAAAGTTATCTGTTTAAGTTTACACTCTAAATATGTTCCCTGTATTATTAATGTTGGTCGATTGTGCTGCTGATCATTTTTACGTTACATGTCTCACATTTGTTCTTGTATGGGCATAACATGCCAAATTGTTGGTATGATAATAAAAGATCATTACCGTTTGTGCAGGTTGTTGCTTTATCTGTTGCATTGTTTAGGGCTCTTAAACACAATAGGTATGTAGTATTGGCCAAAAATTTCAATTCTATTGCATGGTTAAAATCTTTGAGGATTTGTGTGTGTGTAATAGGTATGAGCTTTGCTATCAGTAGTGAATAGGATATGTTACCTCTGATGTTTATAATTTATCTCTTTAAAAAACACTAACACAATATTACATCGCAACCCTGTTACTTGTCTTGTTCTTCACTAGTTACTTTTACCACCTTAGAGGCCTTAATTATTTGAATTGCTACAAAAATATTTTCCAGGTTTGTATCCATTTTGGATGTAGTTCCTTTAAAGCCTGATGCAGAGAAATCTGAGTCCCCTGGTCAAGCTCCAACCAAGAAAGGAAGTAGGATATTTAACTCCTCAACATTAATGGTGCCTGGATCAAGTCAACATGTTTCTGCCACTGACTCTCCAGCACCCGGCAAAAAAGAGAATTCCAGTATGATACCAAAGTCTGGAACTGCAACCAGTTCTTGTAAGTCATTTGAACTATAATTCTCAATCTAAATGGCTACCTATATATTTTTTATATGTCAACGGTGTCATGTTGGTGCAAACAGCATCTGGAGATCACCAAAATACCTTTGATTCAAGCCTTGCCAAGAAACCTCAAGGTCTAAAAAGAAGAGGAGACCTCGAATATGAGTTGCAGTTGGAGATGGCTCTCTCTGCTACATCAGCAGGTGGCATGCAGAATAATGCAAGTTCAGACATGCCTTCATCTAGCACCTCAAATATTTTGCGATCTTTTAAACGGATAAAAAATGCAAGTACAACAGAACCTACTTATAACGGAATATCAACTGCTATTGGATCGAAAAAGGTTGGAGCTCCTCTCTTCTGGGCTGAAGTTTATTGCGGTGGAGAAGCCTTAACTGGAAAATGGGTACATGTCGATGTTGTTAATTCAATTACTGATGGAGAGCAACAAGTAGAAGCAGCGGCCACTGCATGCAAAAAGTCTCTAAGATATGTGGTTGCCTTTGCTGGACAAGGGGCTAAGGATGTGACTCGCAGGTCTTAGTTTTTCCTCTTTCTCTTTGTTTTGTTATTGTGCATTTTGTCAGGAAATCTGCTTGCTTTGTTATATTGGCATTTTGTTAGCAAATCCCGGTAGTTCTGTATTTCTGTTATCTTGTGTTCTGAGTTCACTAGTTTGGCGTAACTCGTGTTTGTTGTATTTTACCATCTGAAAGGACACTTTTGTTTCCAGTCATTTTGATCCACAATTTCTCTGCCAGTTTTCTTTTGAAACTTGATATGTTCCTGTCATCGTCAAAATTGTATCTCTTGCTTTTCTTGTCTTTTTCCCTATGTTGAATAAGATGTTTCCCATTATATATTCAGATACCCTATGTGTATTTCAGCTAAAAAAAGTTACACCGGAAAATTCAACTTTTTGCCAGTCTTCTTGTAGAAAAAATATGTTTATCCTCTTCCCTTTCCTTGCACACATACCAAAATTAGTTTTCAATATAAGTTGCCAGGTGGGATATGTTAGATATGGTTTCTTCTTGAGAAGTGCTCATGCTAATTTTTGGCCCCTTGACTTATGTTCCTTCTGCTTGTTAGTATTCATAATGAATATTCATACTATTAATGCTCAATCCCCGTTTATTGAAATTCTATTTTCTTTTCTTTTCTTTGTGTATCAGATAACATGCATATGAACTGTATACTAAGCAGCTGGTGCATTTGAGAAAACTATCTCATTTGCTGTCATTTAGTTTATACCTCACGTCCTCATGTAATTGCAACATAACCATGTACTCCTTAGTATATAATTGGTAACCTATTTCAGCTTCTCTAAAAAATATTAGGCCGCTTACCTTCATTATGTGAACTCCTTGTCATTGCTTCTAAATTGTATTTTCAGGTATTGTACAAAATGGCACAAAATAGCGTCTCGTAGATTAAATTCAACATGGTGGGATGAAGTGTTGACCCCATTGAAACAATTGGAGTCAGCGGGTTATACTATCCGTGAGGTCAGAGAACCCGGGAGGGATACTGATGCTGCTAGCATTGAGGACATGGAGTTGGAAACAAGGGCACTCACAGAACCTCTTCCTACCAATCAACAAGTACTGTTCTCATCATTCTTGGATTCTTACTACGGAGTATAAATTAAAATTGTGATTCTTAGTTTACTGGATTGTTTATTTTATTCAGGCTTACAGGAACCATCCATTATATGCCATTGAAAGATGGCTCGGTAAATATCAGCAGCTTCACCCCAGGGGACCAGTATTAGGCCTTTGTTCTGGTCACCCAGTATATCCACGAACTTGTGTCCAAACACTTCATACAAAGATAAGATGGTTGCGCGAGGGGCTGCAAGTGAAAGCTAATGAACTTCCTGCTAAGGTTTGATATGTTCTTTTAAAATTATGCTTGACTGTGTTTGATTACCTCTTAAAAGCTATCACTGTCATGCTGATGTGTGTTTTGTGCTGCACTCAGACACTAAATCGTTCGCAAAAGAATAGTAAAATACCAGATGTGGAAGATAATGATGAGTGTATTGAAGAAGATTGTGGAGGAACAATCAATCTCTTCGGGAAGTGGCAAACAGAACCATTGTACCTTCCTCGTGCTGTAGATGGTATCGTGCCTAAGGTAACTTGATTAACTTTTCTGTGAGATTTGAGATTACTTCCCGACTGAAAATATAAACTAATTTTGCAATCACAACGAACCACCAAGAAACATTTAACACCATAACCCCACCACTTAGCCCCCACCCTATTTCATGAATAACAACCAGCTGAAGATAATTACACCGGTGAAATGTGTATTTCAATCTTAAAATCTGATTGGCCTCGAATAAGATTTTTATCCTCTTTGCTTGTATGTGAAATGGGGATTCTTATCTGGATAATGACTGAGCTCTAGCTTAATTTATCTGTAGAATGAGCGTAACCAAGTGGATGTCTGGTCTGAGAAGTGCCTTCCACATGGAACTGTCCACTTGAAGTTGCCGAGGGGTGCAGCTGTTGCAAAAAGGTTGGGAATTGATTCTGCACCTGCCATGGTCGGGTTTGATTTCCGAAACGGTCGAGCAATTCCTTCCTATGAGGGAATAGTCGTGTGCGCTGAGTTCAAAGATGCCATTATTGAGGTACATAAATTATTGTGTTTCAGATGGAATTATTAGATTGATATTTTGCCTAAGCATAACACATAATTATTTGATTGATAATTAACAGTGTTGTATTCAGTTCCAATATAAAAAACTCGTAGTGTTTACTAAATATTTGACAAAACATGTATTCATAGCTTCTTCCTAACTTGCCCAAGGTACTTCTGTCTTTTCCCTTTTGGAGCGATCCAATTGATTTATTTAATATATTCCCTCCTTCCCACAAATATTTTTCTGTTCATTTGGTTCATAGACTCAATCAGTCTCGTGTCATGGATGTGTTCCTTGATTCTGAATTCATTAGTTTGAATCTCTCAGGCACATGCTGAAGAGGAAGTCAGAAGAGAAGCTGAAGAGCACAGGAGGAATGAAATGCAAGCCCTTAGAAGATGGTATCAACTTCTGTCCTCCATCATTACAAGGCAAAGATTGCAGAACTGCTATGGTGGCGGTTCTTCTTGACGTAATCAATAACCCGAAAGTGACTGATGATACAGTACATGCACTCGATAGAAGTAAGGAACCTGCCAGACAAAGAAAACACCTATCAAGATAACTAACCAAGAGATCTGTTATTTACATTCAATGAAGATCGCGAGCTAGAATTTTCCTTTGAGGAATAGGGTACAGGTGAGGAGGGTTCAACTCGGACTAAGCAATATCGTCGTGGATTCTCTTAATTGAAGTTGGTAGCTTTAGCATAGTTATCTGTTAACAGAGAAACCAGTGATTCCAGCCTGCTGGACATGGCAATCTAGTAATAATTGTGTCTTGTATGTGCCTCAACTAGAATATTTATGCCTCAATAGTATTTCCTCCTCATTTTATCTGCTAGAAAGTAAAGGGGATAAGAGCTTTCCCAAATGTATTAGTATATTACTAATCTATATAGAAGTTTCAACTTTCATCATATGCTGCTTTTAATTGACTACTGTATGGTTCAAGATTGTGACAAATATGATCATCAATTATTGTAAAGTAGATGACGTTTGTCATCATGTGGTTTCAAGATTTCACACGAGCTAAGAGACATTGTACTTCCTGCAATGCACGAGGTGTACCATAAATCAATTTATTTCACTTTCAACTTTGACTTTCCAAGATTCCTTCTCCCATCTTTTGGGCATCCCCATTCATCATCTTCTTATTTTAGATCCTACCTACTTTCTCTTCCATCTTTTCTTTTTGAGACCAATCATGCTTCAATGTTGCCTAAAATTGGTACAACCAGCCGTTTAAGCAACACAACTAGAAAATGCCCCAAATTAAAAAACACCAACTTTAGCTGCCCCAGTATACACTTCTTGACAACTGGGGACAACTTTCAATTGATAATAACTTGGAAATTAAAGAACTGGCAATTTAAATGAAGCGGTGGCCTTTTATTTTAAATAAATATTTAAGAAACTTATAAAAAGCGCTTTTTAAGTAGGCGAGCTTTGTGATACGTTTTGATCACCAAGAATTTTTTAAAATCATGTAGCAGTAATAACTTTAGAATCTCAAAATCGGAATTTTAGAGTAGATTTAGTGAAACGATATTATTTAATTGACAAAACATTTGATGAATTAAACGAGCTTTCTTCTTTTGTGGTCGCTATTACAATATCTTATTTCTACATTTTTTATATCGCCATTTTCACAAATGACATGTTCTATAACTTTCAGCTGATTTTGAAATTTTAAAAACCCATGGAATTATTGTCCCCATAGATTCATTTTTTCATTTTATAGGCATGCTCATACTTGACTTGATAAACATAGTTAATCAAATAAGACTCTTCGTTTGACGATTTATTAGCATCTGCATGCTTACATGTTACTCCCCCACAATTTTCTTTGAATGAGTCAATTGAGTTGTTTAGTCAGCGATTCTTGATTTTGAATTATGAGTTTTTTTGTTTGATGTAATTTACTCATTGTTTTTGTGATTTTTGGCGGGTCTTTGGCTTAGCTCGATTAGTTCTGAGAAGGGGTGGTGGCGATAGTATGAGAATGAGGTAGGGGTGGGGATAAAGGATTAGAATTAATAAATAGAAAAAAAGAGATTAGGAATGTATCAAATAAGTTGAAGTGAGTTATTTAAATGTTATTGGCCAAATTAGCCCACAAAATTTGATTTGGTGTTGAAATAGGAGTGTCGTGATTTTCGAAAGTTCAAATTGCATCGCGTGTCTTTCTTGAAAGGTTGAGAAGTTAGGAATCTTTATTGAAAGATTGGCGAAAGATCAGTGTACAGATAAATTAGTAAAATTAAAAACTTTTTTACTACAACAATCAATGAAGCACATAAGATAGAACGACCCAATTACAAACTGAACTCACACGGCCGTGCTATATCCCAAACCAAGAAAGCATGCATGAAATAGTCATATGTGAAGATCAAATCAAATCAAGAAAAAGGATCAAATTTTAGAGGCATCACGAGCAATTCTTTAGCGCATTAGTTCTCCTTCTGTCTTGAATTGTTGCAAAGATTAATGCTAAACACCAACAACTTTAAAGGCTCCATTAAACGAATGTGATGATTAATTACACCAAGATTCCAAGTGGGGGTCTAAGGACATCATAATAGCTAATCAATCATTTGCAAGAAAGTGACAGTAAACACATCATCCTCTTGACTAAAGTAACATATTGTCTTGCAGTTAAATGCCAAATCCTTCGTCTGCTAGGCTTCCTACCTCATCCACTTTTCACTTCCCTGACCCCTCTGTACTCATCTAGTGAGTACCACTATCGATGAACCAATAATATTTACATATCTAAAGAAAATGGTTTTCACCTTCGAAATCTTGGCCAAGCTCGATAAACCTGCTAGAAAGTTACCTATCGTCGATAAAACAAGTCCTTGCCTCATTGTGTACAATTTACCATCATCCACACTGATCTAAGCCGTTTCTCACTATATAGGGTCATCAGCTTAAGAAACCACACATAAATTAGTTTTCATATCTGTTGCGGTAGTCATTAGTGCTAATCAATCATTTGCAAGACTACGCAAAACATGTTATTTGATCATGGTGTACCAAATGGAACGTTGATTATGAACAATGAATCTTAAAAACACATAAAAGTAGAAAACAATAGCAACAAACAAGACAAGTGCAATTTAATTGAAAATTAGGTCTCTAAATAGTTAATACAGAGTAGCAAGCAGTTAACATAGTCAAATACTACTAATTTACATGACACTAAACCAGCTCGAACTACACAGGCAAGCACAATTATTAATAGATGTCACAATTATCAACCTAGAATTAACAACAAATGACTTACACATAACTAACACATCAGAAAGCTAAAACACCAACATGAATGTGAGACCTTGAATTTTGTTCTCAGCTGGCCTCGACTGCAGCCTGTGGCGTCGCCTTCCTAGGCCGGCCCCTTGGCCTACCAGTCTTTGACACGGTCGGTGCCTCTCCTGAAGGATCATCAACTGCTTTCACCTTTTTAGGTGCAGATGGTCCATTGGCATCCTTTCTTGGCCTACCACGGGGCCTAGTCCCAGCAGGAACCACACCCTCGGGCATCGAGGACTTTTGTTTAGGTGGACGGCCACGACCACGCCTCAGTGGAGCATTAGGAGCGGGCCTTTGGTAATTGTACTTGAAAAAGACAAGCTCGCCAATATCTTTCAGCCTGTTCAAGTGGGCGGTGAGCAAGTTGGCGTGCCCTGCTGGCAGAGGTTCATACTTGGACTCTATGAACTTTGATATCGATAACTTATTTGAGCCTCCTTGTTGTCCTAAAGCATCAATAGCCTCCATAATCATCTGTGAAAATTACAGTAATACCAAAGCTTCGATTACGGTTAATTATTGAAATTTTCTACATTTCAGCTTTACATTAAATTTTTGGGAAGCTACAATAAGTTTATAGCTTGGATTCAAAAACAAAGCAAAGCACAAAAGGAAGCACCAAAGGAAGAGCTTTCTTGGAGTTGGAGAAAATGTGAATCCCTAACTTCTTTTACATAAAAGATTAAAAACACTGAGCCTTACAAGAGCTAGAAATTCAAACAATCCAGCTTGAATAATTGAACACATCATGCACTCAAAATCGAGAAGAAGTACAACATCTTTGAAAGATCGTCTTTCTTTGAATTAGAATTGTAGTACTATAATATTTGGTGACAAATTATCGAAATGATATATTTAAACGCATTTTACTACTAACATGATAATTTCGATCCAAATGAAAGTTATGTGCGTTAATTAAGTATAAAAAATTATGTTCTTTGAAAAACAAATTCGACGATCTTTTGAGATGTAGATAGTACATAAATTAACGTCTAAATTATAGGCTAATTAGTAATTAACATACTAAGTGAAGCGCTTAGCCTCGTACACCACAAACCCTTATGTTCTTCTACAAATTATGCGAAAAATGGAGCTTAAGTAAGAAATTAATAAACATAAAAAACAAATTTATTAAGCTAAGAACACATAAATATAATTAACATGGAAAATATTAGCTAAACAAGCATATGATATATCCATTCTTTTTTAGTTGTCACCCTAGCAATTTGCACACAGATCAATGAAATAAAAAAAATTAATCAATACATTGAAAATATAAAATGATAATTAATTGAAATTATATCATTCGTTAGTTGATAATTTAATAATAAAAAGTAATAAAAAATAAATATTAAAAATAGAACTATAATTTTTTATGCATCAACGAAAAAAACATGTGAATTCCATTTTGTTTCGGTAATTGTTTAACCTGTGGGTATGGTGGCAGTGATGGAGGTTTGCTAACCTCTTCAGTAGCCATTCCTTTGCAGAGAGAGAGAGGGGGGGTATGATGATGAGAGAGAAAAGAGATAAATAGCACACCCTCTGAAAGCACACTGAAACAATATCAAAAAATAATTGAGAAATAATGAAGCTTAAGCCAGCCAATTCTGACTTCTGAATAGAGAAATTTAGAAATATAATTTAAATGCAAATATTTTCTTGTTTTGATGTGCTTATAGAAGAACAATACTATCACGTACATTGGAGCGAAAATAATCATTTTGTATGATTTTGTTACTATTTCACTGTCTTTTAGTCCTTAATCTTTAGCACTCAAGAGCATAGTATCAAAAATAGTAGTGGAATGACTATTTTAGCCCTTCTATTATCGGTCTGAGTGTTTGAGGAAGTTTCGTTTAACGGTAAAATAGTCGTTCTTCACACACTGTTCTTGTGTGCTTTTAGTCCCACTCGACTTTAGTCCTGGGTTGTTATACACCAAACACACGGTTAGGTTTAGGGTGAAATAGTATTTTGCTCTGTTCTTGAGTGTAGTAATTCAGAAAATTATATATATGAAGCGAAATTAATCGTTTCTTAAAAATCTTATTTGGGTGTATTTATAGTATTGCCCACTTACAAATATGGGGATTAAAATCGTAATTTCACTTCATTTTTTTTTTAATGTTTGGGGTGTGATTATAGCGCTTCATTGGTCGTTAATACTGAGGATAAAAATAGTAAATAAACATATACAACCCAATTTATTTTGATGTTTCAATTTTATGTTAAATGTTTATAATAGGTTTTTTTAATACTCTTTGATACTATTCGATTTATGTTCAAAGGTATTGTTATAATTTTTTTGGTGATTGGCAAATGTTTCACAATCATCACTATAATATTGGATTTTGTGATTGATAAATGTTTATTAAATTAAAATTGGATGGAATATGAAAAAGGGAATAATGTACTTTTGTTGTTGTTGTTTACTGATTTGGCATAAAAAATAAGAAAATTGAAGCAATAAAGTGGTTAATCTAATAAACGTTTAACAAGAAAAACAAAATTATTAATTTGTAATAAATGTTAACATTAATAAAAAGAACATTCACAACAAAAAAAAAAATCAAATTATAAAAATCAATTAAAAAATCTTCATATAAAAAAAGTATGAATGTGATAACTAGCTACTAAGACGGTAGCGAGTTCGTAATCCAACTAGAAATTGAGTTGAGTCTCGACTTAAACGAGCCGAGCCCGCTCGCTCGCTAACGAAATCGAGTAACCGACAGTCCATAATCCAACTTGAGATTAGGCTCAATTTAGACCAAGTCGAATTTCGGGCCTCGATTTACACGAGCCGAACAAGTGGCTCGATTTAACTCTTCATGCACAAGTCAACTCTAGATTAAATTCCATTCGATCTATTCAATAAGCATATTGTGAAGGAGAAACAAATAAATAAAGGAAAAGACAACAAAGGCTCGACAAAATAGCAAGCGATAACATTAAAAATAGAATATGCGATTAATATATGCTTTTTTGAAAGTGATATGGTCATATGCTACTCCTATTAATATATTGATATCATAATTCAGAAGCGTCTAGTATTTTAGGAAATGTTCATAAGAAGTCAGGGGCGGACCTCCGTTAGTGTACGGTGGTTCAATCGAATCATCAAAAATATAGATAGATTAATTGGTAGGTATATTACTATGTATTTTCAAAATCTAGGGTTCAAATATTTGTAACAATTATATCTTTCTTTTATCATCTAATAAGAATATTAACCATTCCATTTATAATTTACTCACAATTTGAAGAAAAATTTGTTGTAACATTTACTTGTTTTAAAAAAATTTCTCATCTCATATTATAAAATTTGTAGCAAATACTTTATAAAAGCTACATAAATCGTTCGAAAAAAATTTAATGTATATTTCAAACCACCATCTTGAACGAGCTAGATCCGTCTATGTAAGAAGTGCCAACCTTTTAAATAGCAACCCTTGAATTTTAATAAACGAGATCGAACATAGTCGAATTCAGGATTTTTTACGATTGGCACATTCATAAATCGAACCTTTAAGCCTTTCTAGCATCGGTTGATTTGTTGACTACAATTTTATAGGAGCTGATAGATTTGTGATTGTGAGACTTTAAGCAAACAACTAAACAAGTTTATCAAGTCTGATAGGCAGTGATAGATATAAAGAGTTTGAATCATCTGTTACACTGTATTGAAGGATGGTCATTAAGGTTCAAGCCGTATTTAGGCGTTTAATCAATCATGGCAATTTAAAAAAATATTACCGTCTCCATCCCCATTTGTTTAGGACATTACCTACATAATTTTTTATGTAAATTTAAATTTTTCTCTCAATTAAGATTTTTCCTCCAATAATTTACTTACTATTTGATCAAAATGAGAATCATTTATGAAATTGCAATTTTGGAAAAATATCTCATACATTTGAGATGGAGGGTGTAAAAACAATACAAATTTGAGTTGTTGTCGAGTTGTCAGCGGCGTTTTAAGCGTGCATTTCCTTTCTGAGTTCTAAATGGGATTAGTAAAATTTCATTTTTTATTTAGTAAAGTTGAAAACTCAAGAAGTCATTTAAGGAAAGCAATGTATGCCGAATCACTAAAGATAATGCCAGTCTATAGCCTTACAAAAGGTACCATATTTGGTGAAGTTTCAACACTTCAACTAATAATACCATGCCCATTGACTGCATTCGTCACTGTTTCCCCTCCCCATTCTCTCATTCGATCTTCCACAATCAAAATCTGCAAAATATTATTGTATCATATGTTGTTACCAGAAAAAACTTCGTTTTGCAGGCTATAAAATTTGATCATTATCATGACATTGTTACACATATGCTGGCGAAAAGGAACTCAATTAATGTATTACTTGTACTAATGTCTATTTTGAATAATACCTCTTTGTTCCAGTCTGTTTTGTACATCATCCAGATCAATACAAATGTTTGGACCATTGTGCCAATCGTCATGCCGTAGAATAACCCCTGATGAACATTAAAAATCTAAGAAAACTGCATATATTCATAATAGTTAAATATTCACATGTAGAGCAGATTAAAAATAGTTGATCTCTTCTAAGTTCAGAGGTGGAAGCAGGAGGTAGAGGGTCGTTTCCCCTAAATTTTGAAATAACATAAGCTTGTACTGTTTAAATTGTTAGGATTTATTACTAATTATATTGCCCCAGGATGAACATTAAAAATCTAAGAAGACTGCATATATTCATAATAGTTCATGGCTTCATGTAGAAGCCATTTCTAAAAATAGTTGATCTCTTAGGATTCGAGAGGTGGGGAGAGGGTCGTTTCCCCTAAATTTTGAAATAACATAAGCTTGTACTGTTTAAATTGTTAGGATATTGCCCCGGATGAGCAGTAAAATCTAAGCTGCATATATTCATGTAATAGTTAGCGAAACGTAGCAAGCAGTTAAAATAGTTGATACTCTTAAGTTTAGAGTGGAAGCGGTGGTAGAGAATTCGTTTCCTAAATTTTGAAATAACAAACTTACATGCGGTTTAAATTGTTTAGGATTTATTACTAATTATATTGCCCCCAAGCATCGTTTATACATAAATATTTCAGCATTTGCCATTACCAATTTCATTTCTAATCCTGATGATGTCATTGTTTAAAAATACTTTTAGATTTCAAATATTCTAATAATGTATAGCAATTTTAAATTGCAAGACGTACCATAATTCCCATGTCTAGCACATAGGAAAGGATTAAACCTAAAGGTATACCCACAACATAATAACAAATTATGTTCACATATACCACATAAGCTTGCCATCCAGCTCCAACAGCAACCCCTGGAAACCATACCATTTTAGAAAAACAATTTATACAAATTATTATATAAGGTTATTATAGTGAATTAATTATTTACCAGAGAGGGAAGGTTGAAGAACGTTGATAATAATGTTACCACATAGCAAAGGAGTGAGTTCGTATACAACATGTTGAACTTCTTTGCTGTCTACAAATATGGCAGGATATTGCTTTCTAGTAGCCATTAAAACCAGAGCAATAAGGAATCCAAATATAAGCGTTGTCAACGTGACTACAATCACCGCGAATTTCGTCTTCATTGGGTGACCTGCCCCTAGCTCATTTGATACTCTTACGCTGCACAATACACAAATTCACCAATCCTGGTTATCAGATTTCTGCTCAAGTAGTATATATATGTTCGGAATTGATACTAATATTGATTTTGGCAGCCAAACATATAGCTTGAGTGTCATATGTATGGATATGAGTTGAATTAGGCTACGAAACCTATATAGGTATCCAAATATCGAATTTAAGCATCATCCTTACACACGTACACCGAATCACATTTTAATTAACCTGAATGCTATTGTTGAGATTGTTTTTTGTTCAATAAACTCAATGTTCGAGTAAATTATTTAGGTTTGGAGAACCAACCTTATTGCTGCATTGAATCCAAATGCCAAGCTTAGTACCCAACACAATATGTTGAAACTGCATAATGAAATATGGAAAGACGTTATAGGCATGTTGAAGTTGTCAAAACGATTGAAATATTATATTCAACTGCACATGATATGATTTTCAAGGTAAATTGTTAATGGAATAAAAAAAATCAACTTACCATACGGAAAATCCACTAACGGCAACCTCTGCATTCTTCAAATAACCAGCAAATAGAAGTAATGCCGAGTAATACCACATTTCCAAGCTACATATATGTTTGGAAAACATTATTAAGTAGTAAGTTCAAAATTCTAGATATTGTATAGGTAATTGTCAATTTAGTTCTATAAATTAGAACCAAGTTGAAATTTGATCCTAATAAATTTGAAATTACACATTAGTCGTCCCAATATTATCATCAAATTATAAATTAATCTCTTACAAGATGAGATTTGGTTCCCGATAAGGCGATAACTTACCAAACCATTACGGCTGATGATACAGATAATCTAACAAACCCCCAAAGATTTTGGAAAGCTTTGATAGAAAATCCGGACCAGGCTTCACCACAAGTACCACTAAAAATATAAACCAATTGTGCAATCACAACGAACCACCAAGAAGCATTCAACACAATAGCCCCACCACCTAGCCCCCACCCTAATTTCACTATTAACAACCAGCTGAAGAAAATGTGCATCACCATCCCAACAAATGATATTATAGCCATTGCAAAAATCTTGCTTTGAGCTTGTAGAAATTTCTGGATTGGAAAGTTGAGAGCAAATGCAAATAGTTGAGGGATCATCCAATGTGAGAATTTCCCTGCTAGTTCCGCTATTTCGGGGGATTGTCCAATTAATCGTAAAATCGAGGTGGCAAATATGTAAAGAAATAACATAGGGATTGATGTGCAAAAAAGAATTATCCATGATCTTTGCATGTAAACCCCTAGCACATCATACTGTTTTGCTCCGTATGCTTGTCCGCAAAGTGTCTCTACCGCACTTCCCATGCCCAACTGACAAAATTATGCCACGTTAGATAAGTCATGGTATTTTTTAAATGTTAAAATTATCTCGGCTTTTCGTCTGAAATAATTGATCGTTTATAAAATTAGCATTTGAAATAAGTAATTGTTTGATTTTTGTCTGTTTTAGGCGTTAGAAATTTACAAGAATGCTATAAATGCATTCGCTTATATTTGTTTTAAATTTGGTTAATAATCTTACGTCGCATTGAAAATTATGAAATTTTATTCTTTTTTTTTCATTGTGTTATAACGAATCTGAAGAAAGTAAATATGAGAAATTTAACGTAGTGACTCACTTAACGATGTGTTGGGTAATCAATGAGAAAATTTTCTTATAATGGGGAAGAAACGATTCATGTTTGGTAAATAGTTGAAGTAATGCTTCTTAAAAATTCTTACAAAGCTGGTATTTGAGTCTGAAAAATAGAGCACATATCTTCTTCGTATATATGAGGCTAGCATGGAAGGAATTAAACTTCTTCGAAGTCGAATTTGTGTGGGAATGTTAAATGTTCGAAGTCGATTTACAACGAATGCCATGATTTGAATCACTCCATGGATATCGTAAAATCGTAAAACTTTCCTAAAAATTGCTGTATGTGTCCAGAAATTGCGGATGTGCTCGTATAGTGAAAACGGTGCACGTGCACCGAGATATTAGGCTGCACCGAGCGTTCTTGCAGGCATTGCGACTCACGAATATTCGGCGATCCCAGGGCAATCTTGAAAGCTTTATATAACGGGCAGAAGCCGTAAAACATATCGTGGGTTATCTGCTGATCTCTTTGTTCACGCCAATCCCTCTTTCTCGAGGAAAATGTCTCGGCATTGATGTGCTTTGTCTATTATGATGAGGCATGATCGCCAGTTAAACGTATTAATGACATGCACATGATATATCTTACTTTGATCGTGATGTAGCCCCGGATCATTAGCCCAGTCCCTCTGACGAGATACCTCATGCTTGACTTTTTGTAAGGTGCCGTATCTGCTGCACCGATTGGTGAACAAAGTCGGCGTGGTTAGTATTATTACTCGGCTCAATGAAACCACCGAGGAGTAAAAACATAGTAGGTCGTAGATCTTATACGAGTCTGCATGCAGCGTAATCGGAATCGAGGTAGCCATGGGGTAAGCATTATTACGCATGCCAAAGGCCGATACTCAGTGCATAGAGATAGCGAAAAATCTTGCTGACCTTAGATGTTCCAACTTGCGAGGTCGATCGTGAACACAGCCAGCTAACGGCGTATGCGAAGATCAGTGCGAAAATGCAATTTAGGCGTGGCTATGACTGAGCTCGGTGGGCGGATGATTAGTATTCGGCCCATGAGCATGAAACGACCGGTTCGTTGAAAATCGTGGACGAACCTAAAGGTGGGCCAGAGGCCGCGGATTCGAGACCTCTTGGGCACAATTAACGTGGTCTGGATTAATCAAATAATATATTTGAAATATTTCTTGAAAAATAAATATGGTAGTAGTGGGATTTGGCAGGCCGTAGGCACATGATGGAAGAATAAAACTTTGAGCAGGTGACGTGAGGCTAACTTGTTAATATGTGACATAATAATAAATGAAGTTATCCCCAGTTTCAGAATAATATATAAATAAAAACGTAAGGCTACGATAATATATTATCCTTGAATGTCTATTAATTTCCTAATTAAAAACTATTTGACATATTAATAGATAACTTAAATTTTGAGTATTTAATATATTATCTTTATTTGATATATTATCCTTGAAATAGTGAAATGATTATTTAAAATTATTAAAAGAGAAATATTCATGATAATATTGTATTCATGAAATATTCATGTTAATATAAATACTACATAATTATAAGCAAAGTTATTTAGTTTCAAATAATATCACGTATAAATAAAAGCGGAAATAATATACGTCTGAAATCTAAAGTTATTTAGTATTATGATATATTATTCTATAAAATAAGTAATAAGATTAAATAAATAATACCAAACTTATTATTACATCAAATATATTAAATACCAAATCTAAGTTATTTAAGTATTATGATATATTATTAATATATACATCAAATAAAGTAATAAGATTACATCGAATATCTGGCTTATTACATCAAATATATTAAATAATACCAAATCTAGGATTTATTTTAGTATTATGATATATTATTCCTATCAAACAAAGTATTAAACCACTTCATTTTATCGTACTTAGATAAGTAGTTCATACTCTTTAACATTTATTTATAACTTCAATTTAATACTAAAATGATCTTAACATGAATTGAATAGTGTGTGTGAAAGCGATGCAGCGTTTTACCGAAATGGTACCACGTTTATGTGATTTTGGTGTGTGTTCTTGTTACCACGTTTAATCCAAATGTTGTTACGTTTAATTCAAGCGAATTATGACATTGAATTAGATAAGTCTGCGTTTGAGAATTGTTTAGATTATTTTATTGAAGGATAATATATATTAAATGGTAAAAAGTATATTAAATATTACCGTATCTAAGTTAGCTATCAATACGTTGAAATAATTTTTTAATTAGAAATATGTTTATTGTTTAAAGAAGGATAATATATTATTGAATCTTATGCTTTTATTCAATAGTATATTATATGAAACAATAATTTGATTTATTATTATACACTTATTAAAAACTTCTTCAACAATTTGATGTTTTCCTTCAAATTAATAACTTAAGTTTGGTATTATTTGATAGAATAATATATCATAATACTAAATAACTTAGATTTGGTTAAATAATATATTGTTAAAGTTACCCAAAGGTTAAATAATATATTATTTTAACAAGTATATATTATTGAATATTATGCTTTATTATATGTATATTATTTGAAACTAAGAAACTTCGTATATTATTATCTGTATTAACAATCATCCCGAGCACAGCATAATGGTTTTTATAACATCTTTGCGTCGTAAGGTCGAAGGTTGAATCTATACACTTACCACGTTTATTTTTTTGGTTACAATATGTCGAAAATTTTTGGAAATGGCAATAAGCAGTAGTCAATGTCGAAGCGTGGTACCTTAATTTGAAACTAGCCAGAGGCACTTTAAAAAGTGGGCGCGAGCAGAATAGGGGCCGGCCATAACGGCCGGCGGCCGTTCGTTAAGGAACGCCCAAGCGCGTCGGTGCTGTAACCCGAGCCGGCCGATTCGTGATTAAGGCGGTTGCGTTGAAATCACGTTTAGTGCGGAACCATGGCGTCATCGAAACTTCCCAGCCCGAAGATGCGTGTTCGTATAAACGCCGGCGAGATGATTGAGTACCGTCACAACGAACAAACATTTAGCCGTTCGAGTCTCAATTGGTTTACTTGATAGCGTACAATGCGGATAAATCTTACCAGCATGGCGCTGCGATAAGAAAAAGCTTGCTTGACTTACGTCTCCCATATCTCATTCCCGAAATCTTCTTTGGAAGCGCCCAAATCGCCATTTGAGCTTCAGCGCTTCGCCGCCCGAGCTTTTTGAATATCGAGCTTGCTTGGTTCTTGAAATTGTCGGCATATAAATACATCTGAGAACTAAGTAGATAAGAGAACCGTAACTAACCTTGTTGTATTAAACCACAATGTCATATGGATTCCTCGTATGCCAATCTATCGTGTAAGCTATCCCGAATCTCTTGTTCATTGCCCCATAGAAGACTACTTGAGCCATACAAAAGATTTCTTGATACGCAAAAACATAATCTTCCTTTTAGGGTTCTGGAAACCGTGTGGGTAAGGTCGTATAAATTTCTTCATCCGACTCTCCGTATGAAAGGCTGTCTTGACGATAAAATGCTCGGCTCAATCTGATGTGCATATAGCGAAGCCTTTTTGATAGAAGTGTGTACATTACTGGTGAAAAATCTGCATTGTAATCAACTCGCTTTACTTTGGTAAGCTTGCCTTGTGCTTTCTAGCTTTTATATTTAACCTGCAAATGCAGTGACAATGACCGCCTTTCTGCTTGAAAATTCACTTGCGAAATGTGATCTTTTTTCGTACCGGTCTTACCGCTGACTCCATTCGGTGCGCAGAGTGATTGGCGTCTAACCTTACTCCATGACGAAGCCATTGGGCGACTTAGCACCCGATTACGAGCTTACCATGAAAGCTGGCTACATGAGGATCAACTTTCTATGGCCCCATGCTTAATAGCAGCCTCACCATCTCCAGCTTTTTTCCCGAAGGAGAATTTTCCGTAGTTGCTCTTCTCGAGGCGATGAGGCCAAATTGTGATGTTAAATGCAGGGATGGAACTTTTGATGTTTACGCCTCACGATTGTGGCCGAGAAGGCTACTCTACATCGCATTAATACTAGAATACATGTGCTCCTTTCTTCCCAGCCGCGCTTCTCTTGAAGGAATTATGGGGTGTGATGGTTGATCCCAAACATAGAATTCTCATCAAATATTACATTCTCTGTAATAATTAGTCTCTTAGAAGATGACCAAATTCTATACTGCTTTCGGCATTAACCTGCAAATATACTTAACAGCTAGCTTACCCTCGTTATTGATAATAAGCAGTGTAGCCAAAGACTACCGATCATATAATCGGCGGACTTATTAGACCCATAATTGATAGGAGTTTTGATTAATACATTGTGAGGACCACGGTTTTATCAGATGTGACATGTGGCTTCTTATTGAAAACATTACCGTCAGCCAAACATTTGAGGAAGCGTACAGTAGGCGCTCTCCGAAGTGTTTGATTCATGCGTTCTGCTGCAGCGTTACTGGCTGGGGTGGCCTTTTAGCAGGTATGATGCTATGATCACTCCGCGCCCAAAACTTCATTGAACTCGAGACGAGCAAAGAATTCCGGAAACGTTATCGATGCAGCGTAGCTTGACGCCTTCCACGTTTGATTTTCACTAAAATCTTCCAATCAGCAAGTGCTTGAAGCATCCAGCACTACGCTTCGTAATAAAGACGAAGTCGTCCTCGAATAATCATCAATCAACGATAGAAAATACACATGACCTCCCAAAGGATTGACTTCGTGAAGGACCGAGCAATCGGAGTGAATGTAATCGATGTACGCTTTTGTTCTGTAGGATAAGCTTTAATTTCCGAGATGTAATTTCCCAGACACGGTCTTTCCTTAAAACCCGAGTCTTTCAAAACTTGCGCACGAGAAAGATTGTCTAGCGGAGAATCTGCGTCCTCTGCCATTTCGTATGACGAAACTCGTATGCCCATGCTTAGTTATATTATCATTTCAACAACGAGATGATCTGGCAGTGGCGAATCGAAGTAACTTTTATAAATCTGACATTACCTGCTTACTTGGCGCTACCGGGGGCTCTTTCGGAGACTTTTCTGCCGGGCGTTTGCCATTCGCCGCTTTAAAGCTAAACCCCGCACTACGTACAGCGGACTGGTAGAAATCAAATTCTTGATAAATGGTGAAACGTATGCAACATCTTCGATATGTAGAGCTTACGTCGCGAATGCTGGTACTACAGAACTTTATCCCCGACTATACTTTGCAAGCAGGCTGTTATTTTTGAGAAATATTACCGCGAATGCTTTGGCTGCGTAGAGTAATTCACTCTTGGGACAAATGTAATTAAAGATGCTCGAGAATCGAGTATCGGCGCATCGATTATAAAATGTGTGGCTATCGGCAATAATCTTATGTACTCCGATTTTGTACTCTTTCTGGCAGCCTTGACGGTACCGGATGCATTAAATTGCCCGCGGATCTTCTTAGGACAATCGGTTTTCGATGTCACTTTTCACTACAGTATTAATGAGCGTCCACAGTTTTGAACCCGTTTAGTTGTTTCTTAGGAAACTTAACTTTACATAGCGGAAATCACATTCTTGTTGGCGACCATACATTAGCTTGAGTGTCAAATTAGAACCACTACGGTATGTCTCGATTCACATCATGAAGAGCAGAGCTACAACCTTACAGAGGGATTATAAAATTTTACCATTAGTCATAGATTTCTTAAAATTTTCATATGATGCCGGTGAAGAAACTTAAACAAAATTAAAGCTGGCATCCGCCATTGACATACTTGTATTATTATGCAAATCTAGTAATATAAATGTTTAAGTTTATCAAGTAGTGCTTTTTTAAGGATTTTCTTGTCGCAATGCAGCAGAGAGCTGAGCAGAGCAATTGTTTCGGCCAACAGCTTTATTCAGTTGAAACTTGCAGTCGTATAAATGCTAGAACATGCATGATAAACAATTCTCCTCTTCGAGAAAATTAAAGTAATAATATAAATCCTCGTAAACCAGCATCAGCGTTGAAGTGTCGCCTATAAAGGAATGGGTTTTGAACAGTGCGGGCAGTTAGCCGTAAGAGACCCGAATCCTGCAAACCCCGATAATGCGCCAGCGATTTGCGTAGGCCGAAGCTATTTTTAAAATTAAACATACACTGACACACGTCGTCTTGCGGGATCTGAATATGAGGCTTTGATCTGGGTTTGTTATAGCATTATCTTGAGAAAGTAGGATAAACGAGTGCAGTAAAGAAATACGGAGAAAGTAAATAGCTGCAAAAATTTAGCATTAATTCACTATGATGTGTTGGATTAATCATGAGGCGGTAGTAGAAATTGTACTATAATGGGGAAGAAATGATTCTGATATTTGGTGAAATAATTGAGTAATAATCTTCTTAAGAGTCTTCTAGCTTGAAATTTATTTGTAGTGCGTGAATATCTTTATATCTTGTCGTATATATGAAATTTAGCAATAAGAGGAACAAACTCAAAGTCAGACGATGGTAGAATATTCATGTTCAAGAATCAATTTCTAACACATTGATTTCGCCACTTCGTTACTCTCATCGACTTTTTAGGTAGATGATCGACATTTTTACTGCTTGGAAAGAATATATCTTTAATTTAAAGTAACGAATCGTCCGCTTACAACTATGAAGTTGGTAATTATGTGTCAGAAAATGTAACAGATATTATGTAGAGTATCAGTTGAGATAAAGGTGCATATGAAAAGAAAATTACCATGGTGCCATAAGCAAGTCCAGCAATAACAGCATTTTCAATGGAAAAAGAAGCAAGTTGAAGAGTTCCAACATGACCAGCAAAGACTTGAGTGATGGAACCAGTTGAGAACTGGCACATCATAGTAAAAATGGCTGGAAAAGCAAGATACCATAAATTCAAGGATTCTACATAGAATTTACTCAAGAAATCGCTCATTCCTGTAATAGGGTTCATGTCATCTTCATCTTGAGAAAAGGTAGCGCCCAATAATTTTGGTACATTCATGTTATTATTTTGATCATTTTCAGTATTTCTGAGAAGAGGGACCTTTTTTGAATCCTCCATTGAAATTCTTTTTTGTTGGAAAATTAAATTTTTTTTTTTAGAAGAAAACTAAGGGAAGGTTAGAAGCTGAATTTGAATGAATGGATACAGTGCCCGAATCTTTAATACTATCCTACCAACACGATTTTTGCATGTATGTGATAATGTGAATTCGTTTAGTGTGAATGCGACAAGTGTGAGCTGTTGATCAGTGTTTAGACTGGAACCATAATGATGATGAGTGTGTAAAATTATTTGGACTGGAACCATAATTACATACATTGAAATTAAAATCGTGAATGGTATGTTTTGCTACCCCATCTTAATGATCTCTTATAAGTGTGTAAAATTATTTCAACTCAAAATCTAAACATACAATAAGTTTATTCCATTTTCATAATATTTATTTCAACTCAAAATTATAAAGTGTGTGTAAAATTATTTCAACTCAAAATCTAAAGTGTGTGTAAATAAAATTGTTTCTTAATGGAAGTATTATTATTCTCCCTGTTATAAAAATATAGGTTGTATTTATTCCCTTTTTACATTTACTAATTAGTATATTACTCTTATTATAATATTTTATTGATGAAAAAATATGTTTAAATTTAATAAAGCGGACTCTATAACGATTAATAAGTCACAATTTGTCTTATAAAGTGCATAAATTCAGCATGGTGGAGTTATCTAACTCTCTTTATAATATCTCCGTAGTTCGCCACTTTCATACGTATGTTGAATTATCGTATGTTAGGTATCTACGTATTAGATAAATTATATATAAAATATTCTTGTCTTTATCAGCGGGTAAAAGTGTTTTATATAATATGTCTTTTCGATTTTATCATAGCAACCAAGTAAATTCTATTTTAATGCAATGAATTAGTCTACTCGTACTAAATTTGTTTTTTATATTAATTATTTAATTATAAATTAAAAAATAATTTTTCTAATCTAAAAAATTACTATTAAAGAATATGTATCTAAATTATTATGTAATATTTTGTATTACATTACAACAATTAAAATAAAAAAATGTCAAGTTACATATCTAATACTCCTCGTCCCCGATAGATTTTTCAAAGTTTAAATTTGATTTTTCTGGAAATTAAATGTATGTTAAATTCAAATATTTTTTATTCTGTTGTATAATATTTGGTGAAAAATTATCAAATAATATTTTCAATATCTTAAATGACGTTAAATTTTATTGATGAAATTATGTTTGACCGATGAAGGCGTGAAGTTTGTCGATTTAGATATTTAAATCAGTATGGAAATCATTTAGTATGGTGTGGTAATAGATTTGAATATTTTATTTTAGAAATTTGACACTGTTATAATATATATATAACAAGTTGGTTTTTATACTTAAATAAAAATATCTTTATCTATAAGCTATAGATGTAATAATTAATTAGAGTTGAATTGATATATGAAAGGAAATTAAAAAATCAATCTTAAACAATTATCTTTTATTGATTAGTAATTAGTAAATAAATAAGATTATATTGTCATAATAATACTTATATTAATTTTCTTTACATATGAAATATAATTCGTCGATATTAATTTTCCTTTCTATATAATTATTTATTGATGAACATTTGATGTACAAATCGGGTACCGTCGTCTTACATTTGAATGATTCTTGTGATATTTTTATATTAAAGTTGTTATTTATGTCAAAATTTTAAAAAGCTATCTTATTTGAATGGATTAACGCTTGATATTTTTATATTAAAGTTGTTATTTATGTCAAAATTTTAAAAGCTTTAAATATCAGTAATATTAATGAAAGCGAAGATTGTATTGAATGAATGGAGATTCTGATAATATGGTAAGCTATATATCTGTTATTTCTGATCTTATAAAAGCCTTACGAAATTTGGCGGAAATATAAATAATATGATAAATATCGGCAGAGCCTTGCTCATCTGACATGTATGAAGCTTCTTTATTACGCCCCCTTGATCGGATGGGAAGGGCGAGCGGCCCAAGGCTTGTCTCGAAAATCGTGTTCAAATCGATGAAAAATTGATTCCGCACTGTATTATCTTGTTGCGATAATTTATTGTATCAATTAAGACTATTAGGTTGGTTAAATATGATTCTTTGAGAACTTAGTGTTGACCTTGGTAATTGTATGTCTTAGTATGAGTTCTCGTGATAATTTAAGGGGTTATAGTGATTGTTAGATCTTGAGTAAATTTAATCGTTATAATAATAGTAATTGAGTGATTATTATTATTATACAACTTACTAAATATACGAGCTTTAAGAAGGTCATGTAGCGTATAGTGATATTCGAATTATATTTAAATGTGAAATTAAGCGAGGCTTGTAAATTGAGAGATGTATCTACCAGCTGTGTATGTAATATATATATATATATATATATATATATATATATATATATATATATATATTTGATAAAATATATATTGATGAACATCGATTGGTTAAACTTGCGAAGTTTAATCAATTAAGCGATTAAGTGATGAATAACTTGATAAGTTATTTGATAGTGGCACCGTTAGTATTTTTAATTGACTTGTTAAGTTAATTAAAATAAAACATTATTAATTGACTTCGTTATTTGATTAGAAACTACATAGCGATCGATTAAGTTGACGAGGTTAAACTTATTTTAACTAGCAGTTCTTGCGGGTGAAAGTGTAGTGGTATTTAAAGAAAGAGACAAGGGTTTTTCGTATGATGATATCAAAACCGCCTCTCAATACACAAACAGTCGCCTCCCGTTTGGGAAAGTTTTCTCTTCCATTTTGATCTTTCAGCCTTGACTACATGATTCGGCTACCGAATTCGATTCATACTTGGTGTGTCTGTCAGGGCATTTGTTTTTGGTGTTGACGATTAGAATGTGAGGGATTGCTTGAGGCATTGACTTGAGGAGGTTGATTTCGTTCGTGTTGCATTTATGATGTAAAACTCTTTTATTAAGTAATACGTATTATGTGTTTTAGATTAATATATGTCGTTTTGAGGATCCGGGATGTGTGAATTTGGTGTTTTATCATGATTAAAATTAAATACTTAGATTATCACGGTATCGAGCCTACTCAGAAGTTGATTAACTTATTATGCAATTACATTTGTGCGTATTCGTAGTTGTTAATTAATTTGATTAATTCGTGATTTGTATATTCAATTGATGAATATATGATATGAAAAAATCAACGCATTTTGTATATATATCCTTCTTGGTATGTCGTCAAATTATTGTATTGAGTTTTGATTATTTGATATTTGTTTAATTATTTCATGAAATGAAAGAAAGAGATTAAAACTTGATTAATTGCATTTTGATTTAGATAGAATTATTTTTCGATTTCTGAGAGAGAGGTTAAAAATTTGAGAAAATTCCGAAATTAAATCTGTATCTTGCGTATCGGCCGTTTGGCCGGTTTGATCGTTGTCCGTTGAAGTTAAATACGTCCCACGTTTGAAAGCCTCAAATGTATTTATGTAATTAACTTTTTTGGTTTTTAAAATTATTAGTAATTATTAATTTGGGTTTAAATGTTAGAAATACATAGAATTTTGTCATTAAGATAATTGAATATATCTTGAATGACATTAAATTTAATTATATTTCTTTAAAGCTGATTATTTTAAATTAATTGATCATTTTAAAAATATCATTTCATGATAACCTTTAAATTTTGAATTTTGGAGTTAATTACTTGAAAGTAATTATTATTATTTTAGTGATTAGTATTATTGGCAATAATTTATCATTAATCATGTAATGAATATATTTAAGTAAAAATTTATATTAATTCGATAATTAATTAATCAATTATGAACACATTTAATTTTATTTCATTTAAATATATATGACATTAAATGCATTTATTTTATTTTGATGTTTGCACATTATATATTGTTATGGAATGGAATGAAGGTGTAGATATGACAGCATTTATTTCGATTACTTGTTAGTATTGTGTAAATGTATAATGAGTCGTATTATTTAATTTTCTTGTTTGCTCAGCTTTCTTTCTAAGTTGGGATTATTATAATGTAATTGACGAAGGCAGGTAGGAGATTAGAAGTCGGAAAGGCCCAGAAATTGTAATAAGTTGAAATGTTAGTTTCGAGTTAAAGAAAATGTAATAGAGCAAATTAATGCTCGTATACCTCATAATAATAATTCTTGTTTTTATTTTTCATGTTATGCAGCTATCTTTGATTATGGAAACTACCGTTGCGTGGTAAAATAAGCAAAGTAATAATGTCTACATGATTTAAATTTAATGATATCGAAGCGATTTTAAATTTGTGACAATGGAGTTTAAGGCTACATCGTTGATTGGTTGATGAAAAATTAGTCAAAAATTATATTGAAAATATATAAGTATAGCTTTTACATCTTAGATAAATATTTTGAAATAAAATTTCTGGCCCAAAGCGTGAATAATAAAAAATGGAGGGAGTAGTTAATAAAAAATGGGGGTCCTTATCGTAATAAGTCACGTGACTTGTGCTCAATCGCATCTATAGGATGTCTCGGTCAAAAGTATCCATAACAAGCAAGTACCACCGTACCCAGACGACTACCAACTCAACCACACACGACTTTCATATTTTAAAACTATGTACAACATCAAAACAGCAACATTGGTACAAGCAATATCATCATAAAAACTTGATGTTCACCAATCACCATTATTTATTATATTGATCATGTTATATAAGGAGTGATAAATTCATTTTTATAGTATCTTGTTGTTGCATTAGGCATTGGTTGATCGCGTGTCTGTAGGGAGAGGTGCTTTGGAGGCGTTTAAAGTGAAACTGGCGAGGCGCTTTTCGCTGATGGTCTTCTAGGTGTTCACCTACAAAACAAAGGCGAGAGCTGGCATAGATTGTTACTAGACATTTGAAGCATTGGTATTTGATTTTTATAATGTTGAAGGGCATGTATGTAAAGGAGAAGTTTGAATGAATTTTTTACCTTATGCTTTTATGCACGCTTTATTTATAGAGAGTGTGAGAGAGTGTGTCTCTTTATCTTTATATTCGATGTGGGACGAATGATTTATTTATTTGGCTTCGTATAAATTAGTTTAGTGTCTAGCTAAATGCTTTAGAAGGCAATATCTCTTTGTGTCTTCATTCGATTTGGATGATCTTGGTGTCGATGGAAAGTTATACTGGTGATTTCCAACGGCGGTTATAGTCGTATAGGTATTTCAGGGGTCTCGTACATGAAATGTTAGAGGTTTGTGGATGGTTCGAGCCGACATCACGGAGTAATATGTAATATATGATATTTTGTAAACTTATGTTTAGTGGCGGAGAGCTGGAATCAAATTAAAACTAATGGGGACTAAAATTATTAATAAATCTATTTGAAGGATTTTTTTTATTATTGAGGAGGGATCTTTTTTTTTTGATAAAAATTATTGAGGAAGGGTCAATTATTATATTTTATGTAAAATTACTTATGTTTAGATAATAAATTAAAATTTTGACATTGGGAGCCATTGGTCCCCTTCTCCCTCCACCAGTACACACTATCTATCTTCACTCGATCAAGGCTTTCTATTTTCAATTTTCTTTATAATTTATCTCATTTGTTATTTTCATATATTCATGGGAATTAAATCGCTTTAAGCCAAAATAGATAATGTTTATGGGGCGATGGATGAAATATATATAACAATTACTCCTATATATCATTTGTAGTAACTTTATTTTAGAAAATATTGGATGGGTGTGTTGTACTAAAGACTAGATGATAACGAAATTGGGTGTGTCGTATCTTACTAAACTATAGATTAAAACATTTCCGTATATAAAAAACACATTGTTTTTAATTAAATTCACTTTGCATAATAAATATGATTATTCAAATTGAAGTTAACATGAATATCGATCAAGGGTACAAAATTGGTTAAATTAACAAACTGTAAAAAGCAATTAGACAACATTTAGCCTCTTTTAGGGATGAATGAAGTAATTATGTGTAAAGCAGGAAGAGTGTACGTTGAAGTTTAGTCCAGTAGCCTTGTGCTTCTTTACTCACTACGTGATGATGGTGATAGTAAAGAAAGCGGTTCACACTAACTACTCCTTACCGTATTTGTGCTTCTGCTTTCAGTTTTGCAGAACAATCAGACCATCTTATTATTTCCCACATTTCCACTAGATTTTGCTGGTCCTCAATACCAATTATTTCATGCTTTATTTGATCGATCAGACCCAAGTCTCCATCATTTTGGGACGTCTTGCATTAGATCCATTACTACCAAAAGAGTAAGCAAACTGACTTTGTTCTAATCAACAACTGTAATCCGTCATAATAATCATTTGGTTTTTGGAAATCAGTCACTGAATACAAACCACTAGTACTAAAATAAAACAACTCGGACTTTTCGAGTTTTTATACTTATTAGGACCCAGAGAAACATGCAGTTGTTGAAAAATCATTCCAAACATTTGCCATAAGTTTTTTTCCACCTTAGGGAAAGATGGGCTTGATTGAACCCAAGTGATAATGAATATGCAAAAAAAAATTATTGTATAAATTTGTTGTATCATAAAATTCCGAGTGATTAAGTCATGTAAACAATTGCTCTTGGTTAATATTCTACAACATGTGGTCATGTGGATGTAACTTTCACATTGAAAACAGAGGCATTTGTTTGGGTTTGTTTGTACATTGTTGATTTCTTTGTGATTGAGTTTAGTCGGATTAAGGGAGTTGGTGGAGTTGCATATTCTTAACACTTCTAGGAGAGAATGACTTGAAAACGACAGAGCCATGAGAGATTGATAGTGGTGAATGATATTTTGATACTATAGATTTTTTGGTATAAATAACCGAGTTTGAATATATAGTGAAACATTTTCACAACATATAAGACCAACAAGATCA
Source organism: Lithospermum erythrorhizon (assembly GCA_019722365.1). Classification (NCBI taxonomy): domain Eukaryota; kingdom Viridiplantae; phylum Streptophyta; class Magnoliopsida; order Boraginales; family Boraginaceae; genus Lithospermum; species Lithospermum erythrorhizon. The sequence goes on along the minus strand of JADFUC010001681.1, from coordinate 272,274 downwards.
ACAGAGAAACAAAGGATGAAACAAAAAAAGAATGTGGTTGTATTATTGAACTCTTTTGGTTTAGCTAATGTTGGTAATTGTACTAGTGGTTGTTTCTCCTCCCCACTGTTTTATTCTATCTCCAGCAATGGAAGCCTGCAAAATTTATAGATATTTTAGTCCCCCAACTACAAAGATCAATATATCAGTGATCCTTTATATTGAAAATATATTCTTAACTGGTAAATGTGATTTTAAATAAAAGTATTCTTGTCAATACTCATTGGCTATATATTGAGGTAATTCAATATTCTCATACATGAAACTATAATTACTTAGTTGTCTTTTAAATTTCAACTTCTGTTTGAATAAGTTTGATTTTATACACTCACCATGTACATATAGATCCGATTAAACGAATTAATGTTAACCCATAGCACTTCACTAAATAAGAATGTTTATCAATCTAGTTAATTGTATAATTTTATTTGAACAAACATATAAATTCTTGAAATAACCCAATCAATAACTTATACAGTTGTACCTCTTGGTTCCAATTTGTTTTGTAGAGCATCCAAATCAAGACAAAAGTCTGTGTTGTTGTACCAAAGAGCATGCCATACCAGATGCCCTGCAAACCATTGATATTAACTCAAAAAATTGTTAAGAAGATTTCATTTAATCTTTGAATTGATTATTTCACCTTATCCATTAACTTCTCATCAAGAACACAATTCATCTAACAAAATATAGATTCAATAAGGAAATAAAATTACCTTAACATCCATGCCCAAAACGAAGCTCATGTATAAGCCTAGAGGGAGACCAAGAATATAGTAGCAAACAATATTTACATATGCAACATAAGCTTGCCACCCAGCTCCAACTGCCACCCCTGCCATTATCAACATTAATTTAATGAGTATTTTATTCGAAATACTTCTATTTCAATCTGAACGTTATATGAATGAATTATTACTTTCGCGAGTAAATTGACTAACCAGAGAGTGTAGGTTGAAGGACATTAATGACAATGCTGATGCAAAGCAATGGTGTGAGATCATATACAAGATCTTGAACTTGTTTGCTTTCAGCAAAAAATGCTGGATATTGATCTCTTGTAATCATGAAAAAAAGTGCAATAAAAAATCCAAATAATAGAGAACTCAGTGTGACCACAACCACTGAAAACTTTGTTTTCCTTGGATGACCTGCTCCTAGCTCATTTGAAACCCTTACACTGCACAATAAAAAATTATTACTCCTATTATTTAGAATCCATTTATAGTACTTCGTAATAAGTAAGTTGTTAAAGGTTATATGCTCTTCATACCTTATTGCTGCATTGAGTCCAAAAGCCAAGGCTATTACCCAACCAACTATGTTAAAACTGAAATAATATAAAAATAATCAAAGGAAACTAATTGAATTTTTTGGGTATTGAATGGCTAATTTAAGTAGCAATGTGGACAAGTAAAGAATGTAACATACCATATAGAGAAGGCACCAACGGCAACCTCAGCATTCTTCAAGTAACCAGCAAATAAAACCAATGCAGTGAAGTACCAATTCTCTAAGCTGAGTTGATTACCAATAAATTAAATAATTATTTATAAGACTATATATACATATGGTGGTTAAAATGCATTTACGTTTTTGTAATAAACTTAATCTAGAAAAAGGTTACTTGAGGTACTAGTAATAATATGTATTTGGCTTATTGGCAAGATATTACGTGTGCACGTGGATAATTGATAGCAGAAAAAGTAGAAAATTTTTCTGATAATTTATTTTTCATTGAATACTTGAAGTCTTAAGGAAAAAATTAAGCTGATAGATTGACGTCGAATTAAATATAAAATAATTAATTTCAAATAATATAAATTTAGAGTTTTCATGTGTAATTTATTTTAAAATTTTAACACTATCATGTTTGTCATTATTTATTCACTTTATTATTTTTAGTCTAACTTTTATTATTTACAATATTTAGGTACTTTGCCATATATATATCATTTTTAAATGCTTCCACCGTATATATTGAGATTTATTATTATTTGTTTTTCTAATAAAATAATCCATATGTTATTAAATTAACTGAACTTTATGTCGATGTCAAAAATAATTCTGAAATAAATTTCAAATATTACAACTATACGAAGAATTAAATGACAATTGAAGCTTGTTTAATGAAAAAAATTTAATGTTTGAATAATGCCAGACATAATTAGTTGATGTTTAAATTTGTTAAAGGAAGTAAATGTATTTAATGTAAGCGATCATTGTCATAAATTTGTTGTGAAAATATGATATTAGAATTTTTTTAGTGTCGATATATATATATATATGATATATATATATATATATATATATATATTATATTAGTATATGCAAAAAATCGTAAAATTTATAGCTATCGTTAAAAGTCGAATATAATTAATTTTATTTTATAAATACATATGTCTAAATTTTCTTGGCTCTATTTGTATAATGTAACTATTCAAAGAAGATAATTTTACTAGATTTAATTATATAACAATAATAGCGGGTATGCGAACATAAATTTGGTGTTAGATGACGTTAAAAATAAAAATAGTTGACAATTGTTATTTATTTTAATAGAATAAATTCTTCGTTCAATAGTTATTAATCAATAATTATAAAAAGCGTCGATACATTTACCCCATTATGCATGTTTATGAAGAAAATAGAATGTCATTAACAAATAATAAGTAAAACATTGTTCATATTATATCTACATATACTTATCGTGTTATATATAATAAAGACATAAATATTAACAAACGGAATGAGAATTTCTCATAATGAGTTATTATTGATACATTATTAGTACACTAAAGTAAAGTACATGAATTTAGTTATTTATTTTAATTATTTATTTTTATTATTATTTATTTTCTTATAATTAACCCAAATACGGAAGTATATCCATTCAACAAATAGTATTTTTCAATTTTGAACTCAAAAGAACTTTTAATGTATTTTATATTTGTTAGAAAAAAATATATCAATATGTAGTATTTTAAACATAATTTACTATTAAAGTCATGAGTAATGTCATCTAATTTATCTTAAATACTAATGTAACCTAAACTTTCAATTACACTAAAATTGAATGAATTGAATTTGCATTTTTCTTTACTTATAATTTATATAATTACTTACTTCAAAATACGTAAACTTATTTTAATACTTATTGGAAAATCTATTAGTTTTTAAAATTATTAATTGAACAACCTTTATATTTATTTTGAATATTATTATTTTATACTTATGGTTATAATTTTTCTTTTGCTAAGACATAGTAAGCCATAATTATTATCATAAAATATCGAAATTACTTCTAACTACGTAGTTTAACTTCAAATATTTGATATAAATATCTAATAATATTATCATCTTTTAATTTCATAGTACTGTATTACTTATATAGTGTTTAAAATATTATAATAAAAGAAATATAATTACATATGAATAGCAGTAATCTTATAATTTTTTATAATAATAGATTAAAGATGTTAGCATACATAAAATCATAACACTTTTTGATAATAATATAATTTATTTGTGCCAAAAATTATAAAGACTCCTAATTAAAGTCATAATTAATGTGTTCTAATTTATCTTAAATACTAATGTAACCTAAACTTTTATTTATACTAAAATTTAAAAAATTGAATTTGCATTCTTCTTTACTTATGATTTGTATAATTACTTAATTCAAAATAATTAAATTTATTTTAATACTTATTTAAAATATATTAGTTTTTATAATAGTGGTACATAATTTTTTGTATTTATTTTGAATATTATTATAATATACTTATGGTTATAATTTTTATTTTGAAAATATATTAGCGATATCACATAAAAATATAAAAGCTACTTTAACGATTATTAGTTTAAGCTTAGCAATATTTTGATATAACTTTTCACAGCTTTTATCATTATCATATTTTATAATGCATAGTATTGTAATACTTATATAGTATTTAAAAATATAGCATTATATATACTTTTTGTAAATAGACTCTAGATTTTTTAAAAAGGCATAAACTACGTAATTTTTTAATTTAAATGGTGCATATTATGCTTGATGAAATTAAATCATTATTAGACCCACGGCTTGGAATCTTAGAGGGATAAATCGCGGGATGTCTCAGTGGTGAGGACTTGAGTTTAAAGCTACTTGGCTTCAATCTGGTCTTCTTGCGTGATTTGAGCACTTGTGAAGAAATTTAAAGTGTTGGTATTGTGGCTGGCCCATTCTAGGTTGAGATATCTTACGCAGGCTAAATGGTGCGTATTGTGATACATATTCTGATATGAGAGCCAAAGTATATATTGTAATAATGATTTTAAATTAATATAATTTGAAAACTATTTGTGCGTGTATAAATGTATTCGCAATTAGTGGAAATATTATCTGAGGATGCATTAGAGTCCAATTAGTAAACAAATCAATACAAATAAATAATTAATAATAAAGAATTATATGCAAATAATTAATAACGTATAGATTGAAAGGGAAATGAAATAGTGTACCAAAAAATGGAATAAATCTTAATTAAGCATTCTCTTTATATATATATATATATATTATCATGCTGAATCATTAATGATATGCATTCTTGTTTATTTTTAGTTAAATGACCTTATTGATTTTTATTGAATTCTTAATCAAAATGCATAAGCTCGAAGGAGTATAATTCCTCATCATAAATCAAATTTTAATTTAATACTCCGTAAGTATGATGCCTCCAAAAAGATCTGTTTTTTAGGAACATATGCTTCATTTATTTATTATTGTTGACGAATTGACTGTGATTGGGTAGGTGGTATTCGATAATACTTTAAAAAGGCTTGGTCAGAAATTGAGGAAAAGAAGTAGCTAGATAAGATGCAAGATCTTGAAAATAGACACTTGACATTGATTTGGCATAGCAAGCAGAATTCACGTGGATTCAGAACAAAATTCTGCATAATGAGACATTAAATAAGACAAATTAAACTTGAGTCAAAATTTGACAGTCGATATGGGCATAATAATAAGAGCAGTAGCTAGTACTAAAGTTTTCTTGGAAAATATGTTAGTAATAATCTGAAAAATGACTAATAATAAAACTGATTTCTTATCAAGAAGATTGCAGAATTGATCTTAACATGTCTTGCATATAAGGTTTAATTGCATTTTGGTCATCACATGTTTTAAGATGTTGCATAACATGTTGTAGTAACCAAATAAAAAAATGATGGATATCAAATTGCCAATTTTATATTATTAGATTAGATGTCATCTATACCACATTAATATGATGGGAGATCAAATTGCATCATAATATAAAAGCAAAAAGATGCCTTTGGCTACTTCATTCTTGATAATAATATGTCAATGAATTAATAAGTTACATGATACTCAATTGATAAATTTTGTGGTCTAAAAGTTTGATTAACTTTTTTAGTAATCAAAATTAATAAATTTTGTGGTCTCAATTGATATAGTCTGAGAGCAATGTGGAGATTAGTCAGTGACATTTACTAAACCCGAGTTAAGGAAGTAGTTAGAAACTTACCAAAGCATTGCAGCAGATGATAGAGATAACCTAACAAAACCCCTTAGATTTTCAAATGCTCTCCAGGAGAACCCTGTCCAAGCTTCACCAAAACTCCCACTGCAGAGGATGTAAAATAATTGAACCACCACCAAAAACCACCACGACAAATTCAGAACCGCCGCGGCCCCTGCCATTCCCCAGCCGAGTTTTATCATGAACAACCAGCTCAAGATAACATGCAACAAGAAAGCAACCCCGGATACCACTGCCATAACCATTATTTTGCTTTGAGCTTGAAGGAATTTCATGATAGGGAAATTCAATGCATAGGCAAAGAGTTGTGGTATCATCCATATTGCAAACTTTCCTGCATATCTTGATATATCTGGTGTTTGTCCAATGAATTTCAAGATTGAAGCTGCAAATATGTAAATAAACATTATTGGTATTGCTGAAGAAATTAGAATTATCCATGATCTTTGGATGTAAATTCCTAGCATGTTAATTTGTCCTGCCCCATAAGCTTGTCCTAAGTGTCTCAGGGGCACTTCCAGCACTTGGCGAAATAAAAAATAAAACAACATATATATTACTCATAAAAATAATAGTGTACGTTCGGATGAGGATCATAAATTCATAATGTCTTTATTTTCCAAAGAGGCCACAAGTTTATTGTCATTTATAATAATAGATGGGTTACCTTAAGTTGGTCTAATTTAATTTTTCTCTCTGATTCTTAGCCACCACTTTCAATAGCATACTAATTTTCGTTCTTAATGATTTTGTCTCCATTGCACTCTCCATGTACCTAACAAATTATTACATTTTAATCTTTTCAATTTTTTTAGTTGAACTTTAATATAAATATTATTTTATTTATATTTTATAATATTTTATGAAAAATATATCAATAAAAAATAAAAATTGTTATTTTGCTTTTACTCTAACACGTTGATTTTATCCTTTTTTTTTTCATTTTATATCGTTCTTGATTCAAAAGAGTTTACATATCATCATGAAAATCTCATCTTTCAAAGCAATGATGAATATACAATGCAAGTGAGAAGAGACAAAATTTGAATCATCGAAAAAAATTCAAGTTGTTATTTGAGACGATCCAAGCTCAAAAATCATACCATAACGCCAAAAGCAAATCCACCAATAACAGAGTTCTCAAGGGAGATAGCAGCAAGTTCAAGTGTTCCAACATGGCCAGCAAGGACTTGAGTTATTGCTCCCATGGAGTATTGGCATAGTATGGTAAAGATGGCTGGACCAGCAAGGTACCATAACATCACTGACTCGATATAGAAGTTCTTTAAAAAATCACTCATGCTTCTGATTGGCTCCATATCTTCTCCATCTAGGGTGAAACTTTTGCAAATCGCGATCATCGGTTGTTTTTTAGACCATTCTTGGGGGGGATCTAACATGTCATTGATACTTTCATCTTGAGTATTGGTTAGAAGGGGAAGATTGGATTGCTCCATTGTTTCCTTTGGTTCTAGAAGACAGGAAATGTGTGGGAACTAGAAAACCCAAGGGCTTGTATAGTTGTATGACTTGATGAGGTGATGATAGGAATAATGGGTGTACATATACACCTAAAATCTTGCTAAATAACACGTTTGTTGTTGGAATTTAATGAATCAAATTTAGTGTTACGACTTACAACTAGTAGTACAAAAGTTAGTGTTATGTTTAGAATTATAACTGCGTAGATTTGTGTAGAGAGGTCGTTTGATGGATTAGGCTTCCAACGCATACACATATACAATATGTGTAGATTGGGTTATAGAGCACAGGCAGTCAGAATAAAATTACAAGGTGGTAGAATAAATAAATAAATAGTCGTTGGAAACTTTTTTTATAAAAACTTGAATTACAATAATCATGTTCTTTGAATGTGAAAAGTCGTTGATTAAATCTCTTATTATCTTCGATATCTGAAAAGGAAAGCATTAGTAAGATAATCATCACATATTTTGTTCGCGGGCCAAGTGCATAATTTTTGCATTGAAAATGCCGCGTATCCCGAGATGTTGTAATGGAAACACACGGAGTGTAATGGATTAATGGGTAAGAGATGAGAAAGGAGTTGGTTTAAATTAACTTTGAGGTTGTAGTAAGAGACAAGGCCAGTCTAAAATAGAAAATACTTGAGGGGAGTCTGTCTTTTTTGAATCTGAAATGAAGCCGTTTATTAAATTTATTGATAATTTTTTTAAAATGTAAATAAATGATCGTATAAATTTAAAATCAGTTCATTCGATAGTATTCCATTAAATTGAGAATAGAAAGGAGTGGGTTTGTTTTGTATTGTTATTAATTTTTTAATATATAGAGAGTATAATCACTACTTCGGATTTTAAAATAGATGATTGTTTAGATGAAAAATATTTTTATAAAGGATTGTGAAAAGCTACGTTTGGATTGTAAATAAATGATATATTGGAATTGTAAAAGGTGTATTAAAATTATAAGCAATCATTGCGTGAAAAAGATTAAGTTTAAATAATCAAATACATTTGGAAATGGAAGGAATATGTATTTTTTTTGTAAATCCAGGATGGGTCATGGCCTACTTTGACAAAGGCATCCCTCCGCCACTGATATAACCCTAACCCGTATGGTACAAATTATTGCTACCCTGCTTTTTATTTGTTGGAAGTTTGTCAATAAAATTTAGTGTTATATAATGTCTATCAATATATGTTGTACGAAAGTTGCTTGCTGGACTGATAATACATCATTTGTAAGCTATTGTAAATTATTTTTGGATGACAGTTGATTGACAGATGAATCCTTAATTGTCCCTTTGAATGTCTTTACATCTTTCAACATCAATTCAAAGCTTGCGTTTATATCTTTGACATTATACATGCAGACGATCTCTTTGTTTGAGACAGTATTATTTTCACCACACATTTGTAAGTGTATTGAATTCTGAAAAATTAATAACTTCAAGGGGTAAAATAGTCGTTTGATCTTAAAAAAAGCAGCCCAAAATTTGGGTGTGTATATTGGATTTTAGATTTATATGGGGCTAATTTTGTATCGTATAAAGCTTATCTAAAGTATTATCTATAAACTTTTGTGCTAATAATATAATGGAGACATATGGGTGAAAGAATTACAATAATGAACTTAAACATCTAGAATTGCTGAAAAGATTAATCGGCATAGTATTTCATACATGTGGTAATAATGAGTGATATGGGTGAATAACTCATATATGCTAATATAGACTAATTGGTATGGGTAATAGCAGTGTACGGATGAGTATAGAACAGGGCTTCTCACCCTATTAGTCGTTGGACGATGCTTACTCTTTTTCTGATTGTCCAAATGACGAGGAGGTCTTGGCGATCGCTGTCAAATCAATCACGATATGAGTATGTATTATGTACATAAATGGAATGCGATCTGCGTCATTGAAGGTAATCGCAAAATTTTATTCTTAAGTACTTTACCACTTTGAGTGGTTCTTAAGCTTGATCGTGAATATACATGTTAGGTCGCATAACTTTCAGAATCCCAACGGCATTTGCGAGATTATTCGCGTAACAAAGAAAAACCATTGTGATTAGACAGCGATTGTAACGAAATTAAAAGTTGATCCAGATGGATTGTCGGCGTGGGCAAGGCAAAGCTCATCCTTCATAAAATTTGGCGAATCAATAAAAGTTTGTAGACATTTTATAAAATCTCCATTTCGTGGTCGTTGGTCAAATCCTTTATTTTGTTCAACTGTGTGTAACATTTTCTGTCTATGGTTAATTAATTTTTACAATATATATTATATCATGGCTGTTATAATATAATATCACAATGTAAACATGGGATACTTGGCAAAGTGAAGATTGATTATAAGATAATATTTTAATGAAGGACAAAGGGATATTAAATGGCTTATAAGAAAATTAATACGTCATTAAAAACATTTAAATATGAAATTATTAAATTATCATGATATTTGGATGAGGTATGTGGGGACGATTTAAGAGCATTGATGATCGAAATGAGAGTTTAAAGTGAGTGATCGAAGTGAGCTTTTTACTTTAAGTAATGTCAAGGGGCCAATTAAACCTTTAAACTATAGAGATGGTGTGCATTCATATGATGATATGGTGCCTACTGCCTACTAATTCCTTATTTTTCTTATGTCATTTTCATTCTCTGTTCAATAGCTCACTTGTGTTAATATGTATTGACGTGCAATGAATTATAAGTTTAATAACAATTAATAAACCTATCTCGATATATGACAAATACATCAATTACACGTAGAGTTGTAGTACAATTTCAACACCAATCATCTGTAACAAAGCCTGATCCAATAGATTATTCCATTAGGCAGGGGCTGCTCTGTTTCTTGTTCTTTTCTTTTTGTTGTTTCTCTTGTTACTTGTAGAGTTGTAGTACTATTTGATTCTCTTGAAAGTACTTTATATGTTATTTGATGATAAAAAACATGTGATGTGTTTTTGGTGATGTGTATATACCTATTTATGTTTAAATTGATAGGACTGCTCAATAATACTGATAAGATGTAGAGATAGTTGAGCTCTTTTTTTTAGTAGCAAGGTTGGTGAGCTTGTGTTTTGAAGCGTCTCCTTTGATCACTTATATTTTAATAAAAAAGTTGTTAAAGTTAACAATAGTACCAAAAACACCGCAGATTTGAAAGATAAGGTGATTTAATGGGGCATTTTGAAACATTATGGATCGAAGTCTTAACAGTTTTTACGAGCTCGTATGAAGAACCTTAATAAGCAATCAGGGAGTAACTCGGAAACCTTGGCATCACTCAATTGATACGTTCATTTGGTGATGGTTTAAAGGAACAGTAACTCAAATTCATTTCTAAGGAATAAATTGATGAACAGCTATAGTAGAACTAAGATGGTTTACCAAATTAAAAAGAGATAATATCCAAACTCCAAATATTCAATACATCATAGTGTTCGAGTAATCAATCAATGAACACCCGGGAATAAGCTAAATGTTGAATGACATTTGCTCTGCAAAAATATGACAGAAAACAGTATGTTTACTTGGAACTTCATTTCTGACCTTTCTTTTTCCAGAGATCACCAAACATTCTCATTCCTGAACTCTTTCTCTTACCATTTCCATAAACATCATCAGAGTCATCCACCAAACCTGGAGAGCCAATTACACCACCATCGAATCCACTGACAATTGGTGGCGGGTTAAAGGCATCATCGCCACCACCACTGCCATATTTATCCATCGATCCACACCTCTCGGATAGCCTCCTTCTGCCATTGTTCATCTCCACACCCTCACCGGCCAGTATTGCCGCGGCAGCATCAGCCGCTTTCCTCCATTGTTCTGTTTGTATCCTAAGCCTCTTCATCTCATTTTCCAGCTCGTCTTTAGCCTTTTCAGCACCTTCCAACTTATTCTTCATGTCTAAAGCATTACTTTTACTTGTTTCCAGCTCACTCAAAACCTGATCCAAGCTCATACTCATTTCCTCTTGCTTTACTTTTGCTGAGGATATCTCAACAAATTTCTCATTCAACTGAATCTTCAAACTCTCATTTTCTTTGCCCAAGATTTCCAACTCTCTTTCTCTGTCTTCCAACTTACCCCTCACAACACTAATCTCATCACCCTTCAATGCAAGCTCACCATCAGTCAAAAGTGGCTTTTCGAGTTCTTCATCAGTAACTACTGATGACTCCAATGATAAGTCAGCTGTTTTCTTTTGGGGTTTCTCAATAGGAACTTCAAAAACATCAGTTTCTTCTTGATCCTCATTAGACACCTCACATTTGTTAGAAAAATTGCCATCTTTCTGAATTGATTCTTGATCTTTACTAGGTGGCGAACGCTTTGTGGAAGCATTAGGCTTTCTTTTAGGTTTCTTGTCATCATCAAGCAGTTCTTGAGCAGCTTTCTTAGCAGCCTCAGCTGAAGCTAACTGATACTTCAAACTCTTCAGTTCATTCTGAGCTTGCCCAAGCTGGGATTCCAAATCAGCAATCCTGGTACCAAGTTTCTTTTGATTAGCCGGTGGATCAGATTGCGAACCACCACGTGGAGATCGACGATCCAATCCTAGTCTAGGACTCCTATCGGTTGTTGCGCGGTGATGTAATGGATCCGAAATAGAGCTTGCTGATGTCCTGACTTGAATAGGAGCTCTAGTGGATTGCCTTTGAGGCATTTCTGATAATCTGCAATATGTCCATTCAAATAAAATTACCAGTAATTTCTTTAGCATAATATAGTCTTCAAAGGGTCAATTCGAAAACAGCCTCTCTGTACCACAGGGGTAAGCCTGCATACATTCTGCGCCCCCTATCCCACTTAGACAAGAGCCTCTTAAGATGCATTGGAGCATGTTGATATTGAAAAGCATTCAAATTTAAAACTTGGAATGTAAAGTTGAATACTTACCTTGGTCTTGGCATTTTCTGTATCAGATTGGACAGCAACTACAAATGTTTGTTCAAAGGGTAGCAAGATGATGCTGAAATGGTGAGGGAGAAAGTATACATTTGTAAGATTCAATTTCATTACTTAGTTGTTAACAACATGAGAACTAATTTATCAACATGAGAAGTAATTTCTCAACTACATTAGGATTGAGGGAATAAGTATTAGGTCATATCCAAAATGTTTGACCAAGAATAACTTAATTAAGTCATGCAAAATAAAAACCTGGAATATATTAATCTAGGAAGAAATACTTGCATAAATGCTGGTGAACCTTCTTGGACAGAATGAAAATAAATTCTGCAACCAGTTTTGTCTACATGTTCAAGCAAATTTTACCAAAACATATGCAAACCAGTATTTCCAAATGAATAAAAAACAAACAAATGCTCTCGACTAATGATCTGTTTAATATTCAGTTCTGACATGTGACAACAATAAACATAGAAGTTCTGAGATTACCTAAAACGTGTTACTTTAATAATAAAAATTGACAAACATTCAAATGTTATTAATGAAATACTCCCTAGTGGTCAAAATTAACAAACTTTAACGGATACACATAACATTAACTTCAATCAAAACATTACATATTACTACCAGCTTCACATATTTATAGAATAAAGTAGAAGAATCACAAATATCAGAAAGAAATTTAGTAAAACTTCCATTTTTAAGCTAAAGAATGGATAATGATACATGGACAACACTTTCCAAAAAATGATACCTTTACCATTAGCACATTATTAAAAAAAATACCAACTTACCCTTTTTTTCTTTATGAATAAAAATGACCCTGATACACAAATCACATAGTCTTCTACTTTATAGCATAAATACCAACTTACCCTTTTCTTCTTTATGAATAAAAATGACAGTGAGACACACACAAACTACAAATAAATCTGGAGGAAAAAAGGCATTCTTGAAAGTGAGTCAGTTTTTTAAGTGGACAATGTTTAAATGGACAAAGTTTTTGAAACAGTGGAGCAGGCGGGTGTTTGAATTAAAGTGTGGGGGCAAATCACAAATGTTCAACTGTAACAATGTCGTGCTCTGCTACAAGAGGACAAGATTCTTCCTTTTTATCAACGTTCAAGGAAAGTGGAATCTCGACGACTGTGAAATTTATTGCTTTTAGAGTTTCTATAATCATACTACTGTATGAATTTGAAAATTAAGAATTTGAATAATCTTGTCCTATCTTTTTCTCATTAAATTTTGCTCCTTATATCAACATTTGTTTTTAAGAATTTATTTTGTTGAAAATTAGAGTTGTTAATAATCGAGTAATCGCCAAACCTATCAATAATCTAGACCGTAATAGCAGAATTATATTACCACCAATATGAACTGGATGGTTTCGGTTGAGTCTAATTCGGATCCATAGAATTTATGTTTGATTACGAGTCGGATAAAACACAGAATTCTTAATGTTTCTCATCAATAAACACCATCGATATGCACCAACGCTTGAAAAAAAGTTCACGTATATGCTGAAGAGGGAGGATCAGAGCAGTTTCAGAATCCTACTACTTCATAATAGATTACAAAATGATATTGGTGAATGAAATATTTTGATTTATTTTATTATATCAAAAGTCAATAAAATATAAAATATTTCCATATACCCTAAAAATTAACTTTCTCCAATTGATGATATTCATAGGTCAAAAAAATCCCCGTACAGGGTACAGTTCCGCACTTATTCAAACAGAACCATATTTCATTACTACTTTATTTGAATTCTAACACTAAATGTCAACACATAAGTAATGCGGTCGACAGAGAGAGATGTTAGAAAGATACTTATCCTTGCAACTAATTCCATGCAACTCCTGGGGAACTCGCCATCGCTCTAGCCTCGGCCAAAGAAACAGCCATTGCTAGCATCATTTGTTCCTCAAAACTCTCGGGAACAATAGGGGTCGTAGCATGTTGGGAAGTGCCACTATTTGCATCCTGCAAGATGGGCATGGGCCTATTCTCCATGTTCTCGGACCCTGCATAGTTGCTTCCAACTTCAGCCATGCCTAACCTATGATCTACACATTCTCTTTCGTACCTGGACATTATTAGCTCGCTATCAAGAGACGTATCAATTGAGCTTCCAGTGTCGAGATGATTCTCTGTTTCTTGTTCCTCTCTAATTGGCAAGAGTCTATTATGTCCTGCTACTGTCAATGCGTTATAGAAAGAGGAGTTCTCGCAATTACTGCTGGAAGACTCCCCCTGGCTCATGTGCTGACTTTCAGCAAGGGAAGCGATTGCCCGTGCAAACCCACTTGAAGAAGATGTTCCACCAAGTGAAGTCATGGGTGCTGTAACGCTGAGCTGCTCTACTTCATGATTTTCTGAAGTGCCTAAATCGCCACATGCTAGATTCTGGTGGTTACCATTCTCCTGAATTATCATATTAGAAAGATCGGATGATAATTGAATTATAAAATATCATATTAATTATACGTATTCGGCAAATGACCATGACACCACCGATTGCCACATATGCATATGAAGAGAGATGAGTTCTCTTAAATAATTATACATAGTTTATCATCGGCGTGCAGCGAAAAAATTGGAAGTGCAGATTGCTCGGAACAATTCGCTAGAGGCATGTAGAAGAGTTCTTAAAACCAATCTAACGAATCCGACTTCCAGTTGGTTTAACAGTGCATAAAGTTAAAAATTGACCCTTAATTGATGAAGTTAGTATTAGTTGGTTTTAGCTAGTGTTCTAGATTGAAGTATGCATTCTTGACTAAGATAATGAAAAAGAGTGTGTGTGTGTGTGTGTGTGTGTGTAGTGCGGATCAAAGAGAGCGGGAGGCAAAAGGCAATGTTCTCCTAGTGCAAAAGAAAGCGAGGGTGCCCCTAGTTGGTAAAACAGAATAAAGGAGATGACTGTTTTCGAAGGTTAATGTAGCCGAGGAACCTCCACTTTGCATGAATACTCAAGCATGCTCCAATGCCTAAAAGGTATCCTTTTAAAAATACTCAGGTATTTGGTACACCTTTCAAGCCTTATACTTTGACACGTTTACCATCCGAGACAAGTACTAGCAAAAGAGTTGCAAACAGTGTTTATGTAGCGTATCAGAAAAATGCAGTGAAGGCTTATGGTTAAACAATACCTGAATAGAAAGCCAAACAGCTTCCATGACCATTATGTCCTCAAGATCCATGTCTGACTCGTCATACCTGCATCCCCAGAGCATTAGGATGAGAACAAAAGCATAAGCAAACACATTAAAATAGATGCTGACAGAGAGAGCCCAACATATCAAGGCCTAATAAGAAGAATAAATTATACAGGAAAATATATTTTAGCAGTTAAGCTACCTTAGAATTCTTCAACATTAAGTATCTCAAAAAAAGTAGGAAACAATATCTCAAAAAAAGTAGGAAACAAAGAATCAACTGGTGTAATTAAAAATCACCAGATAACATGAAAAGTGAGTCAACCATGTTAGAGATCCAAAAGAACACAAAAAAGTGTTTTCTCTCAGCTATCGTCGTTTTAAAGTAGAGTCCAACACAAACTTGTTATGTGTAATGACCATCACATAGGAAAATGTAACGTGACGGGATCAGGAGCCCATGGACATCGACCAAAATTCACCAAGTATATAAGAAGCCGACTGCAGGATTTGAACATGTTGTATGTTGTTCAAGATGAAGAATGCAAATGAATCTTCAGATAACATGTGTTCTTTTATAAACCTCAAAAGTTTATATATTCAGAATTTCTCAACCCTTGCAACTGTCCCTCTTTCTAAAACACATATATCAACTAGATTTTCATCCACCTAGATAGAAGGGCAGCCTGGTGTATCAATACCCCCCTATGCAAGGACTCTGCAGTAGTCAGAGCAATTTGGGCTACGTATGCAGACTTTGTTTATTACACTAGACACTTGTTCCATGGCTCAGACCGGTGACCTCTAGTCGCATCGCAATGCCACTTGCCAATGCACCAGAATGAAAACAAAGTATATCAGTTGAAAGACCATTAAATCAAGTCAATCTCCGACATGATGCAATTATTACTTCACTACCTCGTGCATGCAGCATTTCGACAATTTGGAAAAAAGGCTTAGGTTAGTCTATTTTGATCTTATTTTTAAATGTTATTTGTCACATACATCACAATTGTAAATGGATAAGAGGTGTTTCGTATGAAATGTGTCTCCTACATATTTTTATTTTGTGAAACAATAGATTGCTCACCATGGCTGGTTCCAATCAGTAAAATGTATTGAATAATAGACACGGAATTGCATACCTGTTGTGCCTTGGTCTCAAAGGTTGTCTAATTGTTGCAGTACATTGTGACTCCTGAGAAGTAACTAAACCCTCACCTTCCTCAGCTGAAGCCACTGAAATAAAAAGAGAGATCAGATAATTTGAAAGTGAATGCACTAAAATAACTTATAACAATCTTACATACATGTATTCAATGAATACTCATTCTCAGTTGGTCCAGTGACGATACTTGCAGAACTCATCTCTCTTTTCACCATCCTTTCCTCCTCATCTTGAAGTTCTTGCTGCTGCATCCTAATTTTGGCTTCTATAACTCGTTGTTCTTCCTAGAGGAAAAGGCAGATGAATAAAACAAAAGATACAAATCAACAAGAATGAATAAACAAGCCATCATGATCTTACGATTTGCTCCAAGCCTTTTTCCTCCTTTGTCTTGGAACCCCGATATTCAACAGCAAAATTCGAGGTTTTACAAAATGGGCATCTTAGTTAATTAAGGAAGATATGCATTCAAATAAGATGAAAGACATGTACATTGCAATTCGTATGAAACAGGACAAGAAAATTACAGTCTCCTAAACAGAAGTATACACCTAACGAGTAGAAGGATACTGAGTTGGATGGGTTGAATTTGGGGTCTTCATCTGCAAAAAGCACTCTGGCACACAGGAGAAAAATTATCACATTGGACAATACTGCTATTAGGAACTCCTAATTGAAAAAGAAAAAGAAAAAACTGGTTTTTAATCACTGGGTTACCTGTGCAAATGCCTTTCGTGCAACATCTTGAGCGATTAAGACTTGGATAATACTGAAAATATGTAATTAACAAGAGTTTATAGATATGTTGGATTATGAATTCGTGAATTAAACACATAAACTCGAAGTTCCCTTTAAAATTGATGCCTGGACAACACATAGAGCTGGTGTCAAAATATTGAGTTCTATCAAAGATGGCACTCCATGAGATGTTTATAAGACCATCCTATCTACCACTACATTAACAATATTTCAAAGCATGAACTACCTCGATTCCCTATCAATATATATATAGAACATCAGTTCACAACAATGGAGTTGAAGCAACAATTATTCCAAGTATGTCCCAATAGCCAGGAGATTCACTCCAATGGGCGTGAAACAAATTAATGGCATAACCTTTTGCACCGCCTTTGATGGGTTTCCTTAGTCATTACAGAGAGATACGACCACTCCAATTAAAACTTCTTACTTCAAATACATCACTGCTTAAGAGAAAAGCTCGGAAATATTCAAACTTCAAGCAGCAAAGAACTCAATCGTGACATTTTCAACAGCACCCTACTACTCATTTCCAATATCCCACATCACCAATTGCACAGTTCACACACATGAATTGAAAGTGAACAAACAGAAAAGAATACAACCACCACACACATATTCATAAGTCAAATATAGGAATGGAACATACCAAGAAGCAAATGGGACATTCCTCGAGGTCCAATCCATTTTCTTCATCACCAGGAAAGCAAGGTGCCAACTTTGAGTCCAGTATCAGCTTTTTAAGCTTCTTGTGATCTACATCCTTGTGATGGTACAATCCTTGAGGCTTTGTGTACTTCTCATCCACCACTTGCCTCTTCCTCCCCAATTTATTACCCATCCTCTATATAAATATATAAACTATATCCCAACTCCTAACTCAACACAAAACATCAATTACATTTCCACATTTCACCATACACAACTTCAATCCACCACGCATCAATAAACTGCAAAAAAGCCACATGGCCAATAAAACAAACATAAAAAACCACATAATTATCACAATAAACTGCCCATAATCATCATAATTACCTCAAAAAATTGAAACCCAACAACAAAAGAAACATGCCCATGAACGAAAAAACTATTCTTTTTCAAAATTAAACCAAAATAGACCATTCTTGGGAAAAAATTACCTGAAAAAGATGCAATCTTTAAACATAACCTAGAAAGAAGTTTGAGTTTAGGATACTAAAATTCTTTTTTTATCAATATACATATATGTATAAATTTATTAGCAACATATATAATTTGAAGGGAACAAAATCAGAAGTTTCTGAGATTTGTTGTGTATCTTACATTATGTACTTGTGTAAATCTATGTACTTATATGTTGTCTCATTGTCTCTCTCTCTCAACAAATTTTGATTACTTTTATAGTTCAATACAATAAAAACTCTATAAATTAATAAACTCTCTAAAATAATAAATTTATCTCGATCCCGATTTAAAATTACAAAATCGATAAAATAATAATATAATAATTTTTTCAAAAATACTTTTATAATATAGATCTAAGAAATGAAATAATAATTATTAGATATTAAAAAATAATTATTAAAACTTAACAAAATACTTAATCTATCAGATAAGATATGATTGAATGTTTTATAAGAATGAGATTAATATAAATATTGTATTGAATTAAAATTACGAAATATACGACATACAATTTCCATAATATGATACAACGTTAAATACTTATTGTAATAATATTAAACTTAATACTCAAATAATTATTATAACTAATATGAAAATAATTAATACAATTTGCTTATTATTCTATTGTATTTCTATTATCTTATCATATCTTCTGAATAATTTTACATCTTACATATCAATATCAATAAATTCAACAAGCCATTAGATGTACATATCTTCATGTTGTTAAAAAACTCTTTAAATTAATAAATTATTAAGTTATCGATAAATTAATAACACTCTAAACTAATAAATTTTGTCGATTCCAATACTATTAATTTATAGAGTAAAATTTATAGAATTTTTACTGTACTTCTAAAGTTCTATATTTTTTTCACAATTTTTGTTTCCTGATTACTTCTATCAATTTGTTTTACAAATTTTATTTAATCATAACTTTTAGTATAAAAAAATTATTTTTTTATATTAAAAGTGTTGATTTGTGTTGGCTTTATGTGAGCAAATGTAGTGTAGTGAATTTACCAAGTCCAAGTAAATAAGTAAATAAATAATTCAGCAAAAAAGAACAACATTTAATAATTGTGGTATTACTATACCAGTGTTTGTCCTCCAAATATTTTCCGCATGAACCGGGATGGATTTGTTTCCAGCATTTGACTTATCTAATCTCGTTATATGTATTGGATAATTCGATTGAATACTAAACTTATGTTTATCGGATTATTATCAGTTTATTTCAAGTATCGAGAAAAAAAGATTATTTGGTCAAATTTTCTTAAATCAATTCTTTTCATATTAACATAGTGTTCTAAAACATTAAATAAAAATTACAAATGACATACGATAATTAACTTATAAATTAAGCAAACGGTATTCTTGCCTTAAAAAAAAATAGTTTATCCCTGTATAAACCAATCAAGTGAGGTTTGAAAGTTTGCCGAAATACCGAAAGTCTCACATAACGTATGTAATCAGTATCCATTCGTCCTGCACGATCACTATGCTAGGTTCGCCTAAATACGAACACTCTAGCCACCAAACAATCCTGACTAAAGAATTTAAGGAAAAATATAACGCCGACCATACCTAATACGCATCTACATAACAACAATATTGCCCTCACAATTTCATCAATCGCATAAATCATATACAACACGCTCTCTAAATACATACTCTCAAACAACACAAGGCATAATAATCGGGCGTTGTCGGTGATATTCTAGTCACTCAAATCTCTAATCATGATTTACCTCGACTCATCGCCAAAAACGACGCTCAACGCTGACTTTTCATGAACAACAACAAACAACAACAATCGGGGTCTCTAAAATAAGTAGCTTATGTAAAGCTCGTGAATACTATATAATAAGTCATATTCAACTACATATAAACATGTAATATCGTATAGTCTTGATAATTACTTTCATTATATTTTATCATACATTCATATCACTACTCCATATGATCCCTCTCATAATTTTAATATCTCCAAACAATATAATATAATTAACTTTACAAAATAATTCAATAATATCAAATAACACTATAAATAGTCAATATAATATAGTATCACCTACAAAAATCAAGAACTCCAATATATCATATAAGAATAATAACTCTATCTCCACCCTCTATTGTGAGTCTACCTCTAATGTAAGAAAGTTCAACGTCACCCCATTGCTTTCTACCCAGAAACGAGGGACAATAATAATGTAATAATCAATCTACTCGTCATTTACTCCATCAAACGGCGACCAAATAATGTAATAATCAATTACCCGCTGTTTGTACTCCAAAGAAAGGATAAAATCGAATCATCTCAACATCTGAACTAACCGGAATAGAGTTCACACACAATCACATTTTTAGCTAAATCATATGACCGTTGATTCCATTGAATACCGGACTATAGGCCGTTGATTCTAACAAATACCGGACACACAGGCCGTGATTTGCGAATACCGTAATCTTATGTGACCGTTGGATTCTAGAGAATACCGACATATCACATCATAAGTACAACTCAAATCATATCCACTTTCAGCACATTGTCACATCATAACCTCATGCTAATACGTAACTATCTCAATATTACTAAATAATATCATCGCAACTCAATAATTTTCAATAATTCTATCTCTTTATCATTTATCATCATCATGTCACCATTCTTTTCATATATTACTTCCTCAATCATGACTTCACAAGACACCGACTCCATCAACATATTCCCCGACACATATGCTATTATTTCAAGCTACTACAATCAAGCACTGGAACAAGTTGTCACCATAATTCTATCAAAACATAGTAATATCTCACGCTACAACCATAAGATTATACAATACATATGGACACATCTAATTTATGTACAACCCATCTTATGATAATGTTAATATCACATTATTAACTTCTCATATCATCACATCTCACAACTCAACATCATCATATCAACTTTCAATCTTACCACATTCTATCATCGTGTTATCTTCTGCTGCAACATCATAAATCTCAACATCCTATATATCTACAACAATTCATTTTCAGTATTTTCATCTCATCGTTTAATGTTATCAACCAAATGATTTATTCTTTTCTATTCATTATATTCATAAACACATATATTCTTATTTAACAATTATTTTATAACATTAACTATTTACCAATACATAGTTTGTTAGAATCTAGTATGAATTTTACTCGTGATAAAACACCAAATTCATACATCCCGGATCCTCAAAATAATGTATATTAATCTAAAACACATAAAATTGCAATAATGTTAGCCTACATCATAAATTTTAAGATCTAAACGAAATCACCCACTTCAAGCCAAGCCTCACGTGTATCCCTTCTCAAATAGCCTCCAATTGTTTGGACTAACACTCAAAAAGATTTCCTCTAAAAAATGCACACACCAAGAGGGAATTGAACTGAGAGATGAACTCACAGTCAGATGAACAAAATTAAAGAGAAAATCTCCAAAGTGGGATGGGGAAATTTCACGGTTTCAAGAGGAGGAGGCGTGGTTTTTTTTGATTTCATGAAATGAAAAACCATTGTCTCTTTCTTTAAATACCAAATGCCTAATTCCACTGCTATAACCTACAAAACGTTTTAACTCTGTTAACTTACTCAGACTGCTATGGCTCCTAATCAAATAATGAATTCAGAAAATAAATCATTTTAATTAACTTGACAAGTCAATCAAAATACTAACGAATACTATCGAATAACTTATCGCTTATTCATCACTTCAATTGCTTAATTGATTAAACTTTTACAAGTTTAACTAATTAATGTCTAATATATATTTGACAAATATATATATATATATATATATATATATATATATATATATATAGTATGTATGCCGAGAGATACATCTCTCAATCCATAAGTCTCGCTTAATTTCATGCATGAATATAATCTCGAATATCATTGTATGTGTGTGACCTTCAGGCTCAGACATAGTAAGTTGTATGCTAACAATAATAATCACCTCAATTACTATTATTATAACGATACCTAGCAAGCATCTAAAGAATCGCTCATAACCCCTTAAATTATCAGCGAGAACCCACACTAGTAATATACAATTATTGCTGTGAACACTAAGCCCAAGAATCACATTTAACCGACTGAGAGAACCACTACTATTTCTAACATACATCATAATATCTCAAATCTATAACATTCCAATATCTCATATATTATGATTCAACTAGTTTCTCAATACAACCAATTAATTCAGTCAACCCATTCCCATACTTATACACGTGTACTATTATATCACACTAATATAATCAAGATCACATTGTACTACATCTCATCTTAATAAATAATTTTTCATATATCCACCTCATTAATTATCATATCAACATACTCGTAATTCTTTTAATAGTTATCGATCCCCCTCCTAAAGTGAAGTACAATACACATATTCATGATGTATGAAAAGATTATAAACGTGTGATATGAGTACTCACCCCCTAGTCAACCAAATGTTCTAACAACTTTACTACTTATCAAATACCTATTCGATATCAACACTTTTACTTCTTCAAACTTGGAAGCAACTTTAAGGTTATGATTTAATATGAGAATCACATCAAAAGAAAAGTTAAATTTTAGGGAAAGGTGGTGGGGGATCTACTCTGCCAAGTATAGAAAGGAGGAGAAAAATTAAAAAGTAGTTCCTTTTGTTTAGTTTATGCTACGTATAGAAATGAAGTTGTTTAGCTCGAAGTAGTCTATAACCAAGCACGAGGTGTTTAAGAAGCAAGTAGGAGGTGTTTCTTAATGTGCTAAGTTTGTGCCACCTATATGTCAGCTTGTGAGGAGTTATGAGTAGTACCTAAATATACTGCCTGTTCGAATTTGTTTTAAGTAAATACTTAATTGCTACTGGACCCATGTACCGGCTGAGTTTCAATTCACTATCCATAAAATGCCCTCAAAATTTATTTCAATAAACTCGATTGTCTTATCAAGTTTAACTCACCTTTCAATACGCTCATTATCTTAATATCACAACATCTTATCACCCAAACAAATTCTCACATTATAGTAATCATCTTTAGTAGTTCACAATATCTTTTATAAACACATTAATCTCTTGTCTCATGTTGTCACCTAAGATTATACTATTCATCAATAACATCTCTATACCTCTATTTCATTATTCATTATTGTATCATTTCTACATATTCAAGTAAGTCGACCAACCCATATATATATGCTCATTCACGACCTATTATAAATCGAATTCACACATCATCTATTATATAGAACCTAATAATATCACTTTATTATCGTGAGTTGCTTCCCATGTTACTTGTCAATTATCGCTAATGCCGCACTCATAATTCAAATCTATAGTGAATTTTATAAATCTACCTATCGCGAATTCAACTATAATCTTTATCAAGCATCTTCCGAATCCATCAACAAGATCATAACATGAATTGTTTAGCTCCCTCTGCAGTTACGGTTCAACGACTGCTTCCTCTCTCATGCTACCAATTCTCAAAAAAAAAATCATAATACACCTCAAAACTACTAGGTCTCACATTATACAATCATTATGAGCTCATTTTCATAATTATCCTCCTGACTTATCAAATCCATATTTTACCATACCTATTATTCAACCTCACCGTCAACTTTATCTACACTCGCCATAGACATGGCTATCGAATCGGCCTGTGGGCTGTCCGGGGTCTGCCCACCGCCTCGCTTCCTGATTCGGCCCCCGCCCACTAGGTTCACGAACGGCCCCGGCCCACTAATGTCGTGGGACGAACTGCCGAGGATCGGCCCTGAAGCCCAAAGCCTGCCCGAGCCCACCCAATATTCGGTGGGTATTCGGCCCGGGCCCTGTCCGAGGCCCTCAGCCCGTTATTAACGTGGTACCGCTTATATTAAACGGTACCACGTTAATATAATTGGTAATATTCTGAGTTAACGTGGTACCGCTATATTAAATCTACCAATGCTAATACCGCTCAAGCTTATTTACATTATCGTATTAACGCCAGACTCTTTTTAAAAATTGTTAATACCCAAACGGGAGCAATTGCTCACTTGAAAATACAATAGTGTTCAATTTAAACAAATGATACCACATTAACAACAATTCTAGTGTAATCAAATGCGAATCAAAACATATTAATATTCAAATTAGAAAATAAGTAGTCAGATAACATAAACTAAATTGTTCGAATACTAACATCAATATAATCAAATATTCAAAGCACATTATTCATGGAAACATGTTTTCAAATTGAACCGCATTGCTCCCTCGCCTACCCTCACTCTCCTCGCCTACATTCATACGCTCCCGGCCTCCACAATCATACGCCTCAGCAACCTTTAGCCGCCCCATATCAACTTTGATGCTCTCGCTATTCAAGCAAAGCGAACATGTTAGCGCACCGATTCCAACATCGACATGCCTAATGGATGATCCGGGGAACGAGGAGGACTCGCCTCCAAAGCCTCGTCGCTTCATCGGTGTTGGCCAACAAAGTAGGAGGTACCCATCCTTCGGGGCAAGCAATGCTGGAACCTCCACACTATCTTGAACATCCGCTAAATGTTCAAACACCTCCCATTTAGACCGCACACTCAGTCTCCATTATAAAGACTTCCGGCTAATCATCAGATTGCCTTCCCATTTTAGAGTCCTTCTTAAAATCAACCCATCTACATTCTCCAATAGGGAACCCCTTTGATATTAACTAACAAATGAGAGATAATCATGCCATATCAAGGGTCACTTGCCCTTGATTTAAACATATGTTTAGTATCAAACGGCATATTAACCAATCGCAAATTCAATATAGACCATTTAAATACACGAATGCAAACAACTTAGTTCGATGTTTATCAGATAAAAAGAATACTGATACGACTTTCCAAACAAGTTTTTGTATACCATTCAAGTTATTCTTATACACTATGCCTTCTTTTCTTAACTCTACGATTGTTGTTAAGCTCTTTGACACGCCTTGTATCGTGTGACCGCCGCTAGTGCACCATATCCCCTTTCCGGGTAATCATCCGCACTCCCAACCGAAAGCATACCAAATGTTCTTATTAAATCGTTTTCCGTTATAATACCCGTAACTCCATCTATATTGTAACGACAACCAAGCACTCCCTCACTATCATTATAACGTAGTCGAACGGATTCATAAAACTTATACACAATGGCGGGATACCAATTACTAGTAAACGTAGTAAATGTGCTAAGTTTGGCATGATCTAAAAATTGAAATAACAAATTACCCAGACCGCCTGATTTCTCCTTCATCAAGGTACATCCTCGCCTCAGATCTTAGTACTCCTCCACCTCCTACCCTTCGAACTCGGCCATTGCACCCCTACAATTCTCTCCTCTTGTGGTAGGAATGTGGTGGTGATTGTGGTGGTGACTATGTTGACTCTCCTCCTATTTCTTTGTTTGCAATTCAACAATTTCCTTTGTTTTTGGGAGCTCTTTTGGTGCCATTTAGCAAATTGATACCTAATATAAATGTAATTCTAATTCAATTGAAAGATGATTTATGTAGGAATTGAAGATCGAGTTTGAGAGAATTTGGTTTTGGTTTTGAAGATTGAGGAATTTGTTTTAATCTGAATGTTTGGAACCCTATTAATCTAATTCATGATAAACGTGGTACCGTTACAAAATAAACGGAGACACGCTTAATCCTAAAAAAAATGGCGTAAAGTTTGAATTGCTTCGCCATTTTTTCCGATTAAACGGGTACCGCTTATTTGTAACGGCACTAATGCTTAACTGAATGGTTGCCGCTGATTAAACGTACCGCTTATTTATAACGGTACTAATGCTTAATCCTAAAAAGCGGCGTAAAGTTTGGCATTTTTTTTAATTCATTTTTTCGATTAAAGTTTAAAAACAATGTAGTCTTAGTTTGTATGGAATAAAGAACATTTTATTATTTTGAGAGTCAGTCTACGCTTATACTCGCAGCGGCCAGAGTTTACATGAGTTTCCACACAATAAAAAGGTTGGGTTACAAAACTACAATTCTAATCATCATAAATTAATTCATCTTCGGACTCTTCTTCTTTGTCGGAGTCTTTTTCAACGCCTATCGTGGTCGCTTCCTTCTTCGCCTTCTTCAATTTCTTCTTCAATGTCACTAAGAGATCATCGAACATATCTTTTTCTTCCGTCTATGATCCAGCCCTCATTCATCCTATGCTCGGCCGGGCCGTCTAACTTGACGACACATATTTCCAATCGCCGAGCTTGTAAGTCTTGAACGCCTTTGAGTGTATCAGCCGCCATGCTAAACGCGGACTAATCGCTATTGTCGGTTATTGTGGATAGAAAATATTTCTTTTGCTATCTTAGATAAGACCGAAACAAGGCTTCCTTTAAGCTCGCCCACCATTTTAATATATCAAAGGATTTTTATCATTATATCAATTTCAATTCAAAGTTAGTAGATAAATACTGAAGTTAATCATTCGTAGTTCCTCATGGAGCGATCGATCTATTTCACCTAAAAGCTCAGAACGCATTTCTAAGGTGATCATGTTGACTTCAGATTTTAACCTGCGGGCCACATTAAAACTTTGTATACTACTTCAGCGTGGCCTCACTTTGCCCATACCTTTGATTGGTATTGCCATATACGCTTCAATTCCATCTTTCCATTTTGAACATCAAAAACTCTTTAGTTCCTCGGATTAAAGGGGTAGTAAAGACCATAATATTTATTTCACATAGAAATTAAAATGTTTTAATTTAAATAAGATCCAAGATTATACCACCTGTATATGCAATGCTGGATAGGATGAAAATATTTTAAAAACTTATCTTCCATATTCGAATCATATCTCAAAGAATATAATCATTTCTATAAGCCAGTCATACGAACGGAGTAGATTAACGACACATTCTAAAGCAAGATGAATATTTGGCTCGGATCAGTTGAAAAACTTTAGTATAATCTTTAA
This sequence comes from Lithospermum erythrorhizon, assembly GCA_019722365.1. NCBI lineage: Eukaryota > Viridiplantae > Streptophyta > Magnoliopsida > Boraginales > Boraginaceae > Lithospermum > Lithospermum erythrorhizon. Next base: position 245,023 of record JADFUC010001681.1, on the reverse strand, counting down.
GTGGCTCTAAAAAACTTAAGTAATTCATAAATAATGTTTCCAATTAGTATATGAGTCGTACATAATACTCACCAATCGGAGCATATCATAAAAAATCTGAGATTTCTTCCTTATACATATATACGCATCGAACTAGTATCGTAAGTCGAAGTTCCCATCAGTTTCACAATCCAAAATTAATTTCTAAACTTCTACCTGAAGTTCTTCAACCATTTTTTTTTTATATTCATGTCTTCTTACCCCGCCACAATAAACAACAAAATTAATCTTTACTTAATTAGTAAAATAAACTCATCCCAAACAACTTTTATTCCATCTTTTAGTAACTAATCGAAGGAAATATAAACATCTAACATGAAAAGTTCACTAAAACTGCTTAATAGCCTCTTTTATACTTTTTCTCGATTGAAACGGTATTAGCGGACGATTATCAAATGAAATCAAGCACTATTCAAAAACATTTGTAATCATTGGCACATGCGAGTATACCTTCGGAAATTTGAATATTGTTATGTTTAGCAATCGATCTAAAATATATAATTTTTCTCTTTGTACACTCCAATCTGACAATCCAATGACATGTTGCTACACATTATGTTTAAAATCCAAAGACACTCAATATCACTAGTCAAACACATTTTATAAGGCAAATTCATAAGAGTTTTACGTAGAAGATCTCTTTCATTTTTAAAATATTTAAAAACATAGGTTCATAAAGTAGTACGAGGGATACATATTGCTCGGGGATTAACGATATTTTAAATCCATTTAGTGAAACTCTATCCATCACATTGATTTAAAAGGCAAAAGAACTACCGATTACAATTTCATAGTTTCCAATCCTATAAGCCAAGACGCTTAAAAAAAGTTCTTACCGGTTTGATATCAATAGTTCCTTCAGGTACCACCCTCCCCACCACTATCTTTAGTGATCTTACTTAATTCGCCAAGTTGTCTAAAGGAAGACGACTCTGCCCCCTTTACCCCAATTCAAGCTTCCATGATGTAGCAGCCTTACAATTTATACAAGTTGCCGCTTGTTTTTCACGGTCTCTTATTAAAATATTTCCAAATCCATGAAGTTTTTTTCCTTTCATTAGTAGTATCCGTATAATTAGACAGAAGTTAATAAATGGGTAGTTCGCCATACGATCATCATCCTCTAAATTAACATAATCATTAGACATAGACATACTAGCACTAGCACTTTGGAATATTTTTTACCAAGATTATGCTTTGATGCCATTAATTTAAAAACAAAAAATATCACAATTTATAAAAAAGTTGGTAAATAATACCCCAACCGAGACGGAGCAACGTAGGATTGTAGATTGTAGATTGGAATGAACAAGCTCCACGCCGAGATAGAATCCTAAATTTCAATAATATAATTTTCAATATAAGATTTTGAGATTGCTTGTTATCGCTTTGAGTTTGCTTACAAACGACAGAATCATGGTAAATGTAAGGCATTATCCCCTTTATAGACCTCTTTTCGACTTTTCTAGAAGTTAAATAAACGTGTGGTAACGCTTGATTTAAATCCAGACTAATGCTTATTACCAATCTTAAGGCTATTAACCAGTTATTTCAGAGTAAACGTGGTACCGCTTCGAGTTAAACGTACCACGCTTATACAAGTAGCCACATATACGTTACAAAACTAGCCGCTGTTTAGAACGCTATACTCGCTTTTAAAACTAATCTGCATTCACGCTTGTTCCAGAAGACAAACGTGGTACCGTTAGTAGTAAACTAGTACTACGTGCGCTCACCGCCTCTATAAAGCCGTGGCCTCGAACCGGTCAGGCCTGGGCACTTTATCGGGCCGCCCGCCCGTTCGCTGCTATACCTCGGCCCGTCGAATGCTGCCTGGCCGCCCGGTTCGCTACCTGGCGACTACACTCAGTAATCCATTATTTCTAATCCTCAAAAACTAACACATCAACGTACTCACCATCATTAGTTTTCATCTTGTTATTCTTTTTAAACAACTAACTTCCATTTATGACTTGATACATCAACCATCATACTTCTCTTATTAATGAGATCCCAAGACTCATTGATATTCTACTACTAAATTCCACTAATTTTCCCTACTGTTAGTCCAACTTCCTCCGAGCAAGCGGGTATTTCAACTCTTATAATTTAAGGGGATTCCACGTACAACATCATAGGATAACGTCTAAAATATTTAAGAACAACTTTCGTATCTATTAACTTCAACTCAACATCGAAATATTTGCTCACAATCTTTTAGTTGGAACGTTTATTATGTTATTACTTGATCAGAAAATAGTATAATATATCCAAACGCCTTACTCCTCTTATCATCTTGAATGTCACAGTCATCTATTCTTGACAAAGGAACCAAATCCATACTCTTGATCCATTTATCTTATAACTTATTAAAACATTTATTCGCATTTCACTAATCTTACTTTACGATTCAACACTTATAACTCTACGCAACTCATCTAAATTCTAAAATTTCATCAAGCCTCGAATAAATATCCTCCTTTGTACATTTTTTTTTATACAATAGATTCATCTTGGCCGAGAAATCATCACTTCTCTATTTCTTCCACGCATCAAGCCCACTAACTAAATCAGCATCATCAATTAAGCATTTGATAACTATTATCACCAAATTTATATCTCACATATTTTATACTTTACATTTTTCTTGAAAATATCATCGCCCTAGATTCATTACTCATTTCAATCTAACCTCAATCATGTTATATAATTCACACAATTTTCTCTATTTATCACAAACCTTAAATAATCTATTTCGATCCAATTAACATCCTTGTTTCATCCAATTAATCAACACTATATATTCAATCTTAGAGTTTCATTATCTTGGAAAGAATGGATTCATAACTCCGATTTTGATACATTCCGTAATTTCTTTTTATACAACTTCAACTAGTCTTATTATCTTAATACGCTTCTACAGTGTTGAAGTTTCTATATCATCTCGGTAATTTCTCCTAAAGTTTCTCTCTAAATGCAGATATCAATCAATTTATTCTAAACAATTCTTGCTCCACCGGACTTACTGTACCAATCATTATCGAATTTCTATTTCACTTAAATGTTTATTTATTTATACAACTAAGCATCTTTTCTTCCTTGCATGGTTCCAAAATTTCTATCATTTCACTTACTCTTTCACAAGAATACTCAACAACTTAAGCAACTAAGTTCTTCATAATGACAACCAAACTATAATATTCATTTTCAACCCATTACAACCCTTTATTCATACCCAAGGCAATGCATAAACAAGATTCATTAAACTTATTCTCATATTCACAACTGATTCATCCTTGTACATCAACTAAATTAATTATCACTCTACTCTAATACTTGTACAACTATCATAATTATTGCCAACATTCTTCCCCCAATTATTTCAAGTGCAAAAGGTTTAATTTTACACGTTTAAGGATCAACAACTTTACACCCCAATCACATGATTACCCTTAAAATATGCGTCACAAAATTTTCACCTCAACTTACCCTTAACACTCTAAGATTTACATAAATACGTCAACCTCTTAACAACTCCAAATCCAACATTAGAGACTCATTCCCAACACATCTTTGACATATCTTTATCTCCAACAAAAATTCCATCATATTCATCCATATTCCTAAGGTCTCATTCTCAGGTTTTGGCCTTGAGTTTTATTCAGAGTAAAGATAAAATCTATCAACTACCGTTTCCAATAAACATCATCATCAATGAAACATGTAAGACTCTTTCTAATCCAACTTCAATTGTATATTCACCAAACTTACTAATCACTTCAAACCTTTATGTCAAATTGCAAATAACGAATACGATTCATTCAACCTTCCCTGTGGTTCCTCACACGTAACTAAACGAAAATCTCTAGGCGACATCCTCAATACCAACGGTCAACGAAAGAAGGAAAGATTCAGACTCCACAAGCACATCTTCAAATATCTACAACTCCTAACGTACATCTTAGACCTAGGCACATAATCACATGTGACACCACGTAAAAATCAAACCTAGGTCTGCATATGCAATTTAAAACCGACAAGTATGTATATTATACCCTTGCCACGAATCGAACTCGAAACATCTTGGAGGTATGCCGGCCGCGCATCACTAGACCACGTGTCAAACACTAATAATCAAAATGAACTTTCAGGCAAATGTAAGCGGTAAAATGAACAAATTAATTGCACCAACAGTCCCCAAAATTCTACAAAAGTCAAAAACTTAGTTCTCGAAATTTGCATTGGAGGAATGATAGATTGGTAATCTCCAAGTTACAACGCCAATGAAAGATAATCAAGAATTACCATTGCATCAAATTAAAGTATTACTCCAATATGCACCATGTTATATGTACAAAACCAAACCACTTCAGCCATTAACGAATAAAAACCCCAGACCTCACTTTTCTGGAAATTAAAGACCAACAAAGAAAAGAAAAGAGAAGAAAATCAGAGTTGGTTTCAATAAGCCTATTGTTTTCCACTAATAATATTCTTTGTAGTCTTATCATTGTCTTTCTGCTCATCAAGTTTCAAGTAGAGCCCCATGCTGCAGGAGCTCTGAAAAAATATTCCTTATCTTATCTAACGAGACCGGTTTTAGTATAACCCCATCTATACCGAACCTGGAGCAGTTCCCTTTGGTCACTCTGTCTGTGCTTCCTGTGAGCGCAACAATAAGAGGCCTATCGAGGCAGTTAGAGAATCTTTCATGTACCCGAACTGCAATATCATAACTGTCTTCGCCTGGCATGCTAACGTCTACCAAGATAACTTTGTGATCTTGAGACAACACTCGCAAACACTCATCGCTTGAGGATACGGTTGTTACATCACAGCCCAGATGCATAAGAAGTCCCTTCGTCACCATCCTGCTAACCCTGCACAGAGAAAAGAATGAGCTTATTAGACGATAGTATAACCAGCTGGCTGGCTGACAAAACTGAAAGTCGAAATGCAATAAGAAGTTCCTTTGGGAAACTATAAGCCAAACTAGTGCAAGTAAAGAATAAAAAATAAAGAAACTGAAGAGAGCCATCCTTCAAACCTCGAGTACTCAAAGTGAAGTTTTTGTTCCAAAACCAGAAAGCAATAGCCGAAACCTAATCTTAGATTCAACGAAACCATAATTGAGACTTCCATTTTCCAATTTACCCACATGGGGCAATCAACAGGTCCCCCGCCTGCCAGTAGTCAACAACTAGAGAACGGATTCTTTGCTACTCGATCAGAAGGACTTTCATGACAAGCAAACAAAAAAAAAGACGAGGAACGCCATTTCTTGAAAACGCAATGATGGGGTTCAAATGGGAGAAGAGATAATACACACAAAACAATTTTCGGGATACTTCTCTAATTCGTACAGAATTGTATTTATACATATAGTAGTGACAATCTTAGATTTATTAAATGGGTCTGGACCACACTTCATAAGCCCAAAGAGACACCATCCTAAAACCAATTGATGTTAAGTGGAGTTGCTCCTAGGCTTATATAGTGGTCAACTCTCTCCTTATTTGTTAATGTGGGACAATCACATGTGAACTCTTGGGTTATTAGGAGCCAAATCTCAACAGACAACTCAGACCACTGACTTCCCTAATCATTCCCAAGAAACCCCACCTCACCTTTCCTGAACTGCTGCAGTTGTTGAACTGTATCAAAGAAATAAAATAAAAAGGAATAACAGTTTTTGAGTTTACAAATTTTAAACCAAATCATAATTCCAAGTGGATTTGTCTTCACAAAGCTTTGGAGAAAATAATTAGCATCAAGTGAAGTCTTGATATAAAAGGTTGGAATCGTGGAAAGTTATTTTTCCTTTACACAACAATCTAAAACCATTTCTATTCTCATTGAGAAGTATAATTGATAAAGTAAGTCAACTAGTATTAGACTATAAAAAACACTCATAAAAGGCTCACGTAAGAGATAAGTAAATAATTACCCGTTCTCATCCACCACTAGAACTTTCAATCCGGATAAGTTCGTCTGGACTTCATTTGCTGAAACTTTCTGCATAAATGGATGCATAGATTCATTTGAACGTCTTGGAATTCCCAGCTTTACAGTGAAAATAGCTGTGGATCCCTTTCCGAGGCCTTCACTCTCTATCCTTATCTGCCCCTCCATAAGATTAACAAACCTGATGACACAAGTAGACAACCATACACCATGAAGCAGATTATAGAAATAAAAAATGTTAACAAATGATGAAATACATTCTTCTTCAGGATGGAAGCACCTAATTTTGGACAATATTTTTTGAAACCAAGTAAACTGGATAATTTAAATTATATGTTCTTGTATATAAGTATACTTAAAGCTGAATCCCACCGATAGGGATCATGTCAGCACAACCTGATTTTACCTTTTACAGATAGCCAAACCAAGTCCACTTCCGCCAGAATTTTTAGACAATGATGATTGATTTTGAGCAAATTTTGTAAATACATTGGAGATTTCTTGAGGGTTAATTCCTAATCCAGTATCTTTCACCTACGTAGAAGAAAAAAAAGGGCATAAGGAACTTCAGATACAAGCACAATGCAAAGACAGTTGTTCTAATTGACTTTGCATACATACATGCAATGAAACTGGCAAATGAGAGTTCAATTCCCAGAATCATTCACTAATAGAGATATCCACAACATAACTCAACAACACATTGGTAAGAAACTTCTGATGGTAAAGAAAGCTATTTAGTTTACCAAAAGAATATCAAAACATTTGCTAAAAATGTATTTACAGGTTACGACCAATAGGATCCGGAAAGCAGATAAAATTAGAATGGTCAAATTCTTTAAACTTGTATAATTTTTCAGTTTCTATGAGAGAAATAAGTTTTTTAATGCAAAAGGATACTAGATCTAGGTAATAAAATCGAAAAGAGTTCGTGTAAGGGTACCAACTCAAATATTCTTGAACAAAATTAGAGTAGTCAAGTTCTTTAAACTGGTGTATCTTTTTAAGTTAATACACGAGAAATATTATTTTTAATGCAAATCGAAACTACTGCTAGAGCACTAGTAATAAAAGAGAAAAAAGTTTGTGCATGTGTACCAACTCAAATATTCTTGAACAAAACTGAAGTCTAGCTTAACAAATCTAATGAAAACGCAAGGAACCAATTTTGGGAGATGAAAACACAGTCGCGGAAGGAGAGATTAAAGTATTGTTTGTGGCGACTTGAAAATGGAAATGGAAATGGTATTTTATTTTTCCTTTTTCTATTTCTTTTTCATCTTCTAGTCACCCAACTGTTTTATCATTTGATTATTACTTGTTAATTGGAGACATGAAAGACGTAAAAGAAAGTTCAAGAGAACTATCCTTAGCACTCATCAATAGGCAATAAGAAGATGCATTAACAAATAACAGTGGAATGCACTGAAAAAGGTTGCATGAAGTAAACCTGCACATGCATATAAAAATGACCATCAGTAGGCAATAAGAAGAAGTCAGGAGCCTGAGGATCTTTTAAAGAGTCAGCCTTGACAACAACAGCAGAAATTGATACACTGCCTTCTTTAGAGAACTTCACAGCATTTCCAACAATATTTAATAATACTTGCATCAATCTCTGTTCATCTCCCACAGCAAATTCAGGCAAATCTGCAGCTAAACTAAGTGTAACAAATAACTTCTTTACAGATGCTATAGGCTTAATTAAACGGGTGACCTGCATGAAGAAAGAGAAAGTCAAAACTTGTAATGATTATACGAACACAGATTTTTTTGAAAAAGATTCAACAATAGTTGGAATGGAAGTGAACTTACCTCCTTAAATAGAGAATGCAGGTTAAAAACTCCTATATCAAGTTGAAGACTACCATCTTCAAGCCTTGAAAGATCTAAAACATCATTTATGAGGGTAGCTAAGAGATTGCTACTTTTAAGGACAGTTTCAACCATCAGGCGTTGCTCAGGAGTCAGCTCAGTATCCTGTAATAAGGATGATAGAGCAATTATGGCATGCATTGGAGTTCTCATTTCATGATTCATGACTGCCAAGAAATCATTTCGAGCACGAACAGCGGTCTCTGCTTCTCTTCTTGCCAGATCAAGGGCCACATTTTGCTGCATGAGAAGATCCCTTGCCCTCATAGATTCTTCTAATATGGCTGCATGTGAAAGAGCAACAGCCACCTGAATAAACGAAACACCATTAGGAAACACATTGAAACTTAAATAAGTTCAAACACAAATTTTGTAAGATTACGAGCCAGATAAAGACCACCATACATTATACATATAAGAAAATTTAGCAACTTTTTTCAAAGAATGCATCTCAGCAACTAGAATAGCTAAAGAATACGTATAATCTATAAATTAGTTACTAATTCTCTGAGCTATAAAAAAGATGATGATATAGTCGAGAGAACGAAAAATCAGACCTGATCTGCAACCACTTCAACTAGTTCTAGTTCATGGACATGCCACTGCCTTGCACTATCTGCTGGAAGAATCAAGACCATTAGAGCGTAACGTTTTGTTGAGAGTTCAGGCCAATCATTGATCTGGAAGTTGGATAGATGAAGAAGAGGAACACGAACAGCAACGACCTCTCCTGGCATGTACTTTCCTGGAGATCTAAGCCTGGCAACAGGAGAATTTGGTGATATTTTAACAGAACGATTAGTACTGAATACTTGATTAATTACTGGAAGCTGAATAGGTACGGTGAATCCAACAGGATTTTGTTGGCGAAGAGTATATGAAAGTTGAAGCTCAAGCCCTGTACGTGTAGGCATCCACAGAGCACACTCTTCCAGATCCAGTGTTCTTCCCAGCTCAACAAGAGTGGTCTTTAGTATAGTATGTCTATCAAGAGTACTTCTGATTTCATGGGTTAGCATTCTAACATGTCTTCCTGTTTCTTCTTGTGTACGGATTATGCCCATTTCTCTATCAAGCTCTGCAGCCTTGTTTTTCAGAAATAGTTCCCGGGTTTTGACACTCAATAAATCAGGAATAATGTGAACTAACATGAGAGCTGTGGCACACGATACTACTGCAGTCAAAACTTTTGCAGTGGTCATGACTATTGCCACAGTTCTAGAATGCGCATTAAAAGTCCATAGATTGATGAGATGAGTCGCTCCACAGAGAACTATGAATGCACCAAACTGCACAAGCACCCATTTATAAGGAAATACTGCAGACTTCTTTACAAAATATATCAACTCCAATGGGATTGAGAAATAAGCGAGTGCGATGAAGAAATCTGATATATACTGATACCGCATCAACATCTCATCAGCTGGCCATTGAGGCTCAATGCAATTGCAGGACTCCATGGTACACGGGTAACTTTCACCTAACAAAAGTAGTCCTACAAAACTGGAAGCAAGCATACAAATCAAGACAATGAAAAAATGGACAACCAACAAGGATGCAAACATCCAGAAAATCATTTGAAGAGTCTTACAAGAAGGCTAGTACATAGCACATCCATTGAAGCAGAGGAATCATTAAATAGTTAAGTAAGAATATACCCTTTTTGTATCAAAATAATGGATATTAGTTTAGAACCGATCATATAACAATTCTGAATGAATAACGTTCCATTACCGATCCACATTTGAGCAGTCAAGATCACAAAAATACTGACGATGTGAACATAACCCTACACTTAAATTACAATAAAGAGAAGCTAAAACTGAAATAAATTTCTTTCAAATCATTACCATGGTTCATTTCTAATGAACTTTGAACTACTTTACCATCCATCAAAACAAATAGTATTAAAAAAATAATTGAAATAACTAGTAAAATTGACAAAGTAACCAAAACAAAAGCAACTTCTATGCCTATACCAAAGAAAAGTTCCAATCTTTACACTTTCTTTCAACCAAAACATATATAAAATCCTAATAACCAATCATGTATCATGAACAAAGTAAAACCCTGTACCAAGCAAATGGCTTTGCAAGACCATTCAACTAAGATTAATCAACAGAATGATAAAGCAAGTAGATTGTTTAGCTAATAAAGTTGATCCAAATAGGAGAACAAAGCCCCCCTACACAAAAGATTCAATTTTTGTACTAATCATGCATCAAAACCTAACAAATGATTTTGCAAAAACACCAACAAAGCATTAATCGACAGTAAGATCAACAAAATAGATACTTCAGTTAAAAAAATTAATTCAAAAAGAAAAACCCATATTCTCCTCCCCCCTCCTCTCCTCCCCCAAATCACACATCAAAGGAAAACCATATACCAAGTAATGGCTTTGCTAAGCAATCCAACAAAGTATAAATCGACAGAATTATCAAGAGACTACATACTTAATTCAAAAAGAAAAACCCATATATCTTATTCAATAAAACAACAATTTAAAAAAAAACTTAATCTAACGGTCTGTCTTTAGTTAGAAATTTTACTCTTAATAGCTAATTTAAAAAAAACCGATTTATAAATCTATAAAAAAAAAAACTGAAATCTTACCCATATCTTAAGAAGATGAAATGAAGTATACTATAGTTGTTGTGATGAGCTTTTGAGTGGTTTAGTTAGCTTTCTTGTGGTTATTTCATTATTTAGTAGTACTATATTATGTTTTTCAATATTTTATTGAATATATCATAATAAAGTGTCCAAGGGGTCTGTATGTTACTTTATATGAAAATGTTTTGTATATTATTTTGCCCCCTTTTCTTCCCTCATGTGGTTCATGACACTATTGAGTTGACTAGAGCCCCATCATGTTCACATAATTACATGCTTGCAAAATAGTTGGGCGTTGATTTTGGATGTTTGGGACCATTTTGCTAATTTGCTTCTTCTAGGGAGCATGTCTCCTTTAGTCCAATACTTTAGGTGCATAATTTACAAGTCCATTTGTTGATAATCACATTTCAGTATTTAATTTATACCTTATTTTTTATGTTTAATTCGAATTTAATTTGAAGCGTTTTTCGAATCTAATTGTGTATAAAATAAACCTCGAGCTGGCTTTTGGACTCGTTAACTCGTTATTAGTGCTTCTTTTATTATATTGATTAAGTAACTAAATTGTTGTTAATCATATCAAATTTTAATTTTGAATGAAGTAAGCTAGCCGGAGCTTAGTCAATGCTCGCCAAGTTAAAAATTCTTCAAATTAAACTCGACTTGTTTATAGATCTATTGACGGTCACATGTTTTCTATTCAATATTCAAATAGGTTACCTTGAATCTTGTTTGCTTCGATTACAAGTTGAACTTATGACTTGGTTACATTTCGGTTTTGTTTTCCAGTGGAATTGGATATGCCAAAATCTGGTTCCAATGGCCTCCTTAACAACACTATGTACCTCTAACAAGTCGAGCTGTCATTAGCATAACGAGCCACGCATCACGATACATGACTCGACTCCTTTCGAGTAATTAAGACAACATACAAACAAAAACTTTGTCGTAACATCACTTTCTGCAACAGATTCATCCATTGGATATTCAATTATTAACCTAAATCTAAATCTGTAATCTTTTATGCCCCTTTTGTGTTCGACAAAATGCCCAAATGAAGTTTCCCTAAGCTTGACTAAGAACACTGTCTTCTCTGGCTGCCTCAACACTTTCTTTATCCGTTCTTGAAGGCACGACGAACCAGGTTTGACCTCTGTTTTGCTTAATCAATAATACTATGTTTAATTGTTTACTTTTATGGGTTAATTGGTTCTTGAAATGGGGTGAGGTGATTATTATGCATAAAACCAAATTCTTATATACGATGATGCATGAGCAGGACTAATGTGCGTATTATTTTATACTCCGTAATAATGTAGATGTTACTCGCTCTAACATTAATCAAGAATAATGCAAATGATACCCGTCTTACTCGCTTAAACATTACTCACAAGTGATGCAAATACTAATCACGTCTAATGCAAATGTTACTCGTAGGATTTATGCTCCGTGCATAAACTTTTGGCTTATGTACTATAAATCATGCCATTAAAATGCATTGAAAATCGACAGTATTTTTTGGAAGTGGGTTAGCATTTCTTTATTGATTCATGTAATTGATGTTTATTTGTTTTTCATTGTTTTTAGTTGTTAGTATTGTATATGGTAGTCTTATTTCATTGTTTTTTATTAGTAGTAGTTTGCTTGGTTGTTTTCTGTTTGCATCAGTAGCCACCGCCCATTGGCTGACTGGCGATAAAGAAAGGGGTTGCTAAACATTGAAGGATGAAGGCGAGGTCGGTGGGATGGAGGCAAAGGAGAAAAGTGACAGTGTACTGCTTCTTGATTGCAAGTGTTTTCATGACGGGTATTGGTCTTTTACTTCTCTCTCTGACGGCCATTGACATACCCATTGGCCATCTTAAGGATCATCTCCATCATAAGGATCTCCAAGGTGAAGCTCAACAACAAAACAAGGTCAAGAACTGTGCCACAGTTGAAGAGATGGGAGGGAACTTTCACAGTGGCTTCATGAAAGAAAGTCTCCGGGTTCGGGAAATGATCCAGCATCACTTTACCAATAATGGTATGTATATACACACATATACAATTACCGTCTTATTTGTTCGTTGGCCTACTTTCAGTGCATCATATTTAATTATAATTGTATCGAGTTTTGTTGTGGGCCTGGCATGGAACCTTTCGATGATTGATAGAACCTTGTCAAATTCGGAATTCCGTTATTAGAGAACGACTTCAATTGTATATGCAAGCTTGTATGCTCTTTTTCGATTATGCAGTTCGATAATATGACAAAGTTTATCTAATTTTAGGTGCTGAAAGAGTCCGAGAATTGTCACCAGAGGAGTTCTGCAGGCACGGATTTGTACTGGGAAAAGCATCAGAAGCAGGACTTGGAAATGAGATGTACAAGATCTTAACTGGTGCTGCTCTGAGCATAATGTTGAATCGGTCGCTGATAATTGGGCAAACCAGGCATATTGGTTTTCTCTCAAGCCTTTCTGTTCATGTTTTATATCTGATGTTCTCTACATAACATAATGTATACGGTCTTCTGAGCCAATGTTCTCACTATATCAATCAGTTGAACATAATAGCAGTAACGATGTTCCATATTGACTATAAAAACCAGAACTGTCGATCGCTTGTCGGATAGTTTGGTCGAATGTTCTCGATTGACAAAACGACAAATAACTTTTTGTCAAAGATCCTCCCCCGGTAAATATTTTCTTTTCCGCTGTGGTTTAAATTTGTGTTTCCATCATGTTTCAGGGGTAAATATCCTTTTGGGGACTACCTGACCTATTCGAATGTCTCCTTTACATTGAGCGAAGTAAAACATCTATGGAGGACAAATGGTTGCTTAACAAAATATGGAAGGCATCTACATATCAGGGTTGATGATTTCCAGAAGCCAGCTAAGACAAATGTTCTTTGTGGCAACTGGAAGGAATGGGAACAACCTATTATTTGGTAATACAAGAATTTCAACCGTAATTCACATACATACCTTTGAAGAATCAATTATTGCTGATCATAGTGAGACAGGTTTCAAAATGCTACAGATGCTGTTCCAGCTCAATTTTTCCTAAAGAATATACATCCGGAAATGGCAAAAGCTGCTGCTGTTCTATTCGGGAGGTCAGAAGATCTAAGTTACAGGCCTAATGTATTTGGAGAGCTTATGAGACTTCTCGTAACTCCATCAGAAGAGGTTGAAAAGGCTGTCAATTGGGCTCTTGGTGGTGGATCTGATCCTGATATTGTGCTGCACATGAGGATGCTTATGAATAGGTAATTTTATCAGTGTGCTGATTTCCCATTGATTTTATTATGTTACTATCTTCCAGGTGGTTGCTTGTAACAAGATTGTAGCATTTATGTTTGAACTCCTTCATGAAGGCGATGGAAACGGAGTAGCAGGGGAATGGGAAAGGCCTTAAGCTGGAGTGATGATATTAGTAACTATACTGGATCATGGCCAGAAATTCCTTTTGAACATCTATAATTTTTGCATCTCCTTATATTATGGAAATGGTCTGAAGCGGTGCAGGCAGCACTAAATTGCATTGAGAAGGCTGTGCAAAATTTACCATTGATCTCCAGGCCTAAAGTAGTGATTGTTTCAGACCTCCTCTCATATTGTGGAGATGTTTTGCAGAAGTAAGGTTTCCGTTATACATATCACTTTATGAGGCCAGATACATAGTCTTGTATATTTCATGTTTCTCTTTTCACATATATACACATGCAGTTTTTCTTTGACCTTTAGCCATTTTTTGTATCTGAAACTGCATCTTCTTCCATTTTGAAATTGGTTAATTATTTTAGGTTGTTCACTTTGATTTCAAACATTTGAACATATGCAGCATGATAACAAACCAAATGGTATTCAAATATCAGGGTGAAGGACTGGACTGGCTCAGTGGAGTTGCCTTTATTGGATTTCTTTCTTGCTTCACGCGCATACTGTTCCAGGGAGGCTCATAGGCGCGTTAAGGACAACCCTGCTGCTCAGTTAAATTTCTGCACTAGCTGCTGCTCATAGACTCGGTAAGTTATCCACTTGTCACTCTTCCCTGAAGATCTAAACTTGTTAATCCATTTGTGTATAATTTTGTTCCGTGGTATGTACTCAGGTGATTACACTGCTAGTGGTTCAAATTTTACTTTCCTCAGTAGCTTTCAAAGTAACTTGCTTTCAGAAGGTCTGAAGAATCAAGTTGGCTGGGGACATGCATGGAACAGATTTGCTGGTTCATTAAGTTGCCCAAACCAGTCGAATCAATGTGCTCTTACGCCACTTCTCCCTCCCGGTTGGTGGGATGGAATGTGGCAATCGCCTCTTCCCCGAGACATCCACCGGATGGAAGCATATGGTGTCAAACTTTCTGGTTTTGGAACATTTGATCATGAACAGTTGCGTTCCTTTTGTAGCACAAAGAGAGAATTTGTAAAGAAGATTCCACTTATTTAATGGGGAGTGATTTTTACCGTCTTAGTTTGATAATGACTCTCCAAAATGTTATAGATGTAATTATATAAATTATTCCCCCAGATCTAAAAGATCATCTAGTTTGATTTTTAACAAATTTTGAAGGTTTAATTAACAAACATAACTATGATTTATGATTTGGGTCGAGAGTATCATGTTAACATTAATGTACATTAAAAAAAATATTAGTATTTGATACATTCTTCACTTGATGGTATATAACATTTATAAAAATACATGAATTCGGAATTAAAAATTGAATTTTTTTTTTTTAAATGGAGGGAGTAGTATCAATTAAAATTAACATGAATCCAACAAATCATTAATCAATAATACTCTGAACTAGATACTCTTGAACAAGGTGATAAACTGAAGTTGTTGCTGACTTGGTAGGTGAAATGGCTATTTTACCTGTTTATGAAGTGTAGTAGTTATAAGTATAAGAGGATAAATGATGTTCAGTCTTTAAAAGTACTATTTGGGTGTATATTGGATCTCGTGATTAAAGTAGATTGGCCCCAATAAACGCGGTATTATTACATATTCCTCAATAATATACCCTCTCCCTAACATTTTTTTCTTTCTTTCACATCAAAGATCATTTAAGACGCTTGTTATAATTGCAAGGAAAGTATTATGACACTTTCTCCATTTCACTCAACATGCGTTGTTGATCCTTAAGAAATAAGAGTTTATCAAATGTTGAATCAATGCAAGTGATGCATGCAACCATATTCTTACAATAGCAATGTCTGATCGAAACACAAGAAACAAATCAATAGTGGGAGAACAATATGTAACATATGCATATAATATATACATTGCCTCTCTCTAAAGTGTGAATCTTTACTAACAAGGTCAACAAATGTTTTTCACTTTCATATAATTATGTTTTACTCTTTTTCTTTTTTATATATTTGAAAATCTCAATAATGCATAGTAGATTGGATCATGTGCAGGCCAGGTACATGTGTGTTTAAATATAAATGTTGTTGAAGTATTAGTAGTACATTTGACAGTGATCCTAAAACGACTGCTTAGAAGGATCTGGTGAATTTGATCAATGGAAGCTTACCATTTTTCTGTTTTTGATTTATGAATATAGAGTTAGATTGTTATATAATAACATCCCATTTTGTTTATAATATTGAGTGTTTAATCAGTTTTTTTGGGGGGGTTGTTCATATTGTTTTGGTGGCGAATCATACGTATGAAACCAATGACACGATGAAGAGTGAAATTACTACTCCCTCCGTATCATTACAAGTGATTGTTTAGACTAAAAAGAGTGATCCTTTTTCGTTTATACCAGAGGGAGGGAGTATCTCATCAGCAATTGTTTTACTTGACTGAATATAATTGCAGTCATCTATTATTCTGAATTACAAATTTGAATGGATATGATGATTGTAAAGCTAGCTCCCATATGAGCACTTTGTATTAGTCCTCAGCATTTTGCTAACAGTATATTTCGATTAATGACAATTACTGTAGATAATACTCTTATGATTTAGTTTTGTTCGATTTCGTGCAATATATATGTGAATGCCTAATTTACACATCTCATGTGAGTTGATCGATATGGTATTCCGTGCAGTGGGTTTTGTCATCTAAGGAGATAAATTTCCCCTATCCTCTGGGATTAACTCTGCTTCACATGATCTTCTCCTCTGTGTTGTGCTTTGTACTTACCAGAGTTTTCAAGGTACGTTTAGCGCTTCAATCAAGAACAGTGTCCTAGAAACTAATCAACTTTATAAGTTTAGTCTTTAATTCAGTTCACTTGCAGATTATTAAAGTTGAGGGAGGCGCCAAGCTCTGGATATGTTGATTCCGCCAGTTTGTTTCTCAATGTTTCATTTCATGACAGAACCTTTTAAATATTGGCATTATTCCTGCACGATTCACATTAGCTAGAGTCCTCGTTCCTCTCCTGATGATTGATAGGATTTTACCCAGATAACCTGGTAGTAATGGTTTATTGATTCTTAGAAATAGCCAGAAACAATAGGCGCTAGAGTTGAGCCTTATTGATAAAAATACTGCAAATGTACATAATTTTATGATTCATCTCAAATTGGGTTTATTTTCTTGGTTACTTGAGAAGTAGGTTATTGTCTCTCCAGTTAGCAACTAAACATGATTTTGTTACATTAAATAGTCATCCCAATTGACAATGTTAGCCTTGACATACATCATATATCAATGGGTGTTGACTTCAGTGATATCTATTTACCAGGATAATTCTTGTTTTTCACTCGAGAAACTATAACAATTTATTTTATCAATGTAAATTCAGATTACAAAAAAAATCATGCCACAGATCAGGCTTGTTGAAAACAAGATGTTTATGACATCTTATCTACTCATTTAAAACAAAATTATATTGTCTTGTTGATCTTTTGCGGTACCAGTTAACATATTCATTCCTGATTGTGTTTCATGGGTCTTGAAATGATGTGCTGCAGAATGCTTCTTATAATGTCATTAATCAGCTGTGGTGTACTAGTGGCCTCTTATGGAGAGATAGATATTAACTGGGTTGGTGTTGTTTACCAAATGGGAGGTGTTGTAGGAGAAGCACTAAGACTCATATTCATGGAGATATTCGTTAAGAGGAAGGGGATTAAACTAAATCCCTTGACTGTAATGTACTATGTTAGTCCATGCAGGTTTGTACTACTACATTTGGAAAGCTCCAATTTCTCAGTTCCTTACTCTAATTTATGATATTCAGGGTAAACGATATGTTTTTTCTTTTTTTTGTTGGGTTGTTCCAGGTACAATTTACTCTTAATGGATCTTGAAATAAAAATGGATGGCAAAACATAGACTTTCAACCTCTTATCTTGACTCTAAATTCCCTCTGTACGCCCAAACCTCAACAGATTCTTACAGTGAGTCCACATACAATTGCTCCTTTGGTCAGTGGCTGGAGTAGTTAAGGATTGGGTGGTGGTTCTTCTATCTGCTCTAATTTTTGCAGATACAGCTCAACAATCAAATCATTGGTTTATGCAAATTAGGTAAAGCAGATTCCTCTTCATGTCACATTCAGTGTTTAAGATCCTCTGGTGTTTTTTTATGGAGTACAGAGCAATTTACGCTCTTTGTTATCTAAAAAGTGCAGCTTAGGCATTATTAATGAACAAATGGCTTGTGCTCAAAATTATCGTGCACACTTGTGCATAACACAAGGAATACTTAAATCGTACCCTTCTCTTCTCCAAGTGATGCTTAATGACTTTTTATGTATTATTTGCAAGAAAGTATGCAGCTAGGTCCTCTGCATTATTTCAAAAGGATAACCTAACTACCAGGGAAGCTGAATTTTTCCTTTTAACATGCAGCTATAGCAGGTGTAGCAGCTTATAACAACCACAAGACACTAAAGGCATCTTCTCAAGCCAGCTTAGATGACTCTTCACAGTCCTTACCATTAGTTCCAACATCGAATCAAACACGACGTGCATGGTAAAATGTGGCTTTCTTTGAAGTTCCTGCATGGAGGAAACTTGAGTTTTTCAATTCGGCCAAGGCTCAATACCTATGGATTAGCTTCTATCCACCACTCACTGTTCAGAAATTTTGGTATGAAAGAATTTTGCCAGTGTAAAACTGAATAGAAATTTTTTGGTAATCACTAACCGCTATTGGAGTCTGAAATTTTCTATAGATGGCACCTGTTTAGCTTTCAATCAAGCTTTAACCAATCATTGATACGACGGTGGATTCAAAATCTATTTATCGTTATAAATTTGTTACCATAATCAAGTCAAATCAAGACCACAAGAATAACAATAACATGTCCCGATGTCTTTAGTAGGCAGTCAAATCAAGATCAAAACACAAAATTCAAATTCATAAAATACTAACCAATACAAGAATTGAAGACAACAGATGTAACTTCATTAAGCACTTTACTTCAAAATAGAAGAAACCCCAAGGGGATTGAAACTAACAGGTACAAAAAAACAAAAGATGGAACTCTATGGAGCACTTTACTCTAAATTAAAAGGTAAAGGGGTTGGAACTCCAAGTGAAAATCCCCAGAGATGTATCTCAATTCTTATCTGATTACTGAGGTGGTATGTGATGGTGAAGTAAACAGCAAGTACTTGTTCTTTAAATCTGTTGCTAATTGCCCCTTGAGCGATCTAAGGACTTTCATGTATTCATTATAGTTTGGTCTCAGACCCTTATCCATCATTTCAAGGATGATATTTTGAGCAGACATTATGTCTCCGCATTTTCTGTGCTCCTTCACGAGAAAGGTGTAAATCATAGGGCTTGAGTAGGGGTCCTTGACACATGAGTCAACCACGTATCTGTAGGCTTCCTCACACTGCTGTACTTTCATAAAAGCTTCAATGATGGAGGCATGAACTAAAAGACGAGGTCGAATGCCCTCTGATACCATCTGATTGAAAAACCGGTAGGCATCGTTGACCTTACCGATCTTACATAAGAAATAAATAAGAATATCATATGACAAAGCATCTGCAGGAACACCCTGTACTTTCATATCCTTAAGCACACTAAAAGCTCCATCCAACTTATTCATCTTGCATAAACTTCCGAGGATTAAATTGTATGATTTTGTGTCAGCATGACACCCCTCTCCTCTCATCTCTGAGATAATTCCAAGAGCATCTTCTTGAAGGCCTGTTTTACACTTCTCCTGAATCAAAATGTTAAGGTATGCTACTTTCATCTCTGTTATTTGCATCACATACTTGGCCATATCAAATAAATCTAGCAAGCAAAGCAACCGAATCAATGAATGAATGCCAGAACTGTAACACGATCCACCTGCCTTCCTAAGTAACTCCACAATGCGTTTGATAGATTCCCTAGCTCCGCTATCAACAGAAACAAACAAAGGTATAAGAAACTCGAATGCCAATTCCGAAAGGCAAAACCCTTTCTGCCTAAATTCCTTTAACAACATACCCATGGTCTCATAATCATTCAAATGACCACAGTTGCATAACATCAAAGCGCAAAAATCAGCACTCCTATGGAGCTTATTGTTTGTACTCTGAACCCATCTAAAAAGCCTCATCCCAGAAACTTTATCAATATTCAAGATCTCAAACACCAGAATCGACGTTTTTATCTGGAGATCAGGGGCCAACACATTCAACCTACTCTCCAAATCATCCTCATCCTTCTTAATCAAATCCACAATCTGTGAAACCCTCTCCGGGTCAATAAGTTTCCGAACCTTTCCACCAGGAAACAACTTCCCAAGTCCCGAAAAAGGCGTTTTATCCCCTTTCTTCATCTCATTCACACAAAGATTCAAACTTTCATTATCAAGTGACCCAGAATAACATCTAAACACATTTTTAATCAAAAAATCATCACCATAATTTAAACAAATACTACTACTGAATAAACCAGAAAATAATAAAGTTGGGTGCTTTGAAGAAATGCCCAATAAACTAGAGCCTGATTGAAAAGGGGCTAATGTGTGAATTGAACAAATATAGGGGTTTAGGGTTTTGGAAAAAACATAATTTAGCAACTTTTTGTAAGTGATATTTACCACCATTTTTATAGCAGTCTCAGTAGTGATTCTTAATTGTTAAAATAAAAATTGCAGGAAATGAGCTTCAAATAGGGATAGCTTCAGGGTTTTGCTGCTTCGACCACTTGAGTTCAAAGGAAATTATTGTTATTCAAATTAATTAAAAAATTATCATAATAATTTAGATTTAGCTGTGAAAAATTATCTTATATATATACTACCTTGATTTTTTAAGTTTTTGCGGTAATACAGCTTTAAGCAATATTACTTTTTTTATTGGTTAATTAGAAAAATATAAATTGATATCGATAAATTTACCTTTAAAAATATTTTCTATAAAAGTAATTTTTTATCATTTTTGTGATTTATTAATTAGTTATTGATCAAGTTGAATCACGAGGAAAATAGAAAAAGTCTTTATATTTTGAATTGGATGGAGTACTAATGTTTCATAAATTAATCTTTCCAAAACTGATTGTTATAAGTATTGCTATCTTCATGGCATTAAAACTATCTAATTTTGAGATTAAATAATTGGATTTTTAAACTTGGTATACTACTATTTTTAATGAAATATTTTAAATGATAATATTTTTAATATAATTTACTAATGTATGATTTAACAAACCGGTTACTAGTCTTTCCAGCTGGCGAACTTTTCCATCTCCGGATTTGATAGATAATTCGCCATGAAAATTATTTGATTACAAATGGCAGCTTCTCATGAAGACGGTTATCGAACCTAGTATACAAGCCCAAGTGACCTGGTACAAAGACTAAAGATTTGACTCACAATCAGCCCAAACTAGGAACCCAAGCGCCGCTCACCCAAGATTTGACTCCTCTTCTCCAAACAAAGGCAGCAATCTATGCTATAGCACACAAGGATTTCTCAAACAATCACAAAATTAAATAATGATTATAATAAACATACAAATATGGAAGCCTCACTAAGATTATCAAGATTAAGTGATGTAGAGGCTAGAACTGTGGGAATTGATTCAGTTTGGGCATTTTTAGGTAGAACCGGCCTGCGGTCGGTTAGTTGAAGATGGAACCGAAACCGGTTGATTCGATCGGTTCGGTCATCCCGGTTCCGTCCCGGTTCAGTTGGTTCTGATTTATTTTCGGTTCCGGTCGGTTCGGTTATTTTACGTTTTTTCGATTCCGTCGGTTCGGATTTTTGTTTTTTCGGTTTTTATTGGGTTATTTTTGGTTCGGTTCTCGGTTTATTTCGGTTATATATATATAATATTTTTTTTTTAATTAAAATTCAATCGATTCGGTTCGGGTTTGAACCGAAATTTTTATTTTTTAGACGAAATCGGTTCGGTTCAATCAGTTCACTCAATTTCGGTTATTTTCGGTTCGGTTCGGAGGTGGATTTGTATTTTGTTGGAAGCCACAATGAGGAAGGCTTTTGCTTTGCCTTTTGAGATTTCAAAGAAAAGATTGAATGTTTAAAGTATTATGCAAAAAATGTAGGGTTTCAAAATAGGAAAGTTGATTAAATAGGATTCTAAAAATAGCTAAGCTGCTCCATTCGAGACCCAGCCGAGATTCACAAGGTCTCGATTAGGCCCAGATACTTGGCTATAATTTGAATACCGTAAAGCAGGGGGTCCGTGACGGATGCTGGGCCCAGCTTTGCTCCCGAGAGGATTTAGTCTTAATCGTACTCGGGTGAAAATCGAGCATGTCATGTGAAATTTTATCGATGGGGTGCAAATATTTCTTATCTAAAATAGATGGTTTAAATTACCAAAGGAAATAAGCATGATCATTTGAATCGATTGATGCTTAGAAGATGCAATTACGGACTATCATTTTAGGCAGCAGTTAGCTCTTAGTTATAACTCTCATACAAAAACTACATAATCTAATTGGTGATTTAGCGTCTATAGATCTGAAGACCACGAGCTCCGTATGTGACACTTGGTTGACTCAGATCAGTCTCTGAACATTAAATTGACACTTTAAACAACAGACTTCTTGATGAAGCTTGGCGAGTTGGCCAGAGTGGAATTGGTTTGTTTAACTTGATTTGTTATCTTTTGAATTGAATTCGATTTATTCAACATTAATTTGTCAAAACACAGATTATTATAAAATATGACATTTGTAATTATATCCACGAATGCTGACATTTGTAATCGTGATTGAAAACTTATATATATTTATCATAGAAGATTGAGATGTTAGAAGTCTGATATTACTACTTTAACCATTTGATGTCCTCGACTAAATATATCGACGGGTGATGATGATACAATGGATATTAGTTTAAAAGTACTCCTTTGTTTTTATTAGTGTTTCGGATATCGAGGTGAAGCTTTGACCATTAATTACTAGTTACTCGTTATTTTAATAAATTTAAATTTATATCATTAGATTTCATCTTTAAAATGGTTTCATAATATTGTTCTTTTTTGATTATAAACTGATGAGGTAAAAATGGAGGAGTATAATTTAAAACTTTGGATCATTATAAAATTTTTATTATAAGCGTAATATGATAGTCTACATAAAAAAGTTTTATTGATATTCAAACTAATTGAAAGTATTATGATAGTCTATGTAATAATTTAGATTTAGCTGCGAAAAATGATCTTATATATATACTTGAGTTTTAATACTTTAATTCTTACAGAATTTATTGATATAAGTTACGATCTTAATTATAGTATTTAATTTTGAGATTTAGTAATTAACTTTTAAAATTTCAAACTTAATTATTTATAATTGTATATTATATTTATCGTATTTCAAATAATAATATTTTCAATATAATT
Organism: Lithospermum erythrorhizon; assembly: GCA_019722365.1. Taxonomy (NCBI): domain Eukaryota; kingdom Viridiplantae; phylum Streptophyta; class Magnoliopsida; order Boraginales; family Boraginaceae; genus Lithospermum; species Lithospermum erythrorhizon. The sequence goes on along the minus strand of JADFUC010001681.1, from coordinate 221,745 downwards.
TATTCTTAATATGATCGTTTTAATTTACTACATTATTAAAATGTTGCCAAGATTTAACAAAGTACTAAAGTTATCCAACGCAAGCGCATACGCACAAAACATGATAATCGAGAAAAATGAAGAATAATTTAGAAGGTCCACGACCGCCTCACACGTTCAACTATATAAGCTCACCTTATCTCTGTATTGCAACACACGAAAAAAAGAAGAAAACTCTGAAATCTCAATTTTGAGCTTAGTTATCAATTTTGAATTGAAAAAAAAAGATGGGCAGTGAAGTGGTTTTGTTGGATTCATATGTTTCAATGTTTGGAATGAGAGTAAGAGTTGCATTAGCTGAGAAGAGGGTAAAATATGAATACAAAGAAGAGGATTTGAGAAACAAAAGCTCTCTTCTTCTTGAGATGAACCCTATTCACAAGAAAATCCCAGTTTTGATTGACAATGGGAAGCCAATTACAGAGTCTCTTATAATTGTTGAGTATATTGATGAGGTTTGGAAGGATGAGTCTCCTCTCTTGCCTTCTGACCCTTACAAGAGAGCTCAAGCTCGTTTCTGGGCTGATTACATTGATAAAAAGGTACCAACTATTAACATGCCAATCCTCTTATACAATAACTGATTTTATTAATGTGTTTATCTCACATGGGAGTAGGTTTATGATGCTGGAAGGAGATTATGGGCAACCAAAGGCGACGACCAAGAAGCTGCAAAGAAAGAATTCATAGAGATTCTCAAGACATTGGAGGGGCAACTTGGGGACAAGCCATACTTTGGGGAGGACAGTTTTGGGTTTGTGGATGTGGCTTTGGTACCATTTTATAGCTGGTTTTATACATATGAGAAATTGGGCAATTTGAACATAGAGGCAGAATGCCCTAAATTGGTTGCATGGGCCAAGAGGTGCATGGAGAAGGAGACTGTCTCAAAATCCCTGGCTGATCCTAAGAAGATTTATGAATTTGTGCTACAAATGAAGAAAAGGCTTGGAAGCGACTAGAAAAATTAATGTTACTGTTTTGCTTTAGCTAATGGCTTTGTGTGTAATAAAAATGCATCATTATTCATCCAGATGAATAAAAGAGCATGTTGTGTAATAAAAATGTACCCTCTTATCATAAAGGTGAATAAAAGAGAACTGGTTTTGTATTGTAATATTTCTATAAATACTTCATGTATTGCAGAATTGGCATATAAGTAAATATGTTAAATAAATTAGCATAACAAGCTATGCATTATTGAAGACTAGTTAGACTGAAGACAAATCATTCAGCTACGAGAACAAGACTATGATCAAAGCCAGCTACAACTTGTAGAACCTCAAGACCTTCCAATGCTTCAATGAAACATGGTTTCAGCTCAATAGTGAAGCTGACTACCGTCACCATTTCGGCCGCCTTCGGCCCTTGTCCATTGGTGGTGACAGCAGGGGCCATGCCCTCCTCCTGAGACCAAGATTGATTCTCGTTAATAACCAACCGATGCTCATTGGGTTAACAAAGGCGGCCTTCATCCCCCATGAGGCGTGGTTCATCTCCGGAGACAAATACCGTTGCGAGAGTGGCCTAGACCAGATGCACAGAAGGGGCGCGAGCTTATGTAGACGGATGGAATCCCAGAGTGCAGTTTTCTACTAACTGACCATACACATTGCTCCCACCACTTAGAAGAGTGCCATCACCTGAAATGAGACAACGAGAAAGAGATTAACATTTACTTTAGACATTCGTGCATCAGCACATGAAGAACAATAACTTACGGCAAAGAACCAACGTGTTGGGGCCACAAGTGATATCCCCAACTGGCATTATCTAAGTTCTTTAAACCTTTAAACTAGGTTCCCACAAGATTGGCATGTCCTTTTCCTTATCAATTACTTCTCTGACTAGTTTCTCTGCAATCCTAAACATCGGCCCAGAGGTCTCACCTGCTGAAGGCTCACTTGCACCGGAATCAAGTGGAGATACCTCAAACGAATTTCCTACCTTTCCAAGTCTTCCATCTGCATAGTATCCCCATCGAAACAATTTTCCATGTTTTGTTAGAGCTAGAGCATGTCCCCAACCAAGTGAAACCTTCAAGACAAAAGTAAATATAAAGTAAGTAAACATATGTTTCGCAAAAAACTAATAGCTAACATGGTAACAACAATGATTGTAATTACATGCTAAATACATACTCCGTAATTAACATAATAGTGAGGTGAATATTGTGTGGTAACACTAATCTACCTTAACATGACATGGTAACCACCTTAATTATCTCTTCTCCGATAAGTGCTTCAACTCTGGAAGGTAATCCAGATTCTGTAATTTCTCTTCCAATACCAAGCTGTCCACGCTTGGATTTCCCCCAAACCCACAGACCATCATCTCAATAGCGCTTTAGAGACAGTTCCATACCATGTTTCTCTGGACTTAAAAGGGTATAAAGAAAACTCTAAACATCTTGTTAACAAAAGTAGACAACAAAACAGTAATTTGTGTTAGTTTTTTTCAAGTATTAAATCAACGACACTAACAGTCCCTCGAGTTCACTACATTAGCAGGAGGTGGAGTTAATCGTGGATGTGTCGGGTGGGGTTTATTTTGCTTGATATAAAGTTCGTTCTTTTTATAAAAGTCAGGCTGTTGCATGAAGTGCTGAGTGCTTGCTTTTCCTTCTGGCTGATCACTAAATGAACTTTTTCACTAGACTATTCCATTAAAGTTGGGCATCGGATACAAGAAATTTATAAATGGAACATTAAAATTCTTATTTCTAATTAAATGCTGATGGAGCTAAATTTATATAACCTTAATACAAATCATGGTAGTAACAAAATATAGACATAAGAAATTGGTAAGAAAATATAAAATTGGACCTTGGAGAAATGGAGTGGCGGGCCAGTTGAGATTCACTATTACGACCCCAAGCCCAAACGTGGCCATCATGTGTGAGGGCCAGAGAGTGGTAATGTCCGGCTGAGATTGAGCAGACGTTCGGGGGGAGGGCCGGTATTGGACTGGGCTCGTATAGGTCCGAGTCCAGCCCGATTACAGACAGGCTGGCCCAGTCCTGTGGCTCCGTCTCGGCTCCAGCACAGTAGCTTTGCTGCTCATATGACGGCTGCTTAGCCGGAAGAGGGTGGTTAGGCTTCTGTGGGTTGTAGTTTATTTATTGAGGACTCTTGCTCATCAATGCTTTCTGCTGCTTCAATAGCTGCTGCAAACCGACTCAACAATAGATTCTACCTCCCCTTTCATCAATAGTCGAGCCGAGTTAATCAAATTTTATCCGCCTCAAATATATTCCCCAGATGGCTCATAATCAATATTTTTCGAATTGGTGCCAAGAAATCTCAATAAAATAGTAATAAAATGACTAAATTTAATTTATATGCAGGCTTTTTATTGTTGAATGGTAAGTTTTAAGCGTTTTCGAATAGTAACAGGAACTTTAGTCTGACTTTTGAAAAGCGTATTTTTGTACTTTTGAACTCCTCCGCGCCGGGAGTAAACATAAAGACAAATGATATTTTAAATATAATATATTTTATGGGTTATTTTTAAATATGAAACATAGTGAGTCAATATTAAATAGAACAATCAATTTTAATTAATTAAAAATCAAATAAAACATAAATGTGGCCTTCACAGCAGGCCTTACCCACTGCATGGAGCCACTCCCCTCGCCACCTCTCCCCACGGCTGCCTTTGGCTTGAATTAGTGCATTATTTGTTTCTATCTTTTCAAGATTGTTGGAAGATTTAAATGTTACTTTTGGTGGTACTCTTTTATCTTTGCTTAAGTTGTTTTGGGTTTATAACTTTGGTTTTACTTCTGGAGTAAGGAAGCATTGAGCAGTCATGACTGCTTGTCATAAGCGTTTCTTTATATGGGTGGTGTTTTTGGAGGGGGTTAGGTTCGATTTTGGAGGAGGCCGTTGAAATTCCACACGTGGAAAGGCCGGGGAGGGTGGGGTGAGGGGTGAGTGGTGGGAGGCCCCAGGGGTGGGGTGGTTGAAGATGATGTTTGTTTTCTTAGAATTCAGTTAATGTATTAAATATTGGCCGTTAAGTGTTTGTTATTTAAAAATGGCCAAAAAAGTGTAATGTATTATTTAAGTATTATTTGCTCTTATGTTTACAGTATAGTGGAGTTCGGGTGGCGAAAAGGTGTTTCCCAAAGTTCGAATGAGTCCCTCAGGATCATTGAAAGGTTGGCTTTAGGTCTTATTTGAAATGAAAGTAGTTCGAGATTGTCGAGGAATGAAATTTAGTCGATAAGTCATTACTACTCGATCTTGATGGTAAGAATTTAATACACTAACATTAAAACATATTCGGTGCTTTTGAAGGCGCCCATTTTAAGCGAGGCTATTGGTTGGATAAGTAAAAAGGTGGATCTAAATGTGAAGGTAATATTATGGCTAATAATATTAGGTAGAATCATTATCTGATAGGTTTGAGATTAATTCAGGTATATTACCAGCAGTATATAATTTGTAACAATGAGAAGGCATTCCAATCTCTACTAGTCATCTTCACACATTACTCTCCTCTTCATTTCCTTTGATAACCCGCAAAGTAAAACTCAAATCAGCCCCAGATCCATTTCAGGTAACCTTCATTTTTCCTTTTATTACATTTATTATTATTTTAGATCTATATTTAACAATTGTTTCATATTATTTATCCACTTTCTCTTCATCTTCACTATACTTGTTATTCTATATTCAACAAATTGTTTCATATTATTTGTCCACTTTCTCGTCGTCTTCACTTTATTTATTTTTTATTATATATGCACGTAGATCTCACTAAAAAGTTCGTAGCAGTTAAAATAATTATTAGCAGTTAAGATGAATTTAAGGTTGTTATTCATTTTATTAAGGTTGTCTCATTTATGTGTTTGGGATGTTTGTTTTACTGTCTTTTTTCGATTTTTTTTTTATTGTGTTGAATTGATTTGAGATTTTGAAGAAATAAGTATTTTAGTTTAATAACAAATTGGGTTTATTAGATTTTGTGTTTCGACACGGCTTTGTGTATACTGTTGGATCAATTATTTGTCTAGTACTCTAGTTTCTCGTGATTTTCGGTTTATGTTTCAGTTGTATATGTATATAGATCTCACTATGGAATTTGTAGCGGTTAAGATGCATTTGAGGTTGTCAGATTCATGTGATTGTAATCCTGTGTATGCTCGTAGGTAAAAGTATTTGTTTGACTATTTTGTTTCCGAATGTTTTGAGATTTCGATATGAATTAAGAATTCTAGTTTTTATCGTTAATTGGATTCTTAGATTTTGCTTCAGAGATTTCTTTTCGTAGATCTCACTATCAAATTCGTAGCGGTTAAGATGCATCTAAGGTGACCAAATGATTTAAGTATTCTAGTTCTATAAAAGAATTGGGTTACTAGATTTCAATAGTAGACACAGTTTTTTTGTATACTGTTACATCTAATTATTTCTTATATTTGTCTAGTTTCCTGTGATTTTCAGTCAAGATGCATTTAAGGTGTCCAATTGACTATGACCATATTTATTGCAGGATTGATGCCTGGTTCTTCTCCAGTTTTTGTTTAGATCTGTTGACTTGAAAGGGTTTGGTTATTTTACTTTTTGCCGAACAATGGCAGCGTTGGCAGCTTCTAAAAGGAGATGTTGGGCTGCTCTTTTCTATTTAGTTCTTGCTTCTCGCGCCTGCAATGGATTTTATTTGCCGGGGACTTACTTGCATACTTATTCAATTAAAGATGAGATAGTTGCCAAGGTGAATTCACTGACCTCGATTGAAACAGAGCTTCCATTTAGTTACTACAGTCTTCCTTATTGTCAGCCTCAAGGTGGCATCAAGAAAAGTGCTGAGAATCTTGGAGAGTTGCTTATGGGAGATCAAATTGACAACTCTCCCTATCGGTTCCGGATGAATGTTAATGAGTCGGTTTACCTCTGTACGACTCCTCCTTTGAATGAGAACCAAGTGAAGCTCTTGAAACAGAGAACTCGTGATCTGTATCAAGTGAATATGATCTTGGATAACTTGCCTGTTATGCGGTATACGAATCAGAATGGGGTGAAGATTCAGTGGACTGGATATCCAGTAGGCTATACATCAAACCAAAATTCTGAAGATGCTTACATAATCAATCATCTCAAGTTTAAGGTTCTGATCCACGAGTATGAAGGAGCAGGTGTGGAGATAATTGGTACTGGGGAAGAAGGTATGGCTGTCATTTCAGAAGCTGATAAGAAGAAAGCTTCAGGATATGAGATAGTTGGTTTCGAGGTTGTTCCTTGCAGCGTTAAGTATGACCCTGAGAAGATGTTGAAGCTCCATATGTATGACAATACTGAACAAGTACAGTGCCCAGTGGATCTATCGAAATCCCAAATAATAAGGGAGCAGGAGAGGATATCATTTACATATGAGGTTCAGTTTGAGAAAAGTGACATTATATGGCCATCTCGATGGGATGCATACTTGAAGATGGAAGGTGCTCGTGTACATTGGTTTTCAATTCTGAACTCTCTGATGGTGATCTTCTTCTTGGCAGGTATTGTCTTTGTCATATTTTTGAGAACTGTTAGAAGGGATTTGACTAGGTATGAAGAATTGGACAAAGAAGCTCAAGCCCAGATGAACGAGGAGCTGTCTGGTTGGAAGCTTGTAGTTGGTGATGTGTTCAGAGAACCAAACCATTCAAAGTTGCTTTGTGTAATGATTGGTGATGGGGTCCAAATAACCGGGATGGCTGTTGTCACTATTGTATTCGCTGCCTTTGGTTTCATGTCACCAGCTTCTCGTGGTATGCTTCTTACAGGGATGATATTGCTTTATCTTTTCCTTGGGACTACTGCTGGTTATGCTGGTGTACGATTGTGGAGAACTATCAAGGGGAGTTCAGAAGGTTGGAGGGCGGTTTCATGGTCAATTGCTTGCTTTTTCCCGGGCATAGTTTTTGTCATTCTAACCGTTTTGAATTTTATTCTTTGGGGAAGCCAGAGTACTGGTGCTATTCCCATTTCCTTATATTTTATACTCCTGTCACTCTGGTTCTGCATCTCAGTTCCACTTACACTTTTGGGAGGATACTTAGGAACGCGGGCTGAACCTATTCAATTCCCTGTTCGAACCAATCAGATTCCAAGGGAGATTCCAGCACGCAAATACCCATCATGGCTTCTGGTTCTCGGTGCTGGAACTCTTCCATTTGGAACACTTTTTATTGAGCTCTTCTTCATACTCTCTAGCATCTGGCTTGGAAGGTTCTACTATGTCTTTGGTTTCTTGCTCATTGTGCTCCTGTTATTGGTGGTTGTTTGTGCTGAAGTTTCTGTAGTCCTCACTTACATGCATCTGTGTGTTGAAGACTGGATGTGGTGGTGGAAGGCATTCTATGCTTCTGGATCCGTTGCTCTGTATGTTTTCCTCTACTCAATCAATTACCTGGTTTTCGACCTGAAGAGTTTGAGTGGACCCATATCTGCTTCACTCTACCTAGGCTACTCCCTGATCATCGCTATCGCAATTATGCTTTCAACGGGCACCATTGGTTTCCTTACATCATTCTACTTCGTTCATTACCTGTTTTCATCAGTTAAGATTGATTAACTTGGTTATGCGTCATCATCAAGGAGCTGAAGTATCCTCGAGCATCAAGCATTACATTCAACTGTGTATGATTCACTTTTATTAGATCAGATTATCGACATCTTTTGAGGTGTTGCTGGACTGTCCCATTCTCATAGTGTTTAGCTTTTACGCCTGTTCTGCATTGTATTTTGTGTTTTTGCTACTTCCATATTTACCTGCAATGTCATGCAGCCAGAAAGTTATATGCTTCTATTACCATCTTAAAGATTTATTTATACTAGCTAGTATAATGCATTGCCATCTGGGCTGTGTTTATTTTTGGACAAATTCCAATTGCACTCAACTTGTGAAATCTTGTGTTTTACTGGTTTGCATGTTGGACAAATATGTTTCAGTCTGTGTAAAAACTTATCTTTTTAGTAATTCTCGACATTTCGATGGAATACAGACTTCAAATATTATAATTAAGGAAATTAATCATCATTCATATACATAATTTCCATATAGAAATGGTGTCATTTAAATAAAAAGAAGTGAAAACATGTTGAATGCTTGGTTGTGCTCCTTGGAATCCTATGGAATGGCTCTTGATGATTGACAACCCGAGGACACAAGGCATATATTGATCGGTTCTTGCACTAATCATAGTACATTAATCAATGATGTTTAATCATAGTAATCATATGACTAATTGGAAAGGATACTATTAAGATAATGCATTAGCTTTCACAAGCCCCCTGCATTCTTATACTAACTTAAAAGTTTAATAAAATCAAAGCCTAATAGTTCGATCAACCATAACAAATACATGATTTTGGTTATTGTTAATACTTAATACTAAAATATTACTCCAAGACTATCAATTTGAGTATTAAAATGGTGTAAATTATTTTTTTTTAAACAAAATTATGTTCCAAAATTTCAACATTTATAAAATTATGTCGTTAAAAATCAACATATGAAACTCTCTATTAGAGTAGCAATTTGTTTTGAACTTATCAACAACTAAAAGAATAATTATTAATTGTCATTCTTATATTATTACGGCATAAAATTGTATAGTCTTGACTTAATGGACTAGTCTAATATGAATAATCTTGTTATCGGAATGTAATTTATTTATTTAGGCCAACCCTCCTCCCATCTTGAAAAAAAAAAAACAATAAATCCCAACCTTATGCTTAGCTTTCAGTTTACTATTCTCAATCCATTTAGTGGTTTCCTCCATTGCAAATCAAGCTTCTGAGGTCCCTCACCATTCAATAAAGACTGGATTTTTATTTGACCCAATTCAATAAACCAATAATTTATTATTACTCCAAGAATCATAATTTATTATTATTCTTTTACTTCCTGATAATTTTATTTGACCCCACTTAATCCACCACAATATCTTGTGCTTGTAGATTACTCTACTTGTGAAGTTTACTTTCTTGATTCCTTTTTCCTTACATTTCTTCATCCATTTCATATTCTGCATTTTGCATTTTTATCATAATTGGGTCTATTTTCACTGAGAGAAAGACTAGTTTTTTGCTTCTTGATCTTCTTAAGGAGGAAGATTAAGGTGGTTTGTGTTAGATCACTGTTAGGTGAGAGCTAAATGCTTTATTTTTGATGTTTTGGATCTAAAGATTTGATTTTTATTGTTTGGTGTGTAATGTATTCAGCATTTTGTGATTTTGGATTTTTAATGTACTTATTTATCATTTAAAATGAATGGATTTGTTGGTTATATCATAAATGCAAGGTTAAACAATTTTGTGTTGATGGGTTGTTTACATAAAGTATTGATTTTTATTGTTTGATGTATTTAGCATTTTGTGATTTTGGTTATAACAGAATGTGAAAGAAACATATGTTAATTTATGTTTTTCTTACATAAATGCAAGGGTAAACAATGTTGTGTTGATTTTTGTTTGCATAAGTTACTCTTTTATTCTTCTATTTGATTCTTATATATTAGTTGTGGAATTTTATCTCCCTAGATGTTGGGTTGGTGATTTGGTCCTTGATTCTCTTGACTAGGTATACCTTAGGCAGTGCTTAGAACATTCGATGGTTGTATCATTTTTTTTATGTTAATAGAGCCTGACAATAGTTATTTATGATTTTGATATTTTTGTTTCTGTCTGATAAATTGAATTTTTAATACATCTTGAGCCAATGTGTAGTACTACTATGGATCTGTAGTCAATTCTCTTATAATTTGTTATTCTATTGGCATTTGTTAGGGTAAAAAATGCAATGGGCAAGTTGCATTACGGTAGCTTGAAGATAAATTGCATTCATTCTTTCATCTCTTTAGTTTGAGGGAATGTCTTCTGGAAATCTAGAAAGTGCTTTGTCAAAAAGGACATCGTTTTTTGGTCTAAAGCTATGGGTAGTGATCGGTCTATGTGTTGGCGCGTTTATAGTTTTGATTCTCGGGATCCTGTCGATTTGGGTTGCATTTCGAAGAAAGTCTAGAAGAACTCTTGATAAGTACTCCCTCTTTCAAATACCAAATGTCTCGAAAGAAATCAAAGTTGATAGTGTTGGGGGTTCGCAGTCCAACAATCACCCAGAAAGTTTATATGTAGCACTTAACGACAAGTCAAGTGATAAGAACTCAGAGAAGATGTTTGTACATTTGGGCAGAAGCAAATCCAGCGATGCTGAGAACACCAGCCAATGCAGCTCAATCTATCATCATGAAAGGGGCTTTAGTTCTCACTCTGGAGAGGAAGTAGGTTCTGGCACTGTTAGAAAACCATCATCTATGTCATATGGACTTCCTATGGCTTCTCCTTTGGTCGGCTTACCAGAAGTTTCGCATCTTGGTTGGGGTCATTGGTTCACCCTTAGAGATCTCGAGATTGCAACGAACCGCTTCTCAGCAGAGAATGTGCTTGGTGAGGGTGGATATGGTGTTGTTTACAGAGGCATGTTAGTCAATGGGACAGAGGTAGCTGTGAAGAAGCTCCTAAACAATCTGTGAGTGTTTATGACTAATGGATGTTGATGGAGTCATAATTGTTTTCCCCCCTTCTAATTATGATCGTTTGACTACTTTTTGTTCAATAAATTTCCACTAAATGTATTGCAGTGGTCAAGCTGAGAAAGAATTTAGAGTTGAGGTTGATGCCATTGGTAACGTTCGGCACAAAAATCTCGTTCGGCTCCTTGGTTATTGCATTGAAGGAGTTCATAGGTCAGCTATCTTCTATGTTTGTGAGATATTTCCTAATTGAATTAAGCATCTTACTGATGATTGTGTTCAGTCTGATATGCTAGACTCTGATTGGTACTTAATTCAAATTTTGAGCATTAAAATTACTGTATCTTACTCGTAGCTATCTGGTGATACAGGATGTTGGTATATGAATATGTCAACAATGGCAATTTGGAACAGTGGCTCCATGGTGCCTTGAGACAACAGGGCATCATGACTTGGGAAGCTAGGATGAAGGTGCTTCTTTGTACAGCAAAAGCGTAAGTTAGCATTTAGCGATACCGCGATATGGTTTTCATCAGTTTTAATATCATTGTGGACGTTCAAGAATAGGTATCTTAAAACGAATTTTCTCGTGGTTAATGTTGCACGTTTACTAGAAATTGCCATCTAACAAATCCATACTTTTGAGCACATATTCATTAGTTATAACTCAATGGCCTTGTGATTTTTGATTCATCATCTCCACTTCCCCCGTGTAGTGACAAATTAGTATCTCTTTCTTGTCCGAAATAATTCAAAATGGAGAAAAATAAATCAGGCAATTGCTTCACATTTTATCTTCAATTTGACTTTGACTGATAAACCTTGGTATATTTAAGTTTCTGGACCTGAAATGTACCCGTTGGATTGCAGACTAGCTTACTTGCACGAAGCCATAGAGCCAAAAGTTGTTCATCGAGACATAAAGTCGAGTAATATTTTGATTGATCATGAATTCAATGCTAAGGTTTCCGATTTTGGTTTGGCGAAGCTACTGGATTCTGGGGAAAGTTACATCACAACCCGAGTAATGGGGACATTTGGGTATGAACCCCTTCTAGTGAATCTCGATTGTACAATATCTTCTTTTACTATTTCTTCGACATTATGCCAGAGAAGCTCTCCCATATATTTATATTATTGAATTGCAGCTATGTAGCTCCTGAATATGCAAATACCGGCTTCTTAAATGAGAAGAGTGATATATACAGCTTTGGTGTTCTACTTCTTGAAGCAGTTACAGGGAGAGATCCAGTGGACTATGGCCGTCCTGCTAATGAGGTACTAAATTTATAATTCAACTATTATGATTTGTTAGGATCACATTTGTCTTTCTCTGCTGGGTTTATATCTACTTGTATGAGCATGCGTATTTACATATAAACAAAATATTTGGTATCTCATACCAGCTACATTTCCCTCTCCCTGCGAAGTTTTCTTTAAAGAATTATTTCTCGACAGGTATATATATATATTTTTAATTGAATTTTGAAGAATCCCTCACCCCCCTGTCCCATACTTCATTTGGGATAGTCGAACTTGGGACTTCTTTGTCCCAGCAAAGGCTCCTACAACTAACTATTCCAATTTGATGTTCTCACCTATAATATCTCATAATTAATTATATCTCTTGTAGGTTAATCTTGTCGAGTGGCTCAAGATGATGGTTGGAAATAGGAGGGCAGAAGAAGTTGTAGATCCTAGCCTTGATGTTAAGCCTACAACTCGCGCTTTAAAGCGCGCCCTTTTAGTTGCACTCAGGTGTGTTGATCCTGACTCGGAGAAGCGTCCGAAAATGAGTCAGGTTGTGCGTATGCTGGACTCCGATGAATTTCCGAATCGCGAGGTGTGTTCTCTCTTTCTCTTTAAACCTCCCCACTTCATATGTAGCTAAGAGTTCGTGGGGGTCCCTACTAAAACCTATTGGGAATAGATTTGTAAGGACCAAGACCTTACTAATACACCCGTAATCTCTTAATCTATCTTAATATATCCTAACTACTCGTTTGCATCCTAGGGATGTATTTTCTGAAATAGTAAACTATTTCATATGCAAACAATTGATTGATCGTAGCAAATAATCTTTTTAATTATGTCTAAATATGCTCTCATCTTTGTTCTTGTGGCCTTTAACCAGGATCGAAGGCACAGGAGAAGTCGAACGGCCAGCATGGATATTGAATCACAGAAGGAGAGTAGTGGTTCAGCTGACATTGATAGCAAGGTAGTGGAATCGCAGAGTCATACCTCCGAGACTATTCAAGGATAGTACTGGCAGACACATTACTCGATTAACAACTGCAGATAATCTCGACGTTTGGTACTCCGTTCGAAGACTTCCCATTTTTAAACTTAGGTTCTGGAAAAAATCTCCTCCCATGCAGAATCCCATGAGAGGGGGGGAAAGGGATATAGATCTTAAGGTAGCTTTCTGAAATTTCATGAAAACCTCCCCCTTGTTTTCAGTGCTTAATATAGATGCCGGTGGGGGGGTAGAGATTGTTGATGTACAAGGTCCAAGGTTGTTTCATGGCAAACATTTTCGGTTATTAAACTAATTTATTTTAAACATAGTACAGTATTATTGTTCTCGTCTTTGTAAGAATTTTGTGGATTGTTTTCACATTTTCTTTTGTCTTTATATTATTGAAGGTTCGTAATTTGCTTGTATTTATATACTTGTACCTTTGTATGCACTAGGATATTAGATATGGCTTAGATAAGAAATAGTTACTGTTTAAGTGGGGCGGAGCTTTTTCAGGTCAGAGTAGGTTTCGATCCGTTTCGATTTTTTGAAAATATTAATTTTATATTTATTTATTTTTTAAAAGAAAATGTAATATTCATTAAAATTTTATAAGTCATATTATTTGGTCGTCACGATTTAAAATTTGATTTTAACATATATGATCACTTGTAATTAATTTTGACTACGCCTTAATGTAATTAACTAACTGTCATTATCTACCAATAATACAACCATCGTTTCGATAACATAAAAATATGCTTCAACAAGAAAATCATAGGGAGTAATAAAAATCAATTGCCTTAGTATCATCTAACAAGGAAATCATAATAAAATCTCAGGATTCGTGTGTTAGTTATAATCGAATAGTGCAGTTGTTATAGAAAGGTCTTGGAGTGGCTTAGAGGTCACCAGGTTCGATTAAATTATAAGAGAGAGGCGGTGGGTGGATTTTTTTTTTTAAAGAGTGTCATAGTCGATCCGAACTCGAAAACGTACTCTCTAGTCAATAATCAATACATTGAATAACTGTAACGCTTCCTCTGCCTCATCGCTATGTCCATCTCTAAACCAACAACAATATGACCCCTAGGTTTACTAGACACACGCCCATTCTCCATAATCGTAAGTGCATATTGTCTCACAACTTTCTGACCGATTTCCGGCAAGGATATTTTCGTCCGTCCGACCACTTCAACCCCCCTTGAAGTCCCTGGATCTTGCATGCACCTACTAACCCTAATCACCTCCAAGTGCAAAAACATATTATTGCATGGCTCATAATTCTCCAATTTCAACTTTCGCTTCTCAAACCATTGTGGATTAGGACCCCCTTTCCGGTACTGGGTCGTGAACTCGTTTTCCGGAGCATCGACGAACCCAAAAACTGTGTAAATTCTTGGGTAATCGTCGAGGTTTTTCGTCGATTTATCGATGTTTTCTGCACGGTATATTTCAACAGTTAAGATGGTGTCACATTCAGCATCATCTAGTGGCGGTGGTCTGCGATGGTTGAGTGGTGGTGGTGGTGGTGGCGCAGCTCGTCCCGATGGCCTGAACGACGTAGTTCCGTTAGCCATGCTAGCTAGTACTACTGATGATCCACCTCTAATTTGTTAAAAATAAATAAACCCTGCATGTATGTATAATAATAACTTTAATTTATCAAGGAATATAACAAATAACTTGACCAGCAATTAATTAAATTCTCAAACTCTTAATCATAATAATACTCAGACTAGGAAATAGTAATTTACGTAATTTATTACTTCAAGATGAAAACAAAAGTAATAAGGTTGAAACTTTGATGATTAACCTTCAAAGAAGCGTTGGAAGTAAAACTTGTTCCAATTTCGAGTCATTAAGGTAACTTGTAGTGTGGTATGAAAGATAATTTGTAGTTGAAGTTTAATTGGCCTATATATGCTTGTTCCTTAATATATATAGATTTTTTGGATTTTCAGCGGTAGAGTATGAATTTCATATGAATTCTACTTCCTTCTTATTAGTTTTGTTTTTAATTATTATTTTTATATAATCAAACTCTTGTATACTTTGACAAATTAATTTTATTTTATTTCACTTCGATCACATGTTAAGAGGATGTTCATTTGGAAATAAAATAAATTGAGTATAACATTAGCTAAGGAAATATATATATTGAACAAATCTTTATTTCCATATAAAATTTTAAAATAAAATCTTCTGATCCTATACTTTCCTTAATAACTAAGAACATATTTTAGGAAAACAGGATTGCATTTAACTTATATATTGTGTGAATAATAGTAAGGTGATTAACTAATAAATCTATTCATCATGGATTATATTATATATAATATTAATTTTAATTATTTTCAATTAACATTTTCATTTATCGAGTTGAACTTTAATCATAAATAAATGTTACTCCGTATAATGTAAGCCTATACAAATATAATATTATAAAAACATATGAACAATGTCATGATTCTAATTTATTTTATTAGAATAAAGGATAAATTTAAACCTTGAAAATTAAAAACTTTAATTAAAATAAATTGAATGTGTTTAATTTATTAATTAATTTTAGGTTGGGAGATAGAATGGTTCATCTAGTATCTTTTGATTATTTTTCAAATTTCATTATAAAGGAAGAAGGTTGGGAATTATGATATTCTTTTAACCTTCGAATAATTAATTTTAAATTGATAAAAGATTAACAGGAATCCTCCGACGACTTGTTCTCTTTTCTGGCTTTCACTCTTTTAGCTAAACACTACTACTCCATCAAGAAACAACGTCATACCCAATCCAACCAGATATAATGATGTATATACATATTTAGCCTATATATCGATAATGTGTAATAATTACCTGTAACATGCATAATAAAAGAAATGATTCTCATACACTTCAATACAAGGAGATAACATAAAAGTGCTAAACAGCACTATACCCATTTTCAAAAGCTGTCAAGTAGTTTCATAGACAAAAAGGTCATTCTATCCATCTGTAACCATTCATTTTACCATTTCCCTTTCTACTTTATTTATTGATAACAAAATGTTTGTTCCATTTCAACAATAAATAACTAAAGTATCGATGAAGCTTGGCTGCGATTGATGAGGGTTGAATGCTGCAAGCGATTCTTCGATCACCGAAGTTGTAGTGATAAATGAGGAGGTTAAAATGTCTCTCAGCGGAAAGGTACAGCCCGGAATACTAATAGGGTCGTTAGTTCTTTAAATGACCATGAATATGTTATTGAAATTAGCAGTTTAGTCATGGAAGGGGATGGTTTTAGGAAAGATATGCTTTTAGCTGTTCAATATGGTATGGCTGAAGTGTGGTTATTTAATGGTAACGGTAACGCCCCACCAAATATTTTAAAGGGAATTGTCAAGTATATACTAGTAAGTGATTTTGCAGCTTCTAACAAAAAATTGAGTTCCAAGAAGTTGCCTATGTTGTCTAAAGATTTTTACTGGGAGGAAATGGATGAAGATGAAGTGGCTCAATTCTTGAATTATTGTGAACTGCATATGAACAATTCAGATTCGAGTGGGGACTACTGAGTCATTTCGACGTACGGTAAACTCTCTCGCCAGTTACTTGATCGGTACACTCAAATAATTACTGAAATGGTCCTACTAAATATTTTCAAATTGTTATATTATTAGTCTGATAACTATAAGTGAGGATCATCTATCATACTTCTTTTATATTCCTCTCATTGTGGTGCACACAAATAAAGGAGATAGATAATCTTGTACCAAGGTTGTCAATATAATTGAATTAAATGTTTCAATTATCATACTTGCAAAATGTTGAGACAACGATCTCACTATTATGGTTATTGTAGTTTCAATGTATGCTTTAACATTTAGGTCACCGTTACTACACCTTTTTCAATAATATTGGAGATTGAACCATAACATTCTCATTATCATCACGGACTAATTGCATAACGTGTGGATATTGTTTATGAATTTTATGGCCATTTTGACATTACTCAATTAGAGACCATCGATCATAAGACGAGTACGTTATCTACTTACCTAATCCTTGGGGGTAGTAAATGTGCACATTGATGTTTGATCCGCATGTTAGATTCCCGTATAATTGTTTTATTGAATGTACATATTCACCACAAGGATATTAGGTGAATTTTATGGCCATATACATAATATTATGTTAGTCCGAGGACTATTCAAATACGTATTCGAATAATAGTGATTGCCGTCCACATTACAAACAAAAGTATTATTAGGTGGATCACAAGTAAACTTTACTAAATTAGATAATCTGACGAGGTGTAGTCTTGCCAAACAGGATAATAAAATTGATCGGGTGGGGTCGGAATGTCGTATTATTGATGCCACTCCCATACTCTTCAATAATGGGTAGACGATATCCATAATGAGGGAGATAGATAATAGACAAGCCAGAGCTATAATTAAGGGTAGGATGTTGTTTTTTGCAGCTGAGAATTTAATGAGCTTTAATATGTTTGGTGGCTTAATTTGTTTCATACTTGAGTTTATAGGATTTTTTTTAGAAAATATCATTTAATTCCATGAATTAATGAGTTAAATGATGAAAATAGAAGCCATTATTTAGGCATGTATGCTACGCTTAAATGGACCAATATACAAGTGGATTCAATTTGTGTAACACTTTCGTTTATACTCTATATATGCCACGAATTACGATCATGACATATTCTGAGTTCAATCTTACTGCTTACAATTTTTTATAAATACGGTGCATATCATTTTTGATAAATCACGGTACAATATCGTTTTGAATATAAGTTATTGATAAGTATGGTATTTCGATATTACTAGGCATCTAAGCGTAAAAAATTAAATATAAGTCGTTTTAAATTATGAAATTCAACAGTCACGATCTAAATAAGCACCATGATTGCAAAATTTGGTAACCACCCGAGTCTTCACTCACATACTGTATATTCTATTTTTAATTTTTTGATTAATCATAGAACATATAAAAGTTTGTTATGATTTTATGGTACTGTAACAGAGGATAGATCATAGATCCAATATCAAATATCAAGCAGCCAATGAGCCAAGAAAGAAAGACACGATCCATTCGGACCGTCCAGAAAAGGGTTTGAACCTGCTCAAGCGGCCCATTAGTCTTATTTCCTTGCCCTCAAAGGCTCAACTCATAGAAAATATTTTTCAATATTTGAACAATTATGCTAGTTTTTTTTTTCTTTTTTTAGAATTTGATTAATCAAATTTAGCTAGAATAGGCGTAACTAAATACGGAGTATTTTGATAACAAGTTAAGTGAATAAATTATTTCTTACAACTTAAGTTAATTGTTCCTTAAAAAAATATATTAAATTAAGAACTTATACAGTATACTCTTTATATATATACCTACTTGTTCGGTTCTAAGCTATAAATATAATCGAAACTAGTTATTTTCATCAGTTTAATTTTATTTCAACTGATTTGATTCGTTCAACATTTAATTTCAACTAATTCCATTAAAATTTGATAACATGCATCCCTACAAGGCTACAGCTAACCATGCCATTACTGCTCCCATTGTAACCATGAATGTTTCCTCTGCCCATCTAGCTGATGTCAATAGAGCCCCTTTGGTTAATTGGAAATCAATATGGTTAGTCTAATAATTACGGAATATAATTTACAGTTATAAAATATTGCTATGGATTGATTTTTTTTAAAGGCTAATAAAAAAGGAATGGTTGGCACCGATTAAGCAAAATTTATTTTGAGATATGACGCATATAAGTGAAGTAACTTAATAGATCAGTATGATGTACCATTGCACTTCATATACTTTGACATGTTTGATAAATGATAAGTTCTTTTTGAATATCATTCAGTACATGAAACTCAATTTTCCGAGGATGAAACCATGTTAAGAGTACATGCAATAAGATGAATAATAGATCATCAAAAGATGTTTTGAATTTTTAAATTACATGGGCAAAAGATGCTTCTGCTAAAAATTGGCATGCTACAAATACAATACCTTATGTAGACAAAATAGACCATTACATTTCATATATGTTTGCACCAGAAAAGCCAGAAATTACATTATATTAATCCCTTCTTAATCTACACAAACAATACCTTTCATGAATATGTTTGCACCAGAAAAATGCAAAAATTCCCTACAGAGACGCGTATAACTATCTGGCAAAAACAAATAAACTAAAAAATGTCAACTTTATAACTAGGTCTTACTTCAATCTCATAGTTGCCTCCCTCTCGTCTAACTTTAGTCCATGCAAATAGATACTATCTAAAATCCTTCAATATATATAGCCTATTCAATGCATAACCTCAAACACCAACACACCATTCTCTTCTTCGGTTTACATTTCCCCCCTCTTTCATTCGGCAAAAATGTCTACCGCATTGATGCTTAGACTCTTGGTGTTGATTGCTTCTGTTTTGGTTGTTTCAGCTGGGAATTTTATCAAGGATGTTAGCATAACATGGGGCGATGGACGGGCAAAGATACTTAGTAATGGCTTGATCCTTACACTATCGTTGGATAAGTTCTCGGGTTCTGGTTTTGAGTCCAAGAGTGATTATCTATTTGGGAGACTTGACATGAAACTCAAGCTCATTCCTGGCAATTCAGCTGGCACAGTCACCACATTTTTTGTAAGTGTCAAGCTATCCTATATAGTTTAGCTTTCGAGTTCTTGACTCATATATAGTTTCTGGAAATGCAACATCTACATTGAAGATGATCATATCCCAAATCCATTACGAACAAATACAATGTGGTTTATAAGAACCTGGGCTACACGGCTACACCTCCAAAAAACCATTAGTAAAATTAATATGAAATAGGACTTTTTTTTATTATGGAACATCAATAATATCACATTGCTATTAACACTGAAGATTTCTCTGCTTAGAGCATTTGTGTTGGCATGTCCTAAATCCGAAAACAGGCTTGATCTCAGAAACTCAGCTACAAATGCTCTAAGAGTCTAAGTTGCTGAACAATTTTATAGGCTCCAATAAAAAGTATAATCAAGAAGCTAAGCTGCATGTATATTGTATAATATCCTTGTGCAGTTGTCATCTCCAGCAGGACCTAAGCATGACGAGATTGATTTCGAGTTCTTGGGAAATTCATCTGGGCAACCATACACAGTTCACACCAACATTTTTGCTCAAGGACAGGGTAACAAAGAACAACAATTCCATCTTTGGTTTGATCCGACACTACACTTTCACCTCTACTCCATCGTCTGGAACCCACAACGTGTAATGTAATAATATTCTTAACTATGGAGTACAATATAGGACAATATCAATGACTATAACCTTATTTCTCCGATGATCAGTAAATCTCTAACCGAATCTGTGATTTTTTTTTTCAGCTGGTTGATAGATGACATTCCAATTAGAGTATTCAAAAACAATGAAGCCATCGGAGTGCCATTTCCCAAGAGCCAATCAATGAAAGTCCTCTGCAGCTTATGGAACGCGGATGAATGGGCAACACAAGGCGGAAGAGTGAAAACAGATTGGACGATCGCTCCATTCACCGCCACATACAGGAGTGTGAATTTCAATGGCAATGTATGCAAAACTCCTACAACAAAAACTACTCTTTTGGGAGTTGGTGGTTTGGTTGGAAAACCTACTTGTACTCCCAATGATCCTAAAAACAATGCATGGCAAACTCAAGAAATTGATGGAATGGGCAAAAGAAGACTAAAATGGGTTCAACAGAAATTCATGATATACAACTATTGCAATGATTTTAACAGGTTTCCTCAAGGGAAACCTACGGAATGCAAACACCCTGCATTTTAGTTTAACCATCAACACTCAAATAAGTGGCATATAAGCATTTCGCAATAATCTTTCATTATTATTTCTTTCATTGTGCTGATGGATTTCTTGTAACATGTATTATTTTGTATTTTGATTCCTTTGTGATTTCTGATGTATAAAGATTACTTTGTTTCTTGAATCAATTACGGAGTATTTGTTTTGGAGCATATTTTTTACTAATTCAAAATTCGTTTACATGTTCCAAATATTTCAAATATCATTTATTTGTTTCAACCATATTAACTGAACCCATGTTCCATGACCACAGAGTTATGGCAAGGTGCTTTAACCATTAAAGATGCAAAATAAAATTGCAGGGAGAGCAATTTTGCTAAATACCTATGAACAATAGAAATATTACAAAAACACGATAGAATAAGATAAATAAGGAAAAAAAATTATGGACTATATAGTTTACAATAAAATGTGAACTAAGTTATGACATTTCAATATACATAACTAAATTAAAGTAAGTAAATCATTTAATTATGTTAGGTAGTTATTGGATTCTAAAAACTTCCTTCATTTTATCCTTTCTAATCATATGTTATATAATTAGTTATTTATCTTCTGAGGTCAAATTATCGTATCGTCTTTATCTGTAGTGTCGTTTTTTAAAAAAAAAAACAAATTACCACTACACTCGCACAACCACCCTATTTTGGAAGAAATTATTTTATGAAAATTTTAATTTAATTTTTACACCCATCACATAGGTAAAATTGTTAGTCATCCCTAATAACTCACATCCTCCTAATTAACTCAAAGGAGTCAAAGATCTCCTCAATATCCCCCAATTAATATTAATAATGGACATACGTATCGTCGGGACGGTAGAAAATATAAATGTCAGTATTAATTTATGAGTTTGAAAAAGAGAGCGAATGATTAATTTAACACAATATTCCAAAATTAGATTATCTTTAGAGTTTATTAAATAATCGAGTATTAATTTATTAAATTTCTACGTAGTTGATAATTAAAATAAAGTCCAAAAAAAAAAAAATCCACATACCGTAGGTAAGCCTAGCGTATCGGCGTGGGTTCGATACACAACGGCTGACAGTAATTGTTCTTGAATCAGAATGCGTGCGCCGATGTTGCGGGGTTCACGCAGCCTTGAAGCGTGGCAGGGGTGGGCTACGGACGCTTATGCGAGGCAGCGTCTCGGACTCTTGCACTACTCGCGTTGGTGATGAATTTAGCAGAGCGGGCGCCTGCATTGGCGTATCAACGTATACTTTCGCTTTTATATAACTACTATTGATGTGTGTTTGATATAAAATGGGCTTTTGTAGGGTAGCCCAAAATTGTCTCTCACTTCAATTTTCTTACTCATGTTATGACAATCTTTGTATGATTACCACTTCAACTGTCCACTATCTAAAAAGCTTGGCTAATGTTTCTTGATTTCAGATAATAAAATACCAATTCCATTGCTGTCCTCATAAACCCCTCCTCCCACCAAGAAGAAGATAAGCAGGTGTGTATATTGTTATCGTCTCAGATGCATTTTTATGTTTATTGTTATACCCAATTAAAAAGATTCATTTTTTTTCAAGAATATCATTGCTTTTTATCAGAAATGTCTCAGTATACCAAGTTTTTCAGATTTTTTATTATAAAGTTTTGAACTTTTAGATTTTTTTTGCAATTGATATAGTGAATGAATTACTATTCTATGGTTGTATAATTCAATTTTATTGTTTTCGTGTCATTTATTTGTGTCTAGATTGCAACATATATTGTAATGCATATATTTTGAAAAACTCCGGGAACAACATAACAAAAGGTAGCTGGACGATAGTCATACGTAGATACAATATTGACCCTAGTACAATTACTATCTTGTTGAAAATTATTTGTAATAAAATCATCTAGAGTTGGTTGCCAAGTGATAGAAGTAGTAGTAAGGCCGTGATCTTCCAAAACATTCTCCAACCTGGTCTTCGTGTAAGTATAGTAAAATGTTTACCCTGGTTTTCTTCCATTCTTGAATTTGAAAGTGTAGTTTGAAGTAGGAATTTCAGTAATTGATGTTGCAAATGTTTCTGTGAATGCATTATGTTGTGGAGACAAGCTACAAATAGATGGAATTATGCTGAGGAATAGGAATGTGCATCAACCATTTGTGTCCTAATTGTTCAATGTATCCTTTTACGACATTGTAGGGATTGCTGGAATTGTGAGGGATAATTTTTGGTTGTGAATTTCGGCTTCAGTCGTGGAGCATCGGATTTCTTAACGTCGAATTCTTGCCCTTACAGTTTACGATATGGTATAAAAAGTTATAGAAACTATACGAGGTTAGAATATGCCTTGCACATCAGTTCCTCCATGGCATACATGCTACTATCCGATCCCTAAGCATTTATTCAACCAACAGAATCTCCGGTTGCAACTCAATAGATCTATCAGAAGTTCGATAAAAAGCACAGAAATCACTCGATTTACAAACCAACATAATTCATTAGCCACACATCATGCCACCACCAACAGCTGCAATAAAGACCAAGGTACTCAAAATAATCGCCAAGTCAACAACCCGGAGGATCCTGTTGGCTCAAGTCGGAAAAATACTGAGAATTTGAGGGACTTATACCCTTCATCGGAAACCCAGAAACCCAATTTTGAAGAATTTCAAGAGGATATAAACATTAGAAGATTAAGTAGTTTAGGCATTTTATCAGGCTCATGGATAGAATTCAAAGCTGCATTGGGGCAAAGAATTAACATAGAGGGTCTTGCTTGTTCTGTTGGGATTTTAGCTAGAAATAAGAATTTGGCAATACCCAATCTCTCAGTGCCTGATATAAGGTTCATCGATTGGGCTGAGCTGAAAAGGAGAGGTTTTCAAGGTGTTGTGTTTGATAAAGATAATACTTTGACAATTCCTTATAATTTGAGGTTGTGGGCGCCTCTTGGAGAATCTCTGGAGCAGTGTAGATCACTGTTTGGCAACAATGTGGCCGTCTTTAGCAACTCTGCTGGTATTTTGACGGACCCTCTTGACATTTTGATTAAGTTCTTTGTTCTGTTCTGTTTTTATGTTCATGAGAATCTTTGTAGGCTTGCATGAATATGATCCGGATGGTAGAAAAGCGAAAGCTCTTGAGCGTTCAATCGGGATCCGAGTCATCAGGCATAGTAAGTCTATTAGACTAAGACCTCTCTCTGTGACTCACTTAGAATCAATTGCTATAATATTATTATACTTAATGAGTGGAAATTCATGGTTCCGTGACAAATATTTAATATAGTCATGCCGAATGTGAAAATATAAGACATTGTTCTTCTATATTCATTGTATAGAGAATGATATGAAAATTGACGATCATGCATGAAGCGTTCTGGTATTAATGTTTGACTCTTTTCTCTAATCAAAATCTATAGTGGTGAAGAAACCAGCTGGGACAGCAGAAGAAATTGAAAGGCATTTTGGATGTGAATCATCTAGACTAATAATGGTATATGGCTATTTCTAGGCGTTCTTTTGTTATTTATTTATTGCCTGATGATTAAGTTTGTTTCCCGTGCAGATAGGTGATCGGCCTTTCACAGACATTGTGTATGGAAATAAGAACGGTTTCCTCACTATTTTGACAAATCCATTAAGTGTTGACGAAGAGCCATTCATTGTAAAGCAGGTTAGAAGCTTTTCCCTTTTCTCCTTCTTATTCATGAAATCTGAGGAACTCCTTTCTATCATGTTATATAATTAACTCTTATACAATAGACGAAAAGGTTATACATCTGCATCTTTCTAGCTTGCATCTCCCTGTAACTTTTTTATCTGAAAGCTAAGCATAAAAGTCACGAAATCTGGGTCATTGGTATGTGTCTCTGAAAGGATCACAAAAACAAGTCCAAATTTGATAAGCCCTTCTATTGGTAGCTGCCATCTTTCTATATCTCTGAATATTACATGATAACATCCATCATAAGATATACTCCGTATATTTTTATCAGTGCTATGATCTATGTAAAATATGATAACACCTATGAAGGAGATACATAGGGTAAGTTGATGATGCATGAAAAAGAAGCCATACTCCCTCTGCCTCATATTAATTGATTGTTTATGCTACGTAATAAGACATTTGTGATAGGAAAAGAATCATTATCTTGAAAAATCCGAAACTTTTAATCGGGTATAGAAACAAACATAAAAATGCATCTGAAATTTCAAATGCTAACAATATATACCCTTTTTTTATTCTTCTACTGCTTATATTTTATGATGTCTAGTCTTTTTTACCACTTCACTTTTGACCAGTTTTAGAAGGAATGCAAAAGCAGAAGACTATATTGGATTGACGACTCTTGTTATCAGGATAATATTTGTTTTGTCACTCACATTCTGCAAACTATCTCCAGGTGAGGATACTTGAAGTTGCCCTAGTGAATGAATGGTTGAGGAAAGGTTTGAAGGCAACCAGCCACGGGCTTCTTCCACACCCGAGAAAATGCATCAAAGACCAGCCGTGGTAGTGCTTCTTGCATACTGCCCACTTCCAAATTTCATTTCAGAATTGCAAACTGTATTTTTCTTATTTTACTAGGCCAAATTAAATCAAGTATTTAGTACAATCATAACATGTCTACATTTATTTGTTTTTCAATTAAATTATTCATTAGTTTATGTAAATTCCTTTGAAAGCAATAAGCATAAAAAACATATAATGAGATAACCAACCATAACATTCATTCAATTATTTTATTTGTTATTTACTTTATATTGGTATAATCAAATCAATGAAATATTTTATTCGTAATTTTATTTATATAAAAGTATTTGAGTTCTAAAATTAAAATATTTTGAATGACAACGTAGTTTTTATTATCATGACAAAAGAAAAATTATTAATAAATTTAATAACGAGTGCCTCGTTTTGTATGTAGTATGAAACGTGATCCAGTTTAACTTACCGGATATAGTTTGAAATAATTAGAATAAGAGCGTTACGAAACATTATAGAAATATTTCAGAAATGATGTAAAATCTTAGAAACTTCAAAGATAAGTTATCTACGCTCCAATTTTAACTTCAACATGTGTATTTATAGGGAAATGAAGCATTGAATATATATCGGATTCTCGACAATATTTAAAAGTAAAGAAGAAAAATTTAGTCATCCACATATTTAATGTCTAGAGATATAATAGGAAAGAACATGAATATGTCTAGAAAAGTGTAGAATAATAAGTAAGAAAAAAAAATAGTTCTCACGATAAGTAAGGATTATATCTTAAAAGATATTTATATAAACATAAATATTGTAACAAAGATAAATATTCAACTTTATTGACTAAATTTAAAAAAAATTATGAAATCGGTGTTACATAGTTTAAAATGTTTGAAATAAATATATTGAACTTTTAAATAAAGTATTTACATAATTAGTAGTATTTGAAAAATATGTAAAAGTTAAATTAATAGACAATTGTAATGATCTCACACGTACGGAGTGTTATATGCATATTGTGTGTGTATATTGGAAAAAAAATTTAGGCGCATATAAGGAAACACATCCCAGTAGAATATATAATCTCGAAACAATTTTTAATATACTCGTCTTAAAATATTACATGTGATATCTATACTAATTATGTACTAATAAGGTAGATATTATGTAAGAAAAAAGTAATAAAGTCATATAAATTAGACAATAAAGTAAATTAGCGACCCAGCCTCGAGTCATGCGCCCTTGAGTTAGATTCGTTATTAACGTATATAAAATTAATAAAAGCGATAGTTTGATAAAATGAAATGGTTAGATAGTTCACAAATAATGTTTATAAAAAGTTTAGCAATCGTGGCATCGCGCAATCAAAACCAAAATACAAGTTGTCATAGCGTTACAAAGCTGAGATGCACCATAAAGCGATTCGTGAGTTTTCCAACGTGAGAAACTGAAATGAAATCTGAGTTTGAAGGTACACCCCAGAAATTAGTAGAAAGATGGTATTGAGGATCACCAGCTGAGTCTCTTTACCTAAGAGCAAGCAGCGAGCACTCACGAACTCAACCCGGCTTCTCACGTCGCTTTGTCGATGCGGAGGTTGGAGGGGTAATCTCGGCAGGCAGTGGAGAAGCGTATCACCGGGTGGTAAACATCACGTCCGAATGAGGTCTGACAAAAGATATAAGCGTGGCGATAGAGTATATATATATATATATGTATAATAGAGCAACGTATTTAATATCCTCGTAATAATAATAACCACGCGTCAATATGTACTAATTTAGAGATACCATTCTTGTCATTCAACATATTATTTCGAGGAAGCGACATGTCGCATGTCGAAGCAAGTAAAAGATATAAATTCTCGCCTTATTGATTACGCCGCAATCAAAATATCAAACTCCGAAAATAAAAATCATAACATCATCAACCTTTCCAACTCGGTGACATCCTCGATGTCGACCACAATCTGAAGACAATAAGCACCCTATATTTATATAATGTCGTTACCGCTTTTCGGCGGGCTTTCCTTTGCGTATAATGTAATATAATATATTATAACGATATCCTTTTTACGGCGGGCTCACCGTTTACTCCAATATAATATCATTATCTTTTTCGTAGTCGCTGGCCTGATATCATAAAAGCGTCGATGCGCACAGACGACCCTACAATGCGACTCAATGATCACATGCCCAATATGGTGTACCACATATATGAACAGCGTGACCAACGATCAATATCCACGCTGAACATTTGACCATGACGAAACATAATCACCACGCCGCTCAATTAACATCGCTGACAACTACAAGGTCCCATATAAAACAACCAATGCAACAATCAGCAATCTTAATATGGCTTCCATAATATACGCAATACAACTTGATCTCGTATAAAGCATTACTACCGTAATACACATAGCCATCCATCATCTGACTCGACATTTACTTGCTTACAATTTACACTATCATATAAATTCATAAAATAATTATGTAGTCACATATCTATTTATCAAACCACTTCGCTCAAACATAAATAATATTATCCTGCAGTGATAAATCCCGCTGGCTAATTACCATTGTATGCGAAAATCAATCGATCTTGTAGTACTCCCGCGTTAAATTACAAGCAAAACACAGTATGATTATTACAAAATTCATAATAAATTTTCTTTTAACAAATTTTAATTACCCGATTAACACTTTAGGTAAAATATTACTGGATTAAGCTTAAGCGATAAACTAAGCGATGGAAATTTCAAACAACCAGCAACTCCAGCTTCATTTAAACCCCTACAATGCCATTTCTAACACTTTAAACAATTTTTAGTCAACCCAAAGAAATATCAACCTTTCCAACTAACTAAACCCCATTTCTAAATAATAACCTCGAAAACCGATTCTTACAAGATCTAATAAAACTAATTTCCACGTATATTCGTAAACTAACATAAATCCAAATTTCCGCCTCGAACAACTATAATAAAGGTCGAGAACATACTTATACCATTAAAATATTTTTTTAAAGTCAACTTGAAGTCAACAAGTCAAGCACAACTACACAAACCCAAAAATCGGTTATTATATATCATGCTATACTATAATTTTAAAACACAGATAATAATTATATGCGTATTAATATGAAACCCCAAAGTCGAACTAATTCAAAAAAAAGTCAACATCACCAAAATAAAAGAAATACTCATCAAATTCTTGCTTTAACTCGAGAATAAGCAATTTAAGGCACAGAGTCGTTTGTAGCGATATGAAACAAATACAAAAAGTCAACAAAGAAGTCAATCCATTCGAAATATGAAATACAAAAGATTCGGCGCTTTTTACCGGCGGAATCGAAGAGAAGTTGATGAAGAAGCTATAGAAATTTGAGGGCCGAAACTCACGAGATGGAGGATAAATGAAAAAAAAGAAAAATCGAGGGGAAAGGGGAGTGGGTTCGGCGGTTGTAGGGGAAGGGGAGATGGGAATTTTTTGTTTCTTAAGGCCTTGTTTGAGTGCATTGGGAAGGATGAAGGGAAAAAATGAGTTTATCTTGTTAATCAGATCGTTTAGTTTAAGCGATGTCTCTCGGTTAAACATCTAGACTGATAGCTTTAAAACATCGGCGATTCGTAGTCAGCCAAATATACTTGTGGTCCGATTTATGTAAATTAATAACTCACGTTTTAATTTATTAATTGATGAATCGTTCGTTATTACATAAATATATAATTATTAGATATAGTTATAGTATTTTTTATTTAAATATATAGTTTTTGAAAAAATTAGTGAAAATTACCAATGTTTCCTAAGAAAAGTTGGAAACTCACATTTTTTTTGGAAAGAAATTAATTTCGAAGTTATATTAATGTTTAGTTTTTATAAATTCAAAATAGAAAATTTTCAGATATTTCGGAAAAAATATTTAGAATTTTTAATCCATATGAAGCAATTTGAATTCCTTTTGAAGATGGCCATAGTATTCGAGTTTTAGTTCATATGATCTATGAAAACTATGTAATGATGTAACTTGCCCTACCATGTTTCTGTTAAACATAAAGAAAATATTAGAATTAGCAAGTATTTATTTAGTAGTAAGTTGATATTATTGAAATCAAGTAAATTTATCATGATGTTGAATCAGCCAACTACTTATTCATATTTTTTCACATGGATAGCTAATGAAATCAATTTTTTATTACTCCAACTTCCAACTATAAGGGTTCGTTTCTATAGTCTATACCATTTCAAATGATCAACTCAACCAAAATCGATGTTAATAATGGAGTATAACCAAGTGTAATGGGTTCGTTTCTATAGTCTATACCATGTTTGGGCTAGTAAAATTCAAATGATCAACTCAACCAAACAAAAATCGATGTTAATAATGGAGTATAACCACGTAGTACGAACCCAATACTCGTTTGGTACCTGACTCCAACCCGCTCGAATTCTTAACTAGTGGGACATAAATATCACCTTTTCTCTATATTTGAACCCGCTTGATTAAATACCCATCAAAACTTATGCATTTATTTGGATAAATTTATTTTACTAATTTATCACGAATGTTGTGAAAGTAATGAATAATCCAATTCTCAATTCCAAACCAACACGAAGGTTAATCCATTAACTAGATGATAAAAAAATCATCATAACAATACCCTGGACCTTGACAATACATTCAAATTATTACAAAATTATAGCAAAATTTGTCTTTAATATATAATAATCATAACCGAACCGGCGTGCAGAGCCAACAAGGCCATCTCGAAGCGCGGCTCCATATAGATTGAGTCGAGCCGCTCGGGTCATTAATAACTCTAGGCTCGACATGATTTGCTACTCGAAATCCAAAACAAACCTAATAATTATGTTACTTAATAAAATATTTATCTGACAGAATAACGTAATATCCACTCAAACTCGATTTGTTAACATCACATTTGGAACAGGCCCAACCTAGTATATATCTTAAACCCTTTTACCTCTTATTACAACCTATTACTACTCCCCAAAACCTAAAACCCTCCAAAACCTCCACAATAATAATGTCCGCCGCCGCAAATTCGTCAACGGTGGCTTCAACCACCATTGACTCCGCCGTCTCCGCCTTACTCAAATGGAAAGAATCCAATTCCGCCACCCAAAAACTCAAACTAATCCCAGACGATGAATTCATATACTTAATCTTAACTCTCAAGAAAATACCCCCAAAACCACGCACAAACGCATACAAAATCCCCCTCCCCCACCCCCTCTACTCCTCCCCCGAACTCTGCTTATTTATCGACGACCGACCCGGATCCAAACCCGAATATCAAAATGTCAAGGAAATTATTCGTGCCCAGAATTTGAATATTGGGAAAGTTATTAGGTTGTCTAAGTTGAAGAGTAATTATAAGGCGTTTGAGGCTAAGAGGAAATTATGTGATAGTTTTGATTTGTTTTTGGCTGATAAGAGGATTGTGCATTTTTTGCCTAAGTTGTTGGGGGGTATGTTTTTTAAGAAGAAGAAGATTCCGGTTCCTGTCGATATGGGGAAGAATTGGAAGGGGAAGGTTGAGGGTGCTGCGAGTGATGGGTTGTTGTATTTCAGGACGGGGACTTGTTGTGTGGTGAAGGTTGCGAGGGGGGGTATGGAGAAGTCAGAGATTGTGGAGAATGTGAGGAGGGGTGTTGATGGGGTTGTCGGGTTTGTGCCGAAGAAGTGGGGTGGGGTGAGGAGTTTGCATTTGAAGATGGTGGATTCGGTTGCGTTGCCGGTTTATCAGGCGTTGCCGGATTTGAAGTTGAGGATCGAGGGGGCGAGGATGGAGGTGGTGGATGGCAGAGAGGAGGTGAAAGGCGAGAGCTTGAAGGAGGATGTGGATGGGGATGGGGTGAGTTCTGAGAGGAAGAGTGGGGGGAAGAAGAAGAAGGATAAGGGGAGGATTCACGAGGTTCGTTATATGGACGTTGGGTTGATTGAGGATGAATTTGGTAGTGAGGGTTCTGATGGCGAGGGGGAGAATCAGAGGGATGTGAGTGATGATGAGGGCCAGGCATTTCGTGGTGATGAATTAGTAGGGAAGAAGAGGAAGAAGGTAGATGTGGAAGATGTCGTGAATGATAACGAGAGTGACGGTGCTGATGATGTTGTAGTTGAGAAAACGAAGAAGGGTAAGGGATTGAAGAAAACTAAGAAGGGATATATGCAGGATGACGATATGGACAGTGATGATGCTGAAATTAAGAAAACGGAGAAGGGTAAAGGAGTTAAGAGACAAGTTGTTCCTCCAATGGATGTCAGGAAACCTGAGAGCGCGAGGAAACAGAAGAAAGCGGTGAAACTGGTGAGAGTTGTTACACGTAAGAAAGGAGTTGAGACACAAGTTGTTCCTCCAATGGATGTCAGGATACCTGTGCCGATGAAAAAGAAGACCTTGGTGGGTATTCGTAGGCGAGAGAAAGTCGTAAATGAGCTTGTCATGAAGAAGGGGAACAAGAAGAGCATGGTTGAAGCGAAAAAAGAGTGAAGACGAGAGACTCAGCTTGATGGTTCTCTGAACTCATTGTTCCACCAAGTTTTTGAGGTTTTTCATGAAATTTTTGTTAGCTCAGTAAGTTGATATTGGTGGTACCTAAACAATGCAACCAACTAATTTATTATCTTTTGAACTTTTCCAGCTATTATTATTGTCTTAATGTTGCTATATTATGTTGTGTGTTTACTTGATTTATGATATTTTCTAGATTATTACTCCGTACTGTCAAATATATTCAGTATATTCAGAATGATCTTATTATTGGTAATTTGTAGTATTGTTAGTGTTAAGCTTGGTTCTCTTTTGTGAGGCTCTTGGTGGAGGTTAGGTTAGATGGTCATAGTGTCAAAATGTAAACTAGAGGAGATTATAATTGATGTTTTTGATAAACCACATAATATATCCAAACCATTCTCAAATCAGAATGCAACCTTTATTATACTGTGATCACATTCATATAAATTGCAATAATGGATATATAAGTGTTGGCTCATTCTTCAGCATTCCAGTAACAATACCTATAGACTATCTGTGTACCAAAACCATCCAAGCAAAATTTGATAATATTCTGTATTATAAAAAAATCAGACTTCCACACTTCATGTATCAAAACTTATGTCGGAGCAAGAAGCAACTCTTGTAGTGCCAGCGGTATAGCCGGTCTCCAGGTAGTGCCCTCGGGGGCTGTCAAATGGTAATTCCCGGCAGCTAAATCCTTTCGAATGGCATCGGATTTTTCATATTCCTTATTAGATCTTGCTGCTTCCCTTTCTTCAATCCTCTGCAATACTTGGTCTTCTGTCAAATTTGAACGCTTCAAGGCTTTCTCTTTCAGTTGTTGCAGGGCCTGGAAATTGCCATTGATAAAAAGAACACTTAGTTCGAGATAAAACTTAGAATAGCAAACTAGCAATAAAAATGTTTTCCCCCATCGTATGTGCGTAACACTCTAAAAGGAAATGTGATCAGCCAAATAGAACCATTACCTCTTTATAACTACTTGGCATGAGCCCAACAATAGACAAAACGTTCCTGATTGACTTCTCTAAGGCAGCTAGTGATTCCAATCGAAATTCCTGCTTCTTCCCCTAAAAACATCACATGTCAATCACCAGGCATAAAACACAATTAAAGAGGAAGATAACGTTCGACTGGTTTAGAATGTGAATATGAGTCCAGAAAATGTTTACAAATCCCAAAGGTTTAGAATGTGATGCTTTTGTAACTTTATTAATGACTCCCCTGTTTCCAAAGAATTGGTACAAAATCCAAAAGGATAGGGAATATCTAGGTGTGAAAGATAATTCATGAGCTACCAAGTACCAATGTTTTGTTGTCCATTTCGGCATCAACCTATTGATTTTCCCGTAGTCAATATCAGAGCCACTTCTCCTTTTGCGCAAACTAAGAAAACTATCATACCCATTAGCCTTCCTTCCCTTCACATCCCCACCCTCGAAGCTCGTGCCCTTAAAAAAATCAATTGAATACTTCCTACTAACTCAACCTCAAGAGGTCAAGGAATCCCTACTTGATATCAACATCATTTCTGTCATCCTGACAATTTTTTTAGGGCATTAGTGGTATGTGGAAATCTGCTGGGAGAGGAAAAAGGAAAGGAGGGAAGCCAAAGGTAAGAACTAAAAAATGGAAATCCAGGATTCAGAGGAACCAACGCAGTAAGGTGAGAACGAAAAACGAAAAAATGGCTCCACAATATCTTATATAAATCCTTAGTATAATCTATACTACTGTTAAATCTAATAGACATGCCATCATACCAATGAGGGATCAAATAAAAAATCGAAGAGACCAAACAGAAAAAAAAAATCCGGTATCATATCAGCTTATGCAATCCAAAGAGTGATGTAATGTTATCCAATTAAAGCAACATAATCATATAATCCACAAAGAAGCCACTGTAAATCATATACATCTACTATCAGTTTAAAGGGGAAAAAAAGTACCTTGCGTGTATGGAGAAGATCATTCATAAGTTTCAAAGGCTCAGACATTGCAGCCAAAGCAGCATTTGTGTGTAGATCATCTGACATTGATGTTGTAACTTCATCATGAAATTTTTCTATACACGACACAGTTGCCAATGGAATTGAATCCCTTAAGCTGGTTTTGACTGGCTGGCTCAGAAGAGTTTGGGAATCTTCCAAAGTCTGTAAACAGTTTAGAATTTATAACTATCCTGGATCAAAGGAACTTTATACCAGTATTATTTAATATTTTGCAACAAGTGAGAATTCTGCAATTCGCCAATATCTGCAACGAAGAAGAACAGGCTCTGGCTCATAGAATTAAAACCTATGCTAATGGGTTGACTCTATTTCATGCCTTATGTTCATGTCTACTATTTTTCCGAATCGTTTCTTCCCAAATATAGTTCTTTCGAAAGACCTAAGGAAGTAACTGGATAGAGTGTCATAGTCCTAAACCATGACAATAGATACCAGCTCTATCCCTTGGTCTGTATAATACATGATAATAATCTTCAGGGCCAAGTACATAAGTAATAACAGCATTTCAATGCTTTCTCTTGCCAGATTTCTTTGGGGCTTTAAAAGCATTGTTTCAACTCTCACTGGAATATGTGAATTTGATGCTAAAAAATCAGAGAGCGTATAAGTGACTCCTCTGCAACAAGTATTTTTTAAAGCCCACTTTCAAAAGATTCAGAGAGAGAACTTTATTATAAGGACATTTAAGGTACCTAAGCACTACTAGGTAACATGCTATTAGAACTTTGAGGAACAACAAACATAGATAATTATAGTGCGGACTGCCTAAATCTGATATAGATGTTTGAGTTTGGACAAAGTTTTAGGGAAATTTAGACTCCTCTTCAGTGGTTAATTTCCCTTCATTTATACTATAAACCCTTTTTTCCGGAAACAGCCTCTCCGGCTTAGGAGGGAGCCTCTATGGAGGCATTGGGCTATGTTAATGTTAATATTGATGTATACTATAAGACCTTTAATCAGAGAGTGTGGATATATACATTGAAGTGGGAGAACTAAAAAACATCACATAATATACTTGACCTACAAACCACCAAAAAAAACATGGTAAATTTGAGACAAATATACCTGATATATGTAAAACACACGATCAGATGCACTCTCAAGTAACACATCTGAGTAGTTAATGGGAGATCGATAGTGTGTGCTGATCAGGAAATATCGCACGGCAAATGGGTGGTATATATCTATAACCTGAGAAAGAATTACAATAGAGTTCATCAAAAACCAATAAAAATATCTAATTAAAAACTTCAGTGTTCTGGATACATCATATTTTTTATTGCAGACTTATTATGACAAGAAAATTGGCAAATTAAATCCCACAGAGAAGTGTTTATACTCATGTTACCTGACGAATTGTGAAAAAATTCCCTAGTGACTTGGACATTTTCTGCGAGTCAATTGTCACAAATCCATTGTGCACCCAATATCTTATGTTACTCTTGTCACAGGCAGCACAACTCTGAGCAATTTCATTTTCATGATGAGGGAATATGAGATCCATACCCCCACCATGGATATCAAAAGTGTAGCCTAAATATGCAGCACTCATGGCACTGCATTCAATATGCCATCCAGGTCTTCCAGGACCCCAGGGACTCTGCCAGAAAGGCTCGCCTTCCTTTGCAGACTAAATGAGAAAATTATAGACTTCTGTGGTTAGAACTAATGAAAACTAGATAACTCAAAGATTAATCATGTGTTCATAGATTACTATATTGCTAATGCAACTCATGCCCCCACCAAAAATATAAGGACTTACTTTCCACAAGACAAAATCAGCAGGATTTTTCTTCCTGGAGTCCACTGCCACCCGCTCTCCTGCTCTGTTATCTTCCAATTTTCTGCCAGATAATTGTCCATACTCTGGAAATTTGTCTACAGAAAAGTACACATCGCCACCGATGGTGTATGCACTTCCTTTATTAAGGATCTGTCACAATCCACAAGCATGTCAATGTAGTGAATCTCATATTTTCCTAGAGTCATCAAATGAACATTCTCAAGTCTAATAAGGATAAATGTAAAATCATGAACATTACCTCCTGAATCATGTCAATGATGTGAGGGATATGGTCAGAAACACGTGGCTCCTCAGAAGGGGGCAAACAACAAAGATACGCCATGTCTCGATGAAATTCTTCACAATAATGTCTGCTTAATTTGAGCGGATCATCTCCTAAATCTTTTGCTCTTGTAATAATCTGAATGATTGGCAAAATGGAGACTTAGGTTCTGTCATGAAGAGATAACCAGCACTACTTAACGTGTTCCTTTAAAAGGATACAAAATACAAAAAATAACATTAATTGGATATTGTGTTTCAATATGTGATCGGTTTTGGTCCTACAGCTCACCAGGAAAGCTTAATTGCCACTTATTACATAGATCCAGTGGCAGCACAAATATGCTCAGCATGTGCCTTTAAACCAAGAACCACGACTGCAATGGTGCAGTACTGATAACCCAGAGAGATCAAATATGCGATTAACCTATTGCAGAAAACCCTTCCATACCTTATCATCGACATCTGTGAAATTGCGCACATACTTGACCTCGTAACCCAGGTGCCTAAGGTATCTGCCTAATGTTTAAACAAGGAACAACATGAAAATAAAATTATGACCTTTTAAAAGTATGGTGACAAACCAACAAATATAAATCTTAAAGAATCCTTCGGACCTTTCATTAGGTCCCTTTATTTTAACTCATTAGTATCCCAAACTACAAATAAAACAATTAAAAAATAAAGCAAAACTACACGTGTCAATACATAAGCATAGAATCTTCCATATACCAACCAACCTATACAAGAAAATATTATCGAACCTATTGATGTAACATAATCCCATTAGATAATTGTAGTAATAAATTAAAAGTAGAATCAAAACACAGTTCTAAGAAATAGAAGAATCAAAAGGAAGGTATGGACCTGTAAAGAACATCAAACGATACATAAACACGGGCATGACCAATGTGGCTAAGATCATAAGCAGTCACCCCACACACATACATCCCCACTTTACCCACTACAGCTGGTTTGAACAATTCCTTCTGTTTACTCATCGTATTGTACAACCATAAATTCCTTTCTTTTTCGTTTGTATTAACTACATCACTTTTATCATAGTTTGTGTTGTTATTTAATACGCCTCTGCAAAAGAAGCCAGACCTAGGAACACCCTTGGATTGAATAAAAGGTGTAACTCTTCGCAACGAAATGAGTTTCTGTCTATGAGTATATAATGAAAAGAATCGACTTTTCAATAAAAACGGCTTGATGCAACATGTCACAAGTGTAGCAGCCATTTCATAAGCGTTTTCTCTGGCCTTGTACTGAGTTCAGGATCCAGGAGGACACGGCCCAGACACTCCTACAAAAATTGTTTTTTAACCACATAAGAAAAAAATAATGACCTTCGTATATAAAATGAAAACCTCAACTAATCAGCATCTTCTTCAAATACTACAGATTACTAGCCTCTGAAGTAACGCAATTCGATCAATCTTTTAATGATTGACCAAAACAACTTTATAACATTACCCATAGACTCCCTCCATCCCAATAAAATAGTCACATTAGACATTTTGTGATCAAATTTAACAATCTTTGATTCATATTTAACACACATAACTATGATTTAACTCAAAATAACAATGCCAATACTAAAGTCATACAACATACTATCTTTAATTTATTTTTCACCTAATATCATCAACCAAAAAATCATTAACTATTTTTGCTATGGAGAGAATCTATCTACACTATATGTAATGCCCAAAGGGGTCAATACCATCAATTTGCTAACAAAACGATACAAAATTCCACAATGCAAAAAGCATAAAAAGTTAATTCAACAAAAAATGAGTTAATAAAATAAGTACTTAAAATAAAAATACAAAAAATAAAAACAAGAGTACCTTAATTAGCTTCAAAATGAAGTGTTTGAAGTCTATAACAATTAATAAAGCAAAAAGATTCAAACTTTAGCAACTTTAATACTTGAGCATTTCAACATCCTCTAAAATTTTGAGCATGGAATTATCTACAATATATATCTAAAATAATTAATTCAATGAAGTATTTATTTGGTTTATTTTCTTGTTTTGAGCCTCTTAATATATGCTAATGGACTAATGGAAGAGATGGAAAATGGGCTAGACTATTGATCCCCATTTGTATTTAGTGGGCTTATTGACAAACTTCGGCACCTACTTTTTTTTTAAATGTCGGATTCGAATAAATTCATATGTGGTCCGTTTGTTTTGGGTGAATCTAAGTAAATCAAAGTTAATACTCTTATTTATCTCATTTGAGATTCTAAAAAAATGTTTATCTAGTAAAATGGATTTAAGATTAGAGTAGATTCAACTTATAATCATTATCATCAAAATGGAAGATAATGCATTTAACAGTTCAAAATTAATGTTATTCAAATGACAATTTAATGCATTCACTTGTTCACCTCAATTCCCCTTTCCTAAATTAATTTTCAAAGATTATTTTCCTCTTGATTCACCTCAATCCAAACATAACAATAAGGTTATGACAGGATTTTGGTTTGTTTTAGGTGATAATAAAAAGGAAATACATTGAAAAATATTGAGAGGGAGTTGAGAAGGAGAAACATGCCGGAGGTTGGAATATAGTGACCTTAGAGAGTATGAATATTGCTCTTGCTAGCTAATAAATTAACAAGGATGACGACTATGGACTAGACAATTGGTATATACGTATCAAATAAATGATATTGTAAAAATGTATTTTAAAGAAACTTCAATTTCACATTTTTTTTCATTGACGATTGTTTCATATTATTTAAAATGTAAAATTTCATCTAAAAAAAGGTCCTAGCCCACAATAAACAATAACATCAACATCGTCGCATTGATTTTACATAACTTTTAGCCGTGTATATATATGGATTTTCATTCTTTATGAAGTTGAGGCAAGCAAGTAGCACAAATTCAACGCACGTTACTCGTCTTTCACGTATAGTTGCATCTTATCTACGAACTCATTTCCAACTTCTTTCCCTATTTCCAGTCTTTCCCATTCTTATATTGTTTTCTTCGAACAATAGCAAATATTCGTTTGTGTACAGTCTAGTTTGTGCGAATAATTTTATCATTTTTAAATTTAAAGTTGAAGTTATGTATTGAAATTAAACATTATTATATATAAGAATATAATTGTATATGATCTAAAAATAATAATTGAATGACTATTATATATAAAACAAACACTTTATGTTTAAAAATTAACTTGTTAATACAAACACTTTCAAGTTCTTGTAATATGATGTATCTCACGACTTAAATGAGCATTTTCGAGTCTTTATAATGCATTTGGAAATTTTCTTAGCATGAGTTCATAATCGGTTTTAGAAGAAACAAATTGAGATGAGGGGTTGTTAACATACATAAGTAACTACTTCTACATTGGAAGATATGGGTGGTTATTTTTTAATATGCATGAATATTAACATTGCACAAATGTTAAATAAATATTGTACCACATGTATAGCCTAATTGAAGTTTGAGGCTTCATCAAACAATTAAGGCCGTTAGATTTTATATATAGTATAGATATTAATATTCATGGCAAAAGTTTGAAAGAAATTAAATGTATTGTATATTGTCAACTGGGTAGATTTGTATTTTATGTACAAGTGGACAGCTCGCACTCAAATTGCGTTGACCCCGGTATTATAAATTTACTATCGGTAAAAATGTTTGTTAAATAGTTGCCAAACTTGGAAACTTTTTCCTGTTAGCATTTCAACCGGCTAGGATCATCTAGCATGCTGTTTATCTGTATCCATAAATAATAACACATCTATTATAAATATCAAATGCTTATTTTTAATATATAAAAGTCCCTAGACGTAGAATCACACAATAATATATTAACATTTACTAAGTTGATCATTATTATAGTATCATGTGTACTCGGTAACATAGATTGGTATGGAGTTAGTTTCATCATGAACTAATCACAGAAAGTTCATTGCTATTTTACAAACTAAGAATTTGAAGTTTGTTCATTTTGACAATTGTAATTAAACATAGCAATATTTTTTCTATGACGGGAGTAAAATTTTATAATTTTATTAAACTTTGAAACTTAGAATTTTGAAATATTTGAAGAGCCATGGTCCCATTTAATCCCATTATCTTAGCTCCATCCTAGATGATAAATTGGTTAGTTTGTTATTATTAGATATTACTCCCTCCAATTGAAAACATATCGTTTTTCCATTTCCAATTTTAACCATCAATAACTAATTAATTACATGATGAAAAATTATAAAAATTTATTTTTATAAAACTATATTTAAAGATAAATTTATTGATATCAATTTATATTTTTTGAACTAAAAAATGAAAAGTAATTGATGATCAAAGTTGTACACAAAAAGGAAAAAATTGGAGATAGTTGTTTGTACTTTGTAGAAGTAAAAGTCAAAGGTTTAGATCCATAATTAGGGTTTCAGTTTTTTGCAGTAATAATAGGGAAT
Organism: Lithospermum erythrorhizon; assembly: GCA_019722365.1. Taxonomy (NCBI): domain Eukaryota; kingdom Viridiplantae; phylum Streptophyta; class Magnoliopsida; order Boraginales; family Boraginaceae; genus Lithospermum; species Lithospermum erythrorhizon. The sequence goes on along the minus strand of JADFUC010001681.1, from coordinate 181,546 downwards.
ATTAATCATACAAGTAGATGATGAACTAGCAACACTAGACTTTAAAAAGTAAACGCTCCATGTGAGTACAGAATGAGGATCCTTGCTGCCAAATCAGAGTTTGAAGAAGACTTTTGCATTAATCGTTTACTTGGATTGTCAAAGTCAACGTTAACAAAACATATACTTCAATATTCCTATCTAGTTCATCACCTATATATATGCCGGGGCATTCATCATCTTATTATCATCTCAATTGTACCAAAATATTTGTCCAAAATTTCTGCCCCTCATATTTAATTTATAGCTCATTTTATATACACAAATTAAAGATGACTCCACCACCATCAACCATTGTGCCACCAGTTGTGTCTCTTGCCGTCAGAGTGTTGACTTTGATATGCTTATTTATATCCATTATCATCCTCACCACTAACACCAAAACTTTTGAGTTTTCTGATTATTCAAGTTATAAAATTAAGTTCAACGATTATGAAGCTTACAAGTAAGCTTCTTCAACTATGTATCACTCGCTCTTTCAATTTTAAATGGACATTTTTAACAAATTTGACACATTGAATTAATCCCCCATGAAATTTAAAGTATATGTGTTACTACATGCACTTAGCTAGAATCAAGAGTTTTTAATAGGTTAAACTTTGTCAAAATACTTTTCCGATCCTAATATTTATATATGCAAATACAAAATAACTTATTCAAAATTAAATAAATGATACGGAGTATATAGAAAATCAATATATACAATTCGTTCTCCATACTTTTTTCTTATATTATTGCTTGTCTTCACACATGTTTAAATGATCGAAATGACTTTTTATTGATTAAATGTTTTCTATTCAGGATAAAAGATTCGAAAATACTATATTATTAATTTATTAAAACTATAAATTTTGAACTCACGCAATATAATTTAGATAGCAATTTTTATGCACGTGATACACTTAGACATCACATACCAACTAAAAAGTAAAACAAAAATTCATTAATATAACTTAGATAGCGCTTGAATTGTTCACGAAGCGCTCTCTTCATTTGATTGTATATGCTGTAATATTTTTTTTAGTTATTACTATAAATTTTGAGCTCAAGCAATATTAATTTGCTTGATATTATTGTTGTTATTGTTTATTTCATTGATTAAGTATTAATTATTAGTTATCATTGCTTAGGTATTTGCTTGCCACAACTGTCATTGGGTTGGTTTATACTTTGCTCCAAACAGTTCTCTCTGTTCTACAAGTGGCGACCGGTAATCGTCTCGGCGGTGATATTCGGTTTCACATAGATTTCTTTGCTGACAAGGTATGAATTTCAAGTATTTGATAACTGTTCTGTTGTATACTGCATGTCTTTTCGAACACGCTCTTAAATCAATTATTATAATATTTGGATTAATACGATAAAGTTGACAGAAAGTATAGAAAATAAAAACATAATAAGATAATAATCCAGTTAGATGCAACTTGGCACAGTTAAATCGCCACGGTGAAGAATTTCTTATCGTGATGATATATTCTGATAAAATGTACATCTTCGCCGAACTATTTTTCCATTAGACTGATATTAAGCGAGTCCGAGGCACCACAGGCTACCTATCTACTAACACTCTCCCAATGATAGGTTACAATGATTTAAACAAAATAAATCTCTCAATGATTGTTATAACAAATGTTATAATCGATGCGTGCGATTGAATTAGAAGTTTAGAGAATTTTTAATACGTTGACATATGAAAAATAGTACTTTCCTAACTTTTATCAATCTTTAGCAAAAATTATTAACTAGTATCAAAACCAAATTTCTTCAGTAAAAAGTCGATTAGATAGTTTTATGAAATGTTTCGTAATAAAATTTATTTAAGCAGAACCTGAAACTAAATCGTTGATTGACGAAAGATTAATCTCAACCCTTATTGTAAACTGGGCAGCAAGTTTTGGCATGACTCTTGAATTGAAGGAAGATTTTGATGATTACGAAATGCATACATTTAAAAACAAATCAAACGCAGCAGCAAGCCTTTGTCTAATAGCCTTTGTCTTCGGAGCAATATCTTCAACTATTTCTGCATATTCTCTTCCAAAGAGAGCTTAATTATATGTTTGTATAGATCAGTGTGAAAGAATTTGTCTTAAGGATTTGTTTTCAAGTGTGTTATAAGATTCCCTGGTTTGTCTTCTTCTTCTTTTTTGATGAATTATTGTGTCTCGGTTATTAGAAATTACTTGTAATGTATCAAGAAAAATTATTTATATTCTACATTGGTTTTAATTTCTATGGGCAACGGCATGATTGTGTAAGAGATTTTCAACAAGTTGTGTTCAAATGAATGGAATAAAAGATACTCCATCGACATCAAAATAAAGAACCAATGAAATGATCATTATGTGGCAATAATAAATTAGTATGTAGTAATATGTTGTCTCATTTATTACTCCGTAATTTTTATGCCCAGTTTCTACTTTTTTTTTTTAAAATTAAGCGATATAAATGATTCGGAAAAATTCAGAATAAAATCTGCAGTCACAAGGACTAAGCGTAAAATTCAAATTACTAGCTCAATTCTACTGCATGGACCAAACTTTAGCAAGACTCAAAATATGTTGAGCCCATAAAAATCTTGGTCCAGCATAACAAACAAACGAGCGGTCATATAAAAGCCAAACTCAAATAAATGAAACTTAATCGCTTTTGGCTGGACGATTCATTACACAGATGATCAGCTTCATGCCTAACTATAAAAGTGAAATCTTTATTTACTTCGGTTGTGAAGCAAACACACAGAAAAAAATCACCCACCCAGGTACTCCGCCCCTTTGAGACACCTTCATACCTGGCCAAACATACTTTAAGTCATCCCAAGGGGTGTTAAATTCGATAAACCAAATAGTACCCCACTTAATGAATATCACCCATTTCTATTGGGCGACCGCGGGGGCGTATGGTGAGACTTGCGTGTTGAGGCGACCGATGTCTTAGAGATGTCATCCGGACTTTGCATATCGAAGTGATGAGACTTTGAATGTTTGATGTCTCTTAGGATTGTTGCATCTGTGATGTTAATTTGTTTCAGTGTTTGGACTAATAACCTCTGGCCACTAGCTGGTGAAATCGCTGCGTGTCCACCTTAAGCTGGTTTATCTTACAGATCCAATTGTTTAGAGATTTGTAAAATAGCTTATTTGTCCTTGATGGAGCATTGTGTTGACCTTTTGTAAAAATCTCAAACACCAATTTACGGATCTATCGAAATCAACACTCTTAAATCTTTGAACTCCTCCTCCATTGGGGTGATTATTTTATTAAGTATGTGTATAGTTCACCCAACATGTTGCCAAACATTTATAAAAGCCACCCTTGCTAATTTCCCAGCACTGTTCGTTGCTGAATTACTGATAGGAGACCTCGTATGAAGCTAGAAGCGAACAAAATTTTGCTGTGAAGAAGTCACCATCAGGATAATAGCGGGCCTTGAGAGTTTCCCGATTGTGATTTGGTTAAATTGATATAAGCCGCCCGTACTTTTGTTTGCCTGAAATAAAGCTTGATTGAAATCTGACAATTAATACTAGTCTCACTTAACTTTGCTGTAGTTATTCCCAAGCTATCCAATGTATTTTTATTTGTGCCAGTCCCACTTTGATAGTTAGCGAGAATAAGAATGAATCTCCTTACAAATTTGTATAGGTAGCTTTGACGTGCATTATGCTTGGGATCTGAATTTGCATGCCTGACATAATGAAAACCTATTTACAACTTGATAATAGCCCTGAACTTCCGTTTGACTCTATACGATGGGTGAGCACATGTATCTAGCGCTACGAAGTCATTTTCGGCATGTATCGTACGTTTAGGTGAAAAATTTAGACTTCGAAGACATTTACTATTTGAACCGTAACTTATCTTCGCCATATGTCCCGAATAACTTTCAGGGCTTCACAGGCAATGGCTTGACCCAATAAAAGGGTGTCATCCGCAAACATTAAGTGTCACAATGGTTGTAAACCTGACCCCACTTTAATGCCACTCAGTTCACCTCTTGAGATAGCTCTCTTTAGCAAGGCTATGAGCCCTTCTGTGCATACTATAAATAAGTATAGAGATAAAGGGGATCCGCTTGTCCTCGATCCCCTCTGTCCCGGCCAGCTTGCTCTCTGTTGCTCGATAGAAATTGTATAGCGATTCCGTACATCATGATTAAATGCGCCCGTTGTTCTTCCAGACGGTTGGTTACCCTATTTTCGTGCTTAATCGAGATGATGGAGGTCGTAAGCCAATAGAATGTTATCGATTGATAGATCTATTAGAGCTTTAAATTCACTTTGAGAATCTGAGATAATAACGTATAGGCAAGGGAACTTCTTAGGTCCTGGGCCAAAACTTTACTTGATAACTTTTAGGCTATGATATTTCCACCGGTACGTAATAAGTCGAAATTGAGACATACTAATCGGTGTCTCCACTTTTGGGATCAGTGTAATAAAAGTAAAATTAAGCTTCTTGAGAAAACGACCGTCATTAAGAAAACTAAGTACCATTTTACTTAAGGTATCCCCCATAGTGTCCCAATAATGTTGAAAGAATTTGGCGGCATCCCGTCGTACAGTTCAGACCAGGCGGAGTAAAAGGCATTTTTTCATCTTTCGCTTCTAAAATGCATCGAGAGAGTTTAGTGATTAGGTGGTTTCAGGCTGGTATGCAACTGTCTGGAAGAACATGTTACCTCCCGGATTGAGCCTTGAAAAGCACTTAATATAAAATCAATGGCAACTTTACAAATAGATTCTATGTCGTACTTCCTCTTCGTCTTACTTGAAATTTTGTGATGGTTTAATTTATTCTACTGTTGAGATCGCATGGAAGTAAAAGTCGTCATTCTATCTCCCCTTTTGACTACTTTGAGATTACGCCCCGATCTTTGGCTTTCAGCAAATATGTAATTGTTGCTCTTGGTTTATTGATATCCGAGCTAACACTGGCCTTTCTCCTTTGGATGAAATTGTGATTAGACCTTGTTGGAGTGCATCCGGTTTGACTTGCTTCTCCGCAATAAATTACGGACATGCCCACAGGCATGATTCTATTTGACCCATTAAAATCCAGCCGACTTTGAGGATCTGATTCATCAAGCCGGTCGGTCGATTCACGAACTTTGTCCCGTGCTTGTTGCGCTCTGATTACTTTTTTCCTCAAAGAGGCACCAGCTTTCCTGAGCTCACGACTTTTCCTATTACTCCTTTTAGATAGGGCTTGAATACCGAGGAGCAAAATAATTGGAAGATGGTCCAAATGGTTAGATGATAAATGATGGACACTGCGTCTGGGAAAATAATACGCGATCCTTAGTACAGAGCTCTATCGTCTATGATCACTTGTAGAATGAGAAATTGATACACAGCGTGAATTGGTACCCGTTGAATCCCCAAAATCAGCAGCCACGAGTTATGAGCGACTTGGCCGAGTTTTCAATTACCCAATTCGGTCGTTGACCCGGTTCCACACCCTTGAATATAACACTTGCTATGATCCATGAATTTTTAACTGAAACCGATTTAAATCATTAATTTTTGTTTAGTGCTCATTTAAAAGGCTTCAATGACTTTATTTAGTCAGGCCCTTTACAAATCTATCACATATCTGATAGGGGAAGCCCAAAATTGTTTTTGGGCTAGAAGATGTGGCCATCAATGTGACATTATATTTATTTGAAATTCGAATATATAACAAATAAATTGCTTGTGCGTTATATAATAAATCTTAATTTATCATAAATAATTGAAAATTTGAACATTATAATAATAATAATTTCATCATTAATGATGAGAAAATATAGACATTATATACTGGTAGATTAAGTAACACTCTACAATGAATTTAAGGATAGTTATTTTTTAAATTGGTTATTAAAATTAGAACAAAAAATGATTTATTAAATAGTGGCATTTCGCATTATATGTATATGATTATAGGGATATAATTGGCACTCTGAAAGTATGATCTGACTTGGTATTATGAAAAATTTAATTTACATATTATATATAGGGTACATAAGAGACACTTCGTACTATGTATTCAAACCGATTACATATATTGCTAGGACATGGTTGTTCATTTATAAACAAAATCAAAGTTTGTTCAATTTTCTTTTAAACTAGTAGCAATTTTAAAAATAAGGAAAAACAATTGTTAATAAAATTTTGACACAACAGTACTAAATATTATATAGATTCATAAAATAATTCATGTAGTAAAGCGTAAAATAAGATGAAGTCAAAAAGTTCATATGTAGCATTAGTTGGAACATGAATACACGCTACTTAAAATATAAAAACAATATTGTATATATAGAAGCACTATTTATCCGCTTAAAAGATTGTACACTTTTTTTTTTATAGTTATAATTTTTAATTTTGAGCTTAAATATATTTATTTTATTGAATAATGTTTTTATAAAACTTCATATCGATGGAAGAGTTTGAAATGTATTTTAGGTGATATAGTTTTAAGTGATTATTATATAATAAAGCTTAATATATCTTGTCGAAATTTAAGAGATAAATAAAAGTCGAAAATGAATATCTTTATTGAATGAATTTAGGGGTAATATATAGCTATAATAAAATCTCTAGAATAATAAACACTCTCTAAATTTACACAGTACAGTCTACTAAGATCATTCCAAATAAAAAATACAGAAACTTTGAAATATTAAATATACCCAGTAACCTATGATTCTAAGTAAAGAGATAAATGTATATTGGGGACTTCAAGCAAAAGTGTTGGAAAATGGATGATCCTCTCTTTTCATCCTCTACCTTTTGTCTCATTTCATCATCATGAGAATTAAAGGAGTTTCTTTTTGGGACAAATGTTTCATTTTCATTGCCATGACCAATATAGATTAACAATGAATTACTTCTACCCATCTTCTCTGAAGGTGTTCCATCTATTAGGGAATTTTCTTTCACATAACCTGAAGTAGCTCTAATCTGGTTAAAGCTTCCAAAGCCTTTGATCTCACATGTTATCTTTCGAGCTCTGTTTCTCTCTTCTTGGAGATATGAGTTGTCCTCAACCAACTTCACTACCCTTTCTGATTTTTTCCTGAAGCTCAATCCCCAATTGAATCTGTATGTACATATACCATATACTACGTATTATTTAACAAATTAATAAGTTTTCTCCCGTTGCGGAACTTATGATGGACCTTAATTTTGAAGAAAAAAAATACAATATACTCGTAAAGATTGTCGCTGGCTCATTCGATTTCAGTTTCAATAACTAGGTTTGATTTTAAAAATTCATTTAGTGTCAGAAGGAATATTCATTATTTCAATCAATTTAAAGTAATTGACTTTGATCATAAATTTTTTTTTATTGTTATATTATGTAAAAAACTATTATGAATATATTTTTTAAAATAAATCAAAGAACGGATGAACTATAATTTGTGTAGTAAATAAAAGAAACAATCATTTTGAATTGAGAGAAGTATAAAAAGTACTTTCATGTAAAAATACATTAAACTGCTACAATCTCGAACAAATTTTCATCCTGAAATGTTAAATAGTTCAATAATAAGCTAAGAATAAGTCAAAATAATATTTCTTTGATAAATAACATCAGTTCCATCAAATTAATTGAAACAGAGGTAGTAAATAATAATCAACAAACAAAATAGTCCGTAAAAGATACTTCCTCTATCCTATAATTTAAGTCCCATTTGACTTTACACACAAATTAAAAAAAAAATCGTCTTTACAACTTAAATTTTTCTCCATTTCTCTTCTCACATTTAGTTAAAATAGGAATGTATTTTGGGATTTTTCAAAATGATAAAAACTATCTTCAATTATGGGATCAATTATGGGATGGAGGGAGTAGCTACAGTAGGGATTAGGGAAATACATACACTTCAGGATAGCAAATATTTGTTGAATTAAATACATGGCCTACCCTTTATCATCAACGTATTGAAAGTTTGCCATGTCTCGAATAGCTTCTTGATCAGTTTGAAATTCCTTTGCAGTACTTAAGGGTCCATGAGTAAGAAGGTATTCCAATATGCTTAAACTATTGAAGGAAGCTCGCCAGTTTTTCTTATCAAATCTGTGTAACCTGACATTTATTCGAGCTTAATATACATAAGACGTTCACTTGTAAAAATAGAGATCGAACTTTCAAGTGTTCAACTATCAACGACCATAACAAAACCTTTTATGCAGAACATCAGTAATTCTCCAAAAATCATCGACCTCAAAGGCTGCACGAGATATCAATCTCATCGTTCGAGCATCAGGAACCGGTGAATCGCCATTTGTAGCATCATCCGTCAGTCTTTGGGCCATGCATGAAATTGGAAGTTAATAAAATGAATAAGAAAAAATAAGGACATAAATACATTTAATTTGGAGAAGAAGAAAACAGAAACTAAACAAGTAGAAAATCAGCTTACAATTGAATTGGTGTAACATCAGTGAGGGCTAATCTTGCGTTCTTGATTTTTTCCTTGATGAAGAATGAAGTTTGCCTTTTGATTTCATGCAAGAAAGGAGTTCCCATGTCTCAATTATCATATAATTTCTTGGGTTGATCTAAAATGATGTCACTTAATAGGTTTATATAAATAACCAAAATGTCAGGTATTAAGTACAATGTTAGGTTTTTTTCCTTGTCATCCAAGAGAGATGGAAATACAACTACTCCATTAGCATGTCAAAACAATGAGCAAACTGCCATACAAAGTGGATTTGATTGTGTAATGAGATTGACTTATTGGTGGATGTTAATGAGTATTTAATAAAGAAGGATTGTGGAATAAGGGGAATGACAATATATGTAATATGTAGTTATGCACCAAAAAATGTGAATACATACTATTAATATAAGGAAATGGGAAATTTTGGGGTGGGAGTTGGTCATTTTTTTCATTTTGATTCTCACATTAATTAATCTTCCTTTTAAGTTACAAATGTTATCTTATTTACTCTACTAAAACTTGTCGGATTAGCAAACGTTGTATTAACTCTTTGACCAAGTGTGCAATCTTGACTACTACTTTGTTTGTTGGGACTTGGGGTTATTATGCGGAGTATTTTAGAAGTAAAAAAAACACGGAATAAATGGATAGGACGGAGATTCATTTAGAAGCTTGGACCTAGAGCTTGGGCTATTATAATGATTAATGAACATGGTTTTATTATTGGGTTAAACAGATTATTTGAACTCAATTAATTGTCCACGGTCCACCTATAAAATTTGGGGAGATGGTAGTGGACGTGGCAACCGGGCCGAGCCCGGTTCGTTATGTTTCGAACGCTCCGTCTCTACCGTATTCGATAGACACAAGTCTTAATGGGTTAGGTAGGGCTTGCCGACCCCATTCGATCCGAGCCCATCTGCAGGGGCCTTAATGGGGTAACCTCAGTACTAACGAAAAGATCATCATTGATATAACATTAAATCGTAGAAGAGTTGACGTAATGAAGACATATTCTTAGGTAGTTGATACTTTTACTGAATTTAGGATCGGCAATAATCTTGAAAAATCTCTAACAAGGGACAGGCGAATTTGTTCGAGCCATATCCGGCAGATGTTTAAAAGCGATTTTTAGATACTATAAAGCAGAATATAATATAAATTAGAAAGTTATGAGTTTGATAGTTTAAGCAGATCTCTCGTTACCGTATTTATAGAGCAAAAAGCGAGTTCTGATTTGGTTTGTAATAAGCGGTGCGCCGTGTATGTGACGGTACCCGCGCGATCACCAGCGATATTACCCCGAGCGTTTATTAGCGTCTAATTTTTGGAATAAGCGTTATCCGATTAAATAGCGTTACCGCGCTTTGATGCTCGCGACTACTCTTTTTCGAACATTGGAAGTATAATGGCTACTAATGGGAATAGCGTTACCGCGTGCGATCAAGCGTAATTTTGCCGTTTATTCCCAACTATAGGTATAGCCGGATTATGGGATCGGTGGTACCCGTGTTTTAATCAAATATGAAGTGCAGTTAAGACTGCTTTGAGGAAACTTGTAAAGGCGCGTAAGTAACCTACATAAATAGGGAGCCAGTAGCTTTTCTGTGACTCTATGATCTTAAACCTGATCAAAGCACTTCTTTTATAATCCTAAGCATTCTTGATCATGATCAAAGCAATTTTCTTAATTTTATGTTTTTTTTATTCATTTGTTTAGATTTGTGAGCTTATGTTTCAATTAAATCGAAACTTAATCTCATCGAACTGCCAATCTTTGTCTTGCTTGAATCGATATTCTCTATCTTAACTTCTTTTCTATTTGTTGTTTTAAATTTATAATTGCCCACAACGTTGATTGCTAGTGTTATTAATAATTCAAAAGATAATTTTGTTAATTTAGAAGATGATCATCATATGGAGTCTTTCCAGATTCTCGATCCCTGAGTGTTAATACAACTAATAAAGCTAGAAGAAAGACTACCCAGGGTTTGGCAATACTGTGAAGCCAATCGTGTAAAACAAACGGCAACTTGTTTAACTTGTAGGAAAAGCTCAGTATGGAAAACGGGAGGGGACAAGGTGGAACAGGGCATTTGGGTAGACACTTAAGTATTCATGGAATCGCCTGACGATGCAGATGGAGGATATGAGGTTGATTATACGGGGCATGATTCCACTTGTCCTTGGCAATCGCCGATTCAGCCGTGCAAGAAACACATGAGTATGGAGGATATGTTTTGCATTTTAGTATTTGAACAATGATTATGTTATGTAGTTGTCGAACATTTTAGCTTGTGTTGTTTCTATTGTCGGCAATAGGTTTATATTATTGTTGATTCATATATGTGCTTCTTTTTATGCATTAAGCATTAGTACTGGTTTGTATGCTTGATACGCTTTAATTCCATGATTTTATACTATGTTCAATGCTTTAAGCGATGCACTGTAGCTTATATTAAAACGTTACCGCGTTTGCTCTTTAGGGAAGCTGAAGCGGACCGAGGCGAGGCCCACGAGGAATACTGAGTGGGCTCGAGCCGGGCCGAGGTCATGGGGCCCAATCAATCGTGTTGATTGTTTCTATCATTATGAATAATATTCTAATAATAATACTATGAATCACGAATCTCGTAATCATTCTGGGATTGTATAATGATAATTAAGCAGACAAAAATATATGTATCAGTTCTTCAAGAATAATCGAGAATAGTTGGAGCCGAGGAAATAATATGATGAAGACCCCGCAGCGTCAAAGCAGATGCCTCCCAGAGAATTTTTCCTTGGCAGAGACAAGTTCCTCAGGAGTTTTACTAGAACTCATAAAAATATTAAGCCCATAATGAGGGGATTGAAGCTGAAAAATCGATGGGATGCTACCACCTCTTGATGGAGCTATAATAAGAAAGAGAGAAAGAAGAAGAAAGGGAAACTTTTGACTTTAAAGTGAGATCTTAAAAAGTAAATGAGCAAAAAGTTCATCATATGAAGTCCTTTATATAGAGGGTGTTGGAACATTCTAAAATGTCTATCCCTTAAGGAGGTGGAACATTACAGAAGTTACCGAGGATAAACCATAAAAATAGGGAGGGAACTACCACTCATTCACTGAATTCGCGCCTAGGGTTAGGCGTAGAAGATTAGGAACCTTCTCCGCCTCGGTTCAGCGCCCATGATTTCGAGAATCTTGCCCACGATTATTTCTATACAGTTATATTTTAACACCGGAAGTTTATAATCACATTATGACTTGATTTGTTTGATGTGTGTGACCTCTTGGACTCGGTGACAAAGGTAAATATAATAAGTGTTAACGAACATTATAACTTAATATATTGATTATGGCGGACCTTAGTAAGGCATCCGTAAATCAAGTGTCGCCAGTATTCAATATGAACATTGTCAAATACAATCGAGCATCTGAAAAGTTAATCGAGATAAATCCCAGGTTTGATCGATTAGAGTGGATTGAAGTTATAGATATGATTCCACCCACCCCGAGTTGTTTTAGATATGTCGACATGACTTTCTACATTGATTGGTAAAGCCCAAAGTGTTAAATCTGAAACATTATGTCCTTTGATATAGTTCCGAATCTCGTAAGAGCGACTTCTTACGATAACTATAGATATTGATGTCGTTAGACCAGCACTCCAGTAACAATATTTGAGAGGGTATTTACACTCTGTGAGGGAGTATTTGATAGGGAGTAATTTTTATCTTATTTTGGAAGAATTATTGATAATTCCCAAATTATTGACAAAAGAAAACAAATGAGGTGGATCTTGTTTTCTTGAGTGGATAGATAAGGTTTGGGGAAGACAAAAGCTTTGAAGTAATGACGTATGACAATTTAACATTCACTTTATTTGACATTTATAATTAATGGTTTGATAATAAAAAAAATTATCAAATCTTTTTTTAATTTTTCAAGATACAGTGAGATTAGATTTATTTTATTTGAATAACTAATTTTTTATTAACCGTTTTTCCAATATTGGCAATATCTGATATATTCTAGTGATAATAGTAAAGAGAAAATTGAATAACCTTCTAAATATGTGACTTCAGACCCAAACCTCTAATGGGGTTATTTGAGAGGGAGTATTGTGCTCGATGGAAGTTATTTGAGGTGAAGTATATTTTTGTGCATTTATCAAAGAATTATTCAATAATTCTTGAATTATTGTTCAAGTTTACATCACAGCGATGGCAAAATTACTACAGATTTTGTCGGGCAGAGTGGTTTGAAGCTAAGACAATCTTGTAGTGTGGTGTGTCAATCGTTGATTAGTTCTTTTATTTTTTATTTATCCACTTCCATTTAATTGACATTTTGACATATTATTTTATCGAATTACTTCCATGGAAATATTTTTTATTTTGAATCATAAATAGAGGCCCAGATTTGTTTGATTTGGACGCTACATTATTTTTCCAATTTTCTCTATTTTTTATTAAAAGAATAACAAAATATATATATTCATCTAATATGGAGGGAAGAAAATAAATGGTTGGATGATAAAGTTGAATAATTTTTTTGAAATATACTCTTAATTGATATTTATGAAATATTTGGTGATGTAGAAGAGAAATAATAACAGCATTAAATATTTAGGAGATAGATTATACTCTTATGGGATTATATACTATGGAGTGTAAAAATGATAAAATCATTGGCTGACATGTAGAATCGTTGATTATGAAATATTGAAAAAATGACTTATCTTGTATTTGGAATGGTATTAATTAGCGTCTACATTTTTGAAGATATGACAAACAGGACAGCTGAAACAGAATCTTGTTATAGTCCTCGATTCCTCCCCCTTTTTCGTTTATCTCAAAATTCCCTCCTGCCTTTTCTGACAACCAAACACCACCTCTACACATTCATTACTCATTCAATTCTAATGTCCCTCTTTCATCAATCCTATCATCATCACAACAATATAGCCCCTGGAGCATGTTTCACGAGTCGCAACTGATAATATGTCATTATATTATCCTAGTGTGAGTTTGAGTGAATTTTATATTAAAAATATTTAAAGGAGTTAATATTTAGATAGAGACACCGAGAAACCGTAGATACAGTTTTTCACACATTTATGATCTTAACAATATACTAACAATTCCCCTATTTTCACGTCATTAATCAGACAAATCTCACCCATATACTCCTATTCACTTCCATTTCTCACTTTCAAACTCCATCACTACAACAAAAAAATTAGTATTAAAAACATATAATCACTCATTTCTTAAAAAATCCATTTCTTTGGAAGAATTTCAGTAAAGCAATCATTTTTATAACAACCCAATTCCCAAAATTTGAAATTCAACTTGAAATTTCAATTTTCTTGGATATTTATTTTATACATTGAAAATACTATTCAGCAAACACTCTTAATCACTGTTTCTTCTTGAAATATTACATTTTTTTTGGAAGAATTTGAATAAAGCAATCATTTTTATTGCAACCCAATTCCCAAAATTTGAAATTCAACCTGAAATTTCAATTTTCTTGAATAATTATTTTATAAATATATTTTTGGATTTAATGGAGACGAAGAACCCATCAAAATTTGGGTTTGGGAGGCAATCTTCATTGGCTCCAGAGAGAGGAAACGTTGAGGAAGATTCAGGGTCAGTATCAATTGGGCATAAAAATGGAGTCTTGGGGTTTGGTGAGGAGGTGGAGGAAGGGGTGAGGTTAATGTATATGGCTAATGAAAGCAAATTGGAGGGTATGAAGGAGCTGTTGGAATGTAGTGGGACAAGTGTCAATTTTAAGGACATTGATGGAAGAACAGCTCTTCATGTTGCTGCTTGTCAAGGGAATACTGATGTGGTTGACTTTTTGATCCATGAGGGTGCAAAAGTCAACGCTAAAGATCGGTGGGGGAGTACGGTATGTGTATGTTGGTAGCCTCTAATTTGTTTGAATTCAATTGGTTTTTTCAATTCGGACATTGTCATTGCACAGAATCGAATATGACACCTCCTTATTGCAAGTAATATCCCGTGGGAACTTTGATTATCATAGTGGTTAAATCAGTTGAGGTATTGATTATAAATGTTACAACATTTTATATTAGATGGGATCATATGTTACACTTTGTGTAGCGGTTTATGTTATGTTACACTTAGCTTAAGACCATGGCATTGTCATGATTGTGATTTTTGAATTAATTTATAAGCATAGAGAGTGTAGACTGTAGAGGATCCGAAGCTATTTGAACTTCGATTATCTGAAAACATAGACATCTAAGTGTGTAGAGTATTTGTTAGGTAGTAGGGTATTATAGGTTTTTGTGTTTATTGCTCATGTTTTCTGCAAAGCTAATTTTTGTTAACAGAAGTTTAATGTTCTAACTTTGAATCAAATTTGGCCCTTGCACCAATATTATATCTGTCATCATTTAAAGCTTGAATTTTGGTGAATTGTCATTCGCCAAAGTCTTAAGATTGTACCTGATGTTGCTTTGATTGTCTTAACATCAACCAAAAAGTTAAAGGTCTGCTAAATTCTTTGTTCGAGTTAGGTATCATTAACCTCACGAGAGGTCAAATCTATTTTGTATTGAATGTTTTAATACATTATCTGGAAGTTCAAGTATCTTATGTAACGTTATGAATACCAACTCTCTGGAAATCAATGTTAAACATGGCCGATAGAATAATTGTAGTTTTGTTATATTCTAACAGCTTCAAAGCAAATGTTATGTCTTAAACTTCCAAAAACTCGAGTTAACAATAGTTCCAAAAATATGATTAACCATCCCATGTCTAAATATGCAAGTACTTTGAAGCTTTCCATGGTCAGTGTATCATTTACATACTTTCATGTAATAGCCACTTGCAGATGCTATATACTACAAGAACAATGATGTGATCAAGCTTTTGGAAACGCATGGGGCACAACCCCCGGTATGTGACTTTAATTTACACGAGAAAGCTCTTGTGAGTTCATTCTGGTTGCTTCTACTTTTTAGTTGGTGCTAGCGTCGAGATTACTTCAAACTACGGATTCAGGGTATAACATAATGGATTCGTGTATGACACATAAATATCTTGTAAGCTCTTGAGAAGTCATATTTTCCCTTACTTTTAGTGATTTTTTTTTGTTTAAGATTAACACTAGTATCTTAGCCAAGTAATCAAGAAATGGCCAAATCACAAAGCCCGAGTCCGTGTCTTGATCATGGAATGGCTAAGCTGCTCACCTTTCCTAGATCCCTTCGAAATTGCAAATAATCTTAAAATCCGTGGAGGATTCCAATTTAAATGTCATGGTCTAGACTTTAGATCATTTCATTGTGTAATGCACTAGACATCTATGCGTCAAGTTGTGCTTTCAGTTCATTATTTCTTTTAAATTATAGCTTAATCTCTTACATTTTCATTTTCAGATAGCTCCCATGCATGTGAAAAGTGCCTGTGAAGTGCCGGAGTATGAACTTGATCCAAGGGAGCTTGATTTCACTAATAGTGTTGGCATTACTAAGGTGAACTGTAGTACCTTAAATACTTGCTACAAGTCTTCAAACTCATCTCTTACCCTCTTCTGTGTTTCAAGGATATCATTATGGTTATAGATGGATAAAGCCCGGGATCATATAAACCACCTCGTATGCTTTGGCATATTCAATGTTGGACGGGTCCTCCTTCAATAGTTGTGTTTTCATTTGCTTCAGCTGTGTAATCTGTTATTATGTTTGACACGTTGCATAAATTACAGGGAACATTTTGCATTGCTTTATGGCGTGGAACCAAAGTTGCTGTTAAGAAATTCGGTGAAGAATTGTTCACCGATGAAGAGAAAGTGTGGGTTGGTCATATAGTTGTATTTGTAGTTTGCTCGTTGTTAAGTATGTTTTTTTTATCCCAACTGATGCATGTGATTTGCTTGGATTGGCTGTTTCAGAAATGCATTCAGAGATGAACTTGCATTACTTCAGAAGATACGTCACCCTAATGTTGTTCAATTTCTTGGAGCTGTGACACAGTGTAGCCCAATGATGATTGTTACAGAATATTTGCCAAAGGTAGATTATCTGGTTTAGTGCTTATGGCACATTTTGGTGTTCCTTGTCTTGATGATGTTTTAGTTTCATTATTTTGAAATAGAAACAAATAAGATTATGTTTATAAAGTGTCTACATGTTTGCAAGTACCATCTTCTAATACACGTAAGCCCAAAACTATTATTTGTTTTCTCAGGGAGATCTTCGTGCTTATTTGAGAAAAAAAGGAGCCTTGAGGCTAACAACGGCCATAAAATTTGTTCTGGATATTGCAAGGTATAGTAGCAGATTCATGCTTAATTAGAGCGGTAAATAACATACTTTGTCGAGTGGTAGTGGTGATATAACAAAATTATCATGGCTTACGTGCTGCAGAGG
This sequence comes from Lithospermum erythrorhizon, assembly GCA_019722365.1. Taxonomy (NCBI): domain Eukaryota; kingdom Viridiplantae; phylum Streptophyta; class Magnoliopsida; order Boraginales; family Boraginaceae; genus Lithospermum; species Lithospermum erythrorhizon. The sequence continues at coordinate 164,668 of JADFUC010001681.1, read as the reverse complement.
AATGAACTATTTGCACGAGCATAAGCCTGAAGCAATTATACATCGGGACCTTGAGCCTTCGTATGTCTCTTTTTTAAAATTGTATTAACCTTGGTAAAATAGATTTTTTGCTAGTGCCATAAGCAGTATCTCCGGAACTTCTCTGATAGTTTTTCATTTTGATGACAGAAATATATTGAGAGACGACTCTGGACATTTAAAAGTTGCTGATTTTGGAGTCAGTAAGTTGATAAAAGTTGCAAAGACAATCAAAGAAGATAAACCCGTGACCAAGGAAACATCTTGTAAGTATTTCTGTATGCGAAATGATTTTGGTTGATCGGTGACCATCACTAGAAGACACATGCCCCCCTAATACTACAGGTGGAAGCAGTCCTTGGCAAGTGATATCCATAACTGAGTGATGAATGTATTCTGTGAGCCACAAATATTTGATTTCGCTTTGTGGAAATAGATGTTTGCTAATGCCTATCAGACGAAATATCTTGTTTTCCTTTTCCTTCTTCGTTATCAGTAGCAGCTGTTTTTATTATAATTATGTCTGACCACACCCGCTTTTATTCTTTTATTCAGAACACCCTCTTTTATTCAGAGATCGCTCAGCTCCTCTCAATTCCAAGAAAGTGTCTTTAGAAGTGAAACACATCCTTCTATAGTTACTATTATCTTACACCCAACTTATGTATTGTATTATTGTATATGATAGGCCAAACTGTGTACATCTTCATTCATCTTTATTCTAAATCATGTTTACCTGTACAGGAAACCTTCCTTCTTGGCTTTTAGAAGTTTTTAAGAATGAGGAGTATGATGCCAAAGTGGATGTCTTTTCATTTGCTCTAATATTACAAGAGATGAACTTTTCTGATATTCTATATGATATAATACAAAATAGTCCTGTTTATTTGGATTGCTTCTGTCTTGGTCTATCCTGTTTTATAAGGTAGCTACTAGTTGTTATCTTGGTATATTGCTTGTTTGATCTCCTTTCTGAACTGAAACTGATTTTGATTATTTCTGAAGTTATTAATTTTTTGCATTAGGTAGTGAGATATCTTTCCATGTCCCATGGACTCGAATAATTCTATATTGCTCTTGGATATAAAAGCATCTTATCTAGTGTGAAGTAGTAAATAGTCTTTTACATTTCATCGTAATAGATTTGGGCTTAACCACCGTTTATTCATCACAAGGTAGATTATGTATAGTCCCCCCCTTCCTCATCCTCCTCTCTTCCCCTACTCTTTTGGGGGCAGCAGGACATGTTGCCATTGGGATTAGGAGTAGGGATCTACTGTATTTATCTATCGTGATGGCTCTATAAATCACTATTTCAAGGATCTGTTGCCGATCTTTGAGATGGAAGAAAAATTACGTGTTATGTCTGTGCATTAAATGTGTGCTGGGATGATTCCTCTACGGTGCCAATAAACTCAAAAGTATACTTATTATCAAGCTCACAACGAAGAACTATCCATGCAGGATTTCATTTGTTGATGGTATACTTGCATTTTTTTCATTGTCGTCATCATTACATATTTGGTATTGCTACTAGATTTACATCCCATGGTTTCCTGCCCTAAGGACAATTGATCTCTTGACATATTTAAGTGAACAACTTCACTAGGTAGCATGAGTTCTGAAGATCCAAAACAAAGCTCACTGAAGTTGTGGAATGGTATCGTCAATGACTTTCCCCCCCTTTTTTTCTTCGATTCACAGATGATTGAAGGTTGTCCTCCATTTTCCACAAAGCAAAGAAAGGTGAGAGTTCTTCAAGCTTCTTCCATTTTGAAACTAAATCACATGCAGAGCTTCACCAAAGAGATATCCATACAAACTTAGAGAGTGAGTCCCTCTGGTTCTGGTTTCAGTGACAACAAATAAATTTATACATCTCTTTCTTTATCTATCTTGTCGATTGACAAAACCAGAGTTTTGGACTTGCATTCTCTTGCATCTTCAAACATGATTAATTGTTAACTTTTCTTGCACTAAAATGTCATCATAAACAGGCTAATTGAAGAATGTTGGAATGATGAACCTTCCAACAGACCAAGTTTTATTCAAATTATTGCCAGGCTGGAAGAGATCAATAAGCACCTTCTTCGTTCAAGGCGTTGGAAGGTACTAAATCGATCCCACCTTATGGGTGTTGCAATCTGTCTCTGTTTGCTTATATTTGCTCATGACATAACTATCCAATATGATTTTTGACTAGTCCTGTGAGTTTTCTACTTGATACAGTACAGCATGATTCGAGGCAATTGTTTTTATAACGAACTCTATTTTTCTTCGGCGATCTTTGGGAATGAAATATTTAGTTACCACTTCACGTATGTTATCGACCTAGTTCTAAGCCGATAAACCTTCTATGCCTATTTAAACTAGAGTAGCTTGCTATTGTCCCAATTGATTCTCTCTTTCAATCCCATCGTGCACTCATGTGTTCAGTCGAAGAGTTCAACATACTGGTATATAAGCTTAACATACATATTTAATTTAGTTTCAACCCAACAATGTTTGCAGATTATGGCTCTAAGATGCTTCTATAGATTCGAAGACGCCTTGAAGGTCGATCATTCGGGGTCCAAGAGCCGATCATCTCTCATGAGATTGGATGACTGACTACTACTCAGATGAATGAATAATAACCGGCTGAGAAGTTTTAAATCCAGTCCTCATGAGCAAACACAGAAGAAATGACACTTTGTAAATGCTCATCGATTCGCTATTGCAAAGATGTAAACCATTTTCTTTAACTATTTCAAGACCTCTCTTTTAGTAACAAGACCATGGTAGAATTAACTCAATTAAGAGAGAATTTCATATACTATTTGTCATGCAAGCTCTACAAGGTAGCAGCATTTGCAATTTTATGAAAAGTTGTGGTTGTTTTATACTCCTATATTTGAAGATTGTGTCATTATTTTAGAACACTTGAGAATTATGACAATAGTAAATCGATCACCTAACACAAATCACCTTAGGTACTTCGTCCGTTACTAAAAGGTTGTTTGCAATGTGTTTTCCATTACCAAAATCAACAAAATTTACATCTTAATTGATATGCATGCCTAACTTTAATTTTAATTAAAATTATCATGCAAAATACTCGGTTGTTATACACACGACAAAATAGTAAAATGAAGGGAAAATTATTAAAATCTTACTGTGAGGAAAATACTCATCTTCAGTTAAGAGAAATTTTTCATCATGACTGAGTAACAAATAATGACTACCAACCCGTGTTAAGTAAAGTTGTAGTCGCATTAGTTGATAAAACTTGAAGCAAGAATAAATAGCTTACTACCAAACAAACAAAAAACTTGTTACGTTGCTTTTCTAGCAACAAATATGGAAGGATTAAACATGATTACAAGCGTTAAGTAATTCTTCATCGAAAACATGCAAAAAAAAGTTGAGTACCAGCTTCTTCAAAAACAATTCTTTTATTGATATTAGATCGAGCTACCAATCTTGCATTTTGAAATTTAGACTCTTTTACAATTTGACGGTAGTGGTTTGATGTACCGTTTGTTCAAGTCAGAACTTGGCCATGTATTAAGGCAGGTCGAGGCAGTTCGATTTGGTAATGAACCATTCACAGTTTGGTGTCGCATACGTTGTGGATTAGCGTCTTGCCCCCGGCAGCTTTCTTGAAATCTGAGGGGATAATCCCCGACAAATTCAGAGCTAAGCCCATTCAATGATATTAGTTATATGTGTGGTATGGCGTTTGAAAACTGAAAAAAAATTAGTTAACTTGACAAAAGGTATCTTATGTCGACAAGGTTATGGATAAATGCAACCCGTGCCAGTTTTCATTATAAATAATAAAATACACGTGCAAACAATTCATTTTAGTTCTTCCTTATGTTAAAACATGCACCTAATTAGTTTGTTTTACTAATAAGCATCAGTTTAATTGACTTTGTTTTGTTCTAGAACATCCCATAAGTTGTTTATTTTACCCTGGTTTTTGGTGAAAGATGTGATCTGTCATCACATGGTTGTGAGGTCAACTTAGCGAAGGGAAAACAAAGCGAATTATGTTTTGTGCTTATGTTGTTCTTGACTTTTTTATTTGGTGTTTTGTTAATAGTGACCTGGGGAACAACTTTGCTTATTTTCTTATAAACATCTACATAGTTTGTTTGTTTCGACCTAAGTCAGCTTGATGAAATTAAAAATTACACATTTTGTAAATGAATTTTGTGGCTTGGAGCCAGCCTTCTATAATCAATTACATTTTTTAAGATAAAAATTAAAGATTAATTCTTCATTATTAATATAAATTTATTATTATATTCATTTTAATAAATATATTATATTAAATTAGTCTTTGAAAATAGTTCTTGTGATATTATTTTTTGATAGTTAAATTTGTACCGATATACCAAAACTTCAAATAAAAGCGTAGTGTATGGGATAGAAAAAACGTGGTGTGTAGAAGCGTAATTAAATAGCATAGAAAAGCATCATTCTATGTCTCTGAAATAGCGCATGCACATGACTAATCATCTGGTTGTTTGTTTCCTCGTCTTGGTGCTTGATATATTTCAAGGATGATTATAAACCGTCACTGACGGTATCAATACTGGGCCAGGTCCCCGCCAAATCCAGGCGGATTTTAGGCAGAGTGATCTGACTTATCTCCACCCCGAGCTTGCATGTACGGATCATGATGTCCTATGATGCCATTGCGTATCGATGAGTATGCTGCGTAGTCTCTACAGCCATTGTTATAAATTGAAAAGCCAAAATAGGCCATCTCATGATCGTAACAAATATAATATAGGTGACCAAAAAATACACTTTAAAGACATAACATGGCACAGTAAGTAGTCATCGTATCTACATTGACATGTGATTAAATTTCACGGTCGAAGGAGAACATCACCCGAGATTAAAAGTGAACTTGGCAATATCAGATTCGATACCATATTTCATACACTTCATAAAGTCATGAGGGACAAATTCTTGACATAAAAAAGTGTTGAGGTATGGTGGGCCCAAGGGACCAGACAAACAATATTGCGGCGCTAACCTTTTTAGGAACCTTGTCAGAAAATATCAATGAAAGCTTTTCATATAACCATGGGGAACCGGAAAATGTATGAGAGGGTCTAGTTGCCAAAGTTGTGGTTGTTACATTCCTTGTGCCATACATCCGTAGAGGGATTATAGATTTCCTCTTAGTGAAATACAGTATTGACAAAGAAGTTGGACATAAGAGTTCCACGAGGGGTTATGGCGGTGGCCGAAAAAAATTGACTAGTATATGATACTTGTTGGAAGTCACTAGTGACCGTTGCTTGTGAAACTGCTTGTTACCGAATGCCACCAAATTATCCTCAAAGCAAACATCCCGACCATGAGTAAGCCCCGAAGTCGAGATAAACCGATAATCGAAATGAATTCGATGGCATGCGGCTTTTGAGAAAGTGATGAAATTTATTGATTACAAACAATCTCCTATGAAAAAAGGTGTTGGGCATGTTGATGAATCTTGATGAATGGCTCGGGTTAGGAACGTCTTGCTGCCGATATTTTACAGACCCGCAACTGAGGCGGATCTTGAGGCGAATTCGAGATGTTGGCGACCTTGTTCTCGTAATATCTGTCCCCAGAGCTCTGTAGATAAATGGATGACATTACTTTAAATATTGAATGGCATTAACTCACATAAATGTATTTGAAGCATTCTGACGTTGCGGGAAACAGCCCTTGTCTTGAAATATGGATCAAAAGGGCCATGCGGCTCTAAAACAGTTTTTAGGGAATGTTGATGGAAGCGAAATCATTTTATATTGGTAAAGATCGATCTTGAACAAATTATGAATCAACTTAGTTTTACATGTGTATCTTAATTTGTCAAATTTTAATTGTAAGCCTACGCATGATAAATCACCCGATTATCCTGTCCACCAGATAGCGATGTATTAGAAAAATAGACGAGATAGCTTGGCTCAAGGTTTTAGATATTGATGTAGGGCATCAAAATACTAAAACATTAGCTGGCATTACCGGGCCGGATGAACCATGTAAATATCTGACTGCACTCCGGACTGATGCGTTTAATGCATTTCCATCATTATTTAATTCATTTTATGTAATTAATTATTTAATTTGACACACATGTAAATAATTATTTAATTCATTCTTATGTACAATAATTAATTATTTAATTCATCGTTAACATGTAATTAATTATTTAATTAAATTCTAAGTATAAATCAATTATTTAATTATTTCTTATGTAATTATTTGTTTCAATTTTATATAATTAATTATTTAATTCATTCTTATAGAATTAATTTACATTTCTTCATCTAATGAATTTGTTTATATGAAAAGCAAGCGGTAATAACGTGTTTAGTAACAAGCGAATATGTTGATGTTTCTTTATTTATAAGCACTGAAAATAAGTAGGCTTTGTTGTTGTTTTAACATAATTAAAGCCAGTCCATTTTGTTATTATTCTGGCGTTCAAAAATTACATTTGTTAGCTTTATTAGCGTTAGGCGTATTGTTTTGTTCTGAAATGGCAAAACAACAATAATTTCACCTCAAATTTTTACTGCTTTGACGTGTATATTCTAAAATACTATAGATCTTAGACAAATCTCTTGTAGACATGTTCATTTGCATATGTCTAAAACCAAACTGAAGTCTGCTAAGATATGACTATTTTGGTAGAAATTATTGACCACTGGCTAAATATATCCGAATTGGTATTTTGTGGTGGAGATTTTTGGAACTCAAAAGTACACTAGAAATATCTGAAGTCAACAATCAACATCACCCTTTCCTCTATAATTTGTTGGAATTAATTACAGATGATGCTTTACAGTTGAAGTTGCAGTGAGAGAATAATGGAGAGTCATAATGTAGTGAGAGAAAGAGTTAACATTCTTGCAGCTCACTTGGGTGCTGCCTCTGAAGATATTTCAGCCACAGCCACACATGTATTTCCTATGGTAATTTATTCTTTTAGGCTGACTCTATTTACTTTATTTCTTTGTTGTCGGTACTTATATTGATAAAAAGTGATGGTTTTAATTGATCATTTTTAGTGATCTTTATCAATTGTTAAAGAAGTTGAAGCAAAACAAACAACCGTTTATTAGTTGATAGTTGCTTGCCAGCCCAATAGAAGTATTTGAATATGTTTATGATGATTATTTGTGTCGTTGTAAGGTTGCATTTCGTATTTCTTTTGGTAGAAATATAAAGTTAAACAGACGAAACATAGCCTCAAAGATAGGTTGATTTTTGTTAAATTGAAATGGAGGAAGTATGTCTTTTATCTCTGATCACATGATTGTTTGAATCAATAACTACCATGAAGCTTACTTCATGCACTAATTCAACAGTTTATTTAGACATCAGGTCAGGGGTTGTAAATTGTAATGCTAGTTGAAGTTTATGAACCTCAATATGCTTATTTTCATTCATACACCATGTATCTGGTATGCTGGTTGGTTATGGATGATTGAATTGTTTGCTTAACTTCAAACAGAGTTGCGTCAACAGTATTGATTCTGTCGTTCGGAGATATGACAACAGACTGCAATTTGCAAGGCAGGGATCTAGTTATCAGTCTTCTTTCATGAGACACATGTCTGACAAACAGGTATTCAAATTTCGACATCCCTTTTCCTGAAGATCGCCTGTCTAGGTATTGTTCGTGTTTGTTGGAAATGGCTCACAAATTTTCCCAACTTCCAGCAGAGTTTTATAAATGACGTTGATTATGGGATCCGGAGACGTGACAACAGACTGCAGTTTGCAAGGCAGGGATCCTATTATCAAGCTGCTTTCATGAGGCAGATGTCCGCCAGAAAGGTGTACAATACATACTTACTGGACCATTGTTCTCTATGTGTATCACTATATTTTGTCTTTTCCCGTTTCAATATTCTTTTTATTTTTTTACAGGGAAGCGACTCTCTGCCTGATATGCCACTAGAATCTCCAGATCGCGCAAATAACACCTCTGCTTCTTCTGAAACCCCCAATATTTCGAGACCAAAACAAGATTCTAATGTCCAGAACGTTTTTGAACTTCGATCTTTGGAACAAAGTTGTAGATATAATGAAGAAGTACTTCGTAGTCCCAACTTTGCGAAGCCAAAGCAAACCTTGAAAAATTCCCAGAGTTGTTCCGATGAAAGTGCTCCCACCATGAAATCTAGTGGTGAGTTTATACCGATCTTTGACCAAATTTGTATGTAATTGGTCTTCTTTCATTCCCAAGATTTGAAGTTTTGATCCTCAATTATCTATGAAACATAACTCGTTACACATTTACACAGGATCCGTGTCTTCACCAAGAATGGATGTTACAGAATCTGGACATAGTTATGTTGTTGCAGTTGAACTCCCAGGAGTCTCCATTGATGACCTAAGGGTGGAGGTGAGCGACAAAAAGTAAGTGGATCTGCAATACAATTAATGAAGTATTACTCTTCAATAAATGAAGTATGTTCTTAGATTCGGCTGTTTGATGAGGCTTCCTATGTTCTGACAGCTTGATCGTTTCTGGAAAGCGCTCAGCACACTGGTCTAAGGTGGCAAATGTTTCGAATGACTCAATCTCTGTATTCCATAGAAGGGAGATATTGCAAGGACCATACCGTACTGTTTGGTCACTTCCAACTAATGCAGACAAGGAGAGAGTCTCTGCTGAATACTCGTAAGTCATGGCCATGATGTTTTTATTAGCTTATCATATTGTGTGACATTGAAAAATCGAAACAATCTATTTTCAGGGAAGGACTTCTGAGGATTAGAATTCCTAAACTCTGTGGAGCCACGACAGCTTTGAAGGCGAATATATAGCCGTAAACTTCTATCCGTCTGGAGCCATTACTATTCGTGCTTTCATCGTTGGTTCTGTATTGTGTGTGTGTATTGTATAGATAATGACTAGAGTTCTTTAGCTTGGAACATATTACATATATCTGAAAATACTATGTAATGAGATGGTATTTTGCAATATGCTTCTGTTTGGAGGGTGTTTGCTTGATAAGCATTGTTTAAAGTTTCATTATTGTTGGGCATATGACTACATGAGCCACACCACAAGTTTATTCTTGCAATAAACATTATTGTTGGCACACATGAAATTTCACTCTTTGTTAGAGGAAACTAGTCACCTTGCGAAAGGCATATGTAAGAACACTTAAATAAGCATACATAAACAACAGAAGACTTTCCATGTCCTTAGATCGAGGCACATTCCCGGGATCCTAAATTTGTTATTTCTCCATCTTAAAATACCAGCCTGATTTCTTTGAATTAAATTCACTTTGAACTTTGAATCAAAAATTATCATCCTGACAATAAAAATAAAATAAAAATACTTATCCGAATACTATATTATACTCGTAATATATTTTTCACAAAATAATTTCTAATACATACTTAAAATATTGAGTTCAAAATAAAAAATGTCTAAGTAATCAAAATTGAAAGTTATATTATACAATTAATTTTTTTTAGAACACGATCCACATGTGCTTCTTTTTTAGTGCGTATTGGTTAAACTCGAGAGCTGAGGTAATAACAGTATAGATTGAAATCAATGCTGGCACTCTTATACTATGTGGATTCAAATCGTCTTTAAAACAGGCGAGTCAGGCCAGAGACATTGGAGTACCCATTCCGACTAGATTAGATAAGCAGTCGCGTGAATGCTTGGTCGAGTAAAATAACGAAGTACAGCTTTGATGCGACTCGTACTGGATTAAAATAGCAGTCGGGTAGTTAACGAGTTGGTACGGCTAAGTACTGGCCAGATTAAGTTAATCGTCAGAAGCTTCAAAAAATCTTTATAAATTTTCAAAATTAAACCTTGATCTTTACTGTTACTACTAAATTAAGTTAATTAATTGAAAATGTAAACTAAATCGTTCACTTAAAAATACACCTCACTTATGTAGCAAAAATAGTCTCTATAAACCATAACAATTATTTAATAATGTTATTGCTATTTATTTATGATTATATATTGGCCGTATTTTATAATATTTTTAAATTTTGACTAAATTTGTTAACGGATCGGTAAATATCGGCCAGTGGGATATTTAAACAACTTGCATGCCTGCTGATCGCCTCAGCTTCATTGTAGCAGCTTAATTCTATGGTCGAGTATTGGGGTTGGATGCTCGGCGGTAATAGATTACCGCACTAAAGTAGCTTTCATCTGATCGCTTGAAGTCTTGAACGTATAGTCTGACCATTTCTGATTAAATCATTTGGTTATTGGCAATTACTATGACGGCGCATCCCTGATCATCTCCTCCACCACCACCTAGACAGCCATACCTCACCCCCCACCCAAATCACTAGAACAAAAATGAGAAACGTGTTGTTCTTCTCGAAATCCGCCACGTGGCTGTTTGTGTTGGTTGTGGCATTTTCTGCTGCTGATGATGTTATCGGCTTCACAATGCATACTAATAATTGGGCTGTCTTGGTTTGCACCTCTCGTTTCTGGTAATTTAAAAAAAAAATTATTACTATGCCCCAAAAAGATTGTCCACTTTCATTTTTAATTATCGCAAAATTAACAAACTTTACGAGATTAATGGACAAGCTTATTACATTTTGCACTAAATATTTGAGCATCAAAATTGAAAAAGTGGACTTTTTTAGATGGAGGGAGTAGTTATTGAATAGAACCTCATTGATGTTAATTTCTACTTGATTGTTAGTTAATCATGAAGCTGATGCTTAGTAGTACGATTAGTTATAATTGTATTAAAATTTAATTTGATGGTTTCTGAGACTTTATTGTATTGTTTTTAGGGTTTCATTTGACTTAATACTCCCTCGTTCCAATTTACTTATCATGGTGATAAAAAATATTCCATAATTTATTAAGGGGTCGAGTAATATTACTAATATATACTAAAAAGTACTTTATAATAAACACTTTAGTTAATGATCATGAAAATGAAAATTACTTTATTGAGGGACAAAAGTATAAATATCAACATAAAGTTGTATTGAAATACTATATGATCAAGTAAAAAGGAAAGAGAAAATTTTGCTACATGATGAAGTAAATTGGAACGGAGAGAGAATTACTTAACTAGATGTAGTTGGACACATTTTATGATCAAAAGATAGTGGGATTTAATTTTTGATGGTCAAACATAATAAATTTTGACATTTTGATTGAGACTCGTGAATCTGTTTTGAAGCAAAATTATCATTGCAGTAGTAAACTATGTTACAAGTATAATCCATCGCTATATTGTTTGCCAATTATTTTAGAATATGTATGAAAATATGTATGCTCAAAACTTTTATCGAATTTCTAAAATTCATAATCATCTAGAAAAGTAGTACTAATTTAAGTTCATATGTTGCAATGATGAATTCTAGTGTTCTATGGTATGCTTTTGATTTGATCGGGTAGCTGGATGGTTAATTGATTGGTCTAAGGTTTAAGGTATAGTATGAGATGAAGAATATTGAGTTTGAGGAGATTATAACTTAAGATTTAACTGAATGCAGGTTTAATTATCGGCATATGGCTAATACCTTATCCTTGTATAGGTAAAATATCGAGCATGCTTTTAATATTTTATGGTTCTTGGTTCGTATTTCTTTATATCTGGATATAAGTATGAGAAAGGTCAATGATAATAAAAAATCAATTCAGAACAGTGAAACGGTTAGGAATTCCAGATGAAAGAATAATTCTGATGTTGGCTGATGATATGGCCTGCAATGCTCGGAATAAATACCCAGCCCAAGTCTTCAACAATGAAAACCACAAGCTTAACTTATATGGGGATAATGTTGAGGTAAGCTGTTCAATCTAGAGTGCTTTTTTTACTGAGAAAGGGGAAGGAGGATGGTTTACTTTTCTTAGGTTCTAGGCATACTTCGTTTGTCTTGCTGTCTGATTGAATTGGAGTATCTTAGTCATACTAGAATTTTTATTCTGTACCTTTTTCGGATAATTTGATTATACTGTCAAGGGTTGGTTTTTTATATTGTTGATTTTAAGCATTATTCTTTTGTTTTGCTGTCTACTTGAATTGAAGTACCTTATGCGTACATGAATTTTCGATTATATACGATTTCGGATTGTACTGTCAAGGGTTATCACCCCCTGCATCTGTAAAAAGGTCATGCTCTTCCTTTCAACTTTTAATTGCTCATATCCATGGGTAGTAGATATGGAAGTAACTGTTGAGAACTTTATGCGCGTCTTGACTGGACGTCATGAAAATGCTGTGCCAAGGTCAAAACGTCTTCTTAGTGATGAAGGTAGTCACATATTGATATATATGACTGGGCACGGGGGAGACGAGTTTCTAAAATTTCAAGACAATGAAGAGCTTCAGAGTCATGATTTGGCTGATGCAGTTAAACAAATGAAAGAAAAGAAAAGGTGAAGCCTATATGCACTTGCTACCCTGCATTGTGAAATAGAGGAAGATCAAACATGCATAGTCACAAGCATCTTGATTATGTAAATGAAAAACCTTGACGTTAAGCCCGTGATAATTATCTTATTGCATTGGCCACATTTTTCTTCCAGATTTAAGGAATTGCTTATAATGGTGGATACTTGCCAAGCTGCTACTCTTTTCAATCAGGTATTGTATTCTCATTATTGATAACCTTCCTTTTCAGTTCATTTAGAGGATTTATGGCTTACCTCATGCCATGGTTTTGTTTTTCTATTTCATGCCCATCTTTTGTTCCTATTTTATATGTTATCTTCTCATTCTTCCCATTATATCTCAAATAATGAACTACATTTCTCATACTTATTTTTCTTTATTGCAGCTTAGCTCCCCAGGTGTTTTGGCTATTGGAAGTAGCATGAAAGGTGAAAATTCTTATTCGCATCACTTGGACTCTGATGTAAGTTCTTTTGAATAGAATTACTATTCTACAATTTCATTTTGTAAAACCTTAAATTTCTGCAATAGTAACCTCCTCAATTTCTGGTTGTGACAGGTTGGTGTTTCTGTTGTTGATCGATTCACATACCATACTCTTGCCTTCTTTGAGAAGTTGAATATGTATGATAATGCATCATTGACCAGGTATGTCTGAGGCTTTTTCTTTTTTGTTGTAGAGGTGATTGAATGTTATGTTCTCAATCTTTTCTTCCTTCAGGCCTCGAAATATTAGTATTTCTTCCCCACATTTGTCCATGATAATTAGTGTTCGGAGATTAGTGCCATTGGTGTAGAGGGGGGAGTGAGAACATAGATTGTTGCTGGTTTCTCGGGGGGTTGTTGCTCGTTGGCTATTTCTTCTAAGGATGAAGTAAACGAAAGGGTCTGCCCCTGTTTGTAGAGATAATATATTAGATCATTGACCAGTCAATATAATTGGAGAGGACCCTGGCAGGTCTGGTTGGCCATCTTCTGTGCCAGTCATATTACTATGTCGCTTAAACGCCTTGTCATGACAATATAATTGGAGAGGACCCTGGCAGGTCTGGTTGGCCATCTTCTGCGCCAGTCATATTACTATGTCATAATGTCTGCTTAAATGCCTTTGTCTGTAAACCTTGTTAGTACATGTACCCAAACTAAATAATCTCACTATGGCAGTGAGATTTATCACAATATAAGTTTTTGCTGGTACTATTTTGAATGTTACTAAGTTCAACAAAATCTGATCTTTTTATTACAGCCTCTTCAATTCATACAACCCACGCCTACTGATGTCAACAGCATATTATCGAACAGACCTATATGAACGAAAATTAAAATAATTGAAACCCATCATTAAATTTAGAAATACTGAATTTCTTTTTGCAAGTCACTCCTATTAACCCTTGTTTCTGTCTTTATCATTTTAAGGTACCTGTAACGAACTTCTTTGGTTCAGTGATGGAAACAATTCATACAGATTCCGCATATAGAGTCTTCTCCAGAAAACGATCCAAGCAATTCGAGGCAACCTTAGAGCCATCAGATCAAGAAAACATGGCAATGTCAGTTGTACAAAAGGAAACAAATGTCCCAATTATAAAGGTTAGAGTGTGGTCATTATATAAGATTGAATTTTTCTTTAAATTCATGGTTTTGAACGTGAGACTAACAAGAACAAGAAATATATCAGGAACAGCAAATTGCTTGTCCATTTACACGATCAATAAATAGAATACACCAAAAGATGGATAAAATCCCAAATCCTGATAGCTGGTTAATCTATGGTTTGGTGCTAATGGTTCCAATGGTTGCAGTCTCCTCTTGGTTTTCTCATTGATGGTAAGAAACAATCTCTTCTAATCATGCCATATAATAGTGAATTGTAAGTGTCGTGATAACTTAGTAGAGGAGATGCACCCCCTCCCCCCCAAGGTTCTTTTGTCCTACTCTTTTCATCCAATCTGCCTCTCTTCGAGTTCTCTTTTTCTCGGTTTAATTTATAGAAGTTGTGGAACATACAAATGTGTGCATGTTGAACGCAACCTAGTGGGATTGAGAGGCCTAAAAGGACAAAAGCAATAGAGCTACTAGTCCACTGAATGATATGCTCGATTTCATGATTTGAAAGTTTGTGAACCATAGTATTAATGGATGGGAAGCTTATAAATGATTGTGAGCTTTAGGATCTTACTGGGGTTCTACTTTTGGTTTTTGGCCCTCAGGATCACAAAAAATCTTTTGACACCCCAACTACCGTGCATTATTGATTGATCGAATATACTCCACATAAATTGCTTCTATATTAAGTGCATAAAACATCATCATTGAATGTAAAGTGGTCTTGCTCATTGATATAGGAGATAATAGAGGTCCAATCACAATGATGATGCCATATGAAGCCGGAGAGTCATTGGAAAACGTTCCATAATATGTGGTATCGGCACTTGTATTTCTTTTTGGAATCGAACATTGTTTGATTTTCTCTTCCGTCTATTTCTCTTGGTGTGGGTGGTCTTTGCCATTTTGTTTTTGTCCTTTGTTGTAATTCCCTCGCTGTGAATGATATTCCAGCAGCGAAGATGAAAATTTTCGTGTAGGACGAATTATAATTCTTAGGATCTTCAAGATCTCATTGTGTATCCAGGAAATGGAGAACTTTATTTTTCTATTTGCCCAAATAAAATGGAATGAGTTTAGTTTTTCTATCTAATAATCGACTTGTGTTTTACTATGAAAAATCAATATTATACAAATGCAATCTAATATACACAAAACTCAGTTGGCGTTATATCCATTCGATTCATAAATGGATTGGATAACTCGTTAATTGCTTAATGCTCGACCTCAAAATTAGACATGCAAACCAAAGAAGAAAATCACTCGACTTCGAGCGGCGAATCCCAATGCAGCCCTAGAGATGCTTTTAAGAATCGAGACAGGCTTTAAACTAAAATAGTTTTTGCTTCGCTTGACCACGAAAGAATACTTTTAATGGAAGTCCGCTCGACTCGACTAAATTTATACTTAGCCTTTTGCTTAGCTCGATCACTAAAGGTACTTTTAATGGAGTCCATCTCGAGCTGGACTAAATTTATACTTAGCGTTGTCGAGGTCAAGCCACTCGATTTAATTCCACTCGCTTAATATGTAGTCAGTCCCATTAATGTCCGATATGCAGCGCGCCCCAAATAATGTTTTTTTAGGCGAAATGATTATTTTCTTGCAGGCGTAATTTAAATAGCTACTTCTGACATAAATGAGAGCGAAAATGAGTAGATTTCGCCTCCAACATTTGTTTTGGTGTGTGTATAACTTTCAATGAAAGCCTCCCTCCCCTCACATTTGATTCGTTAATATTATTATTCCAATGGGTTCATTGAGTGGGAACATATGGGGAATGCGCCCCTTCAACTCCGATAACCACTAGCCCAGCCAATAAAAGACGAAGCAGGGCTCGCTCCTTCAAATTCATTGTTTACCCCCACCGCCCGACCCGGTCACCAGTTCCCGCTCAAGCAAGCCGCCACCGCCGCCACCCTCTCCCTCACCGGCGACACCATTGCTCAGCTCAAATGCGCTGGTTAAAAACAAACACACGACTATTCAGTGCATTAGGTAATTATGATTTTCAATTGTCCAAATTAATAACAACTTTCCATATTTATTGCTACACGTAACTTTGATTTGAATCCATAATAAACTCTAAATATTATACTACCTACATTTCAGTTTAACTAGATGTTTGATTTGCCCATAAAAATACTCAACTTTCAGCACAATTAATCTTATTTAAATATTTTGTATTAACTGGTAGCACATATGTGTAGTATATATTTAGATTATTATCTAATTTTATTGATAGTTTGATGTAAAGTTGTAAACACAAAGTGAAACGAATGAATTATAACTTTAAAAGTAGGTTGACATATCGCATTTGAGAGTAATATCTTGCTGCTACTAGGCTAACCTAGGGATTAAACAATTATTTGTATGTGTGATCAACAATATATCATATTATTCCCCAAACTCAAACTTCCTTGCTTCTTTGTTAAAATAGAATTTGTGTAATGTACCAAATTGGTTGTAGTTGAATTGGTTTACTCTCATCATGAGTATGGCTCGAGTTACTTTGATTTTTGTTGTTAGAGCTTTTTATGGTCATGCGTTCATGACGGAAGTTTCAAATAAATCAGGACTAGATTTTGTAGACATTAGCAAGTATATACATCAACGAGTGGAAGAAGCTAGAAGGGTACAATGGCAATCACCTGTTGATTAAGTTAAACCTCGGGAGAGTAGGTTCGCTTATATTTTGGACCTCTAAGATTCTCTGGTTTTTTATTGCAGGTTCCTTGATAGTTTGTAACGTTGTTCTCCTCAGCATGTTGCATTTGTTTCTGGTTTCATCATGTAGGATATTATGTTGATTGGAGAAAATTC
This sequence comes from Lithospermum erythrorhizon, assembly GCA_019722365.1. Taxonomy (NCBI): domain Eukaryota; kingdom Viridiplantae; phylum Streptophyta; class Magnoliopsida; order Boraginales; family Boraginaceae; genus Lithospermum; species Lithospermum erythrorhizon. The sequence continues at coordinate 147,806 of JADFUC010001681.1, read as the reverse complement.
TAATCTTTCTTTTTGTTAACAAAAACTAAGGAAGTCTTGGGAACTCTCCTTACGGAGCATGACTGGCTACGTGCTGTCCGGATGACTTCATACGGTTTCTTATTCTATGGTCCTGGTTCTTATGCATGGTACCAATTCCTTGACCGTTGCATGCCTAAGCAAAACATTCAGAATGTAGGGATGAAGGTAAGTCTTGCTTACTCTTGTTATTGAAGTAATCTCTATCACACATATAATAGCTTCCTTTTCTCATATCCCATTATTTAGGTACTGCTCAACCAAATTATACTTGGTCCTTCTGTAATCGCTGTTATCTTTGCATGGAATAATTTGTGGCAAGGGAAACTTGCGGAGCTTCCAAAAAAGTATCAGAAGGATGCTCTCCCTACTCTATTTTTCGGTCAGGAATCTTTTTGGGTTACGCATTTTGATTACATAATTATCACACACATATGTGACTTTGTTTGTTAAATCTATACAGGATTTAGGTTCTGGATCCCAGTCAGTGTCTTGAACTTTTGGTATGCCTATTATATACTCTAGTTGCCATGTTTCTTTCCCACATGCCTAGTGCCTACAATATTTCATACTGGAAATCTAAAGCCATAATGCATATGATATGATGATTCCTTCTTATAAGCTAAGACCAAATATTTTCTCCAACTCAAGTTATCTGGAACTTGGTTTCAAATACACATGCATCTCCCTCAGATTGAAATCATAAAGGATATATGAAAGCACTATGCCCTAGTACAATTTCATTGAGAATTGTGTATTTTTAGACACATATTCCCCTTTCAAAACAGATTGGTAACCCGTACAATTTCAGGGTTATTCCTCTTCCTGCCCGAGTTGCTTTCATGTCCATGAACTCTATATTTTGGAATTTCTACTTGTCTTCAACAATGAGCAAGTGACATCTACAAGATTGTTTTCTATAGGCTAACAATCTGTCGAAAAGCCACACAAGGTATGCACAGAACATGATCCTTTCATCTCAGCTTTAAGTTATGCTTATATCAATATTACTAATAATCTATTTGGCTGCCTCATAGGGTGAAAGGGGGAGAGCGGAACGTTTGCCATTTATCGAATGAGATTGTCAATGGTGCTGTCTCCTGCAATCAGGATTGGTGTATTTCTTAAAGTTTTCCTTTGTGATAGGTAAAAACATGCTATCCAACTTCTGTAACGTCTTCCATTTTTCAACCAACGCACATCAGAAGTTGCCTCGGTTCACTTTTTACTTCCTTGTTATCCAAGTTTCTCAACTTGGTTTATTCATGTAGTTCATATCTAGTATGGAAACCTTATTTTGGACCCCCAAACCAACCACTAAATACAACACCCCCTCGTTTTGCCAATGTGCCGAGCACTTTCATGAGTGCAGTTATAAAATTGTGAGGGTGGTTGTTTACATTTCATTCTGTTTGGGGAGTGCTTTAAAACATTTTCTATTTATTGGTTTGAACCTCTTCAAAGTTCAAACGAAGGTGACGATTATACATTGTTTTCATTTCCTGTGTAAAGAGGTTGCCGGTAACATGTCAATTATGTTCGAAATTGATGTCCGCAAAACCCTGAACTAGTGCCTTTCGAGTTTCGACCTGCTCCAGGCCATTAACCGTGTTCTAATGGGTGGGATGGGGCCTTTGATGTTACTTGCAAGTTTCAAAAAGGTTGTAAAACTGGAGAATTACCAATTAAAATAAACTCATTGAAATAAGGACGGAGGGGAAGTGTCTAAAAAATAAGAGGGAATTTATCCTAGCCAAGTGTGAAAGAATAATTATAAAAGTTGTGAAAGAATTCGATCCTTTACTTCTAACATTGTAAAACAAAAGCTTATTCAGCGAATCATCAAACGAACTCTATAAAATATCAACAAAGGGAAAGAAGAATGTCATGTTATATTAATTTGAAGCGACATATTGTAGACAATAACCAAGGGAAAATATTACACTTGCTATAAATAAAAAATAAGCAATTATTCTCCATATATTTTTCCAGCATATTGAGTTGAGGGGAAACTAAAGGGGTTGAATTCTTGAAAGACCATGAGTGGTAGCTATAATCTATCTTCCCGTGAAGGTGGCTATGGAAGGATGATGCCAAGAGAGAACAATGGCCTACCTGCACCACCATCGCCACTTCCTCCTAGACACCGCCAATCTGCAAATAGATTCTCGTTTATAGTTCTTCCCTCCACTTCCCCATCTTCATCGTCTCCCCCAGCCCATGCAACCCAGGTTAGCCTGATTATATACTTTGGTTTTCAGACTACACTACCACCTTCAGTAAATGCTTTAATGTCTCCTTTTAAGCTTCATACCTCCAAATGAACCATTTTAGTACATGAACTAGATTATTACTGTTAATGTCTAGAAGTCCTTTATTTATTTATGTTTTCTTTTTTCTCTTTTGAATTGTAGCATCCAGGAGAGCAAGCAATTGGCAATCCATGGCCAGCATATTCGTATGAGGATCGAATGGGGCAGCCTATTTTCCCTTTTAGAAGGTGAACCTCTTATTTTCTTATACATACCCCAAAATGGTTTATTACATCTAATAGTTATAAGATTGTTCATGCCATTTAGAAAGTAAAATAAACATTACAATATTTGTCAACCACTATAGTGTCATACTGTCATAGGATTATTGATTTATTGAAGCTTATAAATGCAGAGTTTCAACCTCAACACTTTCCAATGTGCAAGTTTTTGAGCTGGACAACGATTTAAGCAGACGAACGTATCCTAGGAGAGCACCTAGACTTCCTCTGCCTCTTTCTCCAAGACATGAAGGCTTCCTTAGGAATAATCCTGCACCAGTTGAGTCTTCAGAGGAATCCAAATTAACTCCAGAAGAGCAAAAGAAAGCATTGAGTACGTTGAGAAAGGAGACATATAATCCTTTGCTGAAAAGGTCATTGAGTTCAGGATCAAATTATCAAGTGAGGGACTGGGCAATACTCTCTAGGCAAACAGAATTAGGGAATGATAACGAACATGGTAAGAGATGTGCTATCTGCTTAGAAGACTTGAGGATCAAAGAAGTTGTCACGCTTACTCCTTGCAATCATATGTTTCATGATGATTGCATTGTTCCATGGGTGAAGAGTCATGGCTCATGTCCCGTTTGCCGGTATGTAATCGTTAAGTCAGGGAGAGAAAGAAGGGAAGCAACAGCGATTACTGCCGCGGTTAGCAATAATCCAAGTGACAACCATGCTTCAACACTTGTAAGGGGAACTCCAATGTATGAAATTCCAGGCTATCTGTTAGAACCAAGAAATGGTCTTACTTTTATGTCAGGAAATATCAATGATGGGTTGTTACAAGGAGAGTTTATTTCTGTAGTAAGAGCTATGGAGGCAGCTTTTCGATGGGATGTTGTGAGACCATCCTTAAACTGACTAGTTAAAATGTAAATGAGAGATTTTACCTATAATAAATTTTAAGTTTGAAAATGAAAGAATTTATCTGCAGTACATTTTTTAAAACAGTCTCATATTTCATTATAAATGGTGTAATCAATATTAGAAATTAACTAATTAAATATGAAAGATGCAAGCTTCTTCATTTATTTTTGTAAAAACAGTCATATATAATATACCTTGCAAGAGGCACATCTTCTCCAAGGGATTAGTTTACTACTCTGCCTGCATAAGTTCTAAAGATCTAGTCGTCTGGCTGTTCGGTGCAGAAGAAGAAGAAAGAGGAAATGAAGAAGAAAGGATTTGGGGACAAAAATATTCTCGCAAAAATATAAAAATTGAGAAGAAAACTCAATATGTGTCCTCAAATCATGGAATTGTCAGTTTAACAACCCTTAGAACATCAGTGATCGAAAATTATCTAAGTTGAATCAGGATGATTGAATAACAAACATGAGTGATCTTTGATGTCATTTGCTCAATTTTATTTGATTTAATATTCACGTTATTTATATATGATTTATCTCAAGATGAGATTAAGAAATTAAATTATATTCTTTCGGATTCTAAAAAGATTGTAAAACAGCTTTTTAAATTTTTAATAGTTGAAGTTTAGTAATAAATTTTTATTTGTGTTGTATTATATTTGAGTGAAAAATATATCGATGGAAAGAATTTAAAATGTATTTTTTATTGATATATTTTTAAAATATTATAAAATCTGAATAAAATATATCGATTATTAAAAAGTCAAAAATTCAAAAAATTAATAATTTTTTTAGTATGAGAAATGCTTATTATAATGAATCGAGAAAAACTAAACTGAAATATAGAATAAAATATTTTATTTTAAACATCATAATTTGGATTAGTAAAAATTTGATAAATGGAATTCACCTAAATAAAATTAAAATTTACGTGTATTTAGCTCAATGAAAACATACCATTTACCAAAAGCCACGTGTACACCAGTTCCAACACATATCCATTCTTTCTAAACCACTCCTCTTTCAGCTTCTTACTTCAACTTACAATTCTTGAATATATTTTTCATGTCTTCCATAAAACTTCAAATTATATAGATATATATTGTATCTTGAAATCCTTGTGCTCCTTTAGGTATTTCTTCACCTTGTTTAGTTACTACTAACATGTGATTACTTGTTTTGTGTAGTTGTTTGGAGTTTTATTTTCTGCAAACAAATTTCATAATTTTAGTTGAAACTCATAGATAGTTCAAGAATGGTTAATCTGTTTGTCTGTGAAACTCTGGAAATGTAGATATATACTCTCTTCGTCTATATTTAAGTGATCATCTAACAAAATTTTTTATTCTGGTTATAATTGTTTCATTTATCAATGCAACTTTTTGAAGAACAACTATTGTTTCGAACATGTAGCTAGCCAAGGATTCGATGGGCGTGTTTCCTATTCAAAGTCATGCCTGCAAACCAACAACATCCTCGTTAATCGTCGAATGTTCAACGAAATGTGCAGTTCCATTCAGTATTTCTCTATATAAGGTACCTTATGGATACACCAATATGATAGTAATTCTTGTCGATTTTGGTATATGTTTTTTCTTCATAAAGCTCACTTTTCTCCTCATAGATTTCTATTCCAGGTGGGAGTATATTGTCAGCAAAGGAGACTTCATTTCTAAAGGGACAATTCCACACTAGATACTTGGCTGGGACAAATTCAAGTTTTTGCCTTAAAAAAATTGCAGGTAGAGTGCCCTTTTTAGCTAGACATCTTTACTTAATTAGATTGTTTGGTACATTGAACAAAATGATAGAGGCAACAAGTGTTTGTTGGTATTCGAAGGTATAGCGGTTTCACCAAGATGTGTGTTGCCACTTACTGAGGAGAACGTTGAGAAAGTGTTGGATGAAGTAAGGCCTAGCCTGATGGCTGATGGTGGAAATGTGGCTCTACATGAGATTGATGGTCTTGTTGTGGTATTAAAGCTTCAAGGAGCATGTGGATCCTGTCCTAGTTCAACAATGACATTGAAAATGGGCATTGAAACTCGTTTGCGAGATAAAATTCCCGAGATACTTGAAGTCGAGCAGATTGTTGATACAGAGACTGGACTTGAATTGAACGAGGAAAATGTCGAAAAGGTAACATCATATATCCACTCCATCATTCCATGTTTCACATGCCATTATGTTACATTGTGAATATACAATCAAATGTCTTCAAACTTCGCGTTTTAACTTCTGCATTGACAACGACAAGTCTTGTTCTTGGTAGCATTAACTATATCGTCTCTTTGTCTCCAGCTTTTGGCGGAAATAAGACCGTATTTGGCTGGTACAGGGGGCGGAGAGCTAGAGCTCATCAAAATCGACGATTATGTAGTACTTGTTCGTCTCAGTGGACCTGCCGCTGGTGTCATGACTGTTCGTGTAGCTCTCACACAGAAACTGAGAGAAAAAATTCCAGCAATTGCAGCTGTTCAGTTGATAGAGTGATTGTAAATTGTAAAGTATGTTGAGAATTTTGTGAAAGTGAGATCATAGAAATTTGTAAGAGGTCTACAAATTTTCCAATCTCTACATATTGAGAGTATAACACCATTTTATAGTGAATACATTACTTATACATTGCAGTAAAGGAACAAAATGCACTTTAGATGTTTAATCTTTCAAACATTTTAAATTACTACTAAAGGAGACACGTGCGCGATTAGCGTGTAATTGATTTATCGAATATTGATAAATACATGTTTTCATTAAAATAATTCTTAACTCTTGAATTTTTTTTCTAAATTAATATCAAACTTTATTTTTTTTGAAGAATCTTTGAATTATAGACCAACTGCTAAATAAAATATAAAAATAAGAATAAAAATCGATGTCAGCAAAGAAGATAAATATTACTTTAACGATTTAAATTAGCCATCGACTAAATATATTGGCCAATTAGTTATCAATATAAGTATAATTGAATTATTCTTCACGTCGAGTTAAATTGGTACATGATTTAAAAAGTATAATTTAAATTTTTGAGGATCTCAATATATAAAATTCATATTTGTGGTTAATTAAATAATAATAACAATAACAATAACAATAATAATAATAATAATTCTACACAAAATATATTACTATTTAACTAATACTTATTATAATAAAAATAAAAATAGTTCTACATAATAATAAATAATAATAAAAATAACATGTGGTTCTACGCGAGAATATATGATTATTTAACAAACACTATTATAATAAGCCTCGCAATAGTTTTATAAAATATATTATTATTTAACGAACCTGCGATTATTAATATTGAAAATAATATGGTGAGAAATCGTATTGATGAAGGAAGTAATAAATTAATAATATATAATATAATTAAGTAGCTTATAGATAATGATCAATTACCTCAAATTATGATGAATACTTAGTAGTAGTTGATTCTTATTAAAACTTCGTGTGTTATCGATTAAGTTGAAATTCATTAATTAAAAAGGATCTGAAATAATATTTTTTGCCCTAATTATACAGAATTTTTAGAGAGAATGATAATTTAGTAATTAATAATGTGAAAATAGAAGAAACACAACCCTTATTCGGACTTTTATAAATAATACTAATAATAATAATAATTAGTGATGTATCATTGCTTTCAAAATATTTTATTTTATTTTTAATTTACTTAATGAGATTGAATATTTAAATTTGCTAATTTACTTAATGAGATTAAATATTTAGAGAATTGCATTTACGTTTTTAAAGTATACAACTTTAGCAAAGTCAGTCTTATTATTTATTTCAAAAAATGTAAAATTAATATCTAGAAATTTGTCTTTAAATATATTTTCATAAAAGTAAATTTTTATAATTTTTCATCATATAATTAATTAGTTATTGATGATTAAAGTTAGACACGAAAAAATAAAAAAATCTTATATTTTGAATTGGAAGCCTCGCTTTTAAACTTTTAATATTTACAATGTTTAAATATATACATAATGTTCAGAAACATTTTATACTAACATTCTAAATATGTCAGAAACGAAAGTTTAAATAATGATGAGAACAACAAATTTGTCATTGTCTTGCACGATTAGGTACATTTTATAGAGTTCAAAAGAAATTCCTTGATAAGAATGTTTTCTTGCTGCATCCATACTTTATTCCTGTTATACACAAACAATACTAACAGGGAGATGCCCCTCATTCCATGCTTGTTTTCCACATTCACCAAAGAGATACCAAGTGGACAATTCACTCTCTGATGTCTTCCACATTTATGTGCTACAAGGAGAAAAGAATGACAGGGAAGAGAATAGTACTGCTAATTCTGAAGTATGTACACTCTACTAGTAACACTCAAATTAAGAAAATAGAATAGACCTCTCTCATTCTGAGTCGTCAGCTTCGTCTTCTGAGGGGGCTGGAGAATCAGTCGCATCAGCAAGGGATTCCAGCATCATTACGACTTCAGAAGAATCATCCAGATAATACTTCGCTTTGCTTGGCTTTTGTCCTACTGTGCACGCAAATACTTTGGTGTCGTGAGAGAGGAGATTTCTGGACATCGCACTACCAATAATTTCAAACATGTCCTCGTCAGATCTATCATCCCCGATACATAAAACAAAATCAGCTGGGTTCCCCTTCTCACATATAGAGGAGAAGATCTTCTCTGCAACTGACCCTTTAGTTACCCCCTGAGTGAGCAGAAAGACAATAACCCGTGTTAGTTTCATGACTATCAGAAGAGGGGAAAGGGAATGCATAACTGCTAACTCACATGCCTGTAACATGGGATAAAACCTACCACGATGATCAACACGCTATAACTTAGCTGACATTATCAATAGTCCCACACACATGCTATAATTTTGATCTGTCCCACACACACGCTACCCGTGTTAGAAACCAACGTTTCTAGCCAAATGAAAAGTTTGATTTTTATTGTTGCAACAATTTCGAAGTTTGAATAAGCATTGCTGCTTAACAAATTAACATTATAGCATAAACACAAAATATTGTAGTTTTTCAAGCATATTTACACATGGAAGTAATAGTTTACTAGAAATGTATCACCAATATTTAACAAATATTAGTTAAAAGGTCAAAGAAACAATCATGTACTATCACTTAAATGGAGAAAATCAACGAAGCACATCAAACTCATTGAATGAGAAAGCTGTAGAATTGCTCACATATTAAAATAAAATAAAAAACCTCAACTGTATGAAAGAAAAACAACTCAATAGTCGTTGCTTAAACAGTCAAAAAAGCAATGCAACTATACAGCTATAAGAATCAATTGACAGAATGGCTAGAGATAGTATACGTTTATAACTAAATTCTGCAAATTGAGAGTACAATTCCCAAAGTCAGAAACAAATGGTACTAGAGAGTAAAAAGCATTCCCCTAAATTCAAAATTCAGAGTTCTAATGGATACCTGTGGCTTGACTTCAACAATAAGCTGCCCCCTCTTAACAGCAACAGGCTCATTTGCCAAAACACTCTCTAGATGATCTAATATCTCCTTTGCCTGAGAATATCCAAAGCCAGGGTCTGCATCTTGGAAATGCCACACTAAAGCACTTTCCTTTTTCTCTATACTCGATCCATCCGTAGCCTCAGTATATGATCTCATTATCGGTTCAGCCATCTGCATCCATCCATAATCAGTGCCCTGACCACATGTCTCCCACTCTTCATGTCGTGGCCATCTGAGGAGTTGCACCATCAAACATTAGCAAACATTCAACACCACAAGCTATAAAAAGTGGAACTTCTTAGAATTCCAACAGTTATAACTCTAGTATACACTCCTTTAAAATAATAAAAAACACAGCGTTCAGGGTGTTGGGGAGCAGTGAAGTCTTTATCTCAGTCTCAGTCAGTCTATCACGGATATATCAAAGGTTCAATTAAAATACATTTTCAAAACAAGTGAAATAGTACTAGATAGAAAAATGGGAAGGTAGAATAAAAAATTAACTCGTAGAAGAAGCATGTGAAAGCAAACATAGAATAAAAAATTAACTTGTAGAAGAAGCATGTGAAAGCAGACCTCAAGAAGTAGCCATGTTCGGCTGCAAGACCCAAGTTTTTGCAAGGAGTAAACCACTTGCCTAAGCTATCCTGACCTCTGCCACTGACAATGAAAACTGTATTATTTATGTCTCCACATAGTCTATTCAAAATTGAGATCACTGATGCATTTGGTGTCTTGATTAAAGAATTCTGGGGCATGACAGTGCCATCATAGTCCAACAATATGGCCCTTCTCTTGGACTTGCAATAAGCATTAACAATATCATCGATAGATAGCTTTTTGAAGTTTGGATCTAGCGCCACAACCCTAAATCCAAAACCCAACCCAATGCTATAGCATCTTCTCCTAAAATGATCAGCACAGGTTCTCTCTAAGTCCTGTAAGAAGCTTCTTGCCCAATAAGCTACATCATGGGTACTTACGTAACGATAATGTTTCTCATGTCTAACTTGCTTCTCTTGTTCGGACATTGAGATGGCCTCATTCATCCCCTCAGCAGTAGCTTCAACATTCCACGGATTGACCCTTACTGCTCCACTGAGTGAAGGAGAACAGCCAATAAATTCTGACACAACTAACATGCTTTTCTTCGGACCATTTAAATTTGAACCTTCTTCTGCACTAGATACTCCCTCTCGGCAGACTATGTACTCGTATGGAGTCAGATTCATCCCATCCCTCACTGCTGTGACTACAACACATTCAGCAATGTTGTAAAAAGCCATCTTTTCACTAACTGGAACGGACCTGTTAATATAAATAATAGGCTCATATCCAGGCTTCCCAAAATCTTTATTGATTCTCTTGCAACTTTCCTCTATCTCAGCCTGAATCTCATCCAAATCAATCCCTTTCCCTCTTGGAGGATTTGCAATCTGAACCAGCACAGCCCTTCCTTTCCATTTTGGGTGTTGCTTGAGCATGCTCTCCATAGCCAGAAGTTTTAGATTGATTCCTTTGAAGATATCCAAATCATCAACTCCAAGCAATACAGTCTTCCCTTCAAATTGCTGCTTAAGCTGCTCAAATCTCTTCTCCTTCTCGGCAACTCTCATAACTGACTCAACATGACCCATGTGAATACCAACCGGCATAATCTTTATGCCAACCGTTCTTCCAAAATATTCCAGCCCAATGTAACCCCGTTTTGATTGATACTCCAATCCCAACATTCGACTGCAACAAGAAAGAAAATGTCTTGCATAATCAAAGGTGTGGAATCCAATAAGGTCAGAATTAAGCAGAGCCTTGAGGATTTCTTCTCGGACGGGAAGTGTCCTGTATATCTCAGATGAAGGAAATGGACTATGCAGGAAAAATCCCATCCTCAATCTGTTGAAGCGCCGCCTCAAGAAAGTGGGTAGCACCATCAGATGGTAGTCGTGAATCCAAATGAAATCATCTTCCGGATTCAGCACCTCGATCACCTTCTTCGAAAACAGTTTATTAGCAGCAACGTAAGCCTCCCAAGTAGAACGCTCAAACCTTCCCCCATGATCGGCTGAAAATGGCATCATATAGTGAAGAAGTGGCCACAACTGTTTCTTGCAAAATCCATCATAGTATTTCTCCACAATGTCTGGAGGTAGAAACGCAGGGACACATTTGAACTTCTCCTGTAGATAGTTAGAAACATCATCCTGCTCCACCGGCTCAATGTCCACACACAATGAGCCAACATAAAGAACCTCCATCTCTTCTGGTAGACCATCCTTAAGCCTCAGGAGCAGAGAATCTTCATTCCAACTAAAAATCCATCCTTTATTATCAGGCCTTCGCTTCGCTTTCAAGGGTAATTGATTAGCAACAATAATCATTCTATCAACAGCTAACGAAGATGGATTATCAGAAGCAACACTAAGAGCCTGATCATCGTCAAGCTCGACTATACTCCCGGGGACAGTCATCACCCTCGGCATCTTCCTCTTCTCCCTCTCTCTACCCATTACAGGGAAATTCCCTGCAGCCAAATCTAAAAGATTCGTATACGATCTTGACATCATCTTGACAAATTTCTTCCTACAGTCCTTACAACAATCCCTCAAACTCCCAATACAATCTCCTCAAATTCAAACCTCTATAATCCAATGGTCTATTTCATGATCCGGCAGCCAAAAAAAAAACTAAAACAAATAATCAAAACACATCAAGACTCAATTTTTAACTGATTAGAACACTAAAAAATTAATTCAAGAAAATGGGGTTTGATGATTTACCTCTAACAACAGAAAGATTGAATCTTTTTGATTAAAAATGGATCTGTGCAGATTGAAATGAGATATTTGGATTGAAATAAAGCTGAATAAAAAGCTAGGTTTATAGCAATTGATAAGAAAGGGTCTATTTTAGTGGGCGATCTGATTTATTGTTACTGTGATTGTGATTATAATTATTAGGTGGAAAGAAAAGTTGTGGATAATTTGAACATTTATATATTACTACTGTTTTGGATTGGGTTGAGGGTACTGAAAAGAACACTATACATATCGGTCAAGTAATTTTTTAGCCGAACGACAATTTTGCCTTAATTTAAACTTAACTACTACACAAATAAAAAAGAAAATAAATTATTTCACATCCAAACCTAACACTATTTAGAAAGGCTACAGATAATGCCTCAGAGCTGATGGCAGTTACTCACCCAAGGTAAAATTTAATTCTTTTTAACTAATTGAGGTAAATCGTGATGGATTGAAAAAAACAATGTTTGGATAATTTTAAGAACCAGATAAATGATAGTGGAATATGTCGATCTTTTAATAATCTAGTGGTGTACGATTAAAATCTGTCAAAAGTCTCTTGTTCAGTTTTTATTGGGAGGGTGTTTCATGCAATTACATGTTTAGGTGTTTACAATGGTGGAACTAGGAGAGTAGTGAATCATTTAATCTAATATTTTTAAAATGCATTTCACATAAATAATTGAAAAAAAAATTAAAATGCATTTCTTCAATAATTATTTGGTTTGTCCTCGCTAAATTTTAATTTTTTTGCTTATCTTTGGTTATCTATTCTTTTGTCACACCAACATAAAATTGATGGTTTCGTTGTGTATGGGGAGTTCAACATTGTTTCAAGCCCAACTCACTAAGTATGATCGATTATCTGACAAGTATGAATGTTCATTAAAACGATTATGATAGAAATCTAGTTTCAACAATGAATGTCTTCGTGGTTTCGTTGATCGTTGGCACATCGCGTCAATTGCCGTGATAAAACGAAAGTTCGCCAACATCACGTTATCATTACAGATACGATACTCGCTAGTAAAAGGTTGGCGACGGATACTTTTAAATTTACGCTTCTTGAATGTTGACAACCGATACATAATAAAGTATGAGTATCATAATTTTAAAGTATCCACAAAATACTAGTTCTTTTTACCGAAAATAATCATCTCATTTCATTTTCGGCCCTTTTGTATACGATCCAAAGTACGACGTCGAGATAGCATATAGTGGCACTTTAAAGGGAGATTAGTATTCAGATTTAGGTTGGAGTCATTATCATGGACATACTACATTAATCAAAGAATATGGATGCAAAATTATGGTTCACTGTGAGAAGTTGTAATAATGCATCACATTTGATAAATAGGTCATTGGAACTGCTATCTCGAGCGGCAAGCTTACAACATTACAAATTCAATGTAGTATTTTTTTTATTAAAAAAACTTATCCAGCAAGCGCTAACTATTCATACACTTACAAACGGTGAAATAAGGTTTAACTACTATATCAACCTCACCCCATTAGTTAACTTATTATGCAAGGCATTGAATGTGGAAAAGCATTGCCTGATGTTTTTGTTCATTAATTCGCTTCATTAATAATAAAAAATACAAATTATACCATTTTTTCGACATATATTTTCTTTTCTTTTGCATTTGCCATTACGTACTCCATTTTCTCTCAATAAAAATCCACACAACAAATTATATAAATATATTTTTAACTTTTGCTAACTGCACCAACTTATTTAACAAATTTTGATACATATTTTAATTAAGTGAATAAAATAATATTGGTACATTTTTAATTTTTGTTCACACTACCTCTGAAATGCATATTTTAATGTCCCATTTTATCAAATTTCGTATATATTTAATATATTATGCCCAACATTAAATTGACCGTATCATTACCTAAATCCAAATCGCTTCTAATATACTTTTAACATGTACACACATATTTTTTTATAGTTAAAATTATACTCTATTAATTATCATCAACCTCACCCCTAATAATTAGCTTATTATCTAAGGCCTTGGAATATATACTTTTGATATGTATATACATATTTGTTTATAGTTAAAATTGTATTATAGTAATTATCGATCATCTCATCTATAATGAGATTTAAATCTTCATATTAAAAATCTATCGCTACATGATTTAATTATTTCTTATACACTATATATGTGTTACGACTTACGACTTGTTAAACCCTAAACCCCTCCTCCTTGAACCCCCATTTGTATTTATTCAGAAATGAGGGGTCCATTCTTCCGCCTACTCACCACCACCGCCGCCGCCCTTAAACCCCGCTCCACCACCACCGCCGCCCTCAAACCCCACACACTCCCACGCGCATTCTCGTCAGCTACGGCCGCAGCCACCGCCACGTCAGCCAGACCGGCGGGGGCAATAGACCCGAGCCGCCTTCGAAACGTGGCGGTGATTGCACACGTGGACCATGGCAAAACCACCTTAATGGACCGACTTCTCCGTCAATGCGGTGCTGATATCCCCCATGAACGCGCCATGGATTCCATCAGCCTTGAACGTGAACGCGGCATCACTATTGCTTCCAAGGTTGCATTTCCTTATTATTTATTTTAAGGAGTCGAGTCGAATGGGATCAAACCTTGTAGATTTATTTATCTAACGAGTTGAACCAGATCGAACCAACATTAATACTTATCAAGTCCAGTTGAAACTTATTTTTTCGGGTTCTAGTCGATTAGAGTTGAATCCAACCTGTACATAGAGGAATGTGGTTGACTAAGTGATAATGTGATGTGATATTGTACTGTTTGTTTAAGTTGTTTATGTAAACTATGAGTATTATGAACAATATGTACCTAAAGAATTAGGTGATAAATTTGTAATACACCAATAATATTGAATGTTATGGGAGGTTGAAAAGTCGAAAATGTTCATATACGAAGGGGTTATTAATATTTTTAAAGAGCAGGCCATTCAAACCGAGGAAATAGAATCGAACAAGTGAAATTTGGTTGCAGCTATGGTGATGCCCTTGTAGTAATAAAGAACACAGTACAATTTGATTTCTTTAGTCTTTTACTTAATGAAATAACAAATTTGGTATTCATCCATTTCTTGTGAGTAATGTACCAAATGAAAATATTTTACGGAAAAATAGTACTTATGAGCTATTTGACTGTCAATGATGATAAAAGGCCGGACTTACAGCTGCTACCCTTGGTGTTGGTAGTAGAATGACGATTCCAAAGCTGAGGTATAATTTCTGAGACAGTTCTGTTGTTCGAATAGAAAAGTATGCAGTCAAATTGTAACTAAGATATTTGCCGAGGGGAACTGTATTAATTCATGTAGTCATCTGCTTGTTTGATATATGATGTAGCTGGTGTTTGACAAATAATGTGGTTAACAATCAACATGCTTGATCCTTATACTATACCTGTTTCATGAACCTTACAGACTTTGATTAATCTTATTTAAATATTGTCTCTACTGTTAGTTGGTGTTTTGATGAGCTTTTAATCTCTTATGCGAGAGAAGCTTGGATGTGAAGCTCTTCTGTTGTACAAGCTATATGAAGAAGCTCATCTTGACACCTTTTTTCACATGAACTTTGATAAACTGTGGAAGCTCATTTAAACACCCTCTTTCCATGGTTAAGAACTTCAATGAATTGTAGACTGAAGACATTGAATAATCGGAAGTGCTTATAGCTTACAAAATATATCTTTCCATGCGGGAGAATTTATTATCAGTCCTTCATTAACCAAAGTTTCTTGCTTTAGCAATTTATTTTGTTAAATGTTAATAATTGTTTGATGCTCTACTTTTTCAAGGCAACAGACGGATTAGTGTATAATTTGATTTTTATAAATTGGTTAAATGATTGAGTCTTTAGATTAACTAAAACTCAGACAGAGTAGCTACTCATGCCCGGAAGTGGAATATGATTTATATATCTAGTCTACTTAATTGCGATGTTCACTTATGTTGAATGGAAATAAAAATCACTTTGGGTAGATAAAAAAATTGTAATGAAGTACAATTTTCCTTTTTATTATCTTTTTTTTAACTGATGAACTGAATGTTCATATTTTGTAGCTAAAAACTAACATGTGGAATCCTTTTTTCAATTCAATATTTTACCTCCTGCGATGAAAACATGTGAACTATATATTTTTGACTGGCGATGATGATATAAAGGCCGGACTTACGGCTGCTACCTATTGGTTGGTAGTAGAATGATGATTCCAAACCTAAGGTATTGTTGCTGACTTGCTGAGCCAGTATTGTTTTCTGGATTATACACATTTCATGGTAGTAGAATAATGTTTCCAAACTGAAGTTTTGTTTTCAATTTTTTTTCTTATTTCTTTTTACATAAAAGTTATATAAATATGTAGTGCCAGGCAATGATTCTCCTACTCGGTGGGAACCGAGAACTATTAATTCTAAGCTTTCTGTTGTATGTGAGGAATTCTATATTATATTTCGTTGACCTCAACTTGTGCATTCATATTCTTGCAGGTTACATCAATTTCTTGGAAGGAGAATGAATTGAACATGGTTGACACACCAGGCCATGCTGATTTTGGTGGTGAAGTATGTGACTCAGCAGTGTTTTCCTTTTACTTAAAGATATTTAAGAACAACCATCAATCAATTCTATAACAGAACAGTTCATACTTAAAAGAATGAACAGGGTAAAGCCTAGACTTATGTAAGATGCTCACTACAAAAATGGGTCTCTTTTAATAAAAAAAAAGTGAATAACCATGGAGTTTGAATTTGTTTTGCAAAATTTGAACACATCAGTTGATATTTAAGCTATATAGGTCACTTAATGGGTAATTGTCAAAGCAAAGATGTTGCATCTGTAGAAAGAAGTTCAGAAGAAACTATAAAAATCAAGTTAATTAGACTGCTTATCATGGATTTACTTCTTAGAGTTCTATTTCATAGGATGTGTTCTTCAACCATAAAAATCAACATACAGTTTCTTTAACTATAAGTGGCATACATAATAACAATTATATTCGAAGTCGTATGATACGAACTTATATTGTTCAATCACGATCAACCTTCAAAGTCTCAAGTAACTTGGGATTTTGTTTCCTTCCTTGGCCATTTGGCTAGTTACATGAAGTCCAACAAATTTTGCCTTCTCAAGGGATCCGTGGTTTTTCTAACGGAGCTCTTATTTGCAACTTTGCCCAACTAGCTTCCTCATTCCCATTCTTAAACAAATAGCTTCGTATTCGTTTCCTTCGTAGGCCATTTAACTAGTTACATTGGATGCAACGAGTTTTACTCTTCTTAAGGGATCTTTGGTTTTCTCACTGATTCTGGTTTGCAATTTTCCCCTAATGGCTTCCTCATCCCCATTGGTTAAAGGAACCCATTGAAACCTATAAAGTTCATTTAAACTGGGTTTGAGTTTATTAACTGGAAAAAATTTCGACAGAGAATGTTGTAAGTGGTCTGGAAGGGCAACATGTTGCATAGAAGTCGAGAGTCCATGTAGTCAATGCTCAGTAGCTGTTTCACATTGCATAATACCTGGCACATTACAATGGTTGATGTTACTTGCTGGTCTGATCATTATAGGGCTGACCTATAGTTTCTGGTTTTATCATGATAAGTTGATAACGTTCACCCACGGATTGGAGGATTTCATGAAAACTGTATTTTTCTTCTCATGTTCTTTCATGTTTCTAGGTTGAGCTTGTTGTTGGCATGGTTGAAGGTGCAATTCTTGTTGTTGATGCTGGGGAAGGTCCTCTGGCGCAGACGAAGTTTGTGCTTGCTAAGGCCTTGAAATATGGCTTACGCCCTATTCTTCTCCTAAATAAGGTGGATAGGCCTGCAGGTATGAATTCTTTTAACGTCTATTTCCCTAGAAGTTCCTCAACAAAGTTCCTGATGTTTATTCTTAATTATGTGAGGATGCTGCCCCATCTTGTTCTAAGAAATCATTCAGATGTGGTGGTTATGATGGATTGGTGCAGCTTCTGATTTCTTATCTTGCTCAATCTGGTCTAAATATTTATAGATCTACAGAGTTCTATCGAGTATTGAGTATCAGATAAATTAGAATTGCAAACCTTTAATTCAATTTAAATGACTTTCAAGGTAAGCACAACCACAAAAAATAACATACCTAGATTTGATTATAGTTAAGAATGAAAGATATATTACTTTGTATGAGCCAGGCTGTTGATTTTCGACCATCAGAAAATAATACTCTGTTTTTTTGTCTACCATTGACTTAGTTGTGTAAAATAATGAAATTGCAGAGTTTTTGAAAGAGATTTCAAAAGATTGAAGAGCTTTTGCAGCAAGTTTTGCAGGGTACTAAAAGCCTTAATGGAGCTTTTGTGTACATGCATTTGTTGTCTTTGCAATACATGTTCTTCTGTCCATCAAATATTTGGAATGGATGCTTTTCCTATTTATTTCTGCCTGTTGATGTGCAGTCATGTAGAATAGGGGTAATGAGGTTAAAGCCTGGTTGCTGACATTTAGTTACTCTTGTTGTATGTGCAGTCACGGAAGAGAGGTGCGATGAAGTTGAAAGCCTGGTCTTTGACCTTTTTGCAAATCTCGGAGCATCAGGTGATTGTGCATCTGGGTCTCCTGTTTCAAGAGATCTATCAAAACTCGTGATCTAAATTTCAGCCTTATGTTTTAAATACTTGAATAGCAAGCCCTCTACTTGAAAGTATAAGATGATAAATTTGAGTTATTTGTTCATCTGTCTTAATTTTTACAGAGGAGCAATTAGAATTTCCTGTCCTTTATGCTTCCGCTAAGGAAGGTTGGGCATCATCCACCTACACCAAAAATCCGTCTGAGGATAGTAAGAACATGTCAAGCTTGCTAGATGCAATCATTGGACATGTTCCTCCTCCAAATGTCAATGTTGATGAGCCATTCCAAATGCTGGTATTTATTTATATATCTTTTAAAATTTGAAACATTGTGAACTGTTAAAGTCCATTCTGACTATACTCATTTATCCGGATTTATGCAACAAATAGAACACTTTTGTCTGATGCTAGCTTTAGGTGGCTTAAGAGGATATTTGATCTTTTGGCGTTGCGATATGTCTAGAGTCTAGACTAAATTTTGAAATTACAAGAATGAAAAGGAACTTGCTCTATCTCTTCTGTTTTAGTGCTTTATAACTCTACTTTTAACTCTTATATGGCAAGTCACTCTACAGATCCAAGTCACTTCTGTGCTTGTTTTTTTCTATCATAGCCACTCACACCGAATGACCAACGAGTCAGCTTTTAGTACTTATTGCATCTAGAAAATAGAGTTTTTCTCTATCCATCATGCGTTTTAATAGTGGTATGGTTATATGTTCAACGCTTTCATTTATCCCATAAGTTAGGGAATACAAGGAAAATAACAATTTCTTAATTGTTGTGCTCAAGTGTAGAATGTCAACTAATAAAAATTAAAGGGAGTTGTATATACTATGTTTCTGATACTTTTGTAATTTAATACTTTTTGTTTCGGCACATTGTGATACTTAATAGCTGATTTTAGGTTTCCATGATGGAGAGAGACTCCTACCTTGGTCGTGTTCTGACTGGTCGTATTACATCAGGAGTTGTACGCGTTGGTGACAGAGTACATGGACTCCGTGGCACAGATTCTGGAATTGTCAAAATGGAGGAGGGGAAGGTATGTGTCTGCTGTGGTCGATTTCACAATATAAGACAACATTTCTAGTCTCAATGAATTATTCTTGCTCATATGAAGCCATCCTATTATGATAGTCTTGTTGATGGAGTTTGCCTTATACAATGAACAACTTTTGTTTGATCTGCAGTTGTATAGCTGTTTCCCTTTTAAACCTTTTCCGTCTTCCCTCGAAGATGTTCTAAAAATACTGAAACACCACCTTATTTTATATTACAAATCTTTGGTTGGGTTGTTTATGTAAATGGATCACCAGATAATCTAATATTCAGAAATCTTCATTTTACAACCCCCCATGTGCTCTCGCTCACATACACATACAAAAAATGAGAGGTGGATAATTATATTGTCTACTCTCTGGTGGCTTTTTTGTAGGTTGTCAAACTTATGAAGAAGAAGGGTACTAGCATGGTTTCAGTAGAGAGTGCAGGTGCTGGTGACATAGTGTCCATGGCTGGGTTGTCGAAACCAGCAATTGGCCATACTGTAGCAAATGCCGAGGTAGTTTAGTGTGCATATGCACCACATACTCTTTACAATGTAGTCGCTAACAACCAGGGCATTTAACTAGTGCACGGTTGATGTATTATAAATGTAGGTTTTGCAGCCTAAGTATTATCATAGCTGGATCATGTACAATAGAACTCTAAGTGTTGTCATATTTTTCTCCTTTTTCGATTTATAAAATGAAAAGTTAATAGTTATCAACTTGATTAATTATTAAAGCACATTTCAGGTAATGTCTGCTTTACCTGCTGTCGACCTTGATCCTCCAACTATCTCAATGAATTTTGGTGTCAATGATTCTCCTTTGGCTGGTCGTGACGGGGATCATGTAACTATTTCCTTTTTAAGCATTTTTACTTCAGCCTTCTGCTGTTATGAGTTTATACATTCCATCGTATAGTATTCATATGGGTACCTTGTGATGATCAGCTTCTGTTTTGTGAATCTGAATGCAAATCTTACACACATTGTAGTTGACTGGAGGGAAGATAGGTAATCGACTGATGGAAGAAGCAGAAACAAATCTTGCCATAAATGTCATCCCCAGCATGTCTGAAACATATGAAGTGCAAGGGAGAGGAGAACTTCAGTTAGGTATCTTGTGTTCATCTATAATTTTCCTTCACTGGTATATCACTATAACTTTACATCCTGGTAACCTGCTAATTCTGGAGAAAAGTCTTTTACCAGGAATATATCGTTTAATCACGATTACACATTTCTTTTTCTTTTTTCAAATCAGGCATCTTGATCGAGAATATGAGGCGTGAAGGATTTGAATTATCTGTATCACCACCTAAAGTCATGTGAGTGTCTTCCCGTTCCAGTTTAATGGTAGTATCTAACTGTACGATGTTGCATGCATACTTACTTAATTAGTAATCTTCCATTGCCAGATTAATTTGAGATAACTATGTATGCATATTTTCCCATTCTATAGAAAGGGAAACGATAGTGGTTCCCTTGCCCCTCCTTGTTTATGCTCTCTCGAATGGTTTGAAATTGGTACTATATTCATTTATAATTCTGAGAAATATATCGTGTATAGGTACAAGATGGAGAAAAATAATAAGTTGGAGCCAGTTGAAGAAGTGACGATTGAGGTGGCATTCAAACATCATTACTGTCTTTTGGTTCTTCCTTTCCTGAAATTATGCTTAATTGAAAAACAAGTTACTTGCAGGTTGATGAAGAACATGTTGGTTCAGTCATGGAAGCACTAACTCATAGGCGAGGTGTAGTATTGGAAGTGTGTCCTGTTGCAGGTCATGTGGGAAGGACTAGACTGAGTTTGACTTGTCCTTCGAGGTGCCTAATTTATCCATCTTACGATTCTCAAACTTTACCTTTATGATATAAGTTTTGAAAATGTTGTTCCTGCTGGTTACCGTCACTACCCATAGTCTCTTCTTGCAAACCGTTAAAGAAATAATCGATCGGATTTCTAAGGAACACTACTGGTATATTACGGAAGTTATGTAACATTTATAGAATTATACATATAAATTGTATTCTTTATAAAGAAGTCACAATGCTCGAGTCACAACTGTACTTATTTTCAAAGAAGATGCTCTCACAACAATAACATGCCCCAATATCCTATATAAAGAGGCTCTTGCCTAAGCAGGGTAAGGGGGTGGGGGGTGGATCTAATTGTATGCTGCTTTACCCCTGTGATAACAGAGATGCTGTTTCGAATTGTCACAACATGAAGTGCAACCACTATTTACTACTTCACAAAGAATAAGAAGCGTAGGTAATGTAGTGAGTAGTGACCCATCTTGATTTATTCCATTATATCCAGTAGCCAGAGAAAATGAAATCTTTGACTCTAGGGCATGGAAACACAGAAGATGCTCTCACATGAAACAAAAATATTTTTATAAAATGTAAACAATACAGCACTTCGTGACTGCAGCTAATTGAGTCTAAAAAAATTGGGTAAATAAATATTTGTCAGATTTAAAAGAGATCACATAAATGATTGATTAGATATTATTTCGTTGATAAAATGTATTTTTAAAAGTTTGTATAGAAAATTACATAAAATGAAAAATTTCAAATGAATATTATAAGTTCAGTGTTGTTATCTTCCAAATAATTATATAGTTTCAAGAGAACCACTGGACATATTTATTGTTTCCTTGGTTTGTAGTTCTGTTTTATTCTGAAACCGCATTCATTGTTAATGTTTCAGAATGCTCAAAAATTTAATCTAAGTTTTAATTATTGCCACAATTGCAGTTATGACCATACTTTCTGGCCTGCAGTAACCCTTTTATTGCCATGATACATGGATCAAATAATTATTTTCGTTTGTTCACTACATTTATCAATGTATTATTACAGGGGCCTGGTTGGTTATAGAAGTGTGTTCAGCAGTGTGACACGAGGGACTGGGTTTATGCATCGGGCTTTCTTAAGTATGCCCTTTCTATACTTTTTCATTTTTTCTTTCCCTGTTCAAACATCCTCCAGATCTTGTTTATGATTATGCTTTTATACTTTTTATATAACCTCAGTTTTTGTGCTGAATTTCCTGTTTCTAGCAATGCTATGCTATTCTCCCTGAAATGATATTGTTTTGAGCACTTTGTTAACAACACACAGTTTGCCACTCCGTGGACTTTGGATTAATGTATCAGGCTTTAGACTCATTCGATCCGTTTATGTTGAAAACAATAAATGCTGGTGACCTATAAGCAGAATTTAAGTTTTAAATCACAAACCAAATAATGGAAAGGAAATTCATTCAGATGTGCAGAGGCACCACATATGTATCTGCTCTCTTCAGCTCTTACTTTTTATATCCGAGTTATTAGTTACTGTGTACATACCTTTGGAAATGCAGGAACTTTTCCGTTACTTATCTCATAGAGTACAATAGAATCCGGTCTATAAAAGTGTGAAGCAAAAGTTAACCATGTTCAGTTGTCTCCGATTATCTGCCATAAAGAGTCTAAGTGAAGTGTACTGTACTGCTTCCTACAGAAAGTTACTTTGGAATCTTACTCTTAACTTCTGTGTCTTCAACTTTTTTTCAGCTTATGAGAAATATCGTGGTCCACTTTCAAATATTAGAAAAGGAGTACTGGTAAGTCAGCATGTGACATTACTTGCTTCACAATTCTTTTATTATCTAGTTATTCAGAGTGTAGCATATATCATCTCGAAGTCTTTCATCACACTTCTGATATTGGCGACGTTGTCCAACACAAATGATGTTATTTATTCTCAGTATCAGTGTACGGAGCTATTTAGTTTATCCCTATTGGTAAGTTAAATTCCGATCTAACCTTCTATCTACAATTGGTCAAGCAGGTGTCTATGGCTCAAGGAGCTGTAACAGCTCATGCACTGATGAGTCTAGAAGCTCGAGGGACTCTGTTTGTGAACCCTGGCATGGATGTAATTTGTTTGACTCTGATGGGCATATAATAATTCATTTCAAATATGAATATGATTCTGTCTGATTGTTCTCAAATGTTTTTCTCCAAAGCCCAAATTATGCTAATGAAAATTCTCTTACCCCAATTTCTAAACTTCCGTCTATAATTGTGCAGGCATATGATGGCATGATAGTTGGTGAACATTCACGTGACACGGATCTTGATGTAAGATACTCCGTACTAAACTTTCCTTTCAATTTATGGTCACGGAGAAGCATGCTATTGTCGGAGACAAATATGTGACTCGGTTATTATGGCTGGTTGTAGGTAAATCCAGTTAAAACGAAGGAGTTAAATAATATACGATCAGCCGGCAAGGATGAGAATGTGAAGCTATCTCCTCCTCGGCTGGTATTTATCTCATTTTCAGTTTTGTAGTTGCCCATTCATCAAATGACTGTCATACTTACAAAAAAATGTTCACTTGGTTGACTATTATAATTATTTGAAGGCACTTCTGATATTTAGTTTCCCCTGAATAATTATTGATTTAATATCCCCTCCTGGTGCATTTTTTTGTTGCTGAAACCTCCTAATGCATAGTTTATCAAATGAAAGCAACATAAATTTGTCAGTTAAATTTTCGGATTTAGAAAAAGGTTAATGGCTCTGGTATCTTCATTGCAGATGTCTCTTGAAGAAGCAATAGGATACGTTGCCCCCGATGAACTCATTGAGGTCTGGTAGATTCTAAGTTTTCCCAGAAAGCATATGAGTTTCTATGTTTCTGTATCATATCAGATTATTAGCCATAACTGTAATAGATGCTTTATATGATCCTGTTGCAATATATAAAATTCTCTCTTACATTTTCCAATAATTTCTTCATATTTTGATGTAGGTTACGCCAAAAGCAATCCGGTTAAGGAAGAAATTCCTCGATGCTAATAAGAGAAGACAAATGAGGAATAGATCAAAGGATTAGAGGCTTTCACGCTATGAATTGTTCAAGAATGTAGACGTTCGTGGTTTGAGCATATGAAAAAATATGCACAGCTTATAGTTTTGTACACCTTTAAATTATTGTTTCATTATATGGAGAAAAATCTGTCCATACCAAGTTCTGGTATGTATTCAGTTTTGTATGTATCAGATGTTTCTCTGAAATTGACCAAAAATGATATGAATCGATAATAACATGTCTCATTTCAAATGTTCATGTCAGTGAATTTTCTCATTCTCTTTAAGATTATAAACCAAAACCAAACCAATATGAATATGTCGTCTCAAATCTGTCCTTGTCGAGTTATCATCTCTGTTAAGTTTATAAATTTTAAGTTGTTCGTTATTACAAGTATTTGATAATTGAAAAATTACATGTGCAAATTTAAGTCACCATGACACCAATTGATGCATAGTATTTTACGTCCTCAAATACCTTTTTTATGTAACTAAAATTTGTAATTTTTATAAATATGTTTTGTATGTACTTATTTATATACCTAGTATTAATAATTGAAAGAGATGAATTATATATTGGAAATTATATTATGTTACTCCTAACTTTAAAATCATTAGGGTGGATTTTTTAGTTAAAACAAAAAAACCTTGAAATCATCCATTTCTGTAATTTTCACTAAACCAAACCATATGCATCATCTCAAAATCAAAGTCATGTTCTCAGCCACCTTAAAACCCAGATTATTCAACTTCAACATCAACAAAATCCCATTTTTCTCTGCTTCATCTGCTTGTACCACCCTTAACTACCCAAACAAAATCCCATTTTCCTCTGCTTCATCTGCTTGTACCACCATTAACTACCCAGAGCTTCAAGAATCATCATCCTCAGCTAAACCATGGTCTGGCTTAACAAATTGGAGGCAAAGTTTGATAAACCATAACCGTTTATGGGGACCAAAAGGGCCACAAGAAGAAAAAGAGTTGAATTTATCAAAAGATTGTTGTTTTGTTGAAATTCAAGAATGTTGTTGTTTAGCAGAAATTGGAGCTTTGGTACTATCTACTCCTGACCCTTTAAAAAAATCAAAACTTTCCCATTTGGGTTTCTGTAGATGGCTTCAACAAGACCTCCCTATTGGTGTTTGTGATGCTCCACTTAAGCCTGCTCGTCCTGCTAAACCACAATTGGTTTGTAAACAACTTTTTTGAAAAAAATGTATTCTTTGTCAAATTGATGGTTAATTGACGTTTTCGTTGTTACGTGTCAAACTTGGAGCATTATTACTTGTTAAATTGATGGTTAAAGCCTAAAGGTTGACACGGAAAAACGAAAAGGTTAAAGTCAAACGAATTGGAGAGACTAGGGAGTATTGTGTATTGAAAGATTGTATTTTTTGAGTTTATCATGCATGTTGCCATGTTGG
Organism: Lithospermum erythrorhizon; assembly: GCA_019722365.1. Taxonomy (NCBI): domain Eukaryota; kingdom Viridiplantae; phylum Streptophyta; class Magnoliopsida; order Boraginales; family Boraginaceae; genus Lithospermum; species Lithospermum erythrorhizon. The sequence continues at coordinate 122,117 of JADFUC010001681.1, read as the reverse complement.
GCTTTTGGTTTTGATTGGATTTTGTAGTATTTTCTAGTTTAATGGGTTGATATGATACTTGGAAGTTTGTGTAGAGTAATTTTGAGGACAACCTGGATTTTTGGTTGTGTGACTTGTTTCTCATTCATTAAACATGCTGTTGGATTCAATATATTGTGACTATCATTGTTATTGATGGAACAAGTAAAATGGAGGATCCTGTAAAACTTGGATGATGTTATTCACATAGTCGTTAGAAGGAAATCTGCGGATGGAAGTTGATTGGGAATTTTTTCGATGGTGTCTAGTTTCCATTGTTTTATTTTATTGCTTCAGGTTCCAATCAAAGAAGTGCCAACTCCTAAAACATCCAGCTTGCCTCTGAATGCCTACATGCTCCACAATCTTGCACATGTTGAGTTAAACGCTATTGATTTGGCATGGGATACTGTTGTGCGCTTTTCACCATATTCTCACCTTCTTCATGATGGATTTTTTGTGGACTTTGCCCATGTGGCGGATGAAGAAAGTAGACATTTTGCTTGGTGTTCGCAGAGATTAGCGGAGCTTGGTTTCAGGTGAGACTTGAGAGTGACTTCTACTATTGTAATCACTCTTGTTCGCTGCTCTGATTTTAGTCATTTCATCCTTGAATTAGTTACGGGGACATGCCAGCGCATAATTTACTTTGGAGGGAGAGCGAGAAATCAGCTGATAACGTTGCTGCACGCCTTGCTGCTATACCTCTTGTTCAGGTGCCTTACTTATAACTTTATATGATTACCATTCTAATTTGATTGCATGCTTCTGCACCATCAATTCTTGTTCAGGTGCCTAAACCCACAATCACTGCCTCTCTCCTGGAAGTAGGAGGCTAGAGGCCTTGATGCAGGGCCACGGCTCGTGCAGAAGCTGGTTGGTTTTGGAGATCTTAGGACTTCAAACATAGTGGCTAGGATTGCAGACGAAGAAATTGCTCATGTAGCTGTTGGTTTATACTGGTTCTTGTACGTGTGTCAGAAAATGAATTGTGCCCCTTGCTCAACGTTCAAAGGTTTTCATTGATTGTGATGTTATAAGCTCAACATGATTTTCATTTTCAACAGTTGGTTAACCATGTTTGACTCTCAACTTGTAGACTTGCTAATGGAGTACAATGTGGAAGTAAAAGGACCTTTCAACCATCCGGCTAGAAACAAAGCTGGAATCCCCCAAGAATGGTAGGCAAGCTTTAACCAAAACATAATCCAAATACATTGGAACAGCGGGTCTAAATTTTCAACTACTTCTTGTTCTGACATATCCTCCATTTGTTGTTTAGGTATGATTCTACATCCACGCAGAAGGCATATGAGAAAGATCACCTATCAATGGTATTTGCTCGATATTGTCTTAAACTTATATTCTTCATTTGACATGATGTGGGCTTGTGGCAATTGTATTTCCAGCTCTTCTCCTTGAGGGCGAAACCAAACATTACCAATGTCTCTAAAAACTTCACAAGCATCAATTTCATGTTGTGACAGGTTCATGATAGGTTGGCCTGCATAATTTCCATGGAGAAAGAGAACTCAAGTATTACACCAACTAAATAACTCAGCACGCCATCTAGATTACCCAGCGGCAGTGACTTCTCTGAAGTACAATTTATTGTATTTCATTCTTTTTATCTTGCACCATTGTTCGGAAATATCCGAATGTTATTACATGTATATATTGGCATTTTTTCTAACGATTTTCTTTATTCATAAATGTGATAAACTAGTAAGAACCTTTCGGTTTTATTCGGTGCTTTTTGCGAGTCGGTTGTTGGTTTTGTTCGGTGCATTACAGTGAATATCTGGTGGTCGTTCCAATTCGGTTTTACGTTCCAAACCGGCCCCAAGTGTTTGCATTTTGTGCCCATTATGCTCTTAAAATCTAATTCAGTTGGCCATTGATTCTTCTTTGTGCCTGGCTCCTGATGACACCTTGAGAATGTGAAGTTGGGGCAAATAGAGCACATACAGTAAACAATAAATTTATCTATATACTTTATAAAAGTGTGAATGTGAAATGATGTTTATTTCATTTTTGGCAATGTCTGGGAATTACCTTTTCAAAATAAGCTAATTACAAAGAATGTAATGATTATCACCAATTAAATTTATGTATTTTTCATCACTTCAAGACCGTTATATTAGCTTTTGTAATGATTATCAAACTTCAATTACATTTAAATAAATAATTAAATTTATATATTTTTCATTTCAAGACCGAAGCTATAATACCACCGAAATTTTTTAAGATAAATTATTGCTATCTTCTTTGAGGAGTTACATGAGTCATTATGTCATGAGAGTTACACATTTGGCTAATCAATACAGTACATAAAAATACAAATTCAAAATAAGTTGTATTGTCATGAATGACATGAAATATGTACCATTATAAATAAAGAAACATTGTATCAATCGCTTCCCTTTATCGTATAATTTATTTGGGTCTTAACATAATCATTGACATAGAATGAAAAATATTGTCGCTTAATTGAATACTCATTATTATATTAATAGCAAAGATTATAAAAAACATTAATACCAAATATTATAAAATCATTATCAAATTTATTTAGTATACTTTTGGGAAAATTATATGTGAATGATCAAATAATGTTTTTAGTCTCCCAAAATCAAAAGTTTTAATTTCTAATATGGAATGCATGCTAAGTATTAATATTTATTTTGTTCAATGTAATAAGAAATTACAATTTTTATAATTTATTTTAATTCTTGTCATTGATAATTATAAATAAGGCTCATGTAATAGTCATGTCCAAATTAATATCTAACTTGTAGACGTAAAGATTTGTATTCTCAATTATGTATAAAATTATATATTACTATCATTTACTATCATTGGCTAATATTATTATTAAATAATCTAAAATATCGAAATTTATTATTGAAATAAAATAATAATTGATCTTAAAAATAAACACATCAAGATAATAAAAATACATTAAAATTATATTTTAAGACAATTTATAGTGATTGGGAGTTACAATACTCTTAGTATTCTATAGTAATTGATCTTAAAAATAAAATAAGTAAACAAATTAATGTATTTCACATCACGATAATAAACACACATTAAAATTATATTTTAAGATAATTTATAGTGATTGGGAGTTACAATACTCTTAGTATCTCATAGTAATTGATCTTAAAAATAATATAAGTAAACAAATCTATGCATTTCATATCAAGATAATAAAACACATTAAAAGTATAGTTCAAGACAATTTATAGTGGTTGAGAGTTACCACTTACTATTCCACATTTTGGAGGTTACATAACGATAATTCTTACTTTCTAATTTTTTTTATGATTACTTTCTCTCAATTTTTTTTATGATTAAAATTAATAAATACATTCTAAAGATACGATTAGCTAGCAAGTTTCACATGTTTCTAAAAAGTAAACCAATTTCTCTCATATTTCCGTTGATCACACCGACAAGAACTCTTCCTCACCAGCCCGCAACCGACAAACCTCCTCTTTTTATTATAAATGTATCAAATTGGAGAGTTGAAGTTTCTGTGAGTTGCATCATCTTCGACACGATAGCATGGTTTGTCTTTCTATTTTTTTGAACATGCAACACATAAAAATATTTTTCTAACTCATGTTTTTTAATAGTTAGTTATATCTTTCTAACTTATGTTTTTTAATACTTACTCAATTATGTATATATAGAGATTTAATTCTACAAAATTTAAAATATTTGACAAAGATTAATTGGATGACTAAACATAGATCAAATTCTATAAAACTTAAAATAAGTATAAGTGAATATTAGTCTCAATGATTCTTGCAAAGAAAAAGTAACATTATGTACTTATTACAAAAAAGATAGTACACATAACAAAAGACATAATGACGAGATGTTAGTATGTTTTATCCTAATTATGGATTAATCACGACGATTCTAATAAATTATGAATGTATCTTCTATAACATTCTACCATCTTTTGATAGACGAAACTATTAAAAAACTAAGTTGTATACTTTTAAAATTATATATAAATATTTTGATAAATTCAAAATCATTAAGAATGAAAATCTCAGTTATGTACTTTTAAATTTAGGAGCGTGAATTTTTATAAATAATTCCTAAAAAAAGAGTATATTAAAATACTTAAAAAAAATTGATACTTGTCATTTCTATTATCAATGTCATTATATATCGCCTTAAAAAATATAAAATGAAATCCGCACATTATATTATATCTATTTTTGTGGTTTGAATCTAAAAATATATTTGTTGGAACACATTGTCGACATGGTCGGAGTTATAGGTCCCAACCTATGTCCCCGATCTTTCGGGAATGTGCGCTCTTATTTAAGAGGAAGTTCGGGAGAAGTTCCTGCCATGCCAAAGTCCCAAACTGTCGGACCCCGGTGATTTAATTCCAATATTGCATTTCTGTCTCTCTCACCTCCAAGGCTCAGGAGTGATTATCAGGGGGCTCGTGCATGCTAACCTCGTAGGTTTTGTTATATAAACACTACATATCTTTGTGATGTCAATAACATCACTGAGAGCCTTATTATTTTACATGATCGTGAGCCACACTGTGGAAAATTCCTTACCTTTCCCTTGTACTTTCGAACCCTACCCCTCCACCACATGATCGAAAACCACCCTCCCCTATCTCCCTATTGTCGACGCAGTCGCAGGTAGTGAACTCCCCACCTGCCCGCTACGCACTCTCCTCCGAAAATTGATCACAACTCTCCGTTTTATTTAAGTTCTAATGACAATCCGGTAATATTATTAGTACTGTTGTTTTTACTGGGCACAACTATGATGATTGGTCTAAATCTTTGAGTTTGTCATTGATTGCTCAGAAAATTTGGTTTTATTGATGGGTCGGTTGATAAACCCGTCACTGGTACTCTAGTTGTTAATCAAGTAACGCAGTTCAAGCTATGCTTGTTCAATGGATCTTGAACACAATTGACTCGGGCCCCTCAAGACTATACCGTATTTCGTGAGGTTCGTCCGTCATGATCAGACGCCAACGTCGCTTTTGATTAAGTTGGTAATGTACTGTAAGTAGCAATTGAAAACCGCTTTATTCGAATAAAGCAACGTCAACATGTCCATCGCGATTACTTAGGTAAACTTCAACCCTTTGGGGATGAATCGCCACCACGATCCTATCCCCGTCGCCAGGCGCGGTTTCTCGCATCCGTGATCAAACAAAATTCCAACAAGGTGATAACGACGCTTTCTGTACGATTTCAAGCAGGATTTATGTTGAACGTTTCGAGGCATTACGATATTCTTTTCTATCTCAAGACCCTCCTCCTACACTTGATCGTGCTTATCATGCTATAAGCTACAAGTGAGAACAACTTCGTAACTAATTTGGGCCATTCCAGTCGTGGATGCCGCCATAAATTAGCGGCGATTCACTCTCCTTCCGCTGGCTGTCGGTATCGACTGCTCCAAAGGTAACCTTTCTTCGCACTCATACTGCTCAAGTACATATCATCTTGTTCCTCCAAACATGGTTTTCCTGGAAAGCGCGGGCGACCGCCTGGGCAGGATTCAACATTGGGAGCGGCTCAAACCCGCTAAATCAACGTCCCTCCGTGACGGTCACCTGGTACGACGAAAACCGCCCAAAATGCCACGCTTCTGCGGGAGCGGAACGGGGGGCGACCTTCGCCTCGGCGCCGGGTGGTGCCGCTACTTACGCATTCGATCAAGTTAAAAATTCAAGCACATTGCCAGTAATTCGCAGGCCCAGGATCGCCTCGACCGGTACGTATTTCTAGCCGATTGATTATTGAGCATCGAGCTTAGTCACGTTGTGTGATTTAATTCTTCTATGTAATATTGTCGATATACCGTCATTCGATTGGGTCTTCCCCACGGGAAAATTTCGAGCGCCATCGAAAAGCTGGACGGTATCTTTGTCTTCGATCATTTTGAAAGCATGCCTTCGTATGTACCTCGCTTTCTTGGTAACTTACTTCGTGTCCCAACTCGGCCGCTAATCGCGGACGCTTATTCAATTTACTAAGCACGGTTGCATTATACAGACCACACCTCGAGGAACCTCGACTGAGTCGGCAAGAAACGGAACGGACTCTCCTACTACTATGTGTATTCCGGGTCGTGGATGTTGTGATGTGGACGGGAAGTGTGTCTTCACCTGGCATCGCTAGACAGGCATCCCTCACAAAATAGTTCGCCTCATATCTTTTATTTCGATTCGTCGCTTGTTGAATAAGACTTATCATGTGGTCATTGCCAAGCGCTTCAGTGGAGTCTTTTGTTAGTAAATAATATATAGCTTGTACTAATTAATACATTGATTTGTGGGGTCCATATCACACTTTGTCTTCGCAGGGTGCCCGATATTTTAACTATTGCTTTTAATGATTATTCTCGGCTGTGTGGTTATTTTTGTTGAATGATAAAACTGAAGTTCAGAAATCTTTTATGCATTTTTGGCTATTGTTGATCGCCAATTTCAGTCCAAAGCTTAGTATGTACGGACTGATAATGGAACTAAATTTATGTGCCTTCGTGATTATTTTTTGGATAATGGCATTATTTTTCAAACCTCTTGTGTTGGTACTCCCTAACAAAATGGACGGGTGGAACGGAAACACCGTCATATTCTTAATGTAGCTCGTGCTTTACGTTTTCAGGCTAATCTACCTATTAAGTTTTCAGCGAATGTATTCTTTCCGAGGTTATTTGATCAATCGTGACTCTTCGAGTGTTCTCCGCCTTTAAGACCCCCTTACGTAGCTTTTAGCGGAAAATCCCCTTCGCATTCTCATATCTACGTGTTTGGGGTCTTTGTGTTTTGCTCATAATCCGAAACGTAAACAAGATAAATTTCCGGTAGTCGCATCAAAGGCATTTTTGTTTGTTATCCGTGATGGGAAAAGGTGAAACTTTGATTTGAGTCTCATGAATATTTTGTTTCCCTTTGACGTTGTCTTCTACGAATAATTTTCTTACGCGTGTTCTACCTAGTACTTCAATGTAGTTCATACCCCGTGACTCCAAAGGTAATACGATGTCAGAATGAGGAGGATTTTAGTGATAATCGAGGGGACGAGTGATATCAGCCGGTAAATGACGGCTAATCTGCTGGTCCTCGCTACCGACCGCCTCTGCTAACCGGCCGAAAGAAATCGGTGATCAGCTCGGATCCCGGGAAAGTTTGGGAAGGACCTCTGGGTAATAAATTATGGCTTAGCATGTGCTTCTTCGGATGGTATTGGGGTTGATTTAGGCAAGGGGAAACGTACTAAGACTCCTTCCGTTAAACTCCGAGATTTTGTCACGAATATTGTTCAAAAGTTGAGTTCATCTCTACCGGCTTCCTCTCAGACCTCAGGTACCCTCTATCCTATAGCTAACTCAGTACATTGCAATCATTTCACGGATGGGCACAAAAGTTTTCTTGCAGCGTTAACTGCATGTATTGAGCTTAAATCGTTCAATGAGGCTATTTAAGTTCCTAATGGCGAAGGTGAAAAGGAGATTCGAAGTCGAGGATAACGGGACTCGAGCACGCGCATCACTGCAGTGGTTAAGGCTCTGGCTCTCAAGGCCTACAAGGTAAAATATAATTGTAATGGCAGTATTGAACGGTTTAAGGCTTGATTGGTTGTGTTTGGTAATCATCGCGCTTGGAAGTATCGATTATAATGATACATTTGGTACTGCGTGGCCAAGAGGGCGGCATTAACACGGACTTTTCTCGCTGTCACAAGGGTCAAGAACCTGGAGTTACATCAAATGGCGGCATATGCTTTTTCAAGACGGTGACTTGTCCGGAGGAAGTGTATACACGCGCCTCCCTCCCCGGCTTCTACAAGGAGACCGTAACTGTGCAAACTTCGGCAGTCATTGTACGAGCAAACAGTAACTCGACGCTGTTTTCGAAATTAGCAATGGCTTTGAAGAGGTATGGGTTTGTTCTGATCATTCCAATTACTCCTATTTACCTCGTGTAAGGCGAGAAAAGGCTATACAGCCCTTGGTATATGTTGATGATTTGATTATTTCAAGTGAATGACTACTGCTGTTTCTACTTTCAAAGTGGTATCTTAGCCTGTGTTTTCACACAGCGTCCGGGGATACTCTACATATTTTTGGGGTCGAGGTCACTGGTGAGCCAAGAAGTATGGATATTTCTACCGGCGGAAGTATGCTCTGATATTATTGCGTGGTTGGTCTGTTTGGGGCTAAACCTCGTGGTATCTGGTCAGGAGCGTAACTAACACTGGCCAAGCTTCCATGTTGCTCTTCTAGATGATTCTCGAAGCCGCCATCGACGGTTGGTTGGTCGCCATTTTACCTATCTTTTACACGTCCTGATCTTTCTTTTGTTATACATGTGTTATCTCGCTTGCTTGTGATCTCAAAACTATTTGCTGGTGGACTGATTTGGGCAAGCTGTCCAAAGGATCAGGCTTTCTGTCGGGTGTGGGGCGTTCTTCGTCACTTCTTGTTTCTCGCAGTCAGCATAAAGAATCGTGTTCTCGATTTTCCGCAGGCCGAATATCGATCTATGGCGGTTCTATATGCGCTAAGTAGTTGAAGGGTCTCCCCGCATAGTCATGCACTACATACAAAGGCCGCAACGAAGGTATTTTTACGCCCGCTATTCATTTGGCATGTAACCCGTTTTTCATGAAAGCGAAGTATACGGGAGATTGATTGTCATTTCTGCGACGCATTGTCATCGGGTGTTATTCGTATGTCTCATGCTCTACTACGAATCGCCTGGTGGATATTTTACTACGCTTCCTAAAGTTACTCCACATTGAAGCTTGCTTCGGGCAAGTTGGACATTTTGCATCTTCAGCTTCCAACTTCGGCGGCAGACGGAACATTACCGGGACACGGTCGGGAGTTATGTCCCACCTATGTCCCGCCTGACGTGTGGTGACACAGAGTTCGGAGAAGTTCGGCCATGCCAAAGTCCCCAATCCTCCTCACGCGGCCTCAGATGGCAATACAGATTGTTTCCGACCAAGGTCAGATATTATTGTCGGGCTCGCATACAATGTAGGTTTTGTTGTATAAACACTATATATTCTTTGTGATGTCAATAATATCAGTTGAGAGCTTATTATTTTACAATATTTTTTGAAATTTTCATATAAATAGAAGAAGAAAAATTTATGTTTGTTCTAATTTTAAAAAATAAATTACTATTTGAATATTTTTTAATCTATTTATTTGAAGTGGAAGAAGCAACATAAATATATTAATGAGCCAACAATAAATTTATTATAAGTTTATGTTCAAGCAACATTTACATATTAATTATTTTTGCTCACGCCAAACCATCTAATATACACAATACTTTGAAAATTCAGATAGAAAGCATTCAGATGGAACCTTTTAGCACAAACTTGCAAGACAGTTAAGGCGTCTTCCAACTAAATGCCCAACTTTCAGTTCCTTATTCATGTATTTCATCTAATGAGCACTAGTTCTGGCAACCTTAACCGGTATTCTGCATGCCAGCGGCGATTCCCTTCATCGTCAAAATTAGTGTATCCTCCAAACCTGGAGCATATTCACTGGTAGGATTGAGCTTCAGGAACTCAGTAGAGGACGTTTTGCTCATTGGAGCCGGAGGCTTTTTGCTCTTGTCGAAGCTCGGGTCACGAATATGTTTAAGCGTGTAGGCTTGCGACACACTGAGGACCGTGATGTAGGGGTCACGAAGGTTAAGTCTCTGCCTTAAGTAAGGGTCTCCTTCAAGTATGTCTCTGTGTCCAGCAACCTGCAAGCAAATAACCAAAAAGATTTTAGTTTCTAACTCCAGGACAATTGAACTTTGTGGTAATTGTTACAATAAGCATCTTTGCTAACCTGAAGGATAAGGTTCTGAGTTTCTATGTATTGCGACCGTAAACGCTCGCCAAATGGTTGCAGTTCCTTGGAAACTAAAAGCTTGTCGTATAAAGCTGCAATTCCTGGATCTCCTTTAGCAAAGACCATTTCAACCAAGTCAATTGTCACCCTGAAGAAAGGCCATTCGTTGTACATGTCTTTAAGCATCTGGAGGTTTTTTTCATCCTTCTTAATAACAGACTTGATAGCATCCCCGAAACCAAGCCAGACGGGCAGATGGAACCTTGTTTGTGTCCACGCAAATATCCATGGAATTGCTCTCAGTGATTCTATTCCACCACTTGGCTTCCTTTTGGCTGGACGGCTTCCAATGTTCATACGTCCATACTCTAACTCTGGTGTCGCCTACATGAAGAAATGTAAAACTGAAATGAGCAGAATTCTGAATATATCTGACTGACAGAGTATTTTCGGGGGATAGAGGTCTAGTTATTCTCCAGAGAAATTATAATGGTCATAGACAGAGACTTACAGAACGGAAATACTCTACAAATCGGGGTTCCTGGAAAACAACAGAACGATATTCTTTTGTAGCAACTACAGCCATCTCGTCCATTAGTGCCCGCCATTCGGGCTTTGGGGAGATAGGTGGATGCATTCCATGTTCAAGTGTAGCTGCCGTAAAGCGCTGAAGTGCTCTAAAACACAAGACTTCCTCCCCAAATAACTGCTCTATAACCTCACCTTGAACTGTCACACGAAGTGAACCATCAACTGTGTCCGGTGGCTGAGATAGGATAGCAAGATGGGTGGGACCCCCTCCTCTTCCTACGGTTCCTCCTCGTCCATGAAACATAGTGAGTTTCACTCCATATTGTTTTGCCACCTTCACAAGCTCTTCCTGAGCCTTATATAATTCCCAGGCTGCAGAAAGACGGCCTGCATCCTTGCCTGAATCGGAGTATCCAATCATGACTTCTTGTCTACCATTGATCTGTTTGCTGTACCAATCTATTGAGAAGAGCCGTGCAACAGCAGCAGGCGCAGCCTCCAGATCAGCAAGTTTTTCAAACAAGGGAGCAACCCTCAGTGGATTTTTTACGCGGCATGATCGCTGTAAAAGCTCAACAGCAAGAACATCCGACGGTGAAGTAGCCATCGAAATTATATAAGCCCCGAAATTATCAGAGGGTAATTCAGCTATAACATGAAAGGTGTCCAAAACATCAGAAATTTCTTCAGTTTTGGGAAGATCATCCCCAAACAGAGGACGCTTGCCACTCAATTGAGATAATAGCCATTCCTGCCTCTGCTCCTCGGGCCATTCTTTATAGGAACCTATATCCAGATACTTTGTGATAGCATCTAAGACATCAGTGTGTCTTTCTGACTCTTGCCGAATATCAAGTCTCACAAGTGAGAGTCCAAAAGTCGAGACTTGCCTAAGGAAATCAAGAAGGCTTCCATCAGCAATAGGGCGATCGCCACAAGCACACAGGGACCGATAACACAGCTCAAGAGGTTCAAGCAACTGAAGGATGAAACTCAAATTCAGAGCATAATTTTATGTTTGCATATATATCAGGGAACATGTGCGAAGATCTAGTATAGTATAAAATTACAAGAAAATATAAATTGATGTCTGGACTGGTTCCTAATCGGATCCAACCTTCGAACAGGACTCGAGACCGGTTTTATTTCGGACGAGTTCTGGTCCCGGGTATAACGAGCCGCAGAGCCCCAGACATCAATTTATATTTCTAATCACACCTGGTTGACATCAGTGAATGTTGTCTCTTCCGGATATTCAGACCTTCCATTGGCTAATAGCTGACGAGAACGTTCTCGAGTATTATATAGCTTGTCCCTCACATCACCAAGAATAACACGGTACGGCTCATTTATTGGTAGTCGCTTCCAAAACTCTAAATCAAACATTATAGTGTAAATCGATTAACCATTGGAAATAAAATTGCGCCAAAGGCCACTACAGATGAACAAAATGAGGACAAATCTAAGTGATAACAGAAACAAGACAATGTAGGACACATGTCTGACTGTTCAGGTCACAAGCTACATGGATTGTATGCTTAAAATCCATACACACACACTTATAAAAATGAAGCAATTACCAATGAAGTGTTTTGCATCTCGTCGTGAGGCCCTGAGAAGTTTATCAGCACAAACACTGAGTTCTTCACTGCAGCGCCACATTGAAAGCTGCCAAAAGAATACAAGTTATGAACCAAATGAAACTTATAATGTCAACCTCATACATCTGAAAAGGCTTAAAGAATATCACCTCAAACATCAGATCTTCTATCTGTGAGAAATACAGATTTGCGGCCATCATTCTTGCCAGTAAGCACACATCCCTTGTAACTTCTGGAGTCACCCGGGGGTTGCCTGCAACAACAGGGATATCGTTAGAGCTAAGGTATGTTTTTCATAAACGACTGAAACAAAAACTTTCAGGTAGCAATAACTTATAAGATCTGAAACAATAAAATGGTGTAGTTCCAAAAAGAAGTAAAATCATGAAGATAAGAACAATAATGACTTCTTCTAAAGAGTGACCATTAAAAATAATAATTATCCCTAATTCATGCATGGAAGGACAAGAACCATGTTGTTCTATACTTATTTTATATTAGTAGGAGGTCATATTGGAATGCAAACCCCAAAATTTGTTGGCGATCATACAACAAACTAAACTTTTCTCCTCAGACCACCTTTTTCTTTCCCCAGACCTCCTCTGTGATATTTTCAAAATGCATAATATGGTATACCATACGTCCATACCAAATCATAAAGCTACACAATACAGTGGCAGTTAATTTGTCAGTTATAGAAAATACCATCACGATCTCCACCCATCCAAGAAGAGAACTGTATAAGAGGGGTATTATAAGGAACACGTTCATTTATTCCGATGTTCTTGAGAGCAGTATCCACGCGACGTAAAAATTTTGGCACTCCATTCCATATTGTCTCATGAAAGTAACTCATTCCTGCCCTCATCTCATCTTGAGGGGTTGGAGGATCCCTCCTAATTTCATCAGTACGGAAAGAAGCATGTATCTAAAAGCAACATAAAAGAACATTATAATTGATTAACAATAAGAATTACTTATAAGGAAGCTGCAGAGAGTTAGGACTACTCCTACACAGAAGCATCGGATATATTGTTAAAGCATTACCTTGTTAATATACTAGGAACAAAAAATTAATACTTGAATTAAGAAACACATATACCTCTCTGTGTAAAGCCTCGTCAAGCTCAAACTTTTCATCAGGAGTGACGTCCTCGGCATTCAACTGAGTCAAACAATTCCGGATCCTACAAACATTATTATAAACAGAGAGCTGAACGAGTTACACATAGAAGAACGAAAAGAGCAGAGACTCACGTGTCAACGGAAAAAACATACCTCCCATGCTTCTGAAGCAATGATCGACGCACAGCCTGAGTTGGATGTGCTGTGAGTACAAGATCTACAGTCTGGTTCTTCAAAGATTCGAAAATTTCTTCAGGGGTTTTGCCCATTTCGCCAACAAGTCTCTTGAAGGTCTCTTCAATATCGGATTCAGTCGTTGCATGAGCCTCATCAGCAAAATCGCCACCACGTTTTTGCTTATTCCGACGTCTATATGCTATCTGCACTTCTTCAGCAAGGTTAGCTAAGTTAAGCATGTTCGAAAAAGCTTTTGCAATTACAATGGATTCTCCTGCATCCAAAGAAGTAAGAACTTTTCCAAGCTCATCCAATTTCTCCAGGTCACGGTTCCCTTCGTACCCTGCTGAGAGCTGATAACAATCTTGAACCTGCACTTATCACATAAGAAGAAATGATATTATGTGAAAGCATTTGACATGATCAGCTCAATCAACAGTAACACAAAACAAACTTTAATATGAATGAACAATATTAGTCATAATATTGAAACCAACTTTGTAAAGAACTAACTCGTGAGTAATGATACAAACTTCTAAAATTTAAAACTTGTCCATATAACAAAACCAAACATCAAAAATCTGAAGGAGGCAAAAATAGAATATTAATGCCTCCATCCCGAAAATATTTTTAATCTTTATCTCATCATGGTAGATAAAACTTTAAAAAAAAAAGTACATATCTACATCGAATCTAGTAAAAAAAAAATTCCAGGTACCACATTGACCATCAACATCAACATGCACCCCAGTGTGAAGAGTCTCTCGTCTAAGTGAGCGAGGTATGGTCATACTATATTACTAAAAAATAATGAAAATGAAAAAAACGCAAAAAAATGTACCGCTTTTCTCATGTGTGAACCATGCAGGTCCTGAAGGATATCAAGAAAACGATCTAATAAAAGTGCATCATATTCAACCAGTTTATCATCGTCTGATACTTTCTTTGGAGCTATAGCTCTTAATTGTGCATCTATTGATGGCATCCTCTCTAGGCCATTGCCTGCCATCTTAATAAATTAACACCACAATCTTCAATATTTTTTCCAGCTTTGATTTAGAATTTTAATATGTTGAAGAACTTTCAAGAAACATTTGTTAGAGAAAATTCAATTGATTTCACCATATTTTTCCAACTAAAATTTACTAGTACTTGGTTGAAACAACTGACAATTTCTTCGGTGTGCCGGTAATTTTGAATGGAGCTCCTTGTTTTTCTCTCTAATTGTTATCTTAATCGTCCATTTCTACACTATACTCACTTTATACATTGTTGTTTTTTTGTTTTTTAAAATCCATCCACCGCCCCCTTACAATGAGAATCAAACTCAGGAACTCTAAGTCACTGGAAGGGCTCCTAACCACTAGACCATTCGATGTTCTCATTACTTTATACATTGTTATTACTATTATAGATGAAAATACACTCTCTATCTTACTACATCGATGATTTAAACTTATGCAACCTTTTCATTTAAAAACTATAACATGTTCAATTTGATTTCTAGTTATCAACGGACCAAACAAGTCATGGTGGCTTCAATTTTGATAATTTTCAACTCAACTATATTTATTTATATTGTACGGAGTATAACATTTTGTGAAAAAAATATCTAATGCTATTATATTTATATATTTTACTATTAACGGAGTATAATTTTGATTCAAATTTAAATTAGGAGTATCAACTAAAAGCTAAAAAATCTATGATTGCTATTGTAATGAAAGGAGTACTAAAACATTGATTTGAGTGTGACTAAGAATTGTACGTGTAACTGCATTACAAAGAGTTCAATGCATGGTAGGGAATTGTCTTGATGAGTTTAAAGATGTATATTATGCCATGCAGACAACAGTGGAACGACATACAGTTTGCATTTTCAAAAGCATACACTGCAGAAAAATGGTGTACATTGCACACATTTTAATATTAACCCATGTATCTATGTATGACTTATACACATATAATAAGTATACAATTGAGAAGTGTACAATATTCATGTATTTTGACGATGCATAAGTGAGCGTTAACTTTGGCATAGTACTAATAGTCGAGTTGTTGACACTATATGTGTCTCTCTATATTCCATCATCGACGATTTACCTCTTATAAAAGATAAATCCAGACAACTCAATATTCTCTTTCTGCTGGAAAAACATTTCTCTATTTTGTGTTAAATTTTAGTTGAAAACATGCTAATTATCAAGGAAAGTTACAATTTAAGCCGAAGACGTTACAAAGCCGAACACATTACAACACCTCTACCTTGTGTCTATTGTACAAAAACAAGCTACGGAGTATTTCCTTAGCACAGGGAGTACTCGCAATCTAACAAACGCGTAAAAATGTCGCCGCAACTTGGTCTTTCATGTGGCTCTGCCCAACAATCTACAATGGATATATTCAAAGAGTAAAGTCTAGATAAACTTTTCCCAAGAAAGAAGATACATCCCAATTCGGAAGTCATTTCTTCATTTAAATAAAGAGATCCATCCTTACCTGCAATTAGCCTGCCTATAGGTCCTTCAGGAATCTTTAATCGCGATCCTTCGTACGCAACAGCATAAACTACCTGTACAATAAGACAGATATGAAGCATTCCATCTTATAGTTGTCAGGGATGCTCATGTCGAACAGTGTTGGCAACTACATGATCACATACCCGCTCTGGTGGCACACCCTCCCATGGTTTATTTAGGGTGCAAAGCTCCCACATGATAACACCGAGACTGAATATATCACATTTGTCGGTGAAGGGCTCACTGCGAATTAGCTCAGGGGCCATCCACTCTGGGGTGCCTGCAGATGAAGAGTCGCCGATTGGGGACTCTGTCATAATCCTTGAGAGCCCGAAATCACAGATCTTAACGGTCCAATGCTTGTTCACCAGGCAATTTGCACTTTTGAGATCACGATGAACTATTTTCATCCGATGTATGCACATAAGCCCTCTTAAGTTGTCAACGTAGGTAGATAAAAGAACACAAGAGAACAAATATAAATCATTGGTTAATAAATTCAGATAACTTCCATTTTAAGAAAACATAACTGACAATAGAACTTCCCCTAAATTCACATGATTTAAGCCAATAATGACTGAAAATTGAACAATGGAAAAAACAATATCAAAAGCTAATATGTATGATCAATTCAAATTGCAATGGAAGGAGAATAAACTAAGTACATAGAAGCAATGGCAAACTGAAGCAAATATAACATTTATCATAGCCATGAGATCAGGTAGTTCAGCCAGTTAATTAACTGTTTGTTCGCATATATCATGTCATGCAGAAGCTAACACATGAAACCCAATAACTGAAACTCAATATATTTCTACCAAAAGCTCATGAAGTAGCAGTTAAGCAGAGTTGAGAAACTATACAAATTTCAGAGAAGTCAAGTCCGATCAAGCAAGAAAATTGGCAGTTCTGAGAAGAGTTACCAAGTCATGTAACACAAATACTTCAGTGAAAGCAATACATCCTCGACCATAATGCAAAGCTAAAATCACCTGCATATATCCCGCAGCATTTTAAGCCTCCTCCGCCAGCTAAGTTTAATCTTTTGACCACTTACATGGACCAAGTAGTATAACGATCCCATCTCCATGTACTCAGTAATCATTGACAGTCGTGGAGGTTTTGTACAAGCACCAAGAAATAAAATAACTGCAAAATGAAAGGACAAGTCAGGTATGCAATGTATAACTTTGTCACAAGCTCGAATGGTAAAGGCAATGACTACTGTCATGCCCAGGAATCTAATTTCTGATTGAGTTTTATCTTAAGCTGTCTTCTTTCAGCCAGCATATCTCACCTCCGTAAGAAATTGGTTACGTTTATCTCTTTATCTATAACAAACTTCTAATTACAAAATTAAGCTTGAAACCTGAGAGAAACTAGATCCATAGAAGAGAAGTACCATTTGGGTGTCGAAGGCGGCTGAAAATATACCAGAAACACACGAAATTCCATGATTAGGATGAGTGATAGATAGGAGGCACAACACAGTGTAAAAATTCAAATAGTACCTAAGGATAGAAATTTCATTGCAGAAGTCCATCATATTCTCAGCAGTCAGGTCTTGCTCCAAAAACACTTTAATTGCAACATCTGTTCCATTCCAAATTCCGCGGAAAACTTCCCCAAAAAATCCTGAAAATTAAAAAGTAATTTTTTACCAGTTATAAACTGATACACAGGTATTGATCAACAGAAAATAACATACTGACATTGCACTAGGCTTCAAATTGCTGAATATGCCACTGCCAATAAACCGTTGGGTTAAAAAAATGTGCTTTTACAATTCTTCTAATTCAATTACTCATTTGCAGCTTTAACTGGAAAATATTTCATATAGAAGACCCCACTTAATGAGATAAGGCTTGGCTTGGTTAAATCATTTGCAGCTGTAATTGAAAAGTATAATATTGCAACTATAATACCTGCAGCATGTTTTTTCTCAGTAACTTTAAATTAAGTAATTACTTGCAAAGGTCCTCCAAGAAAAATTTAAGATACATACATGTAGATAGACAGTGAAAACATTTCTCAAAGAACAGAGAAACTAAGGAATTCCAGGGTCTGAAAAACATGATATTATGATGAATTGGTGATGCACAAGTGTACAGAGCTCACATGTGATGGTGCAAAATCTAAAATCAATGAAATTCAGCTGTCATGCCATGGGTCTAATGGGTTAAGCATCCATGGGGTTCGACTCTAAAACCAATTTTCAATAGGGAAGCTAGCCTAAAGACTTATTAATTCACCAGAAAATTCATAATCTATCAATGTGGGCTGGAGTCCTCAACACCCACTGCACATGTAACCCAGACCACACAGAGCATATATACAGGGTCACATGTGGTCTTATCAACGGGCCGGTTCCGATATCATGTTCAGAATCCATGGGTTCCACCCTAAAACCAATTGGAAATAGGAAGAGTAGCTAAGGACCTTATTAATTAACTCGGAAGGTCTTAATATATCATTGTGGGATTGGACTCCTCGATATAATGCATTTGGGCATGATTTTGGGTTAACCTGCCATAAGACCTTCCGAGTGAAAATCATCAATGTGGGATTGGTCTTAATGCATCTGTGTATGAGTTTTGGTGGAACCAATCATAAAATCAATGTGGCATTGGGCTCCTCCACATAAACATTAGACTATAAATCAATGTTGTGCTTTTCTTTTCTAATTTTTTTGTTATTTCCTTGCCTCAATAGTTCATGTCTCTATAACAGCAGATGCACATCTGATTGCAGCTTCACCTAGGCCGTACATTAAAGAAGTCCATGCGACTACATAAAAAGAGCATGAGCAACAAACAAAAAAAACACATTGCCTATAAAAAAAGGAAGTTACCGATTCCAACACGGGTGCCAACAGTCAACTCAGAGAATTCAATGTTCCATTCATCAAATGGAAGCAACTGGTTGTCCTGGAACACGTGAGATTTGAGAACGTTGTTCCATGTTGAAACCATGTCTTCAGATATACCAGTTCTATCTGGGGATTGGCTACTATATTGATGAGGAGAAGAAGGCAATGATATAGCCTTTTGAGAAGTCAGGTGCTCCCTTGGCCGAATATACAGGGATGCTTTCTCATCAGAAACTTCATCATGATCATCAAGCTGCATATTAGATATGTAGAGAAGGCCAAAAGTCAAAATGGTACATTTTAGTTTGAAATGGATGCTCAGACATAATAAATAAATGAACTAAAAAGTCATGTCAAATGATTTCCATTTGTCACTCCAAAGGAGGAACAAAAAGAGAACACTCATAATCACCTCATTTCCAAGAACCTAATAAATCAACGCACTGGACTATGTGAAACTTATAATCCATCTTATCCTCATGTATTTTCAAAGAGCTTTGAGCTATGTTAAAGTTGTAAAGCTTCATCATTCTTATCTATTAATGCCATAGTGTGATGCTCAGCCATTTTTGTTCCGTTACAAAAGGTCAATTCAGGTTCAGATGCCTAAATTGTTCTTGGCGACATGATATTTTGACCTGTTTACATAAGGCTAGGCTGTCCAGACCACCGTAACAACGATATACGCATATACCCAAGAAGCACTAAAACACTGACAGCACATTTGGCTGCACACAGAAGAATCATAATTGAATATGAAAGAAAGATACATGAATCTAAAGGATATATATTATTCCAGAATCCAGACCTAAAGAGAACAGTGCCAGGTACAAACAGTCGAAAGCTAGATAATCCAATATTGAGAGAGATATATGTAAGCACGAAAACTAGGGGGGGTGAGGAAATATTAGAGCATAACATACATCGTTTTGGTAATCTGATACAACATTTCTGTTGCTTGAAGTATACGAATTCAATCTGTTGTCCTCTCCCAAGAGACGGTTCTGCTTTAGTGTTTCATTCATTGCGCGAACAGCTCTGTTTAAAAGTATACAAAAACTATTTAGTTTAGACAGGCAAGATTAAGAACAATTTACTCATGAATCAGATAATCCTAAGCTACATGACTAATCCAAATCCTAAGCCAACATCTTGCAAATCCCATCATTACCCTCAAGTCGACTGATTCAAAGCGATCACCAAGACAGTTCTTGAAGACAGTTTTAAAGGCTTAGAGTCAAGACAACCCTTTTACTCCATCAGTTCATTTCTTGGAGATGAGTTAGAAAACTATACAATAAAAGCAGGCAATAACTTCAGCAATCACAATAATAATTATTAATTTTATCTTTTTTAATAATAGAATTCACCACGCTAAGAATACCAGGGTAATGCATATCATATACAGATCACATAATAGAAAAAATTTCCAATAAAGAATTAACAGAAATAATTATGGGGGTTGATGGCATTGACAAGAGCTACTTGCCGAAAAAGTGGTTGGTGTGTTATCTCCTCGACAACTAAATCTCAAGAGTCAAGAAATATTATTCTTTTACAAGCAGTAATATATGCACTAACCTTTATTTCTTATCTATTTTCAGAAAGAACATCCCATCTTTGTTTCCATGATAAAGAAGCATACGCATAAAGTTCAACATTAGTGCTATGAAAAACTAGAATAATGACCTTACGATATCATCACCAATTTCCGGAGTGATGCTAATGCTTCTTCTTCTTATCCTCTTTGCATCTGATGCCGATGCTCCTGATGTCCTGTAGGTAAATTCTTTGGGAACTGAGAACTAGAAGTTCAAAATCACAAGAAAGTAAGACAACAGAAAATGAACTAGAACAATTATAAAAAGCACACCAAAAATGAAATGGAAGACGAGCTAGTGGCAATAAATCATATTAAACTAGCACTTCATATTGAAATTTGAAGGATCAGATATAACACTCCTACTCAGTCAATACTCTACATTAGTCTTTGGGTGAAGTCAAACTGGCACTTCATATTGAAAGTGAGGGAAAACCAAATTTCATTGTGGCATATCACAGATAGAATTTCAGTTAAGGACATCATACAGAAAACTAATACAGTGTGGATTGATCACAAGATTTGTCTAACCACCACCATTTAGGTACCTGCGTGGACCATAATAAACTGAAACCTTTCAGGTACGTACAAGGCATTTTTACTATTAGATGAGCATTTGGGTCAAAGGCTTAATGAAAGTTCTACAAAAGAAGGGGCCAAATCCATGTTTTGTGCAAAACCTAGAAGATCTTAAAATTATTTCTCTTTTCTGCCATTGATATTACCAGGGTAGAGAAAAGCAGCTACCTTGTTGAGGCAACATCACCAGGAGAATCTTTTAAAGATTTACTATCGACACTAAGCATAGACCTTCCATGTGCTCGGAATGAAGGATGCTCTGGACTGCATAAAGAAAAAAAGAGTGGAGGAACTCAGGGAGGAGACATTGTGGAAGAACTACACCGAATAACATCTAAATGAAATATCAAAAGTGAACATATCGTCTAAATATAACAGATTATTGTTTTTCTTCATCCAAGACCATAGTTTCACTTGATGTTCACAATTTCTGAGAATTTGATCAATTGTTTACTTATATACTACTAAAAAAAACCCTTCAATCATTATATCACGGGCATCAGGAATAGTCAATAATACCTAGCGGCAAACTTCCTCCTCTCGGAAGAATGTTGCACAACAACAATGCAACAAGATATAAAGTACATGCCAGACAAAGACATATAAGACCCTGGGAGACAAGCACCTTGAACTTGCGGTTCTCGGTTCATTAATGGATTTCCTTCGGCTCCTCCTCCAAAAATTGTTAGCGATATCTGGCTCACTGAGGGATGGACTGAAAGACAAAAAGACAATTGTGGAATGAGAACATATCTAAAGAGGTATAAGCTTTGCCAGAGTCTTCAAAACAAGTTCACAAATCTTAACAATGAATCAATAATATGTAATTCAGGAAAACAAACAATTACTTAATGGATCCAAGGTAATAATAGCAAAAAATTAGTTAACAACGGCCTTTTAATACCTCAATTTTCTTTCAACAAAAGTAGAAGACCGTAGCATCATGTTCCTCAATGAAGGTCCTGCTGCATTTGAAGACGACTCTAGTCTCCTTTGGAAATGAAGAGCATCATCCTTTTCAGTACTGTAACCAGATGAAACGAAAATTATAACAATTAAAGCTAAGAAAAATATGTGAAGCGCTAAATAACACTTTTTCATTGAGCCCCCACAGGGAAAGGAAGCATTCAGCATTGTTAATTTTTGGAAGCAAACAATTTATCTAAAAACTTCTCGCAGTAAATGATGGACATTTCCAGCTAACCTTTCCGGGTCTGCTCTTTCTGTATACCCATAGAGGGGGCTGTTTGGTTCTAATGGTGAATCACATGAATCATTCTCTGCAGAGTCACTTTCACCAGCAGAGATATGAGTCAGGAAAATAGCCTTAGTGGATCTGGGTATCAGCTGACCCGGAAAACGCTTAAGATCAACCAGCATTTCAGCAGAGTTTAACACAACAAATACAGACATATGCTTATCTGAGTCCACATATTCGGAAACTCCTTCTGTTGGCAAACCCTGGAATGAGAAGCCAATAGAATCATGAGTACATACAGGGCTTCTCAATCTATTAAAAAATTGCATAAATTTACCCACACACAGATGGATATAAGTCATAGCAAAACAAGGTGAGATATAAATAAATGGAGAGGATATAAATGGAAGGAAAGCTCACCACCACTAGCCTGCTTTCAAGGCCTACTGTATCGGCAAGAACTTTGAATAAAATCGCTCGAGGTCTGCATGAACCATGCTTTATCTGCCCAAGCAGTTGAACACTTCTGCTATCAGAGACAGATGTATCAAGTGCAGCCTTTGCTGGACTTAGTTCCGAATTAGGTCGTTTGTAAAAATCACACACCTGTCCAGGAGACATGGTATTTTAACAAGGCTGCATGTTAGATAACAAATAAATAGGAATCTGTAGTGGCCATAAAATAATAAAATTCACCAAGGGCTACAATGCAGAAAAACTGTAATGGCAGTTTATAAACTGTTGAAGCTAGTAAGAATTACAAGACCTATTTAGGAATGGCCTGACTATCCACATTAATAGAAGGAAAATTATAATAACTCCAAATGAGCAGAACAAACAAAGAACTAGACTCAAAAGATAATTTCATGACAAATACATGGCGGCTGGAGCTCTAATGGAAAACTTCCAATAAGTCCATGAGTCCATAAAATATGTAGCAAATCACAAGAACTAGACAAACAACTGTGTAGATAGCTTATTCTCAACATAACCGAATAGAACATTTGAGATATATTAGAGTATCATATAAATGAAACAAAAAGATTGAGAGGGAAGGGAAAAAAATTCTCAATAGGACTACAGAAAGAAAATGTACATAAACTGAAGGAAGAACTCAGTCAGTGACTGGCAAGTTAATTTTGCTTTGTTCTTAAGCTTTATAATGCTGTATCTAATCAATATATAAATACTGCAAATTGTTTCTCAATATAAGGTTGGGAAAGAGAAACGTGAATCTGAAAAGGTGAGGTTCAAGGGAAACACCAAGCCAAGCATAAACTGCAAATAGAGAAAAGTACACAATTTGAGGTCATCATCTACTACTTGTTATGAAAGTAGATACTGACCAAACCAGCAATCTTTTTTATCATTGCTGCAGGATGTGAGTTGAGGCCTTTCACAAGGGCAACAATTAGTTGCTTAAGCATAGAAATCTTCTTATCTTTCGTTGCATCTACAAGGATGATATCACTAGTAATCCCCTCAAGATCCAAAGTTTGAAGCTCGTCCAAAGAAGGTAAATTTTCAAAAAGCTCCTTCAACTTTTTGTCCTGTGGAGGATTCAACGATCGAATTAGTTGATGATACTGCAATACAAAAATCAAGAATAAAAGTACCCCAAGGAGGAAATGTCACAAATTAGTCTACCCATAAAGGCTGAAATCAAGTTCAAGAGACCTCAGACTTATAGATTTGCACCAGTTAAGAGTAACTGGAAGGCATGCTAAATTTCTTAAGAAGGTGGATCCTTGACTATGTTAAGTTGCAGGAAAAAAAATCATATTTTTCATTCAATGGAAATTGTCTAAATCTTAACTCCAGTTTCTGTTTTTTCCCATCTTCATCTCTTGCAAAGCATGGCATGCCATGCATGGTTGCATATTGATGGGTGAATAGCTCTGTACTAAATAGATCCATATAAGCCATTTATTGATGTGAGAATAGCTTTGTACTAAATGGATCCATGTCAGCCATTTATGGCCAACTCAAAATATGTAGGAGATCGAAAACGCCTACTAGGAGTTGTCCAGACTAATAATATTACACATTAAAGACGGGAAATTTTATGCCAGAAGATATTTAACCTAACTACAACAACTTGTCCTCACTTTTTCAATCCAGTTGCTGTCACCTACTTGGTCAAGCAAGGAAAAATAAAATAATTTATTGCATCAAAACCAGAGTAACACTGATGCATCAAGTAAAAGCATATGTTCTAGTGCTTACCGGAACAACAGAGTAAAAACCATTTGGGATTGGTTCCCTAAGCACCCCGGTAGTCCAGAGTATTCGTGATGCGACATGGCAAGACAACCCATCATAGTCATTGTCGTCTATTGGAAATCTATTCCTTAGAGAATCTTTTCTTTGACCCAAGGAAACAGATTCAAATTTTTCAACGAGGTCTGTTGGCCACCATGTTGCATCTGGCTGCTGCTCACCATACCCTTCATCATTTCTAGTCTTCTCCATTTCTGAAAATCTGGCTCAGCACATAAAGTTCGAAAGCATCCGGCTTGCACTTCTTACCGAATAAAAAAGCTTGTAACACTTGAAGTTAATTCCAAAAGGGAACACATTGAAATGTAAAACCTCCTTACTTCTGGTTCACCGTGGATCAAGGCCATCTACCTACATTTTAAGTGCAAAGCTTCAGCTACTGAATAAGTAAAATTCCAGTAGGTAGATCATACTTGTACATATAACTAATGAACTGAATGCAAAAAACAATTGGAATAGAATGAAAAGAATAGAAACACGGTAATGTGGGCCTATCTATGTACTATTGGTAATTCATCTTCATATAAGTAATACCTAGGGTGGAAATATGCACAAGATATTAAAAATTTAATAGCACATACGAATAAGGCCTCTGCTACAATGATGCCCATTTTATTAAATACTTCAGTCGAACTTCATTTAAATGGAAATAATTGCATTCAATTAACTCTGGCAGCTTCATCATTGAAACTACATCAAGTAACATCAACCAAAGATTTGTACACTAACACGAATGTCCAAATCTTACTACAAAAAATCAAAATTCCATAATCAACCTATAATGCGAGAATGTTAACAACCATCTCGCAAATGAAATTAAACTCAATACCTAATATAATAACTAAAAATCTTGAAACACGCACCAATCTCTCTCATTTGTCAACTCAAATCCAGTTCAAATCACAAAATTACCTCCCAAAAAAAAAGTAAAAATCATCTAGATTAAATCTTAAAAAACGCAAGAATATTAACGGCTTTAACATCAACTCGCAAATGAAATACCTAACACGATAACTAAAAATATCGAAACACGCACCAACTCCTAAGTCCTAAGATATTTCAACTCCAATCTAGTTCAAATCACAAAAAAAAAAATCCAAAACAATTAAAAAAACATCCAGATTAAATCTAAAAAATGCGACGATATTAACACCAAATCGCAAACGAAAATTAAACTCAATACCTAATACGACAACTAAAAACCTCGAAACACGCACCAACTCCTAACATTTCTCAACTCTAATCCAGTTCAAATCACAAGATAACTTCAAAAAAAGTAAAAAAAATCATCCTAATTGAATCTAAAAAACGCGACAACATTAACTAAAACTCGTAAATGAAAATTAAACTCAAAAACTAGAAATCTGAAAACAAGCTCCAACTCCTAACAATCCAGCTCAAATCACAAAATAACTTCAAAAAAGCAATAAATGATCCAGATTAAATCTAAAAACGAAGCTCATACATATAAATATATACATAATAAGCGTGATCTCCAAGTTTTTACCACAAGCAGATCTCAGCTGACAGTAAAAATAACAGTTACATTTGGATGCTAATTTTGCATAATATTCAGCTTCATTCACTATAACGCTTACATATATATAAATAATTATATATTACATATATTTATATTAATATGAATGAGCTGTATATATATATATATGTGTGTATGTATAGGTGACGAGAGAGAGAGAGAGAGAGAGAGAGAAAGGGAGAGAAATAAGCGGGGGGTTGGATTCGATTGGAACTAAAATTGTCAAATTTAGTACGTATGTACAGTACTTAGATATGTACCGTGTACGAATTTATTGTTCGGTTTGATTTTCGATTGTTAGAATTAAAAAGATCCAATCCGCTCGTCTCCTATTGGAAATAACCAAAATCTAACCTATTTCATCTGCTTCAAACGACGAACTCTTAACCTGCTCTGCTGATCGTTCCAATCCTATTTGCTCTTCGTTCGTTCGGTTTCGCCACTTCGGTTTTGGAGACAATTTTAAGATATCGCCTCGAACTCAAAACTAAGTACTTAAAACTAGATTTAATGCATGTAATTTCAATGAACTTCTTTTAAGATTAATTATACAACTTACATACACAATACCACTCTTTTTACATATCTTTGTATTCTCTATATTATTAGTTTTAGAAAGATTTATATATATTTTATTTCATTATACCAACAAATGCTTTAAATCTCAATTCCCTTCTTAAAACGTATACTAAATACTACAAAGATTCAAACGATAATAAATGAAAATTGAAAAATCTACATGTAAATTAGAATTTTGTTCGGTCTTGGCTTCCAAAAGACCGAACCTGCTTGGCTCTGTTTTCTCGACGCCGAACCTAACCTGCTCAATTCCGACGGCTCCAAAGATTATTTTCTGGTTCCTATTGTTTCAGATTTTGTTGATGTCTCTAGTTAATAACCTTTGAATATATTCATCCTTGCCCATAAAATCGTTTCACTTTCATTTTCAATATAAACCCTTGTATATTCATTCAGTACTCACAAAATTGCCTAATGTAGTTGTTAGATCATCTTTATATATATACTATATATGAATCGCCTAAGCTTGGCCCCTATTAAATTACAAACTGCTCAACTTTCGAGCATTTTTTTTACTTTTTAAGAACTAGAACCACCCAAAATCAACTTTCATAATATTCGTTGACATATACTTATCAAACTAATTGAAGTTCAAAGAATAAAATAGTCATCATTTCGCTATTTTTCTAAAGTATTATCAATATCAAATCATAATACGACGATATTTATATTTTCTCCTTATACTTTCTTGATGTTTACTTAATTTTAATCATTATTTATATTATTAAAAATATTTATAAAATTATAAATATTTGCATATGCTAAACTGCTTATCAAATAACTAAAGATCCATTATGTGACCGAATTGTTCAATGGATTTTTAATAACCTGCATATAAATTTCGTTCCAAAAGACAGTCCACTTTGATTTCAATTGTTAGAATAACCTTGAATATATTACCACAAAATTATATAATTTGATTTTCAATACTAACCTTACACAGTTACACATATCCATTCCATCCCACAAAATTGCCCAATTTAGTTGTTAGACTAACCTTGCTTGCATATACCAATTTTGCCTCACAGAATTTGTTTAGACTAACAAAAAGATATTGCATAAAATGCAATTTCTTTGAAGGACTAATACACTATAGTTATGCTGAATTAACATTTCAATTCGGGCACACATTGTGTGTGTCCCAGTTGCTAGTTTCTACAATAAAATCAGGAGGTTGGGTGAAAAGGATTATAGCTAAATGAACAGTCAAGAGAATTGAAGGGATGACTATAATCTATGGAGGTGTTGGGAAGATGACCGTTATCGGCGTTCAGAATCTGAAGCTCGGTTCGACATCCATGGCCCAAGAAAACTTTGCCAAAAGTGACTTGTTGAATATCTGGATGGCCAAGAAAACAAAGAGTTAAACCGAAAACTGAATTCAGAAAGGCGAAAGAAAGTAAACAGGGAGGAGCAATATGACAAAATATGGTTATTAGTAATCTAGCATCCTCACCTTCTCCATTGGAACTTCATGGCGTTTGCACCATGCAACAGTAATTCTAGGATCTAGATAATTGATCTTTGACGTGCCTAGAGCCACAGTTTTCAGATCCTCTTTTGTTGACTTATCACGCTCCATCTTTTCTATCCTTAAATGGGTTTGAGCTATTTTTTTCTCTAAGCTGAATAGAAGAACACCAGTTACAGAAAGACCTATAACAAGAGATAAAGAAATATACAGAAGGTATAAAGAGAATAGCACTTACGCTTCAGGAGCTAAGTTCCTCTTAGTTTTGCCATCAGTACCTTTCAGTGGAGGTTTCCCTTTCTTTGCTCGATCTAAATCAACTTCCAATTCCTCCAAAACATTCTAGAGGATCAACCAAGACTCAGTGGAATAGGCACATAGTAAAAGCGTAACCAATAAGTAGTCATCAAGGAGATTATTATCTCAAGGACGTATTAATAGAACTTGTATGCACCAGTAACGAGGACTAAGGACCAAAAGGAAAAAATAATGCAGAAGAATACATTTAATTCTTTTATTTTCTCATCCAACCGCTCCATCTGCTGATCGTGGGACTTCGAGACGGTACGTTGATGGTTACAGATGATAGCAACCTGAAGGGAAAGAGCATCCATTGTCATTGTTCACAGGACCAAACTTTAAACAGTCATAACCTATTACAAAATTTTAAAAAATTAGTTTTACTTACCTCTTTGTTTGCATGCTGATAAACAATGATGTTTTCAGCAACATCTCCGACATTTGTCTCTGCACTTAACTGTAAATTACACGAACCATTTTTAAAAAGCATTCAACTGAAGAGCAGAAACCTTTGTATTACAGTTTAAACAAAATATGAATTGGTTTTGCAGCCCATCAGCGATAATAGTGACAGAATATTACATACTATAACTGTAGATATTATCATTTGTCTCTGAGCTTAAATGTAAATTACATGAATTAAATGTAAATTACATGAATCATTTCATAAAGCATTTACCTGAAGAGCAGAAACCTATGTGTTATAGTTTAAACAAAAAATTAATTGGTTTTGTTGCCCAACATCTATAATATTTACAGGATATAGATATCATCTTTCGTGGTCGCTCTAAAACAAACAAATTCTAAATTAAAATGTAGACGTTTATTTCTAGCTCACATTCTAAATTGAACAGGAGGCTGAATTTTCTAGTAAACTTATGCTCCACATATAAAAACACTTCACCAAGACTGAATGTTCGGTACGTATAAAAGATCGCAAACATGTAACAAATCTCTTCCTGCACCACAGGTCAGTTCTTAACAGGTCATCCAATGTCTTAGATGCATTGTAAGTACGGAAAACCTTTGCTGTGAGACCAGGCACCAACTCCTTCAGATGAGCATTCAGTTTACTCGTGTCAAGCATGTCGAAAAGGTTGTCCCCACCTTTCTTGCCTGATAAAATATGTTTACCGCTGTCAGAAAGACTATATTGAGTTAAAAAAAAGAAACACTACATTGAGGAAAAAAGGAAGAAAATGCTCTAACCTTTGCGAAACTTTTGAATAGCCTCAAAGACTGGAAGTTCAACCTCAACTACATTATGATATCGGATTGAATCCTTACCAAGAAAGTCAAACTGTAGAAACCAAAGTAAATTATAAATAGAATAATCACACTCACATTGTCAGGAGATAGTTTAAAAAACTTCGCAGAAATTTATGAACTCCATATGGTCCATGGTTTCTGCATGTTCCTCAAAGCCAAAAGGTGTATTCACATCTTTATGATAATGCATATATGGCTTCTGCATGTTCCTCAAAGCCAAAAGGTGTATTCATGTCTTTAAGATGATGCATATTCTTTCAGTCTCAGTTAAGAATAGTATGCCCAATATTTTATTCATATCATCCAAACCAATGCTTCATAAGACAAAAGAGAAAAAAAATTAGTAGTACCTCTAATGTATTTGGAGGCACAGGTTCCACGTTTTCTACTTTTAAAGTACAGCAACCAACCGTGTCTGCTTCATCATCATCCTGAAAAATGCCAAAATATGAAAGAGAAAACCTTGCCCATATTCTCCCACCTGTAGCTTTTTATCATATGTGCCAGGAGAAGGAACTACATATCATGAACGTTAACAGTCTAACTTGGCAGCCAAAGAAAATCTTCTAGATATACTTAAACCCGAGGGTAAAGTTAAGCTAGAATGACAGTTTAATAGGTGAATTACCCCAGTAATACACTCTACCGAAATTTACCTAGAATGATAAATTCTCAGCAGCTTTAACCAATATGTGACTTAAAATTACCAAAAAACAACTCTATGAAGGTAAAGAGTTTCATGCCTTCTCGTTGCCTGCCCTGAGAGCTAGTTTATCAATAAGATAGGTCGCAACTGCTATTTGCTGCTTTGTAGCATCTTTAGATGTAAAGTTCTTAGTATATGCCTCTCGAATTTTATCTATATGGTCCTACATGACAAAACACAGTATAAACAATCTATAAAATCATTCCCAGAATAGTTTACAAAAATATGGTAACATTTATAAATCGATAAACAGTACTGTCAATTTCCGAGCTTTCTCATATTTTTCCTTGTCACTTTGTCCCTTCAGGGCACTGCTTGGAGCCAAGAAAACATACTTGAATTCCTTCGAGTTAATAGGATCCATCCAATATGCTAACCATGTTACGGTATTGTCATTCCTTACTTCTTTCCATCTGCCCACAGAAAGGTTAGCATATAGGAACCGAAATGGTCATTCAACCATCAAAAAACAGAAAGAAGATATTAGAAGAAAAGAACCTTTCCCCAGGTACAGGACATTCTGGAATAGGTGCTCCCTTCCCTATATTAATAGTAATATCACTCGGTAGAATGCGTTTTTTTAGCTTTCCCACCTGTGAGAATAATGTTTGATAATCAGTAGCAGATGCCAAGAAGAACTATCAATAAATAATAAGGCCTGAACAAATGAAATTGAACATATTACGAACAACTATTCGATTGCCATGGCTACTAAAGTGGTACCTTTGGATGTTCTCCTCGGCCTCGAAATAATCCAGGAGGTTCAACTCTGAAGCTACCGACCTATATGAAAATCAGAGTCAAATTCAAAGTTACAGAAAATAACGAAAAGAGAAACATAATTTCAGCAGTAAGAAGTAAAAAGGAAACTTTGATGCAATGAGTATTTCAATATTAAAATAATTGATGCTGAACAAGGGAAAAAGGTTAGAAACACAGCCAAATAGACATAGATCACATTGGTGTATAACCTTCTCCTTGACACCATCTACAATAGCCCACTTATACTTCTCCTCCAGTTTCATTTTTTCCTCATTTATTGCTTTTTTCTCCTGCAAAAAAGAAAGAAAAAAAAACTCTGATAAACCAAACCAGACCAAGCCTTATCCCACATTCCCACTAAGTGGAATCGGCTATAAAAA
Organism: Lithospermum erythrorhizon; assembly: GCA_019722365.1. Taxonomy (NCBI): domain Eukaryota; kingdom Viridiplantae; phylum Streptophyta; class Magnoliopsida; order Boraginales; family Boraginaceae; genus Lithospermum; species Lithospermum erythrorhizon. The sequence continues at coordinate 90,746 of JADFUC010001681.1, read as the reverse complement.
AATAAATAGAATAAACCTCTGATAAGTAAACTTAATCATGCTCTAACCATACTCCCACATCTAATCAACCATAGAATAAGTCAATGTCTACCAGAAGGTGCAATGATCTGACTTGAATACTAAATTAAATCTCTAGATATCACAGATGCACATTTAAATTTCACATTCCAACTTAAATTCTTTTGCAGAGCCTAAGCTAAGCAAATGAACTCTCATCTGAACTTCTCTGCTTCTTCTTCTCTTTCTCTGCCTGATGCCACTCATACATTGGAGTAAAATCACAGTCTTCCAAATTTTGAATAACATGATTCTTTCCAAGTATTTTCTTCCAATCATTGAAGAAATTCTCCCTAAACTGAGGTTTACTTATATAATCCGTGTCTAACATCACAGCATACATTGTTGCAACCTTCAATAAGAAAGAACTCCAGGTTAATATCATTCGAGGTAATGTTTGCAGAGAAATAAAGAAAAACACACCACAGATAGATGTACAGGAAAGAGATATGCACTGAAAGGGACAAAGATATACCTCTTCCTGTCCTGGAGTAAGGTCAACAGGTTTCCCCTTGTAGAGCATCTTAACTCCATGAGGCTGATAAGGCGGAGGAAAAATCACACCATTGTGAACCAAGGTCGTCCACTTCTGCCCCCCGGAACTAGATGGCTCATATTTTGATGTTTTCTCGATTTTTTTGGACTTCTTATCAACTTTCTTAACTGAAGAAGTACCTTTACTATATTTTTTACCCACTGATGTTGAACTACCTGACAGCTTAATTCTCTGAGATATAGGAATGTGATCATTGTCTTCTACGACTTTTGGTTCAGCTTTCACTGATGCTGGTTTAAGATTACGTGATGTTGATGCATTGGAAAGCTTTGGCCTTTTAATTAAAGATTGAACAGAAGATTTGGAATCAGTAGAAGGCCTTTTGTCAGAGCCCACTGAGGACTTTTTAGTCGGGGCCAAACCATTTTGCTGCCTTCTTTTAGCTAAAGGTTTCTCATCCTCTGAATCACTATAATTGCTCGAAGATGCACCATTAGTTGCCCTTTTAAAGTTAGATAAGGGCTTGTCATCATCAGATTCTTCTTGCTTAGGGGCGCTAAGCCTGCTAGTTGAATTAGAACCTTGAGGTGTTTTAGAGGAATTAACAGATCTACTCTTTGTACGCATACTAAGTGGCACTTCATCTTCAGAATCAGAGTTGCCATTTGCTGTTTTTGAAGGTTCAGCAGATGACTTTTCCTCCTTAACAATAGTCCCTGCCAAGCCCGGACTCATTCTGTTTCCATGATCGCTCATCGGCGAAGTAACTGTTGGACTTGGGGACCTCGATAGTAGAACTTCGGAAGATGAAGCTGAAGTCCGCATACCAGGTAAAGGGGATTTTTCTGACGATGCTTTGCTAGAAGAAATAGTTGTACCGTTCAAACCACTAGCGCTTCCACCATTTGCAGAACGGACATCAGAAGCTTGCCTCCCCGGCTGTCCATCAGGCTTTTGAGATGAAGATTTATAGGATTCTGTGTTTGATTGGATTTGCCTAGATGTTGTACTAGACCGTTTGAAAACTACAGGTTGATGATCCTCATAATCCTCCATCAAATTCCTGTTTGAACAAGCGTTAACAGCCATAACGTGTCTTGAATATTAGTCCGGACAATAAAATCAAGAGCTCAGCACAGATAGAAAAATAATCAGCAAATACTGTTTGAAGAGCAAGATGATAAGTCACATTGTGTGACGGAGAACAATGACTATTCCTGCAAAAAAACTATAGAGCAGCTGCTATAGTTACTTGACACAACATGGGACTTAGAACACACAAATGAATAGGCATATATTCAATAATTTAGATCCTAGCCAAACATAAATGACGCAAGATTCTCTTTTTATTTATCCTCTCAAATTACAAACCCTAGATTATGAAGTTTTGTTCATTTCAGTGATATAAAATTATAAATGCCACTTTATATCAACATACGCATACAGAAGAGATGCTACATACCGGAAATTCAATGAGCCAACAATGTTAAGAAGAATATGATCTACTAATGCAGCGTAATCTACAAGAAAACATAAACAAAACTGGATATAGATAGATAGAGAGGTAACTATAGATACTATAAATTTATAAATCTATAAGCTGACATAACCATTAACCACACTTATTCAAACTATTCATAATTCAACAACCAAAACTATGCAATTCATTGTAAGCTACAACTACCACTATTGATTAAGCAAATATCAGATTAGTGTTCACATAATCAAAAGTTATCTTTATTTATATATCCATCTATTTATTTATAAAATTTCAAGGTACTCTTAACAGCCATTATAAAAAAAAGATTTTTTAAATTTTCAACTTTATAGCATAAGCTACAAGTAATTTCATGGAAGCCATAACTCATGAATGCAAAAAATTAAATCTTGTTGCAGTAACTACACATAAAATCTCAAAATATAAACAAAACATATCTTTTCTTGAAAAAAAAAATCAATTAATACCCATTTAAAAAAATGTACAAGGTACAAACACAAATAAAATAAGGTAAAATACATACCATGCATGAGATAAACAGAAAAATTATACCAAAAAAATAAAGAAACAAATTAACTGTATTCCATTAAATTGCATAAACATGCCTCCCATTGAATTTCTTGATTCCATTACTTCAAGTGAAACAAAACATTCAAATTTGTCAAAAACAAGTTAACAAAATTATCTTTTTGAGCTAGTAAATTTTGGGATGAATATAAATAAGATGGGTTTGGATTTTTTTAACCTTTTAGATAATTAACGAATTGAGAGAAATGTTTTTGAGGATGTTGGGGGGGGGAGGAGGGAGGAATTGCCTGGGAAACAATTGCAAAGTGAGAAAGAAGAATTGGGAATGTGTAGATTTGGGCCTAGTTTATTAGGCCCGTATTAATTAAAAGAGATAATGAATTAATGATGATGAGCCCATTTAGTATATACTTGGATTAGTTGGATAGCACATTTAGTAAAGTTTGAGAGCCCATTTCAATTTTAAATGCATTATGAATACATGTGACGTTATGCGTTAAATTATTAGAATTCGAGGAAATTCCAAAGATGTAGTTTAACTTTGATCCATTAGTTCATCTCATTTTAAAATTATATATTTTTACTACCGCTTAGAACTATAATTTTTCATTTATTTTTATACTCTAAAAATCATTAGGGCTCATTTTATTAGTGTAAAAAATCATTGGTCTTACTTGCATTAACAACTTGGTCTATTCTAAAACCAAACAATCTGAATATGTAAATTATGAAGAAACTCATCACTTATATGGATCATGGCTGGACAACGTGGAAGATGGTATATCAAAGTGTTTTGAAGTTGAACGAAATAATGATAACACATAGAGGGGCCTCGATTGATGTCAATTCAAGGAGTGAATATCATATATGACGGATAAATTGCACTCAACTATCCCTTCGTTATTATAAATTGTCGGTATTACACTATCTTCATCTATAAAATTTAATTTATTTTATTTGATAGTCATCGTCATAAAATAACAATTTTTAATTTATTATCTTGATTGATACATATAAATTTGGTTCAAAATAATATTCGTTACCTTCTTCATTCAATTATTTGTAGTTTATACTTTATGTCCTTGAAATATGCTCACTCATCCATTATTTTTATCTAATAAATTGAAAGTTTTCAACACATATATTCAACTAAATTTTATGAGATAATAAGTCATCTATATATTTAACACAGCATATTATATCCATCCTCTTCTATTTTTCGCAAAATGAAATAATTATTTGTATAATAAATGCAAATGACATAAGGAAAATGTGATGTAATATAATCAAATAATGTATGCTCCATTTTGTTGCCCCCACTAACTTATCCCTTAGCTGATGTCCGCATCTGGTTGGCCGTCTGGCTACCAGTGTCTTAATTATTTCAACAGTACTCTCAATTTTTAGCTGGAAAGTATCTACTCTTCATCGCAAAAAATTATCAGCGTTTTTACGTTTTTTAATTTTTTTTGCTATTCAGGCTTTTGGCCAATAAATATTTTATTTATGCTTTATAATATTTTGATAAAAAATATCGATAAAAAATACAAACAAAAATATTTATAAAGCATAACCTTGAAAATGTTTATCGATGGTAAAATTTCGTTGTTATATTTCATCGAATATTATAAAGCAGCAAGCAAAATATTTATGATCAAAGAATTCAATTATAAAAAATTGAAAATGTCAAAATATGATAATTTTTTAGGGACGGAGGGAGTATTTTTCTTATGTTTAACGTCACTGTATACGTAACGCATGCAGCATCTGTGTATTAATTTCAGTTCAACTTGTCCTTTTTGCCTGTAGATTGGTAGCAAATAGATTTGGATATGTCATTGGGATAATATAGGTGCATGTTATTTTTTGTTTTTTCATAATCAACTTGAGCTAATGTATTTTCCGGAGGAGAAAATGTCAGTCTTTTGAATCAGTGCTCCCTCAAAACTTGGGTCGATAATATGTAGGTTTGTTAGATTCAATACTCATCGCCATAAAAACGGCCGTCGATAAAAGCGACGTAAATTTAAAATACGTAAATTAAATAAACACACAAATTTTATTCAAGTTTCTCTTTATTGTGAAAAGTATATCGTATTTGTTCTTTGCGGAAATCGAATTATAATTAGGAAGATTGTTACCAAACGTCTGTTAGTTAATCGCCAGTTGGTATTTTCTTGCTCCTTAATCTCGGCAACCAAGCTCACCGAAGCAAAGATAAATTACCAAGTTAGCGAATATTAAATTCTAATATTAACTTCGCTGATGATTATATGTCATTGTGTTTTTGATAATCATTCATGTGAATAGCTATCTGTTATAGGCAAATCATGTACCAAACTAGAGCGTTTAGACGCGAAAACCCGAAACCACACTCAAATAATCGGCTTGTTGCGTAAATGTGTGCATTTTGCCGTTACAAGTGCTTTTCTTTCAAAAAGAAATTTTACGTTTTAAGCGCACCTGAAAAGGCCCCCAAGCGGCCTTGACTGCGGCCCAGATTCTGGTAGTTTAGTCTGCTCAGGGAATCGAGAAAAACGTCTTCAACTCAACAAGGTGGTGTATCCATTTCAGTTTAACTGAACTACTTAAGCTTAATTATTAATCTCATAAGTCAAATCCCTATAAAATTGTTTCATTAAATGCATTGATATTGATTTTTAATTAAAAAATTGGTTTGTGTGATGCTTATACCAAATACATGACCGTTTATTAAAATCATTGTACCGTATCAAAAGGTATTTGCTTAAACTCCTACTTAAATTTAATACTTAATCTCATAAGCCAAATCCATAATACATATACTTATATTTAGGTTAAAGTTGTGTATTTTTAATTGCAATATCAAATTTCCTTGTTACATTGAAATTAAGTTAGTATTCTAATGCACACACAAGAGGAGTATGTTGTCTTTTATTTAAATGAAAGGTTCTTTTAGTTTGAGCTTTCAATAGTTAAAATCGATATTTCTTACGTCAAAAAGCGATTGAGAACTACCAATATCAGGAGTAAATCTTTAATCTTAGAATTACTATTTAATTATATTAAAAATTAATATTTATGAAAGTATTCTAAAAGCCGAATGCAATTATATAAATTTTATATTTTTAAAATAATTAATAATTAATTGTAGGATTCGATTCAAAATGATCGAAAATTGATTATTTTGGATTGGAGTGAGTAATATTCATAGTTTCTATTGATACAATAACTTTGATTGGATTCAAAATTATTGTGATATTTTTAAATTAATCACACGTGCTCAAGTAATTTTTCATTTATTTGAGTCATTAACTACACATATTTTTGAATTAATTACTTGTGTGTAATTATTTCTTATATATACTCAAGTCATAACTGCATTATTATTCAACATAATCAATTATCATGCTTAAATATCTTAATAGTATAATCTTAAACTTAAGTCAAACAGACTATCAGGATAAGAATTAAGACACATACTAATATTTCATGGTACTTATTAAGCACTCCATAATCGGGACAAAACAATAGCGTCACAAGTACATAGAAAACAAATGGTAATCATGATATTTCTCACTTAAGCATGACATTTCAACTTCCCTCATGCTTACCTATAGGGATTTAAATTATTGCCACAAAATCAAGATGTTAGATTTTAATCATCTATCTAAGCAATCTTTTGTAAAGGATACACTTGGCATAAAGAATCACCAATATCTAATCTATTAGTCTATTACGAGTTATAAAAATCTAAGAAATGACGATGCATATTACGGCATGATAATCATCAAGACGTTGTTTAGATGGATACCCATCACTAATATTCTAAATAACATTATAGTCGAATAGTATCTGGTCATAGTTTCTAACTAGCTAGCTAGATGATTCTAGTTAATTAGTTCAAATTTTCATTTGAATTTTTTAAATGACTATTTCATGTTTCATAATTTTGATTATAGTTGCGAGTTTCAATTGTATTTACCGAATTCAAGTATTGACGTGAATTTTATGTAATTTTTAATTGAAGATGATGACGACGAAAATGATGCAAGCAAATGGGCACCCAAGTAGAAAAATAATTGTAGAGTTGGACAATTGCAAAGATGATGACATAGATTAGCGTAAGCCACAACATAAGTGACGCGTAAGCTAACGTAATTGTCGTTGACGCCGGACATATTCAAGTCACCCTCCACCTGTCGGTGCCTATTTTTCTCTGACCGCCCCATACATATCCATATTCCTCATAAAATCTAAACATGTGAATTAATATACTACTATATATTTATTGTTGGAAAATAATGAAGAAATTAAATATCGTCTCCAATAACAATAACATGCTCGTGATCAATCGTTTTTAAATTGAATTTTGGTAACTACTAAAATATTATAAAAATATTTCAAAATAGTGTGATATTCCTATCATTTTCTCACCCTAAGAACTGTTTTTTTCAATGTTGCATCTTTTTTTATTTATAAGTCTTAATTGGAACTCAAGTAACTTTGATAACTCAATCTTAACGGCATGTCAATAGCAATTTACTTATGATACTTAATTGACATTCATAAAACGTATCTAATGAATTATGGGTTCAATGCATCATGTTGCTTGAGAAAGATGGTATTAACAACCATTATCAGGGCAATCGACATTCGAGAAAAAGTTAATCTTTGTTGGATATTTTGGTTTGGCCAACAACTTGCTTAAAAAAAAGAAAAGAGTTACGTTTGAATTAAACTTGGAGATGAATTATGGTAATAAGGTTTTGTATGTCCTCTATACTCCATTCACGAAAACTTCAAAATGATTATGTGATTACAAAAACTAAAAGTTTAACAAATTAATTACTAAATTTTGATTGATTACTCCGTATTTGTTTTAAGAAACATTATAATAAATTGGTTTGGAGTAAATCCTGTTGGACATCATCCGTCCCTACTCCCACTGTCCAACCCGTATAAATAATTTAGACGTACGCCCATATTTTCCATACAAATAAATAATGTAAACTCAAAAACACACAAATTTTCTCCATTTTAGCCTCAAAAGAACATTTGATCAAAAGCATGCAAGAAGCCATACCACACAAGTCTTGGTTACCAATCCTCCCACTAAACCAATCCACACCAAACCTAAACAAAACCTTCTCACCATCTTCTACTAACCCAAATAATAACACTTTCAGCAGAGGAGCAAATTTCGAGGAACTAGTTTCAGAAAATGCTGTGATTGTTTTTTCAAGAAAAGGGTGTTGCATGAGCCATGTTGTGAAACGTTTACTGCAAGGTTTAGGGGTAAATCCGCCAGTTTATGAGGTTGATGAACAAGATGAAGAAAAAGTCATTAAGAAGCTGGGGGAGTTAAAGATTAATGATACCGATGAGGCGAAGGCGGCGGCGGTGGTGGAGAGGATGGTTTTTCCGGCTGTTTTCATCGGAGGAAAGTTTTTTGGAGGGTTGGATCGGATTATGGCTACCCATATTACTGGAGAGTTGACTCCTGTTTTGAAACAAGCTGGAGCCTTATGGCTCTGATTTTTCTACTTTAATTTATTTTAAGTTTTACCTCCCTTCTTACTTGAAAAAATAATTAATAATACCTCTAATTCAGTTTAATTATTGTTTCATTTTTAATGACAAGTTTTGATTTTTGATTAATTTTAGTTTTATATCAAAAAGTTACAACAAAATAACATTATAAATGATTGAGTAATATATCCCATATCTTAATTTTATCTTTTTTTAGAATAATAAAGTAAAAAATATTTGATGAAAAAATCAAAATCAAAATGAATTGGAAGAGTAACATAACTGGAGGGAGTAACATATACTACTGGGCAAATCTTGTATTTTTAATGTACGAGTATCTTGTTTTGTGTTGCAATTATTAGGATAAGGGAATGATGTTTTAAATATAAGGTAAAGAATAAGCACTATGCTTCTCTCTGCACCCCAAAAAGATTGTACTCCTTCTCTCTAGATTTATAACAAACTATTTTATTTTTTACATATCCAGATTGTACTCCTTCTCTCTAGATTTATAATAAACTATTTTACTTTTACTTGTTCAAATTTATAACACCAATTTCAAAAATTGTACTATTTTCGTCAAGATTTATAAGAGACTATTTTACTTTTACATGTCCAGATTTATAACACCAATTTCTAAATATGTATATACTTTCTCTAATATGCCCTTAATAAATAATGAAAAGTATTATGAAAAATTTTAAATATGTGAGAATTATGAAAGATTTTATTTAAAAAATATGGAACATTTAATACTGAATCATCAAATCAAATAAAAATAAAGGACAATTTAAAACTAACATTAATATTCAACCAATTTTTTAAATTTGATCAAAAGTGAAATCTTCCAATGTTTTAAAGATGTATGCAGTGTTGCCTTAATCTTATAAAGACAAAGCTCAAGAAGTATTTCATAAAGTTTTCTCCTTTAATGAAGAAAACATATTAGGCTTAACGTTGCAACTTGCAAGTACTAATATCTCTTGCGAGACATCAACAAGAATCCAGACAACCAGAATACAAATTAATTCAAGATTCAGGAAAGTAGAACAACTTCGAAATCGATAATCGAGATAATGAATAACCATGTTCTCACATAAGCAATTACATAACTAGAGTGTTTTAAAGAGGAAATAAATAAAATACAAGCAAGAATCGTCTGTTACATTTTGCGTTAAAATTTGTGAATCATGACACATCTTTTATTTTTCTTTTCTGGATAATGAATATCCATGTTCTCATATAAGCTATTACTAGTACAACTTTCACAACGGTGTGCATAGAATGTTGTGTTATGTAGCAAAAGCCAAAACATGTGGTAGTATCATTTCCTCTATTCAGAAAATACTGAACTACTAAGAGCCTAAAGGGAGCACAAAAATATACTCCGTAAATTGCTTCAAGGACCGAGTCAAACGATACTCAATTACATGAGCAGAATTCACCTGTTATTTCCATGTTCCAACCGAAACGCGACTCCTTAAAACAACAACAAAGCAGCCAGAAAACCATACTTGAAACACCCTGTTAATCCCAAAAAGTGTCTTCCCTCGTAAACGACTAAAAACATGTAGAATATACAACTAACCCGCTGAGCCAGGACATGTAAACGATTTTAAGAACCAAAAAGTTCCTTAATTCCAGCTTTCTGATTGGAAGTCAGCCTTGCTGGAAACTTGATATCAAATTTGATTCTCAGATTTCCCCTCTTTGAAGGATCTTTCGGAATAGGCATTCCCTCTCTTGCCACGACCTCCTCATAGTTTGGATGGATAACACTGTTGACAGGAATAGTTAAATTTCTACCGTCCAGAGTTGTTATTTGAGCTGTATATCCCGTCAATGCTTCGGCCAAAGATATCTTTTGTGTGATGACCAAATCATTCCCATCACGAGTAAACACCTTGTGAGGCTTTTCATCTATAATGAACACTAGATCAGCAGGTATAATTCCTGGTTGCTCATTTCCTTTCTCAGGGAAGGTGATCTTTGTGCCTTTCTTCCACCCAGGTTTGATATTAATGGTCAATATCTCTTCCACTGGCATTGTCTTCCTGTGGTTAGAAAATAGAAACACCGGCAGCACAAATTACAATCTTACGATCTCACAAGACAAAAAGAACTAAGAGGTTTGCCTGCTGTTTACATCAAAATGAAATTTGATAGATTATCTATCTGGCTATCTACCCAAAATAAGAGTATATGATTGCTAAACTAAAAGACCAGAAATACTAAGATATGCAGATTGCCTTACCATACTCTTAATTGAACCAACGGTGTTCTATCAAGAAGAGTGTATGCAAATAATTTGTACTCTTAACACTGTAATTGTAAGTTTCACCACAGTTTATAAACCTAGAGAAGTAGAGATACACTGCATATTACAATTCCAAGTATCATATAGTTAATCTCTCTCATTATTTAACTTAATTTCCAAGTAGAGGCAAAGAAACTCAAATAAATCTTAATCATCTCATAAGTACTTGTATATTATCATATAGTCTTCCTGCCGGTAGATGTTATCGTGAAGCAGTAAGCTTCTTATCCTATTAAGAAGTAGTAGATAGTCTTTTCACTTCATCCAGGGTCCATCCGGAAACAACCTCCTCCTTATCATAAGGTTGCATACTATAAGAAACCCCCCAAAAATACCCTGCTTAGGTGGGATCCTTATTATACAAATGATTTATACTTTAAAACTGTAATTTCAAGAAAAGAAATAACTGAAAACAGTAATTATCGGCGAAAGAAACGCAAATGATCCAGACTACAAGCACATACCCGCTTCGATCAACAATTTCTCTAGATATTTTCATCTTCTTATTGGTCCCTTTATACAGATCTTCGAGGGTGCAAGGCAATTTCTGATCTATTGGAGCCGCTTTACGTGGGACTGATTGATGCATTGATCCACCAGCTCCTTCACCAAAAGACGAGAAAATATCTTCTCCAAACATGTTTCCGAATCTTCTACCTCCAAAGGGATTTGAAGACCCGAAAAATTCTGCAAATATGTCATCGGGGTTCCTGGTGCTGAACCTAAAATTTGCAGGCCCTTCCCCGGTAGAAAAGGAGCTTGCTCCGGGACCACCAGCTCCTGGTGGCGGCACTCCCCCTTGAAGCCCCTCTTCCCCATACTGATCATAAATTGCTCTCTTCTGAGGATCACTTAGCACCTAAGAAGGCCAACACGTTTGACGATGAATCAAAGTTCAAAACAACTTGGCTGTAGTCAAAATTATTGCCACCAACAAAAAAAGGAGCAACATCAAGCGTTTTCCAGGGTTTAACAAATTTAGCATCAGTGAGAATAAAGCTATCGTTTCATCTATAACATGCAGATTATGCTAATAAACATATACCTACAGGAGTAACAGGACCCTTATGCACATAATATATCAGCATTATGTCAGATTTTCGTCCAATATACACATGTTAGATATACAGAACTAGCCTAAAAAATTCCAGAAATCAATTAATACCAATATCCCAATCCATAATTAAATGGAGACATTTCTTTTCAACGAATTAATCAACCAACTTCGAACCAATAATTCATCCATATAAGATTCATAGCATTAGATACTACCCATCTACACACCAAACAAGAAACAATTTTTACATTCAAAATGTGTTTGAATAAACTCATTTAAGGCTCAAATTGAGTTCTTGATTAATAAATAAACCTCCTAATTAAATTAAGATTTAACTAGTCATTCGGACCAGTAACAACAATTATATACACATAAACAGAAAACCCAAATTAATTACAATTCAATCAAATAAAAAAAATAAAAAATACCCAAAACATAAATGACTCCAAAGATGCTATAAATTGCGCAATCCATCAAATATAAATTCCTGATAAAAAAAATCTTGAAATAAAATAAATCAAAAAATAATTACAAAATTAAATACTGACATCATATGCTTCAGAGATCTGTTTGAATTTAGCTTCAGCTTCTTTTTTGTTGTTTGGATTCTTATCAGGATGCCATTTCATAGCAAGTTTTCTATAAGCTTTTTTCAAATCATCATCTTTTGCATTCTTATCAACACCTAATATTTTGTAATAATCTACTCCCATATCTAGATTTGATGAATAATTTTACTAATCAAGAATTATATGAGTACAAATTAATATATTTGATGATTCACGGACTTGGTCGTAGTGGGATTTTTGTTTTACCTAAGATAGGTTTTCAAGAATTGAGATCGACCTAGGGACGTGTGGAACGTTCTAGAAAAATAAGTTTTTTATGAGGATTCGATTTAAGAGTTTAAATAATTCTTTAATTATATGAAATCGCTTGCTTTTCATTTCATATATTAAAGATTAAAATAATTTTTAATTAAAATAAAAATCAAATTATTGCTTTCAGTTTCATCGTATTTGAATTTTAAAATAGACGGTTAATGGATTCGCTCGATCAAGAATTCAAGATTCCTGCTAATTCGGAAATGAACAAAAAATTAAAATTTGAGATAATTTTAAAATGACGAAATATATGATTTTATCTTGTCACACACACATTTTGTGAAAAATGTGATAAAAGGGACATTCTTTGATGAGGGGGAGGTAAAGCTACCCAACTTATGGAAGCAGGGTTGAACCTTTGTTGGGCCCAATCATATGAACCCCATTACCCCACTCAAAGCCATTAATAATTGGGTTGAAGGGCCAACAGAAGGCCTAGGCCAGGCCAGGATGTTGGCCCAATTCGTTGACTGTAAAAATAGGCCCGATATAAGCAATCTATTATTTATCTGTATGTAGAATAGTAGCTTTTTTTAAGCTTTTTGGTAAAATGTGATTTTCTTTCTTAATAAAAGCTTCACAGCTACTACTGACACACAGTGAGGCCAAATGTCGTTTAAGCCACGATCTTGTTGGGTGTGTGTATATGGCTTCGAACTTCCTGCGTCACCCCAAAATCTTGAAGTATATATAGTACTACTTATAGGAAACCCTATATATTCGTTCACAATTGACAAGCTGTTTGTTGAACAATAACGGATCTTCCACATGATGTGATCATGACAAACTCCCAATACTCCCGGGTGGAGTCAAATGACGTTTATTTGCGTTTCAAAATTATGGCTCACAACCATTGAGAATCAAGAAAAGTTACTTATAGTGACCGAGAAATTTCCTACCCCTTCAATTTTATTAACGGAGGCAAAGTTTAAAATTCACCAGCCGCCCGTATCCCGTAATAACGTTGCCTCGGACATAGAATCCGTCATCGCAGCATGTATGTACATGACTAGACGTTTATTACGTTTTGAGTGTAACGAGTCGTGCGTCGTGCGGATGATGCACATTGAGCCGGTGGTAAATGTTATCGCTTTGAGTACTTAAGAAGAACTAAGGATACGTGTCTGCATTATCACGGAGGGGAGAATGAGTTGTTAGTCGAAGTCTCTGGAAATACCGGTTCAGGCTAATGCACTTTACTTTGGAAGACGGTGTCTTGGTGCGATGAGCGAGCAAGGCGTGTAGCGACTTCGACAGCAGTGAGTCGTTGTAGCGTCTGAATACGCAAAGAGAACTGTTTGGATCAGTAGTGGTGCCTAGCGTTGAATCCGCTACTATTGGTATCTGCGACAGCCTTGGTCTTGATTGCTCGAGCTAAAGTCGAGCCGCATCGTCGATCAAACATCTTTTCGGGAAGCTACCATCTTATTTGGACGTAAAATTTAAAGAGAGCGTAATCGTATGTAAAGTAGACACAGACGATAATTTAATTGAACCCGCAACTAAACCCTAACAGTCAAACATGATAAGCCTTGTCGCAATCTTGGATTAATGTATCGAGTGGTATTAGTTTTTAGTGAAGTCATTTTGTTATAAATGTTTCAATTATCGAAACCGATATAGCAATTTTTAGCCCAAATTCATTTGAATATATATTTAACTTGTTTATATATTTGTATATCGATTGCCCAACGATAATTTAATTCCATGTCAGTTCTGAGATACTGCAATGACTTTAAAACGAGTAAAGTTGTTCGTCACACAGTTAGGTGTCCAGCAGTTGGAATGAACACCGAGCAACTAGTATGTGATTGGTTGTCGTCTTGGATTGAGGAGAAGTGTCTAATCAATCGCGAGTATGCGTATTCGGAGGCAGTTTTGAGTGTAGGACTAGACATAACCCGTAGTGAAACTTAGAAGATAACATATAAATTGTCCTAAGATGATTTCTCACACCAACTTATGGTTAAATGGTGATTCTTAGACTTGTATGGCGGGATTTGGGTTTGCAAGAGTCATGTGCTTTAACGCTTATCAAATGTCTTACGTAAAGGAAGACTTTGGCGACTCTTTAATGTTAGGTATCTTTACAAATGTGAGGGATGGAAATCACGTGCACATTATATGGGATTTGCTGGCGATATGTCGGTAGTTTTACGCTATCTTGGTGGATTAATATGATTGTGATAGCCATATTTAGCTTTAGTCTTTGGATATCGCATTAATTAGTAAACCCGAGGCTTCTAGTTTGATAAATCTTACGCCTTTCATTGTTGGAAAGCAGTATGAATGAATCATTGATACAATAATCTTACCGTGGCTCGCTGTAAGAGTGTTGGAAATACGAATATTTGAAATAGTGTCCGTCGAACAATTCGATTGTACAGCTTGATTTACTCATTTAAGTTTAAGTTTGTATATCGTTCGATTAAATGCATTAATGTTCGTATTAGGATACTCGAGATGACATTAGAGTTATGATGACTTACTATGAATTAAGCTCATAACCAATATTCTAATATATAATGTTCGGTTATCATTAAATAGTATATGGTTTTCGTTAATCGAGCCTAAGAGGTCAGACACTTACAACGAAAGAGAGTCATAATTTAATTATAACTTTCAGGGTTTAAAATGAAACTATGTAAGAACATTGGGGCGAAATTTCAATTGTTGGAATTTGCCCAATGTTTGACTAAAAGGTTGAAGTGATATCGGTTCCGCAATCTTTCTTTTGTAGAATCATTATTAAATATTCTACTATTCAACTACGTGCCTTTATTTTCTGGATAAGAAGTGAGAAAATTGTAGAACTCACCTCGGAGGTGAAGAGTTGTTGCTAACTCTCGTAAAAGTATAAAATGTAGGAATTTTGAATCTATAAATAGGCCACTTTTGGAGAAGAAACTGCTAGATTCGTTTTATATTCAGCTTTGTGAAAGTCAACTCTCCCTATGCTCCTCTTGGTTGGTAGTAGGTGGAAATTCGCCGGGTTTATTTGGCCTATTCTGTAGTTCAGTATTTTAAAGGAGTTAAAGTAAAAATGACTTGTTCGTTGGTGTTGAAAATCTTGAGGCGTTCTACTTTGGATGCTCGTGGGATCGTCGTAAAATGTGGATTGTTGTTACGATTATTTATTCGAAGAACTTTACATATTTTTAGTCTCTTTAATTATTGTTTATACAACTTGTAGTGATCATGTGATTCGTATCCAAATAGTATTATTAGAATATTATTTATACGTTAGAAAAATAAAGAAAATATTGACTAATAAGGGGGTGTTTGTTAAACTCATTAAACACTTAAAATTAATTAATTCAACATTTAATTTATTAAGTTTGTTCGTTAATGAATTATTTTAATTACTTAATAAATTAACTACTTATCGAAATCCTCAACAAAATTTTAAGTTAAAATTATGTATTTTTCTCACTCTTAGCAAAATAATCATGGTCTTTCATGATCATTTTACCAATTCCCAACCTAAAATCATTTACGTTCTCCACTTAACGCGTCCGCCTTCTTATTCTCCAATTTATCATATCTCCAAATAGTTAATAATTTTATCCACTTTCTTTATTCAATTTATAATATTTGGTATTTTATTTTTTCAATTTAATTCTCTATTTTTTATTCTTTTAATTTTACTTTCTTCAAACTCTTTAATTGAATATTTATCTAATTAATTATTTTGTATCGGTAATTATGTGTTGAATCCACAATTAAATCATTAAATAAATAAATATTATTACGATTAAATCATTAAATCAAACTTGATTAATTACAAAATTCATCGTATGAAGGTTTGTACATGAAAGTTAATTGGATAATCTATTATCCAATTTTTCATTTTGTATGCTTGATGAGATTGATGAATTTTATATATTATTTTTTTGGATTTTAGATCTTTATTTTCGTGATATACTTATTTTACGTGATATTTATAATTTATTTATATTTTAATATTTATTTAATCATATTATTTGATATCTAATTAATAATATTTGTTATTTAATTATCTACTATAGTATTATTTGTTTAATATGATTCATATATATAAATAAACTAAGGTAGGGAAAATTTTCAATATAATTTAATTTAAGAATGCTTTTTATTTAAATTCGGTTATAAAGATTGATTCGGATATTTAGTTTCGGTTTTATTATTTGTGTTTTCGGTTTTGATTTAATAAGCAGGACCTAACATTTTTTTGGAGTAAATATGTATCGAAATTCTAAAAAAGGACAGATTACCAAATACTCCCTCTATTTCATAATAGATAATTATTTAAATGCTAAGTGTTTAACTAAGTGATTGTGAAAATTTATATTGGGATTGTGAAATGTTATTGAAAATGTAAAAATCTACATTGGAATTGTAAAAAACTACATTGAAATTGCAAACAATTAACTATTATGAAAATGTAATGTAAAAATCTTCATTAAAATTATAAACAAGCAAGTATTATGAAAATGTTAATTTTTTTTACACAATCATCTAATATAAAATCGAGAAAGTATTTTCTTGTGAATAGAGGTGGATCATAGTTATAAAAAATTCTAAGAAATAAAGATTGACAACTGAAAAATGAAAGAAATATAAAACAATTAAGATGCCTATGTAGATGGATGCATATTTTAACATGGGAGTATAAGAATTACGGAGTATTAAGTTGTGTAGGTGCATATTTTAAGATAACGTGAGTATAATTGTCTAATTAATTTTTTAAGATTGACAATCTCTTCGTTTCTAAATAGTGAAATCGATTTTTGAGAACTGAGATTGATAAAGGCCGACTTACAAAGTAAAGAGAAAGTTTCAATTCTTTCGGTCATCATCCCGGTTATTCGGAGGAAGCTTGACTTATCTTGAGAGGTTGACGTCGACCGTCGTCTCTTTGATTTTGTAAGTTTAAATGCTGCGGTCTGATAGAAAGGTGATTCATTTGAGTTCAAATGTGCGGGTTGATGCAGGGGTGAAGCTTAAGTTGACCATGTTTCTATTGACAATGTGAAAGGGTTTGCGTGATTGGTTAAGTCACGGCCGCTGTAATAGATTTCACGTAAGGTAAACTGATATGATATCTACTTAATTAAATATTCGTAGATACATTTACAATATATAGTTATTAATATATTTTCTATTGAAGGTACTTGTGTGATGTGTATTTGGTTGATGAGAGCGTCTAATTTGTGATGGGTGATTCCTCATTTATCTCTCCACATGGCGACTAGCAGCGTACTAAATGTGATAGATATACTACAAAAGCATGAGGATCTTGATCATGCAAATCATAGTACCATATAATCTGAGGGTTAGTCTCATAATTTGTTTTTAAATTAACTAGTAGTTAATTTTTCGTACTCTTTGTTATAACTATTTTTTGGCTCTTTAAGTAATGTCATTGAAATAATGTAGTGGTCATTTGGGTATTGATGACAATCAATGCAAAGGCGATTACATATACTATATAGATCATTACAGTCATCACTCTGCCAGGCGTGATATGGTACAAAAATCAACGGGTATTCATTTGATTATATAATATATATATATATGTATATATATATATATATATATATATATATATATATATATATAATCTTATTTTTTTTTTCGAAATGAGTACTTTTCGATGGTTTGAATCTTTCTATGAGTAGAGGTTTGGATATATATATATATATATATATATATATATATATATATATATATAATCTTATTTTGTTATTTCTCATTAAGTGTTGTTTATTGTAGTATTATGAATGCATATATTGTACGAAAAAACAAAGTATTGTAAGAGCCAGAAAGATGTTAGGCAGGAACCGTTGAGTTAAGCTGATAGAGGTATATTTTACATTTCGGCAACAATAATTTGGATTCTTGTGCATTCGGGTTATAGCTTTTGGTTTGAATGATTGTATCCAGGTGTCAGGAAACAAAGGTGAAGAAGTACAACATATTGTGGATTCTAATAATACGTTTGTTTTATTGAGGATATCTTAGAATTAAACTGATGCAGTCGCCTTTAGCGTAAATGCTTTTTAATCTTTGGATTTAATATTAGATAAACATTGAAGTCGTATTGAAGTGTATGTATATCTTTTTCTTTCGATTATCACCGGAAGCGTCGTTATCGGACATTTCTACGGATGATAAATTCTTTGAGTGCGGGGAAAGATGGTGTATTTATGTCTGTGATAGATATATCGAAACGTTCTAGATAAGAGAATGAGGAGCTTCGTTGATGCTCACGTTTGACTTGATACCATTGATATAACATTATTATTATGTTGTATACGTACCATCTAAACCATAAATACTAACTTTAAATAGGTATCAAAATATTGTGACCCGAGTTCCTAATACATTTCGATTTGCATCAAGATTCCACCCAATACATCCTTGTATGTCAACAGACAAATTGAAGCCAACCATCGGTGAAAAGAACTTGGAGTATTGACTATTATTATAAGCGCTACCATTTTCAATCATGACAGTATAAGTTCTTCCATCATAGGTTGAACTTTAAACTCCACTTAAAGTTCTTGCCATCTGAGCAACTTCTCGGGTATTTTCATTAAACAACGAGATGAAATATATTGTGTAGTAAATATATTAACAAACTAAACCAATTAACAAATAAAATGACAAAATATATCTTCTTAATAGGATTTGAAGGATCCGACATCCTTCATCATGGATATAAATAAAATTATCCGCCTTATCAAGCAATATGATAGTTTATCACCGATACTAAGCAATCAAAAAAAAAATGAATGGTATTTGTTTAAACTGACAAAACTAAATAGGGATAAAATTATTTTTTAACAAATATAAACTCACGGATTAATAAAAATAAAGCTCACAGCTATATCATTAACCTTTGTACATAGATTAGAAATTAGTTGTTTTAACATATATACCATGGTAATAATCTATATTTTTTTTTTTATTAATTAGCGTGAGTTTTTTTGTGAGAAAGCCTCACACAACGAATTATGAACCGTGGCATTTTTTAGAGAAGATGGGAGACGGATCTGAATTAGGTAGATCTTGGGTGGTAATAATCTATCTTTTTGATTCTTTATTCTTTCTTTCTACTTTTGTTACTTTAAATAATAAATGAAGAAGACAATAAATTAAATAAGAAAGAGAAGTGGTATAAATATATGTTTAAAGATAAGGATAAAACCAAAACGTAAATATTATTGCATTGAAAGTGTAAAGAGATGTCAAGAGTAAAAGCGAAGAAGGAGTATGTCATTCGTTTTCGTCATGATTACACCTTATTTCCCTCCTAATAGAATAACATTCCTTTATTTCCCTCCTAATAAATTAACATTCACTTCAAATCATGTATGATTATGTAGGCAATCCCTGTAACAAAGTTGCTTATCACATGAGAAAACATTGAGATTTAATTAATATATATAATGCTCCATTACTCCGTATAAATAATTTAGAATGTAACTATGTAAGGGTCATGGGTGCCATTATCATGGACAAGACAGGCTAGCAATTTTGTAGGGAGCCATGGATGACAACTTAATAGCATATCTCATCTCCACTCAACTCAATTTTCTTCCATATGTTATTCTTAATTTTATTTTAACTTCATCAAAATAGAAAAGAAACAAGGTTAACGAAGTCATGACAAATTCAATAGAAGTACTAAATTTCTGGTATGTACATTAGCTAAGGGTTAAACCGTTCTCTTAACTAAAGGTTAAAAGTTAAAACCTTCTACAAAGAACTCTTTAAAATAAATCGTAAATTAATAAATTTGCACACAAAATAATAATTTTGTTCGATCCTGATATTAATAAAGTCTTTAAAGTAATACTCGATAAAGTATCGATTATAAATTAATAAATTTTACAGGTCACAAGATTATTAATTTATACTCGATAAAGTAATGACTATAAATGAATAAATTTTACAGGTCACAAGATTATGCCTAGCTAGAGGTTACATTTCTCATGAGCTTTATGAATTATGCCTCCACACGTGACTACTGACTTTTTGGGTAAGAAATTGACTTAGCTAGAGATTCATCAATCTACTTCGTCATCATACTTATTTTAGGAGAATCCATAATCACATTTGAAGGCTGAAGCAGTCCTCAAAGGCTCTTTTGCTTCCAAATATTCAATAACAGAGTGATTTACCAACCTCTAAACAAAATTCCAGTACTAAGCCTCAGCATATTGTACAAAATAGAAATAAATTTAAAGCATAAGAAGAAAATAGAAGATGAAAACAATCGATTGAAATTTTAGCAGAATATGACACAAAATGCATGTCTTTTGCAGGTCTAACCCAACATGAGGCATAGCGGTCATTACATATCTGAGGCCAGAAACCCCTCTCCTTGAGCTAAATGTCAGCCCTTCAAGTATCCCCCCCAAAAGTTCATTACACATCGTCGTTGCAAGCTGGTTAAACAAAGATATATAATTATGTAAGTTTAAAGCACATTCAATCAACTACAGTATTTCAGGTTGCATTTTCTAGCAAAATTATGCTTCAACTGGAATAATAATAAGAATTATAACTATGCCCGGAAAACAATTGGGCTGTAGAGATTTCTTAGGTGTCTAGGCACAACAACAATTTCTACCACAACAACATATTTCGAACTGCATAAGTTAGTTAGCATCTTTTTGTAGCCTCCCCAAAGATCAAGTTCAAGTTTACAAGTTAAAAGAAATGAAAAATGTTATGCAGTATAATCTTGGAAATAATGGATTATTGTCCTATAATGAACTTCTGGAACTTGAATCATATCTAGTTATCTCTCTTTGCTTCACCAACGTCATCTAGTCTTGTCAATGCCTACAATACCAGAATGAAGATTTTACCATTTCATTAACTTTTCAGAAATAGAAGGCTAAAAGGGAGAAAATTAGAACAAAAAATATCTAATGACACTTTAGTATACTTCACCCACATATAGCCTACAAAATGGGAGATCTGGCTAGATAATGTGATTTTGCTATGGAAAATGCTTGATATTTGAGCCACATTGAATTGCAAACAAGCTTAACAGAATCAGGAAAATAACTAAGGAAGAAATCGATGGCCCATAAAAGAAAAGATTAAGGAAATGAGGAATCTAGACAAGGAACTATAGATATTATAAGTTCTGAGATGTAAATCTTAATTTGGTTGTGGTCACAGCCACCAAGGGTACAACTAAACTGCACGACCATACAACAGTTGAGAAGCGACTCAACTTACCAGTCACGTGATTGGAGGGTCCTACGGGCGTTGCTAGATACCTAAATCAAGAATGAGAACCATTTATTAGGCAACCCAAAATGTATTGGCTGAATATAAATATGGCAAATGCAGATTGGGGAAATAGCTATCAAACGAGTTGTGGAAATGATCAAAAAGGAAGATGAAAGCAGAATCAACACAATTTGAAAATGATCAAGGCTAGCCCCGTCCAATTTAGATATTCTCTATCGAATATCCTGGAATGAAGGCGTCACAATATGGGACATCTATGAATCAGGATGATCCTATGGAAGAAATTTAGCAAGAATTACTATGAACCATGAGACAATGTTACTGAAGAATATAACCGAATCCAGGCCAAATTGACCATTTCATCCAGTTTGGGTGGGGTTAAAGGGAACAAATTAGGCACTTTTTTCAGGGATAAAACAAAAGATCATGAATTAACAGAGTAAAACAAGTTGGTACTTTCTGCAGTCTCAGTTATCATCACTGCAAACAAAACTAAAATCATGTCATAACTACCCAAAACCGTTCTAGTGAGTGCCTCTTTCTAAGTTACACATTTAATTATAATTATTTCTCCTCTATCTTACACATGATATACTTACCACACAAAATATTAAGACAAGGGTCTAACTGGAAGACCGGAACGAACTAGAATGGGTAATGCATACAAAGGTGTATTGGATTTTCTTATTCAGTGTTTAACTACTTTGTACAAAAATAGACCATAATAGCGACAACAAACAACTAACCATAGCCAACAAAACTCAAGAATCAACTGAAATAGAAACTATACCTTCAGGAAGCCAACAAAAACCGCAGCCAGAAACAGTAAGCATCGATGTCATCAAAGCCGAGGCTGTCGCTGTATGGAAGGGTTGCAGAGAGCAAGCAGTCATCTCTGCTGGACACCTTCACGAAACAAATACATACTTCGATTTGAATCAAAATTATCATAACGTGCTTAGAAAAAAACTATTTCCATCAAAATTCAAACATATACTCCAATTATACATAACTTCGATTTGAATCAAATCAAAATTATCATAAAGTGCTCAGAAAAAAACTATCTTTTTACATATTTTTTATAGTTGTACAGTTTGATTTTTAATTTCCCAAATTAGCAAACTATGTAGACTTTATTGACTCATCTAACTTTAATTTGAATCAAATTATCTTATTAACACTAAAACACATAAAAAATCCTAGTATTTAATAAACTTTCACAATTATTAAAAACATAAACTAAAAAATACTCGAGCTCAAAATAAAATAACAAATCAAACAAGAGAATCCAAAACTGGACAATCATTGTGGGAAATACCTGAAGACACGAGCTGAGAGGGGAATACGGGAAGGAATTCGGAATGGGGAGGGGGAGGGTTTGGCTCCGGCGGTGAACTTGGCGGCGGCGCTGCGGAATGACGGAGAACGTACGGCGGATCTAGCTGCGGCGGCCATTTTTGTGGTGGCGGAAAATTAATTTATTGATTTGGGTTTTAATTTGGAGTACGGAGGGTTTTGTGTTGAATTGTTGACTTGAGGAGTAGATGATCCTTAAACTTCAATGGAGTCAATGTTTTGGAGTCATAACAATAATATTATAGTGCTCGGGCTTCGGGGATCGTGATCAACTTTTAACAGTGTTCAATGGTAAATCTCAGGCCAGCCTTGATAATGTCTGCAATTTCGCGTCTTTCATGGTTGGTCAGCACTTACGCTAATATTATATTGTTCTAGAATCTACATATATTCTTCTATATAGCGAAAATCCATGAGATTCTATTGTTCTCGGCTCAAATCGTGGCGTGATCTGCGTGATTTTATTTTATTTTTTACCCTTTTTTCCCTCCATTTTTGTTTTATTTACGGATTCTTCCTACCAACTTTATTTCCTTTCTTCATTCGGTATATTTTGTTTTAACTAATCAAGTGAACCCTCAATTTGTTTAGTTTTCATCTCTCTACAATTTAACTTGAGCGATTGGATATTCAAAGTTCATTATTTTTTTATTGAAAACTGAAACTTTGTCATGAATGTGAATCATGTACTAACTTGTTTATTATCATTCTTGACGTTTTCTTGATGGGAGCAATAAATTATATGTAATAGATGCATTCGGGTGTGGACCTCTAACTTGTCCAATTATTAAGATCGTATGTTCCAATGACGTATCACTTTATTGACATAAATAATAATTTGATATTGTGAAATTTAACTTTAAACATTGGGATTCACTAGATGAACATACTATAATAAGCTGACATGTGTTCTAGTGCCATGATAAGATGAGTGTGGGAAATTCAAGGTAGAACTTAGAAGGAAGATCAAAATTTTGAAGAAAACACCGGGTTTAGATGTGCAAGAATAGTTTGTTGCAGGGACTAAAATTGACTAACAAAAGAGGATGTTTAGTCTTGAGCACTATTGTATGATGAGTACATATATATCTCCTCTAACAATACTTCAATCTTTTAATTTGAATTGGTCACATGATTACACTATATATAACTTGTTGGATTTTTAATAATAGTCTAATTGGATGGTAAGTCTTATATGAGTATTATTAGACCTATAATATATATAGTATAGATAAAATCTGGATTCCACAAACCATATAAGAATTAAAGTGTGATTCAAATTTTCATCATTATTGTATATATTATTTCATACGTAGATCGTATTCATTCAAGTACAAAGGAAGTACAGCATATAATGACAGAAGAGAGAGAGCAAATCATACAAGCTAGTACAATGATTTATAAACTCCAGTTTTCCTATAGTGTCTATCTTTTTATTATTTTTTATTCCACTTCTATATATATAAATAAGTGGAGTTTATAAATCTCTGTTTTTAAACTATTATCTTCTATATGAGATCTCAGCTGGTTCTGCCTGCAATATAATGTCGTTTAATTATGTGCTTGCAGATGAGTAACAACATGCTCATTTTTGCGATTCGAATTTGTTTCTCCATGAGAAAATTGGAGAGGATGGTCTCCAGTGTTTTTCCTTCTTCGTTCATTGTGTCCAGCCAAACGCCTCCGGCAACTTCTTTTTGATTCATCAAATTCGGATATCTCATGAAACCTGTATCATCAAAATTAATAGATTTAATTTGAATCGAAATCATCATATCAATTATAAAATAATATAAAAAATATTACTCTGTAGTATATTAACCTCTTGTATAGTGTATACTGGCCTCTTCATTCTAAATCGGCTAGGTGCCAAGGGTTGTCGGCAGGCTTGATTGTGCCGTGTCCAGTCTTTTAGAAATATTGTTTTGTACCCCAATATTTTCTTTAATTTCTAAAATATATATATATATATCATTAATACTTTAATTAGACTATGATTAAAAATATATGTACCTGCTGCACTGTTGACAAAATCTTTGTCTAGTTAACAATACTTAACCTGAGCCTTTTACTCATACCTTGTGCCTCCTATGATATTGTTTTGCATCTGTTAAATCAGTTGTGCACTTGTCTGCTTGACAACACCTCATTACAGTAGTAGGATTACTATTATTAGATGAAGACCCTCTGGTTGTAGTAACTCCTCTTGCCTTCTTCTTTTCATTAGCTTCTTCATCGATTATTGAAGAAGAAACATTCTTGATCAAATCAGCTTTCTCCATTTGATTCTTGATAGATGATGATGATCTTTAGTAGTTATAACCATATATACATGTCATTTTATTTCCTTTGTCGTCATATATATAGTGTTACTTTGCTAGTACATGATGATATGATCAAGAATAATTGAACTTGTGTGGAAAAAAGATCGGTGTGTTGAGGATGTGAAAAATGGAAGCCATATTGGGTGGTAGTGGGGATAAGGGGTGGAATTGTTTTTTTTTTTTTTAAATCCAGCCCCACCCCTTATAATGAGAATCGAACTCAAGACCTCTAAATCACTGGAATACCTCCTAACCACTAAGCCGTTCGATGTTCTGAAGGGTGGAATTGTTGAATGATAGAGAGGGGGGTGTGTGTTGAGGACCACAATCTCCATTTCTTTTGTTTCTTTTTTGTCAGTTTGTCTGTCCTTATAGGAGATATTTCAACTTATGGTATGCATGTCTTTGTAGGAGAATAATATAAAAATAACATAAAATCTATAATATTTTAATTGACTTATTAGTAGTTAGGGGGTTTCGATTGATAAAGACTTGTGTGTTGTTACCACTGTAACGGGTGGGATATTTTATTTTTAAGAGCCACTCTTCTCAATTCATGAAAATTGCTCCAATTTAATTTTAATAATTAAAACTCTTAAATTATATAGTCCTGATAATATGTATAGCAGTTTAAATCAAAATTACAGTGTTAATACATAGTATATTAAAATGCGATGTTGATGCTTTCCGAATATTATCTTGGTATAAACATAAATAAACGAGTTTAAAATTATAAAATATTAATTATCATAATCTAAACTATATCAAAAGTGTGAATACAATCGCTAGCCATTTTCAGTGCTTATAGATTCGCGGATGAGGTGAATCGCGGGATGTGCGCCAGTAGTCGAGAGACGAGAGGTTCACTTCGCCAAGCAATCTGCGAGGGTCTATGAAACTTTCGTGACTCGAGGCCAGCCGCGAAGAAATTTAGGGTGCAGGCATTCTTCTCGCTTTCTGGGATTGGTATGCTCGGGGCATAATCTAAACTATATAAATGCTTCGTGGAGCGATGGTTTGTATTTCCATGGATTTTAAAATATTGTATATTTCGTGGTGTTATATATATAGCAAAACATTGATGAAACTAGCTAGTTATACTTAGATCTTCTGAGATTTGTAAGCGTAGTCTTCTAGTAAGTATCGATGCCTATTTAAATAAATTAAGAAAAAAATAATCACGGCTTAAATATCTAAATGCATCACATGGTTTCAGTTAACAATTTTTTATAAAAATGTAGTTCATGAAAATCTTTCACCAATCCTCTAATTAAGCCCAGCTTATTTACTCCTTGATTATTCCTTGTCATTATGAGTAACACCAAAATCTTTATTCATATACAAACCATAAAGCAAACCACCCAAAACTCACTAAATTTGTAAAAAATAGCAAAAGCGAAATTTGGAATTATTATAGGAGATTTGCAGATTGAGAAGAAAAAATGGAGAAATGATAAAATCCATGTTTAATAAAAAATTTAGTTTAAGTTTTATTTTTTGCGATTGGTTTGATTATGATTTTTTTTTTTAATTTTCATGGTATTTGTTTGCATGTTTTTGAAGGTCTCGATACCAAAATAAAAAATTTAATTTGATTTCGAGTCTTTTCTTGTTATGATAGTGTAAAGTAATTCGAATAGTTTTGTGGTTTCCAGTTATTCAATTTGTGTGAGTTATTCTTGTTTTGGTTAGAAAGTGGATCCAAATTAAAAATGACTGTTTAATAGCCAGCGTTGTTTATCAATTAAAAAACCTCGAGTTCATCACAATATGTCGTGTTTAATTTCCTTAGTGTTAGAATTATTGGGTTGGTGGAATTTGAATATGTTTTTGGTTATTTTATTGATTGTTAAAATTTTAAGTGAATAATGGTGTTTGTCTTTGTTCTATAAAATGTGTTTGATGGGTTTTAACTTTTAATTACTGTGATGATTATTAAAATTTTATTTTGTGTTGATTGTTAAAATTCATGGGTTTTTATGTCTGTTTTCGACATAATATCGTGGAATCAGTTTTAAATTTACATGAAATATCTGGTCATGTATTAATTTGATATCCATTTTTATCGAATGATCTCAGATTCGATGCGCCGCGTATTATTGTGAAGTGTGAATGCATTCTTTTTGGTCGATATCTATTCTTATTGTCACTTTATTATGTTGCATGCATATTAATAACTTGTGTTAGGCTATGAATGAGTTATTATGTTCACGTACCACCATATGTTTTATCATGTCACATGTCAGATTCTTCATTATGCGTGGTATGTCTTGTAAAAAAAAATCTGCCCAGCAAAATTAATATACAGTATTACAGTCCGCACCTAAATTTCATAGTTTTAATTGTGAGTTCCAAAGCGTGTTGTCATTCATGAATGTCGAATAGAGGAATACAGGGAATGCGTAATGATACTTAACAAAATGATGGATGAGTTCGGGAGAGAGAATGTGATAGTGTTACGAATGAGGATGTCTAGGAAAGAATGAAACAAGAAGAAGAATCAGCAAATGTCGAATATAATTAAGCGAAAAAAGAAAGCAGCAACAAGATAAGAATAATGGAAAATAAAATGTGATGATGAATAATTAGAAGAAAATTATATTGAATGTTTTAAAAATTAATTATGAATCATCTAAACATAAAACTATAATTTGAAAGGAAGGAAAATAAAATCATGAAAAAAGGTATAAAAAAAAAAATCGAAATAGAGAAAAAAAAAGGCAACCATCTTGAATGAAACTTATCTTGAATGTTCAATGTAAAAAAAAAGCAAAGAAATAGAGAAACCAAAGGTATAAAATTATCTTGAATGTTTTACAAAATAATTGAATCATCTAACAAAACCTATATCCCAAAAGGAAGGAAACTAAAATCATGAAAAAATGGAAAAAATTGAAATGGAGAAAAAAAAGGCAAGAAATTCGGAAAAAAATATATATCATTTATAATTATGGAGTCGTTAATGCGAGGCGTGAGTGGGGAATTTTTTTTAAAATTTAATCATGAATCTTGAAAATCTTACTGTTTAATGCTTGGCCAATTTGATAAAAAAGATAATAGACACATTATAAGCATCAAGTTGTAAGCATCTTAAAAAAAAACTCAGTATCTTGACCTTCTTGGCTGACTTTGATGAGTTCGACAGTGGAGTATCATCTTCCATACTGTTTGATTTGCGGCAAATTGTGGAATGTGGATCGTCAATACGTGTTGAATGTTGCATCTCTCTATATTTTATGTCTTGCAAAGAGCAAGTAGGATTCCTATTTTGCCCAGTAGTGGTGTACTGGTGGGGATGGATTGGACAAGTGCTTAGTCCTATTTATTCTTTTGGCATTTCCCATGTGAAGTCCAATTCAGTCTCATTACTTTGACGTTACATGAATTGATGTGTTGGTATTGATCTTGTTGTTGTCGTTTTGGTCAATTTTCACCCATTTTATTTATATCAAACTCGCGTCGTTAATCAAAATCACAGAAATAAGCTGGCCTTTTCGTCATGAGCCTCTTAAGACACTTTACATGATGGTATAAATAGAAGTAAGCTCGAGATGTGGAAAAGGAAGTCCTGCAACGTGAAGCCTTAAATTTAGGAGTGAAATGAAACTTAGAATGGTTACTCTTCTTTCAAGGCTAAGCTAAGAGTTGAACACTTTCTCTCATCTAACACACTAACAACCTATCACACTAAATAAATTAGTTTAATCACTAGTGGGTTGATTGCAAAAGTTGGCTAATTTGATTATTGGTGTATGTCAGCGTGATGAGTATAACATACTTAATTTAGGGAATTTAACGAGCCAAATCGAATCGGATTTGGAACATGATTTTAAGACGATTCTTAAAAATCAGGCCGGAATGATACAAATTTTGATTCTACCGATAGCGATTTGTAAGCAGGTTGAATTGAGAAAGAAGAAAGAAGGCCGAGCGGGTTGGCTCGATGTTTAACCCGAACTAGTAAAAGCGGTATCGCTCGACAACAAATTGTTTGATATAAATTAGTAAAAGAGATGAATTTATCGAATTGTACGAGCGATTTGTGATGAATCAAGTAAATTTGTTCATGATAACGAATTGTAAGTAGATTCAATTCTTAAGCGGCGGTTTGATTCGGTTTAATGGCGAGTTAACCGGGCGATCGGCTCGATAACAACTTTAGTCGTTATACAGAAGGTCCTTCAACTTCATATTTTTTCAATTGCTTCCTGAAATTTGACAACACGCGTTGTAATTTAGAAATTGACTTAAATCATTCTAACTGATTGAAATTGAATAAAAATCTATGAGTCGTAGCGATAAAGAAGACACGGACATATTAGACCCTAAAAAAATCATGTATGAGTCTCGAGTCTTGTGAGAATCGTATGGACAAATAGATCGCGCCTTACTTATTTCACAGCTTCGAGGATATGAATACGCTATCCAAGATATTGAATAAATATGAAATTTTGGGGGCAAATTCTATAATAAACAACATATTTGTACCCCCAATTACACACAATACCCACCAACCTGCCACCACTTATTCCGATCAAAATGCACCGTCGTCCGCCTCGGCCACCACCATCTCTACCATCAAAGGGGACAGTAACACCACTTTCCTCCATATTCCCAGTTGAGGAAGCTCAAAAGGCCTCGCAACGTGTGCACCACACGCTCACCCAAACACAAACCCAGCTGGACACTCTCCATAATTTCATCTCAGATAATTCTTCACTCATTGACCTCGTTAAACGCCTCCCTCATGACCTCCATCACTCTATCATGGTAATTTAACTGTCCCAAAAAGTTGTCCACTTCTCAATTATTAATGGCACATATTAATAAAGTTTGTAGTTTTAAATATATATAAAAAGATTGTTGGGTTTTGAATTTTAATGGTTGGAGTTAATACAGTTTGTAGTTTTAATGCTGATATATTTAGTATATACTATCTATATTCAAAAAAGATTTTTGGGTTATGAATTTTTAGTGGCTGGAATTAATAAAGTTTGTAGTTTTAGGGGTGATATATACTGCCTCCGTCCCAAAAAGATTGTCCAGTTTTGAATTTATGATGGTTGGAATTAATAAAGTTTGAAGTTTTAATGCTGATATATGGAGTATATAGTATATACTATCTATATTCAAGAAAGATTTATGGGTTATGAATTTTTAGTGGCTGGAATTAATAAAGTTTGTAGTTTTAATGCTCATATATACGTACTACCTTTTTAATGCTTGGAATTAATACAATTGTAGTTTTATTGGTGATATATACTACCACTGTCCCAAAAAGATTGTCCAGTTTTGAATTTTTAGTGATTGGAATTAATACAATTTGTAGTTCTAATGGTGGTATATACTATCTATGTTCAA
Organism: Lithospermum erythrorhizon; assembly: GCA_019722365.1. Lineage (NCBI taxonomy): Eukaryota > Viridiplantae > Streptophyta > Magnoliopsida > Boraginales > Boraginaceae > Lithospermum > Lithospermum erythrorhizon. Next base: position 60,102 of record JADFUC010001681.1, on the reverse strand, counting down.
AGAAGATTGTTGGGTTATGAATGTTAGTGGTTGGAATTAATAAAGTTTGTAGTTTTAGTGGTGATATATACTAACTCTCTCCCAAAAAGATTGTCTAGTTTGGAATTTATAATGGTTGGAAGTAATAAAGTTTGTAGTTTTAATGGTGGTATATACTACCTCTGGCCGAAAAGATTGTCCAGTTTCGATTGGATTAAGTTATACTACCTCCATCCTTAAAAGATTGTCTAATTTGATTTTCAATGGTCCGTATCCCTAATTGATACACAAAATGTTGATTTGAATCTAAATTATCATATTAATAGTAAAGTGGATTGTAATTATGACATTTGATATGTTTTACTTAGTTCAAATTATAATGTCGTCAATCAAAATTCAAAACTGAACAATCTTTATTGATGGAGAAAGTATATATTTGGACAATATCCTTGTTTAAAAAAAATGGCCTTGTAGGACTCGATCCCGGAACTTTGTCATTGCGAGTAATATTCGCAATATCCCATGGCTACTAGATGAACCGTAGTGGTTGAGATACATATCTTTGTGTATGTTTTAATTGTTTTTTTACCTATCATGGTTCCATTTGGGCCTGCTGCTTTTTTCCCAGGAAAAATAATTCATACTAATGAATTAATGGTAAGTTAAACAGTCCGTGTTATGTGTATTTTGTTGTATATGGTTAATTAATTAGATAAATTATTTTTAATAATTAAGTAGGTATTGTTGGGAGAAGGATATTATGCAGAGAGAACAGCGAAGCAAACGGTGGATATTTTGCAAAGAAGAGGGAAGGGTTTGGAATCGCAAGTGGAAGGGGTAAAAGCTGTTATGGATGACCTTAAGGCCGAAGCTTCATTTTTTGATGCCACGGCCAATGAGGCGGCGGTAATTATTCTGTGCTTACTTTTGATGTGATTTTATTACCGAGTAATTCGATGTGGCAGAGTGTAGAGAGTTTGCGATTTTTGACATTACGTTTCATTTTTCATAGGAGGGTATAGTTGAGATAAGAGAAGACTACGTGGAAGAAACCTCTCCATCGGAAGAGTTTGCTCCAAGTAAACCTTCAGTTACTGATATTATTTACTTCCCATCAAATTGAACTTTTTGGATTTTGTTTTGAATATGCTTTGCTCCAAGTGTTCTGAAATCTGATTCTGTTAATCCTCAAACCAACGAAGCAAGTGGTGCTACTGAAGATGACAAATTTAATAGAATATTATCTAGGCTCGCGGAACTTGAAAAAGAGGAAGAGGAAGCTGAAGAGGGCATTGAAATTGAAGAAGAGGACGAGGAAAATTACTCCAATGAGGATCCGCAGCTCAGTTTGAGTCAACATACTATAATTAAAGGAGGGAAAAGTTCAGAAGTGAGGGTGAGTCTTGATTGTTTCAACCAAATTCAGTAGATAAGAACATGGCTCAGTTTTGGGTGTTTTAATGAATTGCCGTGATTGATCCTTGTTTGAATTTCATGATTCAGGCAGAAGGTCCTCCACAGCAGCCTCATGTATCTAAAGGTATGTAAAATGAGTAACAGTTGTTTGCAGTAAGACGTCTTGTTACTTTTGAACTTAGATTAGCTTACTACTTTCATTTAGGAAGAAATACAATGAAAATAACATAAAATGAATAAATTACATCCCTATATGATTACTGGAAGCCAAATTCTCTTTTGTAGAATGAAATGAATATTAAATTATGCACTGATTGATGACTGCTGAGTCATAGTGTTACTGAGAAATTCCTAGTAATTTGTTTTGAAAAAATATCATCTTCACAGATGGACTTGCACATGACCAAGGTCTTCCTAGACCACTGAATTCAACGGAGAATTCTTTGAAGGCTCCTGCAGTGAAGGAAAAACTTCACAACACACAGAACGAAGAGATACCGGCCTTGCTCTGCTAGTTTGACATTTTGCCAATAGCTTATGCTAGTAATCATAATTTTGCACGAGCTATTAAATTTATATAATGTCTTCATCGGTACTCTTGTGCTCTTACATAATGCTTCTAAGCCAATCAGTTTCACTTGGTGGAAAAATGGGTTTGTCTTTTTTATTATGTGAAAGCTGTATGCCTTTGAACGAATCACTTGGTAAAAAAATGGGTTGTCTTCAAGGTGTGCTTGTCATATAGTTTGTCCTAAAAGAAAGAACGATATGCCTTCCTGGACAATTTTTGGTATTTCAACTATTTGGCTATTTTTGTTTTCAGATACCTAAAGAGAGTACCCAACCAGGTATAAGCAATAACAAGGTATGGTCTCACTGTTATTTCTCTTCTGCATCATTAGGAGCATTGTGTAAAAATTCTGATGTTTCTTTTCGGATACAGGAAATTATTGGTTCAATTGTAGAACGAGCACCTATTAAGATGAATCCGATTGGAGAATCTGCTAATGGTCGTAGCTCAAGGCCAGTTTCAAGGTTCAAGCAACAAAGAAACTAGCTTCAGTTTTTTGCTAAAATTAGAATATTACCATTTCGTTTCAAACGGGAGAAAATATTGAATGTGATGAAGAAGATGTTTATGAGGCATGAAGATAGATTCAAGCTTTTGTAATAACTTAACTCCTTGATTATATTGTTGGGTATGTTTTTCATTTCCTTGAAGCTTCTAGTCTTGAAAAAACATTTTAAATCTTATGTTGTGATAATTCTAACTGAAGAAATCTCTTTCAAGTTATTTGATTATGATTAACTTTGCACATTTCACATAACTATAGTAGATCTATTATGATATTCCCTTGGGACACAAACATAAATTATACTTGGTAAATATGCAAAAATAAATGCTTCTCAAACACCAACATCAAAATTAAAAATGGCAAATAAAACAAAACAAACAAATCATAAGTAACAATGGACAAGGGTGTCACACACCTCAACCAGGAGTTCTTCAAGTACACAAAGAGCTGGCTTAGACATCAATGTGAAATAAATAAAAACTACTCCATAAACTATTTATAAGTCTAATAACTATGATAAAGATTAAGGTCTTCCCAAATTAGCTATAATCTTCTTGAGGTGATTTGTTAAAACAAGTATGAATAGGCTTTCTTAGAGATATAATAAATGATTTTAATTGCGTAATTAGGCAGAGTTTCGAGCACATTTAGTGATGGCACTACAACCTCGTTTGTAAGGATTGCTTTGAGCTTGAGCTTGACAATTATAGTAAGAATTCCCCCTCTTGTCACATGGTACATTGTTCCTTTTAAGTGCATCATAACTAATATAGTTTTGCCCTTGTGCAAGAAGCCTCCTGCTCGTCTCGGATTCCATCATCATTTCTTCGTCTCCAATTGGCATGTGATAATGTGTTGCATATGGCGAAGAGGACGACGAATTCACTGCCCTGGTTAATGCTAGTAAGATTACTAGAGAAACAACAATTATGGATAGTTTAGACTCCATTAGCTTTGGATAAATGATTGATAGTATGTATGTATGTATTATGGCAATAGATAGAGATGGAGAAAATGGACTTTGTTTTGGGATATTGATTATAGGAATTATAAGAGAGGTGTAAACCACGATAATTATGTGATTATAAGAGTTTTACGGTATTTGAGTAACGGGTATGAATATCATAATGCCCTATTCTTACTCCCCTCCTTCATTGCTAATTACTTGTCCTTGGGTTGTTTCTTTTTTCTCAATTTCAACTCTCTTTCTTAAAGAGTGTGAAAGCTTGAAGTCATAAAACTAGTAGAACAACTTGAGAACTTTAAATTTTCTAGCGCTTGTTGATGTTGAACATCTACAACAAATAGAAGAATTATTATTTTTCTAATTAAATAAATGAAAATAATTTACAAATAAATAATTATCCTTTTGCAATAAATATAAATGTATAATTTATCGGTCAATCATATATTTATTCTTTAAAATAAATTAAAAATACATTTATCGAAAAATCAAATTCTACCTATTCATGTGTCTATAAATCGAAATATTCTCATTTATTCGGTGGATCATAAATTCATAACCAAAAGATCAAGCTCTAGAAAAATCTATTCGAAAGAAACTAGTCTATTAGACAAGTCTAGTTATGTGTCAGTTGGGTTGAAGCGATTATTGGGTAAGCGATGAAATTAAAGTTTTATGGCTTATTTTCATATAGCGCCTTGAACTATTGTTAATATTTTAAATTGCCCTCTGAACTTTTCTTTTAATTAAACTGAGCCTTATCATTTAAGATTCTTTTCATGCTATCGTTCGAGATTGCAGGACCTCAAATTTTGAAAATTAAAAGCAAAGCAGCATGGAAGCCAATTTGGAATAACATTAACAATTAGATACTGAGTAAATTTTGAATAATTAAAGCTTCGAATCTATTTTAATAAAAGTTAAAATATCAAAAAATTATTTTAATTGTTCAAAATTATTACAAACACAGGTGGTTTCTGGATATCAGCGCATAATTTTGGGGGAATACTGAACAATCAGAGAGTTATCCGTCCGTTTACGGCCCTAACAATATTCCATTATTGTTGGGCTTGTGAGTATTACTAGGGTTTTGACTATTTGTGGTATATATATAACTGTTACCTATCAAGCTTTACTGAGACAACCACCTTAAAATCACATATTTTTTATATTTGCAGAAAATAGAGTGTGAAAATGAGGAGATTATTATTTGGAGTGGTGATGTTTTATTTCATATGAACCAATAACTCTCGCTACGTTCTTTCTGATTCATTCTCTATTTTTCAATTCTTTTTTTTTACCCAATTTAGTTTGTTTTTTTTATTGCTATAAATTCATACTTGTTTAACTAGAAAAACCAAATGATGAAATCACAAAATCTTAGGACACCTTCTGACACAGTACTATGTTTACTGTGAATGAGAACAGATTTTTATTTCTGATGTTTACTTATCTTACCTCATAAAAAACTTAGTTTTTTTTAATTGAATTTGGTTGTGGCTTATTTTTTTATTTATTGAAAGTGGGTGCTATGATGATAACTGTTAATCCCAGCTCATTATGAGATCTTTTGTAGGTCAGGGAATTGAATCTATTTCCAACATTTATCTGAGCTCTATATTATTGATTTTTATAATTATGGATTTTTCAATTTCCAACTAATGTATATTATTAATTTGCTTAATTGTTTTGTTTTGAGTTTTAGATTTCTTGCCCTGTGATGTGCAATAACCATGCTAATACTGAATGTTTTAGTGATTAAACTTTCATATGAAATTGCTGAGGGTATTAAATCAACTTATTTTTTCTTATGTTAATCCTTCAATTATCAATTACCAACCATCCTAGTTAAAAATTTACCAAAGTTGCTAAGATCCAAACATTTTATTTCCTTGAGATGGGACTATTTTGACACAAATAGTACTTCTTTTTTAGCATATTTAGGCTTTATAGTGATTTATAGTAACAAATTAACGTATTCAAATAGTAATTTGATCCGGTAATAACACTGATATGGTCGTTAACGTATTTAAATAGTAATATGATCCAGTGATAATACTGATATGGTACTAACAGTGTTAACTTTGTTAGATGTTGAACAATTGATCATCGGAGTTGATCGATCGGGATTTGAATATCCTGTAGTCACCATTTAAACAATAGTTCATTTAACTATACTGTATTTAATATAGTCAATTGTTGTTTCACTTGACCTTGAATTAAAACAACATTTGGTATAATAATTATGAACTTGATTTGGTGGTAGAGCTGCAAATGTTGAACTGAAAATTATTTTTGCGATTTGTGTGATCTGACCATCAAATTGAATATAATGTATTGGTCTAGACGTTCTAGGTAAGTCGTGACAAACCATTCATTGGTGTACCAAGATGAGGAAGAGTATCTGGAATGGAAAAGGTTGCTGTTAGTTTTTGAGTTTTAATAGCATCATGTGTTGACAAAAGAAAATACATTTTATTTTGAATGTATGATATTCGATGATTGTATCTGATAAGTTTTCTACGAATTTTGGAATTCAACCAATACAAGTAGACACATTTTTTTATATGATTTGCATTTCTGTCTTATTTTAGAATAAGTGATGCTTGAGTGCATTTCGCCATTTTCTATAGTAGTGAAGTGTTAACGTGATAATTATCCTAAGATTTTTTATAAGATGAAATTATTGACTTATATGTTTTTATGTTTTTTTTATAATTAATGCATATATTAATTAAAAATGTCAAATATATCAAGTTTTACTTCTTGAAATGTTATTATGTTAAATCATTACAATCAAAGAGTTAAAGGCTAATTGAAATGTATCGAGCAAAGTTAATGAAACAACCAAATTAGTTGGGAAATAAAATACTTTTAACATTTATCAATTCTTTATTTTTTGCTCCTCTCAATCCAAAGAGAGTCTTCGTATTGAAAATGTTTCACACTCTAATGTAAAATTATTAGTAATGAAAAAGATAGCATGAGATATATATTGATTAACAAGAATTGAAGCAGTGACGATGGATTCCCCAAAAGTTTCAATACAAAGAATCTTTGAGCCTTTATTGTTGGTGAAACTTGGCTTGTGATGAGATTTTAGTTCGCTTTGTGGAGCATCTGAAATCAACCAATAAGGATCTTAATCATCTGAAATACCAATGCAAATTTTAGTATCTCTTCTTTTACATGTGCTCTTGTAATGATTGTTGTTGATGGGGTGAGGTTTGTTGAACATGAGAGAATGTTCATTGTTATTTTTAATGGGAGGAGATGTATTGGTTCTATTATTGTAAGCAAGTTCTCATGTTTTCACTAATTTGTAACTATTGTGATGAATAGATTCCGGAGAGGGTGATTTGATTAAAGACGAGATCGTTCCTTGTGATCCAGATAGTCCAGAGTAAACTACAGAGGAGACGAATGTTGTGATTATTTTCTTTTTTATTGATGGTTGTAGAGATTAGATCAGAGATGTTATGAAATTGGATATAAGATTGGAAGTGATTGATATTCTGGTTCCAAATGAAATTTGCAAAAAGACATTTCAGGAAGAGATGATTAAAAGTTTAAATTTAGATATACATTTTTTTGTTTTTTTAAGAGATGATATATAGTTGGAAGTATGTTAAGGAGTTTTCAGATGAAAATTTTAATTTTTTTGGAGTAATTTCATTTCCAAATTTTTTATGATTTGAAGGAATTTTGGATCTGTCAATGGGATTTTTATTAATTTTGTTGATAAAGATCACTAGTGTTAAAATAAGTTTTAGATCAGATGAGTGCGTTGGAATTTCCAGAGGGGTTGATGGAAAGAATCATGTCGATAACTTTATTAGGAAATAGGTTGTTGAATAAATGTGTATTCCAATATGAGCCCAAAATGAGATCGCAAGACTTTTCTTGGGTGGGAAGAAGATGAATATGTTATTATGTTATATGGTAAGAAACATGTAACTCTAATACCAACACTTCTAAGCATGTTAAGAACAACATAATTTATATTTTCGAAGTCTTTTTAATTTTTTTGTATGCAAATTTTTTGAAAGTAACGAAAGGATAACTAGAGGATAGCAATTATAGCCATTCTGGTAAATATCATACGTAATTCACTTCATCTGGAGGCTAAAAAGAATCACCCTATATTTTACACACAAAAAGGAAAAAGAAAGAAAGAGATACCCCAATTTCTTTTCAGGGTAAAAATAGAACTACAAGCTTAACACGAGCCATGCCTAGGCCTTGAAGCTTGCAACAATTTGCACCTTCACCAAAAATCTCCCCCCCAACTAGTTGTTCTGACATACTTCGAACCTAGTTACTATATAATACACGGGGACTCTGATAAATATGTAATATTGTACAGGATATGGGTAACATCTTACAATAATTTTGATGGGGGAAATTCTCCGCCAGGCGCGACAATGTATCAATAATCCTCTCAGCTTATATCACTAGAATTATCTACCTCATTGACTCCTACCTTATGAATCTCCCCATCGGAAGGATTAGATGTAGATGGTGAGATAAATCCATTGACCTTCACTGCATCATCTCCCAGCCTAGAAACTTCGGCAGGAGTCTCTTTTGAATCCAGATGGGGAAAAAGTAGCTGTTGTTGGTTCTGCTGCTGCAAGGTTTCAATGTGCTTTGATGATGGCATGTCACCTTTACAGTAGCTGTTCCACATATTTCTATATGCAGACTCTAGACCTATGGTGAACTTTGGTCCATCACAAAGAGGTGATTTCCTCATGAGATCACGCAGACTCATTCTTAGGTTTGAAAGCTTTGAAATATCGGAAGCCAGCTGGATAGCCAACTTCACATAATTGTCTTCATTTTCAGCAACAAGGTTACCTAAACCTGTAATGTCTTAGTTGTGTCAATTAATTAGGTAAGACCTAAACAGAGTTTGAGATTAACATTAGATTACAAACAAATGACAATTTACAGAGTAATTTCAGTCAGGGAGTAAAAAAGCATTACAACCTACTATAAGATAAGGATAAGAGAAAGAAAACCTACCAACTGCTTTAAGGAGACTCACACCAACATTATGAGCATGCACAGCTCCTCCCATTGTGACGCAAGGAACCCCCATGTATAGGGATTCACAAGTTGTAGTGGTTCCAGCATAAGGAAACGTATCAAGACTATATCAAGAACAGGCAAAGTCAGCTTCTTAAATCATCAAAACTATCATGTATTGAGGTAAAATGTCTATAGATGAAAAGGTGCGGATAGGAAAATGGACTCTGATGTAATATTGGAATGATAATTGTATATAACACAATGTCATTGCATTCTCTTAGGGCATTCACGGCAGCATCCTTAAATACTCATTTTAGGACAACAGGAAAAAATCTTGAAAATAGACAAAAATACGTATTACCAATAGCTATCAAAATACCTAAGTTATTTTTACCTAGTAACCAAATTTGAGTACCGAATGCCCAGAGAGATAAAAAAAGGAAAGGGGTGTTTAACAAGATATACTGTTGGTGCATATGTTCTTTTAATCTTTTTTTATCATGTGAGGTATTAAAAAGAAGGAAATAAGAGTAGCTAAACACCCTCTTGTTTACTTGGCAGTTCTCATTTGTCAATAAATAGAAGGAGAACGAAGAGTGGTACCTTATGTCCATAAGAGCATATGACTGCATATGGTCATGGTTAAGCAGAATTAGAGGCAACAGGTCAACACGCTGTGATTCCAGCCCCAGTTGCTCCAGTGTGGTAAGAAATCTCTGTCTTATACTATCACAGCAAAACGGCTTGCACTTGACAATTAGACGAGAATTTGGCACAGCACATAAGATTCTAGCCCATATTTGTAGTACTTTCGGAGTTATCTAAAATAAAAAGGGCAATAAGGAATTCCTGGTACTGACAGAATTTAGGGGAGATAATATCAACAATTCAGTTACCTTTGCGAGGTTGTTAAAGCTACCAAAAGTGACAAAACCATTCGTTAGAGCAGGAGTTGGACAGACAGGTCCTGCTTCAGGTGAAGGGGTATAGCAAAGGAAACATTCAGGCAACCGAACCAACTCCTCAACGTGTCTGGATTGTTTGAAGAAACGTTTCATTCAGAAGAATTGATATAAGATATCTAACTTGTCAATGGGTTACACAAAGGAAATAACACCTACTTCTGTTTTGAACCGAGCGGATCTGCGAGCGAGTCAGTTATACGGTAGTCTATAGCAGGCAAGCCAGTTGTGTTTGGGTAGCCAATCCATGTGACCTGCACAAGAAAAAATGGGAAGGCCGTAAGGATTGGAAAATAAGGATTAGCAGTACCACCAGGACAGCTAATAAATTGAACAAAGCAGTGCATTTCTATTAAGGTTCTATGTGGGTTCGCTTGTAGTCTTGTACATGTGTGCACCTTACAATGTTACAGAGGACCCAACGGAATTGACAAGATGAATCTTTCATAAGAAAATACTTATTGTGGTTGCGACCGCAGATTCTCTACATGGCAACCAAACTGGTTTATTATAAAGAAAAGCAGTCATTATTTTCTACATAATGGAGAAAATTACCTGAATAGGAGCAGGCCTGCAAGCCATCATTCCTAGTTTATTATTTGCAGTGTGTCCAGTGAGTTCTACCAAAATATCAACCTTATCTTCTCTAACCAAGTTGGCAACTATTTTCTCATCGACACCATATATATCTCTCCATATCCCACCTTTCTTCAAAACTTTTTCCCTAAAACGTATTGTTTTTGCATCTGCCTGCGACAGGAGCATAGAAACTTTGAGCTTGAGTATAAGAGGGTACATTATGAATATAACAAGATCAATGAGGATGTATAAAGATACCAACACTAGAATATGTTCTATAATATTGGGCTAAGAGAAGTATAAGTAGAACAAAGGAGTGGCACCACCTTAACAACTGCTGAATAGACCACCACCTTATAATTAGCATAGTCATGATACGTGAGAGGAGCTTCAATGAAATATGACACAGAGTGAGTGAAGTAATCTGGAGATACATATCCAATAACAAGTGGCTTCTCTGGATCTATTGGATTCTCCCAGGAAGAGAACTGTGGGTACAACCTCATGAAGCGTCTGCCCCAATCTCTGAGAAGTTCAAATTTAGTCAATGTGCAGATTTAGTGCAAAATCACAAACTACAATGATTCGAAAGTCTTGAAGATTATGAATGATGGTAATGTTAAGCTAAGCTAAGCTAAGGTTACAGCTAAACAACTAAGCCTCTGACTCCTTATAAACTACGCAATATAGGATCTTATACCATAAAAATATAAAAACAACCAACTTCAGACGGATATCACAAGGACTGGCAACTCTGTCAATTGGAAGGGAATTTAAAGGAGGAAACCATTACAATTACTCAAAAGAGATGACCGCATATGTCGATCTCTTTCCATATTATATGCACATTTGTTCTTCCTCAATGGATAATGAACAAAACATGAGCCAGAAGTACCTGTGAGCCAAATGTAACTTATCATCCCTTCCTTCATCAATATAATTCATGGCAAGCAGACGATTCTGAAAAAAAAAAGGTCAACATGTAAAATTCAGAGATAGTAAACAATATTAACTTTCCAAAGGGTATACAAATGAGAAACACAGAACCAACAGAACCATTAACACTGTACTCATGGGCCACATTACTGACACCCTTGCATAGGTTGATTACTTGATTCTTTTCATCCAACGTTGGAAAAATATTCCAAAACTTCTTATAAACCTAGATCATAGGATGTATAAAGCAACCAACACTAGAATATTTTCTCACTCACAGGATAGAAGTGTAAAACAACAATTCAGAGTTTTCCAACTTGGCCTACATAACCAAACCAAACCAAGCCTTATCCCACTGTGGGGTCGGCTAAACTTGGCCTACATCAGAAAAATATTTCCAGAGATTTCTCTAGAATATCTGATGAGTGAACATGATTTAAAATTTTGTAGGATGTGAAAAAATAGAAACTGGAGAATACTTGTGAACCAAACACAGTCATAAAGGAGTTAGGTTCCAATTACACTGATTATATATTTGTGCAGCAGAAAAATTGAGCACTAGGAAGGCTATAAAATGGGACACTTAGTCCCTCCCAAACATCTATAATGTGCAGAAGAAACATAGATATACAGATAGAAATAAATCATCCAGAGATGTTATTAGATGTAGCACACCTGGCCTGCATTGCGAGAATCAGGATCTATCTTAAGGCACTGTTCATATGCTTCTATTGCCAAAGATATATTGCCAGCATCTCTGTAAAGAACCCCTGCAGATAACAAGCCAGAGTAGAATCAGCACCGTAATTGCATCATAAAAGAAAGAGAAATTACACTAGCACTCTGCCTCCACATATTCGATAAAAGGCCACTATATGATTGTGATGACGAGCTGGGAAAACATTATCATTGAGGAACAGATTTCAAAGACAAAATGAAAGAGTAAAAGAGATGGTAAAAGAGATGACTGGATACATGATTAAGTGCGCGTTTCGTGGTTATCATGGAGTGAGCATAAGTGCAGAAATCTTGGTATGCATATTTTGTGGGTTAGCATGGAGCCATGAAGTGAGCATAAGTGTGCAGATCTTTAGGGGCACATTTTGTGGATATGCATAGAGTGAGTATAAATGCATATAATGAGAGAGAGACCCAAATTATTGTAGGCTTCCGCATAAGTGGGGTTTGCTATAATAGCTTTCTCAATCATGCTTGCCGCTGCATCCATTTTACCCTGCAAGTGAAAAATAAAACAAGTAAATTTCAGCTGAAACCCATGACTGGTTCTAGTACTGCTAGTGATCCCTCATACATCACCTGAACCGTGTAAACAACTCCAAGATTATTCAGAGACTGAGAGAAATTTGGTTTGATTGATAAAGCCATCTGTCAATGCAGAAAAGAAGAAAGTCAGTAACAAAACAACATTAATTGCCTTTGGGTGAAGACACAAAAGAAATAAAATCATAACCTGATAACATTCCACAGCTTTATCAAGGTTGTCTCTGTCCTTGTATATTACTCCTAAATTGTTGCATGCCTCTGCACACTGGGGATTGAAATGGAAAGCAAGCTCATAAAATACAATTGCCTGCACAAACATAGTTCTCAGTTAAAGCTATATACAAGATTTATTTCAATGGAATCAGATCACCAGTTGAGAGTGAACATGAAGATCGGAAATAGAGTAGTAATTTTTACACTCCATGGATGATAACCACACTCCAGTATTGGTGGTGAATTACATCGGTAGCACTACTTTATCCATGATCGAAATTTAGCATCAATGGACTATCAAAGGTATTAATGTACTCATGGAATGTGTTATCAACACATGGAGTGCAAAAATAACTACACCAAATATATTTCACCAATGAAAATTTAATCATAGTAGAGAAGGGATCAGCACAGTCACCACTTACCATGTCAAACTTCAGCATCTCCCCATAAGCAACACCTAGATTATACATGGCATCAGCATAGTGCCAATTGTAATAAAGTGCTTTCTTGTAGTACGCCACACCCTGATTGATGTCTCCCTCCAATTTAACCTGACGGAGAGCTAAATCAATAAATAATAAAAGAACATTCAAATTTTACAAGAACGCGTGTGGACATGATTATAACAAAGACAGGCATGGCAATCGATACACCAATTCTCAAACACATGCCCTTCCTGCTCTTGTGAATCATGCAATTTAGCAGATTAATCTCTGGGAGAAACCGAGAAACTAAAGACTGAGATAAAGAAATAAAAAGAAGAACTAGCAAGATGGTATTTGCAAAGCTCTCTTCACTGGTTAACAACTTCCTTCAAAAATATCTATGAACTTGTACCGAGTTGATTAATTCATTACTGCATTTCTAAAGATATAGAAAAGGTTGAGCGTATAAAGTCATTAGAGATACCTTTGTGCCTAAATCAGTTAATGCAATTGCCATATTATTCTTTGCAATCTCAAAGTTCGGAGACACTGCCAGACACCTTAATAAGAAAATCAACAATGTAAAGCTTCAGTTGAAGATATAAATGAAAAAATATTTACAAAGACTATGTTCAAGTACCACAAATAGTAGCACCTTTCATAACAAGCGATTGCAGACTCTAAGTCCCCACGATTCTTATATATTACACCCATATTGCAATATGCTTCAGCATACATGGGTCTCTCCAATGCAGCTTTCTCATAGCAACTCAGTGCCAAGTCATACTGCATCATCTCTGAATAGACGACACCAAGGTTATAGTAAGCAGGCTGCAAAAATGAACTCAATTAATATAATCAAAGCAACAGAAGACATCCTATCAGAATATAAATGAAGCTGATGGAAATGACATTACAGCAAAAAATCTTGTCAGAATATAATATATGAAGCAGATGAAAATGACGTTACTGCATAATGTGGGTCAACTTTAATCGCCTCATAATACTTCTGAATTCCTTCATGCGTGTTACCAGCAAGTTTTAAGCTGGTTCCAAGATCTGTTAAGACAATCGCCAGGCATTCGGCAGCCAATTTGTATGCAGAGTCTGCTTGTAGAGCTTTCTGATATGACTGCAGCAAAAGATAACTGCTAAGATGGATACTGGAGTCCATACACCAAACCAAGCAACAAAAAAGAAGCAACTAATACACAGTTCCAGATAGGTGAGATATAATGCAAATAATCAAAGAAAATTTACCCCACAAGCACATCAAAGACTTTCAAAACTAACCATACCTACACTCAAAGCAAGCAGTGTAAAACAAAAAATAGAACAAGACAACCCACATTTTCAACCAACTCTTACATCTTAGGCTATTAACAAATGATAGAGAATCTTCAATATTAATAATCAGGTGGCTAAATATACAACCTTCAATAACTCGATTTGTGGGTCAGATCTACTCATTCAATCTCCCAGGCTACAGCTAACTGTTAACACTTATATACACTCCACCAATATAAAATTACACTCAAATATGAATAAACCTAATGCATTTCCCAAAATGTTTACCTCTGTGAGCATAATTTGAATCACAATTGTACTATAAAAAGTAGTACAGTGCTTCATTCATACCTCTGCTGCCTCTACCAGGAGACCTTCATCCTTGTACAGGATACCACAATGTGTCAGGGCACATGCATTTTGTGGATCTAATTTAATGGCCTCTGAGAAACTCTCAAACGCAAGCTTCCCCATATTTTGCATCTGTAAGCATACTCCTTTTCCTATAAGAGCTTCAACGTTACTGCAATCCTTCTCCAATATACTCCCATAGATGGCAAGTGCATCAACATACTTGTTCCTAGAGCGGAGAATGTTGGCGTAAGAGAGTGCATCCTCACCCTCAAAAGTAGTCTTCACGAGACTAATGCCCAAAGAGCAACTGGAATCACACAAAGGCTCGCTGACTCTAGCAAAACCATTTTCGCCAATGGTTTCCTTTTCTTTTCCACTGCCAACATCCTTCTCTGTCCTTGCCATCCGACTAAATTATAATCCTGATGCATGAAAATCAGGAGTTAGAAACACATTCCAAAACCTCAACACAAATGACTATTGACTAGTATGTATGAATGCTTACTACTCTATGAGCTTATCGCACAAAAGATACCTAGTATAAACGAATAGTATGTATGAATACATGCACCAATTCAAATAGTACGGAGTATTACCTTAATGCAAACCAACATACAATAAACACGCCAAAAACGAAAGATAACCATTTAGAGCATCGCTCGTTCAACAATCATTAGTCCAAATATCTATTCGTGATTGCTTACACCTCTTACTTAAAATAATAAAATAATAAAGCCAGTCGTCTCTTTCAGCAGCTTATTCATTCTAATCTTATGCCCGGAAAGCAACATTTGAGGTAAATAAATATTCAATTATACTAAGAGTCCATATAGAGTCTGTTTACGAATGAGGTAAGGCTGCATACTATCCCCTCAATCTCGTTTAGGCAGGAGCCTCTCCAAAGTCATTGGGGCATGTTGACAAACAAAATCATCAACTCAAATCACTAAACTAATAATATACAACTAATAAAAAACCTAGGGTTTTAACTCAATTTATGAACTAATACAACAGTTGTAATAAATACATACATACACAACACAACACAAAAATCAGTAAAAAAAAAAAATTGCAATCATACACAAATAAAATAAATGTTCTCAAAATATAGAAATACATAAATAAATCAATATATGATAATCTTACATTCAATAAAGGAAGAAGAAAGCGTTGATGTTTTTGCAATAAAAGGGAAGGTTTGGGCAAGTTTTCTCTCTCTAAGAAACAAGAGTGAGAAACAAAAAACCCAGAAAAAATGTTGGTCGATTTGCTTCAGTGGAGGTTTTTTTTAAGAATTGGACAAATAATTTGGGACAGTTATGATTTGGACAAGCGGCTGGTAATCGACAAATTTGACGGTAGGAGGTGGCAAGGTGGCGTAGGTGGGGTGGGGGAGTACTATTTGATAATGAGGAGTCCACTAGGGTAAAGAATTTTGTGGCTGGAAAAGAGGGTAAAAGGTCTTTGTAAAATGGGGGCAATGATAGGTTCTTTTTTGGGTTTTTTCTTCTTTTTAGGTTTTTTTTCTTTATTTTTTTTGGAACAATTGAAAATTTGATAAAGGCCTTTTGGATTTTTGGCCCTTGAACCGTAATTTTATGTAGTTCTTTGGTATTTTGTTGTCAAGAGGTCATAAGTGATGCTTGGCGGAACTTTCTATCTTATTTTTGTTGTTAAGAGGTCACTGTCCATTAAACGTAATCACTTATTAAATATATGTAGTAAATCATATGTACTAAAATATAAAGTAAAATAATAATTATCATTCTGATCAAGTATTATTTTATCCGTAATATTCTTAGTATAGAATTTAAAATAAACGTATCATTTCTTATGCTGCTAAATCACTGTCAAAATCGCTTGAGTGCTTACTTGGCAAAAATTTTCTGTGTTCTTGCAATTATTCGACTTTAGTACGAACTAGTCTTACAGCACCAATAGGGTGAAAATGCATTGGATTTAATACTAATATTTTTTGTCAAAATTGTAGCAACATTATTAGAGGTTATAGTAGATATTTTTAATAAATGGAGGATTAGTGGTGAGTTTGATGCATATAAGGTGAAATCGTTTAGAAGTTTACATCGGGACTCTGTAAAGGATAGATTAATTTCAACTTTAGTACAGAGCAGTCCAAAAGGCGGTACATTATACCTGTGTAAAATGATAAGTGTTTGGGGATGAAAATAAACTATTTGCCACTGTTGTAAGTGTGGTAGTTATAGAAATTGCTGATCGGGGGTAAAATAGTCGTTTAGTGCTAACGAAACACTATTTGGAATTGTATATTGGATATCGATGTGAGCATATATGATCTAATCTTTTGTTGTCTTATTTTAGGTACATGGGTCTTTAGGTAGTATTGATAAGATAAGCGCTTGAGAGAGAGCGGTTATGATTTCTCTCTTATAAAATTGACTTGAGGACTAGATGCATGCGGTCGGAGAAGGGGACCAGATCGAGCTGGAGGTTGGGGTTGAGGGTGGGGGTGAGGTAATGGTTAGTGGTGGGTATGAATTAGTGATAGGGGTGGGGGCGTGTTAGAGAAGAAAGGGATAGGAATTTATTTTTTAGTCATATCTTTTAAGCACTTATATTTTAATAGTATTAGGGAATGAAATAGTTATTTTATTATAACATCTTCATTTTCTTTCTATTTTTAGGGAGTAATATAGTTATTTAAGCCAAAAATCCTTTGATAAATTATTATTACATGGATTATAGATGAAATCATTTGTCTCAAATGATGTGGTAACTTTTATTCATCGTGGGGATAAAACGGGCAATTCGATAAGAATGTTGGTTAACCATATTAAATTATTAAACTCAATTAGTATCGCGGCCAGTGTCAAATTGTATTCTACCACTGTCGCATCAGAACATATTTTCAAATAAAAAACTTTTACCCAGCAGTACAGCGAGGGTGTCATTCAAGTGTGATGCTACCCAGCATCCCATTCAAACTATCTTGTATTTTTCGTTTATAACTTTATTTATTTCGTATATATAATTATTAAATTTAATAATACAATAAATAATATTATAATTTTTTAAAAATATATTTTTAATAATTTTAATATTTAATTATTTAAATATATTTTAATAATTTTAATATTTTAATTATTTTAAAATATTTTAATAATTTTTTATGCTCCGGAAGAAGTGATTAAAAGAAGAATAAAAAAAGGTGTAAAAAGCTTGATTTTTTGGTGTCGAATAGCGCGAAAGCTTAGGCTCTGTTGCCATGATTTCGAAAAATAAAAAATAGTGGTATATATTTTTTTTTTTTTTCAACTGATATTGTAAAAAAGCAATTTAAAAAAGAGGTGGAAAAAAAAATTAAAAGTGGCCAAGTAGCGAATTGACCTTGCTGGACGACCCAGCTTTTTTGTTTTTTTATTTACTTGGGGCCAGCTGAGTCTTCAATAAAATTTGCTCCGGATCAATTACAGTCGTCAGTAGTGTCCAGGTGTGGCTTCAATTGATCTCTTTACGTGAAATGATCACTCTTGTAGCGCAATTGATCACTGCTTCTTAGCGTAAGCCGCTTTCGATTGGAATAGTTCAAAGTTGAGGTACATAATTTATTCCACGAGTTTATCTCTTCGTATATAACTAGAAATATATTTCTCCGGTTTTTACTTGTCCTGGCATTTATTGAGGTAATTAAGAAAGCCAATTAAAATGAAATACGTTTTCTTTATATATTCATATTAATAACTAAAACAACAGTAATAGATGTAGCTTTTTGAATCTCACGTTAATTGAGGCTTAAAAGAAAAAATTAATAAAAGCATTGCGTTGGAATTAAAATAATGATTATTTCAAAGCAAAAAAAATTATTAAGATGTCGAGTAAAAAAAAGCAGGAAAGAGTAATAGAATTCACTTAAAACGTAATATGACCATTGCCATAGCTCACTTTAATATTTTACGGAGTACAACTACAAGCTCATCATTGTACTGTAAGATTGACCAATATATAAAGGCATCTAACAAAATATTCTTATTCCGATTAAAGCAATTAGATTCTCACTTGAAATAAATAACAATTTTTAGTGTATTTAATTATATTATTAAAAAAAATTAAAAATTAATATTATGAAAGTATTTTAAAAGACAAAATTCAATTATATAAATTTTAAATTTTTTAAAATAATAAATAATTAATAGTTAAGTTTAATTTTAAAATCAAACCTTAATTATTTTAGATTGAATAAGTTTATTGACAAACACTTAAACCCCTATTTTATTATAACCTACTTCCATTTCAATTTCTAATGAACTCATATAATACACTTCTCATATAGAAGGTTGATTCATAAAAAGCAAAAATATACGCTTAAGATACTCCATATATTACTATAATAATTTGATAACCAAAAACAAATAGAAAACCTTAATGGCTTAATTACAATAAGGAAATACCAATAAAAATATAATTTTCATATCATAAAAAACAAAATTGCGAACATTAACCATTTCATAACATCAATCAAGCAAAAAAACTAAATCCTACCCCCCTCGTTGATACATAGCTATTTTCATTGAGACAAATCATCAAACACTTTCAATTGAACAAACTCTTGGACAACCTCGTCCCACTGGTCTTCATAGCCTTGAAACCCTTAACCAATCTCCTCCCTATACCCCTCCCCCTCTCTCTAACAACCCTCTCAACCACATTCCCCTCATCCTCCTCTACACGCTTCACGGGACTCGTATTCGTAGCCACCAAATCAAACTCCTCCTTCAGCTTCCTCACAGTCCTCCTCTTATACTCCACCGCATCTTCAACCTCCTCCTCCACTTCCTCAACAACCCGTCTCCTTCGCTTCACGGCTCTAGGAGCCGGGGGAGGCACCGGACTCTCGACATTATTCTCATTATCAATTACGTTTTTGTCGCGTTTCTTGACGGCCTTTTCGCGCTCCGATCGCAGTTTTTTGATGTTCCCTTCGATACGGCCCTGGAGACGATGACGCTGGAAACTGAGACCACCCATTGACCAATGAGCGTCGTGTGCCCAGGAAAGGAACGGGTCGGATACGGATACGGGTGGGTCGACGCGTGCGTTGTTGAATTTGATGTCTGTGTAGATACGTGGCCTAGGGAGGCTGCTACCGTAGAATTTCCCGGGGCCTAGTGGTACAACCATTTTGATGTATGATTAAATTCAACAATTGGGTTGATTTATAAATTGATTTAGAAATATGATTTGGAATTAAAGAGGATTGGGAATTTGTGTGGATTGAGATGAAGGAGGTGGGGGGGTTGATAGAGGTTGAAATTCAGAGAAAAATGCGGGAGAGTTGGTGTGTTTGGCGCCAAGAAAATGCCGCGCAAAGTTGAGGATTTGTTTAGATCGGTATTCGACTCGAAAAACTCAATTTGACGATCCGTGTGAATGCTTAACGAGTTGGGCAGCTGCTTAAATATAGATAATTTATCGAGTATATGGGATCCCCGTTTAACTAAGTATCCCAGAAAGATTGAAAATATGAACTATATAATTTTTAAAAGCTAATATCCCATACATATACATTTGAGTAATCTATTAATAGTGTTGTGACTTGTGAATAGAACATGTAACCCAATATGAGGAAGTTTGGATATGATTAAAAATACAAACTATGAATGATCGAAATGATAAATAAATAAAACGTTAGTAATAAATGTCGTTTAGCACTAACTGTGAGAGGTCATTAGATTATATGATGAGGCTAAATTCAATCAATTTAGATATAGATTGGCGAGAAAGCTTGATATACGCTGCTTAAATAGTGTTTTTTTAGCATTTAAATGGTATTTTATCGTGAATATAATTTTGTAATTACCACACTTACAAATAAGGGGCAAAACAGTCATTTAAGCACATAACGCTTCTTGTTTAGGTGTGTGTGCATAACAACTCGGTCGAAAGCCAATTATTTTTTTTATCAATTAGATTAGATGGAATTCGAACCAACTGACTCGCAAATCCGATTCGACAATTCATCTGAATGTTTACAGAATTGTGCTCGAATTTTATTTTAAACTCAGTAACTTGTTGAGTATATACGAACTCACTCGACTAAATACCTGATAAAGTATTAGAAGTACTCTGTATATGTATTTGGAAAAAGCTAATCTACATATCATAAATTTATATGTTAGTAATTTATTACAAGTGTTAGAAGCGGATAGGCGACAATTGTTGAGTACGTAATCACAGGCGGATTAGCTTGACTCGAAACTCTTCCGAAAGATAAGTGGACTCTTATATAAGGTCTTGCTCGATATTTAAAATAATCAAGTAATTAACAAAACAACCGGTTTTAAAATTATCTTGTTCTTAGTGAGTTAGTATATTAAATTTCTACAACTCATAGCAAATGTTTTTTGACTATCGTCCTCAGGTACAAACTCTAGAGTGTTAATAGAGTCGAATGTGAGTGACATTGAACAACTTTCACTACATTTACACTATTATGACAAGTATCATATTTGTTCACCAATACACATCTAAATGATGATAAGTTTAAAACTACAAGAAAGTCATAATTGTTACAGTTTAGCTCAATAAAGTCGATAAATGGATACTATGGATGCTAATAAGTTCAAACTAAATTCAAATAAATCCAACAATTTTAGGAGGGAGTATTAACCATTAGGAATTATCTGGAGAAAGTTGCACTTATGTTATTAAGCATGAGATTGAGATCACAGTTGCAATAACAATGAGGACCAATATACATAATGAACCCAAGGACAATGGGTTCATTCATAGGTTGCTTCCTATGTGAAATTGTTGAAACATACAATACACCAGAACATCTACGAAATGATGATAAATATTTGCATACTATAATCTGCACAAACATAGAAATTCTTGTAAGTAGAAACCATTTAGAATAATTATTACGTAAGCGACTCATGATATTACCGGCCTTAAGGGGCGTGTAAAGCTCCAAGGACTCTAGCTACTACCTGTAATAAAATACAATATTCATCATCATACAATATATTGAAGTGGAAATTCCAGCAATATGATGAAGACGAGCATTTTAAGAAACTACCAGAAAGATTTCGTTGTCTTTCTTGGATTTCTTCCTGTTACCGTTTGGAACAGCCTCAGTCCCCTGCTTAATGCTTCCGAGAATAGGAGTGTGGTTTGCATAGATCCGAAACCAGGCATAAACGATAGCAGTGCCACAAAAGTGAGCACAATAATACCGAATATTATGTTGTAAAATCTTGCAACTGAAACAGTAGTCTCCCAGATTATGGGCCTCTTCTCCAGGAAAGGCCTCAGAACCTGAGAAATCGAAACTAGTCCCCACCCAGTGGGAATGAATGCGAACAAATTTGTGAAGAGGTCAGTAAATCTGAAGTGTGTGAGCCATGACCATGTAACAATCAGAAATGAAGAGAAAACTATAACAATGAACTGAACCAAACGATAGTGTTTGTGCTGTTTTGCGCCATACTTAACCCGAGCATATGTAATGATCATAAAAACTGCTAGTGCCACTATGATGTATATCCAGGAAAGCAAATAAACTGCAATGCCCTTTTTTTCTTGTGCAATTCTTAATTGATATACGATTCCATATTGGAAGAAGAAGAACCGAAGGTTTAGAGTTATTTCCAGAACCTTTCCCCAAAGGCTAGTAGTCCTTAGATGGTCATGTTGTTCATACCACCATCTTTCCCAGCTCTGATCAGCTCTCACAAACACTCGGCGTCCATTGGATATCCAGTTCATAAAATCACCAAAATCGTAGACAGTCTTGCTATAGTCAAATCCGGAAAGATTAAAAACAAATGGCGCTAGAGTCCAAGATAGAACCAGAAACCAGCCTGAGATACTCAACATAGTGTATGCAAAAGTTTTTTCAGTTATTGTACTGTAAGCTGCAGATATTGTGAGTATCAATCCAAGTTCGATTGATTTCAAAAAGTGGCTCTTGGCATAGAGCATGTAGTTCTCGACAAAACTTTTTCGCCGCATAACAAAGTCATTGCTAGTTGCCCCATATTTTACACCACCATGGAGAATGCTTCTGCCAAAGTAATGACAAGAAGTTCCCATAGAGAATACATGGAACATGGATGAGAGTTGAAGCTGCCTAGTTAAAAATTCCCACAATGAAGCAAGGAACCCACACTCAAGATAATTTTCCACAAACATCGGCAATGCAACGAAAAGACCCAAATGGATTATGAACTGCTGGTTCAAGACAGTAACAATAGCTCTATTGTTCTTGATAGCGCCATCTATGATTGAAGCTTCCACTCCACTAAGTGCAAGATAAAGACGGCCCCAAAGGAAAACATAAACAGCTACAACAACCATCAAATTGTTAAAGTAGACCCCTACAGATGAGTAGAAATATGAAAGCATCCTGAAGAAGTCCAGCCTATGTCCTAATCTATATACTTCCCTGCTCAGAACTTGCTCGCCGTTTCCACTCGCAACCTTGGCCTCAGATACTGCAATCTGATTTAAATCAACATCTATTCCCCTGCCAACTTGAATGTATTCATGATGGGAAACATTTCCACCTCTTAGCATGCAGTTGAAGCCAACAAGATTATCCACACTGGGATTAATATCTCGTGAGGCTTTTTTTGTCCCTCCACGTGTTAGGAACCAGAATCGATCAAATACATCTGATCGCATGCAAAGAATCCGAACCTTCAATGGATTAGACAAAAAACGTTGTCCCAAGGTCACAAAACTCATCTCTCTGGCTGACATAAACCGATCCAGAGATGAAACCCTGCGAGTGGAAATATTTTCACCAACCCCCAAGACAGTCGGCTTTTTGTTACCATGGTATTTTCCAAACTCCTCCAACAAGTTCCTCATCTTCAGGGCTTCTTCAAAATAGATGTCTTGATTCATATCAATTGTCTGAATTGCATCCCCGCGAGTAAAAATAACAGCATTATTCTGATTTTCTAGTTTTTCCTCTCTAAGATTCAAGGGACCAGGTAACTTGATTCTATAGATCTCAACTTCTTTTTCCAATTGCTGATCATACTTAACCAAAACAGAATAGAACTCTTTTTCATATCTTCCTATCAAGACCTCATCAACATAAGCAACTCTAACAAATTCATTTTTTTTCATCAGGTACAAGATATCATCAGCACATGGATCCTTCTTTTCCTTTAAAACTCCATACATCTTACAAGATACCACATAACTGAACTTTAACCGAGCAGTATCATACTTGTGGACTCTATTTAGCGAACTCATCCAATTATTACTTCTCCATGAACTAAGTTCTCTTGCTCCGTCACTAAAGTCCTTATCTGATGCAGATTCGAGTGAATAAAACATCTTTAGAGCACGATAGTAGTACATCGACCCTCTCACAGTCCGTGCAAGTGTTTGTCCTCTGTATGATGCCCAAAGACGAAGATCTAATTGTCTTGTAGTATACACATATTCGTCATCCAACATACCATCTCGCTTCATTCGCTCCAAGAAATTTCTCCACTCATCCGCATATACACTTTGCAAGTAGTTAATAAGTGAAATACCACTTTCATTCTCAATTCGAAGAAATTGCTTGCCATATATTACTTCTTCATTGCAATAATTGGTGGACACATTGAAGGCCAACATCTTTTCAATTCGAGGAGCAAGGGGCATGTTCATGAAGAGGGAATTGCTCAAAAAGGTTATTCGTCGTCTTGCCTCCAAATTTACAGGAACTTGCAGCATAGAACCATGAGATTTGAGTATTGTATGTAAACGACGAGCTTGCTTACAGAAGCTCTCGTTGCATGAATCAGGAAGCTCAGCAACATTAAAGAAAAACGACCCGGTACTAGAAGATGGTGTTAACCCATCTTCTATCAGCTGACTAACACTTCGTTTCTCTTTGGGAAAATCCCCAATTGCAGTCTCATAAAGAGCTTGCAAGCAATTGGAAACCTTTTGTAAGTCCTTATTTGGATCAAGTACTAATTCAAGCAACTTGACTGTTTTCTCATGGACCTCTCTAAGGGTAGTCAAATTGTAACGTTCGGTGAATTTCTCATGCTGAATCCAATAATCAATCTCTTGAAAATATGTCGAGATAATGGAGTAAGGACCGGTATTAATACCCACAATATCCAGAAGAAAGTGCTTAACACTATAATATGCTTCAACAACTGCACAACGCATGTACTCATTCTTGGAGATCTTAGCCCAGAGTTCCCTATCAGATGGATTCACAAACTTCTCTACCTTGGCAATTGCAATTAATAATTGGTTAGATAGAAGAAAACAAGGCCACTGGATCACCTTAATGCTCCATGTATTATGTGGAATTTCCAGTAATTCGACTTCATGATCATTGATTATATCTTCTTCCCTGAAAGTCAATATTATTTCATTCCATATTAGAGCAAACTTGAATGCCTCGACCTCGCTTACCTCGAGTTTGGGTAGACCAAATCCATATCTCAACTTCAAGCAATGAATGACATTATGGATATTTCTTTTCACTGTTGGACCTATATTATTTGGAAGCTGTTGATCTGGGATCAACTTAGTTTGCACGGCACGAGCAAAGTGTTGAAACCTCATAATTACCTGATTTATGTTTTGAATCTCACCCAAACGACAACACAACCCCATCGCCCCGCTAGCTAAAGACGAGTACACCACATACCAAATCTGGATGTCTACTATGTAGATCAACACAATTGGAAGCCACAACAAGCCTATTGCAACCCTATTGCTATTACTGAAGAATTCATGCCATTCATATTTCACATTAAGGTTCAGTAAATTCTTTGTGGGAACAATCATGGGCCTAATTTGCAAGAAATAACTAAAGGTGAACTTTGTTCCCAACACAACCAACCAAAAGAGAGTGTACTTGATTTTATCCACAAGACCTTCATTTAGCCCTCGCCCAACAAAAATTTCGTCCTGAAACCACCCTTTAAACCAACCAAAGATTCGGCAATTCAATTTCGCAAAACAATCCCCAATCCACGAGAAAATAAACCGAACAACACACATAATCTCCGGGACAAGAAAGGCCACCGCAATCAAAAGAAAACACACCACTTTCTTATGAGCACCTTCAAACAATCCTCCATCAATGTTCTTTTGTCTCAAAATTGCCAAATAAAGTTCCCAAAAAACCAGGACCCATACAACACCAACCACAACCTTTAGCACCATCCTCACACCCACCATCCAATTCTCCATCGAGACCAAACTCCACTGCATACCTACATAAAACAATGCTTGAAAAAGCCTCATCCCACTCCAGGTGATGAAAATCGACAACAATCGAACCTGCACTTCTCTTCTCTGTAGTGCCATCCTTGGATTATCATCGTCACCCCAAGAAAAAATAATTGCAGCTTGAAGAAATACAATTAACATAACCCATATTTTATCAAAACTCATGTATATATTCAAGAACGATCTATGCTCAACAAACATTGTCTTTCCTACCTTCATCCGATCATTAGTGACCCTAAAGAATGTGTTGTCTAATCTCATAGGCCAATCAAGCTTCTCAAAGCACCTCATGCTCCAGAAATACTCATTTATGTCATCATAATTCCTCCAAGAAGAAGGAGGAGCAGTCCCATTCTTACTCCTCTCAAACTCAGCCTTAATTGTCTCATAAATTGGCTTCACCACATTATTCAAAAAACCATTTTCCCCTGAAGTGCACGGCTGAAAAGGGCATCCTGTATTGTTATCAATTTCATCGTCTAGAATTTTGTTCAATTCTAAAGCCATGTGATGAAAAATGTAACAAATGCATTCAGGGGCAAACCTTAAATTTGCAGACTCACCCCATATGAGCAAATAGAGACACACATACAAAAGTTCACGTCGAAAAGAATTATCACGCTCTGACAGGGGCGGATCTAGGATTAAAATAGCAGAGTCGAGTTGCAGGAAAGAACACCAAGATGAATAATTCTCCAGTAACTTGCAACGGAACTTGTGTACGACAAAGAAGTCGAGTTCTTGATTGGATTTTGTACTAGATGTGAACTGCATTTGAGCATTGGCAAGTTGAAGAACAATGTGTTCACGTTGATTGAGCACATTGGAAGATTGGAAACCGAAGAATAAAGCAAGCCAATCGAGTAAGTCATAGTGTGGAAGCCAAGGGGTATCTAGAGGTTTTCGAAGGTCTCCAATGGAGTGCAGAGCAGAGGTGGCTGCATGGACTTCTATGGAGGGGGTGGAGTTGCGGTCAGTATGAGGATTATTGATAGGGATGATATTGTAAGGTTGTTGCCTGTGGCTCATTCTTGCATGCATGTGTTATTGAGTGTGATATGTATGGAAAAAACTTGATAATGTTTAATTGCATTGCAACCTGAAACAAGAAATCAATTTGAAATCTGATCAGATTTTGACTAACTTAATCATAAATCAAACTGAAATATGTAAACTCTTCATCATCATATGAGAGAAGTTATTCATTGACGTAATTAACATATTATACATTAATCTCTCTATATATAGTAACTTGGTGAGAATGGTAAAAATATCAATATTTAATCTAGATGATGAAGACATACACACGTACGGTCCATTTGATGTTTACTTAAACACATGATGATTAAGCCTCCGTTGCATTAATCACCTAATTAAGCCAAAAGCTAAAATTATAGTAGTACGGAGTATAGGCGTTCTTGTTGCTATCGAATGCAATAAGTCTATTCAATAAGCAAAGCAAGCTTTACTTTTTTATCGCATGATACTTAGATTTCCTATATACAACTGCTAGTTACAATAAAATTTGACTAATAAAATGCTAAAAATTCAAACAAGCTAATTAGCATTTACAAATGATAATAATAATTAGAACTGTACCTTATCGCTAAATTTTGGGAACTCAAATCGACCTTGAATTGTTCGTCTGTGATAATAATGAAAGAAAAAGAAGGAAAACGATAAGAGGGAGACCGTGAGAAGAGATGGATGACTAAGAGGAGGAGGCAAGATGAATATTTGATTTTATTGGGTAATAAACCCGAGAACGGTTACGGTTCATTAATGATAAGGTTCATTAATGTTTATTAATTTTCATTTGTATCCAATTTTAATGTAATAATGATATACGTTACTCAATCTATAATGTATGAATTTCCTACGTAGAAAGCTAGTAACATGACAAAGCATTCACATGCATGGTGAAGAAAAGAATGATAATATTCCACCTTTTGCTTCCTTACCATTTAAGTTAATGAGAGCCAATTATTAGATTAGGAGGGTCCAAAGCCAATCTAGCGACATGAGGCTAAATTTCAATCCAATTAGTGTATATTATATTTAGATGGGTCGAAAGCCGGCTAAATTGCAATCCAATTATTATCCAATAATTAGATTAGATGGGTCGAAAGACATATCTAGAGATATAAGGCTAAAATTTAATGCAATTTTTAATTCCTCGTCATTATTAAAAAAAAATATTTATATCTATCCTCAACAAAACTTTCACCACACTTGCCAAAAAATTCAAAACAGAATTGCAGTCGTTAGCGAAGCAATGATTGCTGTTAGGAGAAGTAAACCTCATGCCCAATGTGGAATCACATCCTAGAGCCCAATCAATTTCCTAGGCACCAATCCCCAAACACGAACGTATTGAGAAATGGGATATATGGATAGCTTTATGGTTTACTCCGTCACTAATAAAGTACACAAAAGTTAAAAATATCGCGTTTAGCAGCCAATTGCCATAATAGTATTTACCCAACACAAGAAACCAAAACGTAACCAAGAGAATAGTTTCCCTTGGAATACAACTCAAAAGGCTAGTCTAGTGATATAAGGCTAAAATTTAATGCAATTTGGAATAATAAAACTCAAAAGGCTAGTCTAGTGATATAAGGCTAAAATTTAATGCAATTTTTGATTCCTCGTCATTATTAAAAAAATTATTTATATCTATTTTATCTATTTTAACGTTAAAATCAATGACAAAGACGAGTTGATCTATAAAATAAATTAACATGTTCATAAGTTGAGTGACTCGATATCATAAACAAAAATTGAGTATATAAATGTATTAAATTAACATGTTTGAAATGAAAATCTCAAAATAGATCATTTTTTGTGAATGAGTAAAATGGAAGAAAAGTAATATATTAGAGTGTAATTTGAATTTGCATTAAAATTGTTGCAAAAGTAAATCTTTACGTTGTATTAGAGGAGCTCCAAACTCTTGCTCGTCAGTACTGAGAGTCTTGTTAGGTAGATATTGGGCGTGACGTAATGATGCTTTACTGGCAAATCTTGCGATAAGTATAAAGCTACCGAGAATAGAAGTTGCGTGTAAAAAGGCAAAATAAATCTCACTTACATTTTAGGCTGGTACTACAACTTAACATAACTGAAATAATAATAATTTGCACTTCATAAGAGATTGATAAATTGTATCACTAGATTATAAGGTGGAACAAAAGAAATGGGACGACATGACTATTACAAGGATCTAGGAAAATACCGTGAGGCCAATGTTCAACGATAATGAGTGTTAAAATTCTTGTTTTTATCACTATCATCAGGCTTGTGAATTAAATATGATATTTTACTTCCATGACCCACAAAGAGTATTCGAGGGATGTCGATTTAATTTATCTCTTGTCGACAATATGTCATGTATTTTTCGTTTTATCTTTATTTATTCGTATATATAATTATTAAATTTATAATTACTATAACACTTGACATGAGTGCTAAATTTGATAAAAAAAATTTGAATTTCAAAAAACCCATAATACTTTATCTGATAAATAATATAATTTTTTTAAAATAACACCTTTGATATTATTAAATCAACAGAGGAAGCTTGGAGATACATTCATAAAAAGCTTTTTGGTGTCCCAAATGGCAGCACAGAGCTATTTATAGAAACAAAAATGAAAAATAGTGATATAATTTTTTTTTGCTTAATTATTGTGCAAAAAATATTTTAAAATTGAAGATAAAAAAAAATGGACGAACCAGAGTCTGCCACGCGTTGGGCTGCAAAATGTGAGTTAAGACAAAAGTTTGGCAGCTGCAGAGAAAGAAGAAGAAGAGGCTGCCACGCGTTGGCCAATGGTTGGCTAATTATTTATTTATTTATTTAATTTAGCATGGGGCCCACTTTTGGGTGTAAAAAATTTAGTCGAGATCAGAAAAAAATATTGATCACATGGTAGAACTTCCCGTCGAGTCGGTTCGGTTCGGTTTTTGGGCGTTTTTGGGCAAAGGCAGAAGCAGTCGGTTCGGATTGAGATGGAACTTGAAACCGGTTGATTCGGTGGGTTCGATTAAATCGGTTCGATGGGTTCGGTTTGATTCTCGGTTATTTTCGGTTCAGTCGGTTGGTTTTTCCGATTATTTTGATTATTTTCGGTTCGGTTCTCTGTTATTTCCGGTTTATATATATATATATAATATTTTAATTTTTTAATTAAAAAATTCAATCGGTTGATTCGGTTACGTCAGTTCATAAATTCCGGTTATTTTTCGGTTCAGTTCGGTTCGGATCGGTTCGGTTGATTTGTATTTTGTTGGAATCATAACATATGGTGTTAAATTTGACGTTGATTAATTTTTTGATGTATAAAATGATCATAACTTGCGTGTCGTTGTTGTAGGTGTTTTTTACAGAGAAACATGGAGTGAGTGGGCATCTATCGTTGAGATTCACGCCCGCTGTGCAAGCCACCTCCAAAAATCTAGGCCTCAAATTAACGTGTGAAACTGAAGCTAACTATCGTGGACTCTATCTTCACCACACACGTTACCCCCAACGATTCGATTGGAAGTTCCAAGGATCAGCCTATAGGATACTTTCACCTTTTAAGACCATATTTATTTATTTATCTCATGAAAAAATCAGCCCCGTGATGAGGGAACATTTTGGCACAAATGCGCCATAATGACTAACTCTGCGTAAACCTCAAGATTTAATTATCCATTGATTCTTTGGTCGAAGATAAGTTTCTTATCTATAAGGTGTAGCCACACTTCGTTAGGTATGATACTTTGAGAAGGTTACATCATAACTCATTTAATGTGGTACACCATGATATGATTGGTAGGACTCGAACTTAAATGATCGAGTCCAATTTGTCATCTTGAAATACTATAACACACTAGTACATATCCATGGCCTTAACTATACTATGAGTGAGCAAAAACTTTAAATGCTCGAATTTCATTAGAGTACAAGTCTATCGTGTCTGCGACGATCTGAACAGCTATTTATCCAAATTAATATAGATTATATGACGCTTCGACAAAACTCAATACACGTACAATATGTACTCGAGTCAAACCCAACACAATATGATCATATTCGACTCGTTTAAAATTATAATTGATGTATTCGTATTTTTTGGAGTGCACATCTTTGAATCTTAGCGAGCGAGGAACTACTTGGAATATGGAGTGCAGCGAGATGGAAATCTTTATTGTCTTTGGATTGTACGTCAATCTGCGGATTGAATGAGGATCGCTTGAGGTCTTTGGAACTTGCTATGCGGATGGTCTATGTATACGGTATCGTGGGTATGTGAGCGTGGTCACGAAGTGACCCGCGAGACTCCGATAATGGTAGTCGATGCGGATGGTGTTTATAATAAGTGTGGTGAGAAAATTAACTAAGCGTATGGTTGGGATGTACTCAGTCTTGTGTAAATTAGGTGTATGGGGAGTGAGGCGCGCCCGCATTAATACATGTTTTTGGCAGGCGCGTAATAGTAGCACTATATTCTTGGTTGAATGGTAAAAAATAATGATGATGGGTATCTCTTAGGCTACATGCATCGGTCACATCAATAATGCTTATGGTTCTCCATAAGTTATATAAATATAATTTGGCTATATTTGAAAATTGAAACATTAGTTAGAAGGGTAATAATGTCAATGGACCACCTTAAGGGTGGGTAGTTGCCGCGTCTATATGTGGATCCCACTTCTCCCCACTACTAGTACTATATAATCACCTAATTACCTCCAAATTCTCTCCCTTGTTCTGTAATAACTTTCCCATAAATTTTCCAAAATCAAGAAAACCATTATGAAGAAATCAGGCTTCTTCGCTACCTCCGCCGCCGCAGCCGCCGCTTCTTTCGCCACCGTCTCCGCCTCCCCATCTACTTCATCCAACATTCAATTTACTCACCAGGTAAATAAATAATTATGTTTTTTATACCAAATCCAATTAACACGTTTGATTATTTTTTATAAACCAATGAAAAGTATTAATTTTTTTGGTCCTTCTTGCTCTGTATCCTTTATATAATATATTTAGTTTTATATTGTAATTGGAATTAAATTTGGAATTATATGTAGGATTCTTCTGCACAAGAATCAACTTCAAAGTCTGATAAATTTGCTCCAAGATTCGATGGATTGAGGTTCATAGAGACACTAGTCACAGCTCACAGATAACATTATTAGTCAGTAATTTCAGTTGAAGATTTGGTTTGGAAATTATTAGGCTGATTCATTACCTTGTAATTGTGGGATATTGAAACGATTGAGAATTTAATTATGGGGTATAATGTGATACTGATACCTGTTTTATTTAATTTACCCTGTTTTAATTGTGGGATATTTAAACAATAGAGAATTTGCCATAATGTTAGATTTCGTGCGTGCTTTGTAGTCTCAAATCGCAACATTTGTAATGCGTTCGAATCTGCAATCTGGCATTCTATATATTGAAGGGCGATATCGGCAATTGACTTTCATGGAGCTTTATTTATCGAGGGTATTTTGGATAATTCGTGCAAAGTTAAGATTGAATGATATTTGAGTGAAAGCCAAAATGAGTTATTGTATACATATGTCTTGGCCTTCAAATTGATAGTATTTCACACATACTCCAATTAATTTCAAACCATGAAGCTCCAAAGAACCATCATGGAGGAACCAATTACAGCCATCATAACAGAAATCATATTAGTTTTCAAGAAAGCACTGCTACTTTGACTTGGATCAGCCTTCTTAAAGTCAACTCCATCACAATTAACTCCACCATCTTTGTCAGAACACAAATTTGCAAACAAACCAGGTGGGTATTTTCCATATAGATTAATGTAACTAAACAATGTGTCTGCACAATTGGTTTTCATGTCGCTTATTTGATCTGCATGGGGGCAAGCAAACTGCTTGAATGCATCACAACATGTTGTTTTGTTGTAGTTTGGTCCTTTACATTGACTTGTAATGATTGTATAGTTTTGGTTCTCAAAGTTTACTGAACAACCTGTAGTTTGGGGAATCAAATATCAACATTGTTACTATTCAAGAAACGATTTTGCATTCCCTCATTTTGTATCGACAAAAGTAATAAAAATTAAGAACACATGCTCTGTCTTGATAAAAATAGCTAGTGTTTTAAAGTAACTTATTATTCATTATAGATAGTTTGCAATTTTGATTTTTAATAAAAATTAAGAAACACAAATCTTTTCTCACTTTTATATAAATGGGATCTAGATATTGCACTTACTAACCCTTTCCTAACTTTAATTCATATTTATTTTGTTATACTTGAAAATTGTTGTCCTTTTAAGTTCTTAAAGATGAAACGATACAAAGATGTGTTCAGTAACCAAGCAGTTATGAACAACATATATAAAATTGAATCATAAACATGAAAGGTAAATGGTGTTTACTTGTTTTTTGTTGTAGAAGGTTGCGACCAGTATTTGCAGTAT
This sequence comes from Lithospermum erythrorhizon, assembly GCA_019722365.1. Classification (NCBI taxonomy): domain Eukaryota; kingdom Viridiplantae; phylum Streptophyta; class Magnoliopsida; order Boraginales; family Boraginaceae; genus Lithospermum; species Lithospermum erythrorhizon. The sequence continues at coordinate 26,898 of JADFUC010001681.1, read as the reverse complement.
ATCCGATAAGCCCAATATAATCTGTACAAATAAGAAACAAATAAAATTGGTTATTCAAATGAGTCGCTCGAATTGTCTAACACAATATACATAAACATCAATTAGAAATATCTAATATATCTATTTACAACATAGAAGTCGTTAAAAAGTACTAGAATGATAATTCACTGATTTATAAAAAAAAAAACGACAGTTCACTATATCTTTCTGATATTATATCATGTATATTTTGGGCAAAGAGTGGCACACAGTTAATGATAGAGGATCTCATTTGAAAATGAGTCCATATATACTGTAATATAGAAAAAGGTATTTATGTTCAAAGTGCCAATAAAAACAAAATATATGAAAGTAATCCAAAAGTAAATGATTGACTAACTATTTTAGCTATGTTTAAACCATTTCTATTTTTAAAAATGTATTTCCTTTTTATACATTACCCTTTTTTTTCATTATTACCAACTCAAAATTCTTCAAGGTAATGACCCCCACAATTTCATATATATTTCTAACAAGAATGCATGCAATGTAGTGGTGGCTAATGTAATGACCATGCATGTACCTCATAAAGTTGTAATTTTTCTTATAATTATATACTTTCTTTACACCCTCCAAATTTTATTATTCAATTGATCTATTATATATTATGTTTCATTAGATCAACAAATGGATGTGTATGCACACACATCATATCACAAACGTGATATTGTTATATATTATGTTTTCATTAGAATAAATTTGTGTAGTGAGATATATGTATGTAAATATATAGATGTAGAAAAAGAGGAGAGAAAGATAGGTATCATTATTATTACCTGCTATTGCCGATGAAGAGGCCAAACCTAGAATAATGAAGAAGAGAACAAATTTGGTGTCCATTGTTCTCTTCCTTCTTCTATGAATAGATCACAAGATGAGGTTTCTTTCAACCCCTATATTATTATTAGGAGTTGAATTTGAGCATGAAAAATGAAGATATACAACAAATGTTTAATGGAAGTGAGAATGAGGAAAAAAATGCGGAAATATTAATGATAGTTATTCGTAAACCATTTTTAATGGTTTTTTTGTAATCACCGATTTAGGTTTTCTGTTTTAAAAATTTGCTTTTAACGTGTAAAAAATAGAATTTGTTTCTCATATTTTGAAAGAAATATAGAGAAATACATTGATTTTTTTGTATATTTACATAATTAACAAGTTATACAACTAAAGAGATTTTATCGATCAATTATGATACTTTATCTTTTTTGATATATCCATATATATTAATTGAAATCACAATTGTTATTTTTTGATATATCCATATATAATGGTAAATCACAATTGTTATTAGTTCTTATTTATGACGTTAAATGATACGATGTGAAATAGGAAGTAAAAAGATCTGTTTGGAACCTGTTTGTTAGATCAGATTGATAACAATTGGACACGAATAGAGCAGGCAGAAACTAGTCTTTATTCTGGGATGGTTTCCTTTGGATCAGGAGCAGGACCAGTTACGGTTTAGGTCCGTCGGAACGGACGAAGCAGTTCGGTTCTAGGATTCCGGAGTTTCGGACGGATCGGTCCAAGCCGATCGATTCCCGGTCCGTCGGATCGGTCGAGTTCGGTCATCAGGATCAGAATGAGTATCCGATATCCGTTCAGATAAAGAATAGGTTTTAGTTTTTTATATTAAATTACGGATCGGATCCAGTTTCGGATAGCGGTCAGGATCAGTTTGATGAATATTGAATCGGGCCAGGATCCAGTCCATTCGGATGGACTTCGGACAGGCAGGCTGATTCGGGCGGGTCCCCGAATCGCCCGGTCCGCAGCGGCAACGAAGCGAGTGTTAAGACACGTCGTCGGTAACACTTGGGCCGGCGAGACGAGGCGCTGAGATATCACAATCTGAAAGTAAAACACCCGCAGATGATAACCCGATTCGATGCGACAATACTTTTCGTGAGGGGAGACGGCGCGCGATGAAGGATTGGCCTTGATAATGAGAAATTCTGAAATATTGTTTTATCTCCTCGAGCATACCATTCTCCTATAAAGAGATGCATAAGTTGGTCACGATTATAACGCCCGCATCGCCCTACGCACTCACATCACTAGTATGTGGCAACTCTGATAATTTGGGTAAACAAAGCTGTTGTGGCGATATCGCAGACAGTTGTCTATTAATGGAGTTTATAGTAACACTCAGGTACATTCGACCTCTGATAAAAGATAAAATCTTTAAGCTCTTTCTAAAATAATCGCGAGGAACTCTTTATTATTTTTCGATGCAGGTCAGGTACGTAAGTGAGACGCTTTATATAATGTAGGCACAAACAAGTTTATAGTAATAACTTCATAAGCAGCATTAGTAATTCTTCGATCTTTCAACTGTCATAACCAAATACGCACTTTTTATGCTTGGGGTACACTCAGAGACATTACCGTATATTGTAGGGCGAAAATATCTCTTTACGATTATTACAAATTAAATAAAATCTCCATCAGCAAGGTGTCATTGATAAAACGCTAGCAAAATGCGGTTGAAACAACTTCATTTTGCTTGATGACACGAATATTAATATCTCGCATTGCATCATCATAGGGATGTAGTTATTAGTGCCAACCCAAATAGGAAGAGCGAATAGATTGATATCGTAATAGAATGTATTAAATAAAATATATGGGGGGCAAATTAAGTAATTTTTGGAAAAATAAGTATTGTTTCAAAAGATGGAAATGATGTGATTATGTCATCGACCCCGATTCAACAGCGTTTAAGATTGAGATATTGCGATTTACAGAATGACTATGGATCATTAGAAACTACATCACGGAAAGCTTTCTATAGATACCAAGATCAAGTAATCGGTCAAGTATTGAAGGAGATATGAGCACCCAAACATGGGGATTTGAGGTGCTAAAAGTATCCACGGAAATAACGAAAAGGAAGATCAATTTTATACTCGGCATCGCGTTGCTCATGACATAAATGCAGCCCTCTTCATCTATAAAAATGTCTCGAGGGTACAAGATATGATCTTGTCCCAACATGCGTTTCGTATACATCGTCGTATATTATCTTTTAATATTGGGCGTGGGTATGTCGGAGGGAGTGCGTCCCTCGCTTGTTTTGCGGGTTATAACAGGCAGAGGCCCAGGAAACTTCAGATGGGATAGGTGGATCACCCACGGGTGGACCCCAAATATAAATATTCATGGACTCTCTTTCAAGTAGCGCTCGCCAGTAGGTAACTACAAATTCTTACTTCATAAAAAAATTGTTCTTTTAGCTTACATCTCTACCTATTTCCATCATTGAATGTATGTATCCAGAGCCGGCCCTGGGGGAGGCCGGGTTGGTGACCACCCAGGACCCCCGATTTTTTGGAACCCCAAATTAATAATTTTACATATTATATATATATATATATATATATATATATATATATATTTATAGTTAGTATAATATTAAGCAAATTTTTGGGGACTCAAATGAATAATTTTCCATATATTTGAAAGCCCTTATTTTTTTTTAGCCTTGCCTTTATTACGAGTACATTAAACAATACATTGGGTTTTAACAATAAATAATGTAAGCATTTGATATTTAATTAATTTTTAAATAATAAATAGTGTGAGATTTTGAACTTTATTTAAAATACACACTAATCTACTCTTTTACACTTCTTGATAGATATAATAATTTTATTGTTTTGATTACAACATTTTAAAAAAATATTAGTTAATTCCTACAGATGAGTCTAATTATGATTCATTAAGATCATCATGAAAATTGTAATGCATATTGAAAAATAAACATTTTTACTTTCATAAACTCATATGCTAATAGAGTAGTATTTTCCTTCTGTTAAGCTAAGTAATTTTAAATTTTTTTTAAAATAACTTTATAATTTCATATTAGAAAATGCTTCATGAAACTTATATATGATATGTAAAAGGAAAAAAAGTGAACAAAAGAATTAGTCACTCTTATGTTTCATTTTTCAAATAAAATATATACTTGATACAAATTTCAAAATTACTATAAAAACTTAAAAAATTACTAGTATTGTATATTAAGGGCCTCATTTTATTTCTAGGATCTAGAAAATTTCGGGAGCAGCCATGTATGTATGTAGCCTCAAATATATGATCTCCTTTTGAGCTTCATTTCCATCCTCTGTTCTAACTTCTCTAAACCTAGTCAACATAATAATTAAAAGAAAAATTTCTTGTTTGGCGATTTCACGTATCTCAATTATGTAACATAAAAGAGGTTATTTTTTATCTTTTCTGTAGTCAAATGCTCATCACACTACTACATAATTGGTTTTCTAGCAGAAATGGAAAAGCATGGCTAATTACACTTCGCGTGACAAATTATGGCGATCATTTTATCATGCCTATAAAAACAGATGAAACAAGTCAATATACGGTACTTTTGAATCAATTTGTGACAATAAGTTTTTGTCACGGAAAACTTTATTTTGCCACACTTATTATATCCGTTGGTATATAAATTTATTAGCCACATATATCCATATATGTGGAGAGAAAAATTGATATTACCACGGTTATTTTATTGGTTACTAAATGTAATTGTTACGAGTAATAATAAGGCGTGATAAATAATTATTCGTCACACTTCTTTAATAATTGTATTTGGTATAATTTTCATTTTAGTTAGAGTTTCCTTTTTGGTTTATTATTCTTTTTTATATTTATTATGTGCTGAATCAATTTTTAATTAAAAAAACTAAATAAAACAACAAATAAAGATCACAACTTTTCTTTATCCATTTCATTCCATAAAAACAAATTACATCACTAAAATAAAATAATTTATTTTCATTCCTGAATTGCAATAATTTCTATTACACATATAAAAAAAATCGAATCTAAAAATCAAATATAAAAAACTGCAACAATAAAAATAGTTACATCATTGTATATATCTTCTTCATTAATTCATTCTAAAAAGTGAGATATACATCACCAAATCCCAGCATCCTCATTTGACTCATTGGCATCACTCTCATTCTTGTTCATCATTTTCCTCATACCAATCTCTAAACTTGAGCAGCACATACATATTTGGTTCTAAGAAAATACACGAATAAGCATAAATGAGTCAAATTGACTTTCCAATAATAAAGCCAACTAGATAAAATGGACGATGTACCGTATATATATGTATTATCAGTTCCTGCAAGAATGGAGCATGTTTAATTCATTACATGGCCGAAGAAAAAGAGAAGGAGATCGATATCATATGAGAGTATATTAAAATTATCCTACTTAATGCTAAGGAGATATCAAAACTGAATACATAATCAATTATCGTAATACTAACAAATTAATCAATTATCATAATACTTAATGTTGAGCGATACTTACTTGATACTTTAAAATCAACTATATAAGTACATTGTAAGAAAAGAAGAACAAAAAGAATTAGTGAATAAATTATAAACCTAAAAACGTACCTAAATTAATTTAAATAACATACACAAAGAATCGATTTCAACTCTATTTAGACCAGAAGAAAATAAACCTTTAATTTCACAAAACCAGAATTGGGATCACTTTGTTGATTAAACAAATTTCGAATTTTTTTTATTCAAATACGTACCTCAAGAAAAGAAGACAAATGCAATAGTGATTGTTTGGCACTTATTAATAGTTATTGTTCATTTAATTTTCATTCATTCAAAATGATAGCTATTTTATAGGAGTAAATCATCTAACTGCCTTAATTTGTGTTTAACTCCACCGAGATGAACTCACTCCTTATCCCATCTCCTATTTTTTCTCCACAAAATTTGTTAACTAATTTTCATCGCTAATTTAAAAAAAAAAACTATTTGTTAACTAATTAATAACAAGTCTTCTAAATAAATAACTTTGTCTTGAGTAGTCTATCAGTATGTTACTAATTTTTATTTTTGAGAACTCAAAACTCGAAGTCCTTACATGAATGTTAAAATGAGATGTGATTTTGAGAAATCAAATTATAGCAAAATGCTATTTTATCTTAATAAAAATACATAGTATTTGTGAGATGCATTTTATATTATTCTTTTGGCCTTGTTAACGAAATTGTTGCAATAATAGATTAGTTTTGCCATGAAAAATCATATTTTGGTGGCATATCAAAAAATCTATCAGTATGATATAGCAGTCGTTGTACCATTATGTTTTTCATAAAATGTACTTAGTGGTAAATATTATTATTTATCTTCACGGGTAGGAAACAAAAACGATGAGGGTCAAAGATGACAAATAAGTAAAAAATTTGTCATGGTAAAAGATTGTATGTGGTTAATGACATGATTTTGATCACGATTTAATTAATTGTAACTAAATGATCTATTCGTCACGTTTATCTAAGTGATAAAAATAAGGTGATTTCTATAGTAGCGTCACTTTCGTAGGTGATATGGATATACTAATTTTCTATCAATTTACCATGCATATAGTCAATATCATGCAAATCTTATCAATGCTTTCTTTCTATCTATCATAATGTCCAATAGATTACAGTAGGACGTGTTCCCACTAGAATTGTATATTCTATATAGATAGAACTTGTAAAAGTGATGGATTGAATAACTCACTGGAGGAAATTCGAGGGTTGGAGGCGCAATCTCCCTCTAATTTTTCGAAACATAAAATTTTATATACTATTAAAAAAAAAGTTATTTCATTTTTTTCCCTACACTTTCATGTTTATTCTTAATTGCCTAATTATTTATTCATCTTATATAAAAATTCTGATTCTACTTATAGTTTCAAAGAAATGCTATACTTCATATTTGATTATATATTATGTCCCTAAATGATTTGGTCGACTGGTCGAGACATGAGATTAATAATGAAACCTCATCTGGTGATTAAAAGTAGAGAATTGAAGAAAGTAGACACAATATCGGATTTACAACTTTGACATAACTTATCCCATTCATACCAATAATGCCTCACAAACCGCATTATTGCTCATGATCTTCTAAGAGGCAATTGCATATTGATACTAGGTATGGCAAACCCTTCGAACGTTTAGAATAGAGGATGATATGATACTAAAACTAAATATCAATATTCACAATAACATTGCCACAGTGTTATTATTATTATGAGAAGAAATTAAAGATTATCTAGTTTAGTTTTAAGTTATCGAATTAACAAATTTTTTGGTTTAATTGATACGTATGTAGCTTTGTTTTGTCATTTAATTTCAATAATTATCCTAAATAAAAAATAGGTAAAAATAAGTGTAATATATATGCAGTTACTCAAAAATAATACAATAGTATAATCAATTGAACAATATATTCAACATTTATCACCCAACAATCTCAATGATCGATCGATCGATCGTCATATATTTGACTACGCTACATGCATTGTCTTGTGACATAAATGGAATAAAGTTTTTTCCTTCAAAAGGTTTTGTCAATAATGCCACACAAATTGGACTCTTGAGCTCAAGATCGAACAATAATTGTCGGCTAGATTAAAGTTAGTCAATCACCATAATTTCCACACTGGACAAAACTTCGCTTTTAGGATACCAACTTTGAGTAGTTCTTCATTTCTGATCCATTTATTAATGGAAACAAGATGACTTTTTTTTCCAAATAATAATCCAACACTCATTTAATTTTACGCTTACAATACTTTTGCTTAATAAAATTCAACACCCTACCTCACCACTTTTGTCTTATATTTTATTTCATATATTTTTTTATTTTTATGACAATCATTATAATAATGATCAAAGTTATAATTAAATAAGAATAAGTAAAGGATAATAGAATAATTATATTAAATAATTATACCAATTATCCTTTATAATTAAATACAAATAATCACACAGTTGGTTAGTATCCATTTCACTAAAAATATATTGAAACATAAAAAAAAGTTTAGTAAAGGATAACAAAATAATTATATTAAAACTGGTTGATTTTTTTTTATATTCAAATCAAATAAACTAAAAACGATGCACTTCGATATAAAAATTAAAAATTAAAAATTAATTTATTATCAAATAATTGATCACAAATAATTAAATGAGGCAATTTGAAAAATTACAAATAATCATTTTATAAATCAACCACTGCATTTAATTTCATCACTTCGCCGTACGCACTCTCCTTTGTCCGACAGGCTCAAAGAAGGACGCATCGCTACAGACATATCGCTTCATTGGGGTTAATTCAACACGTTAATTTTTCACCATTAATTTAACTAAACTCACCAATTCAACATGTTTAATTTCAGTTTAATTGATAATGTATAGCTTTGTTTTGCTTCACACTCAATAATTACTCAAAAATAATACAATAGTATAATCAATTGAACAATATATTCAACATTTATCACCCAACAATCTCAATGATCGATCGATCGATCGTCATATATTTGACTACGCTACATGCATTGTCTTGTGACATAAATGGAATAAAGTTTTTTCCTTCAAAAGGTTTTGTCAATAATGCCACTAAATTGGATTTCGAGTCAAGACGAACAATAATTGTTAGACCATTTACAATGGAAGGTTGAATTTTTTTCAACATGTCAAAAAAATGAGTGCACGGGTAGTCGATAAATGTGCAAAACACGCGACAACGGTAAAATTTGTGTCGCCGAACGAAGTCATGGTTTATGTGATCACATGGGACACGCGGTTACATTATTACTATTCCGACAAACAAGGCCAAGTCAAGGCTGGTTTGTAGACCGAAGCCACGTATCGCTTTTGATTATCGAATTGAATTTTCTAATTTTTATCCTATCTCAATTATTTCTCTGGATCAATTATTTGGATAACAACAATTTTTTAATTTTTTAAAAATTTTTTACCAAAATTCATCATTTTTTTCTATAAATAGAGACCACTCTTATTCAATTTGGATATAAAAAAAATCACCTTTTTCAATATAATATTATATTATCTTTTACTTTTAACTCTGTTTTAATCTTAAATATCTTTTAGTGAAACGGATCCTAATAATAATGATTTCCTGTGAATCAAAAGTCGCTTCTCTAATTACCCTTTTAGCTATCAAAATCCCACTAATTATCACTGACACCCACCTTAATCAACCACGTCAAATATCTAAATTTCGGATTTCCAAATTGCCCAATTTCAATATGCCTTCAAAATTACAGGGTTATTTGTATTTCATTACCAGACTGCCATGATTTGTTTATCAGACTACATTTGACTATTTGTAACCTTTCTTTGCTTTATCATTATTATTTCAATTCGCTTATTATTCTATAAAAAATAATTAAAAATATGAGATTAAAAAATTATTTAAATAAATATTTATATACACTTCTCGCTTTTATAAAAATCAAAATAATTTATTTACGTAGTTAATTATTCTTATTTAATTTAAATGATAATTTTATAAATTATTTAATCATAAAAAATATAAAATATAAAGAATAATATTAGATAAAAGCTATGTTGAATTTATTAAAACAACCACTATCAGAAGGCCAGAAAATTTCGAATGAATAATAATTATTACGTAAAGTAGAGATAGCATTGCATTTGTTAATAATCAGTATATTAAATTTCAGTATTGTAGATAGTCTTAGAATTAAAGTTAGTCAATCACCATACTTCAATAATCGGACAAAAACTTCGCTTTTAGGATACCAACTTTGAGTAGTTCTTCATTTCTTGACCATCCACATCGGCTAATTAAAACAAGATGGACTTTTTTCATTCATTGTATTGGTTTCAAATTTTATAAATCAATATATCAAACCGGGGATTTATCGCGTTAATAGGATCAGGATTTATATAAATAAAATATTTCATCTGTCCCTACATAAATCATCTCCATGAACGGTTGCGAATTGTCTACAATATGGAACTCCACTTAAAATTAATAACTTAAAAAACTTATGACATGTCATTGGGCCACGCTCTATGACATCTAACTCCTACCAACCTTCCATTCACGTTAATGCTTTTAATAACTATTGTTGTGAACATAATATAAATTCACATTTCAGAAGACATACTATAATATTTAATCGCATTCTCTTATCGCTTATTTTTTTAAAAACTTCAGATATCACTACAACAACCCATCTGCAAACTTTATTAGATACCAACTAATTTAACTAAATATGAATTTTATATCTCGTGTCTTTATATTTTAAGAAGTTTATTTGAAAACAAAATATACTAGCTATTCGAATAGCATGAATTAAAGAATGAATATATATAACAAATATATTTGTATCAAATGTAGGGGAAAATCTTCAATCATATACATTATTTTATTATTATTCCGTAATATCTCAACATGTTCCTTAGACACACAATATCAGTACTCAAATATCAGACACGGCGATATCTCAACTGATATCGCGTCACCATGTCACAAGACGGCCATGCTCGATCCCCTGCAATGTTAGCAATTATTACGAATCTGTGTCTGCCTCAAGGCTGGCGGGGTTAATTGCCATGCTGGGCGCATTTTTACTATGACTGTCTCTATGACATCTCTGATAATCTCCGAAGACGGCTGATGACTAACCGCATTTGCTACTTCTTTTGCCATCGAAATGAGGAACGTATTGGTACTCAAATATTGAGTCTCTTCAAGGAAATATTGGTTTATGAGTTATCGGTATCTGTTTGCATCCAAATTAAACCTTTTTGACATGCATTAATGTCAATGTTCCATAGAATATCTATATTTTCATAAATATCTTCGATATATGACAATCCTGACCAACTTATTTTCAACCGCATTAATTATGAAGTTGAAAATGCAATACTCATAATAGTGTACTCCCAATAATTTATTGAATAATTCATTTTAGTCCTCTACATGCTGTGATCTTCAATGGCTTTCTAAACTTTTATCTTTTCTCACTCCATTCTATCCATTTTTAACAAGTCAATAGGTCCCTAACACGTTTTCCATAAACGACTATTTTACCTCATACTTTCAACTAAAGATAAAGTGAAGACATTTTACATACTAAAATGTAATCTCGCACTTTTCTTATTTAACACACCCCACCCTACCCTCCTCCTAAACTATAGTCCCTGAACTTTCGCCAACCATATATGCTTTGACACCACCTACCCCTAACCCCATTCCCCTATCACCGCCTCAAGAACCTCACCACTTGTGCACCCACTAGCCTCCACCCCACAACCCCCCCACCACGCCTATCATCCCACAACCTCTATACCGCCAATTACTCACCTCTTTCCCCCCACCTAATCAAGCGACTCACCACCCCTACCCAACTAAATCGTCACAAAACATCCTGCAAAATCCAATCGCATTCCAACAATTAAACAAAATTTGAGAAACCAACCCGTTTTGTCCATAACAGAAGACTTTTGTACATATCCACAGCGAGAATAAGCTCTAAATTCTTACATTCAAACACAAAAAATAAATATACCCAAAACTAAAAAAGTAAAAAGATTTGGACCCTTTATAGAAGAACAACAGAGCGGGCGAGAAAAGGCTTAACACCGTTACAATAATTTGACGGGTTTCTTTGCCATATTTTTTTCATATTGGTGGTTTCTTCACATATTTTTTCAAATCATTTAATTATTTTTGGACTTAATGGTACTTACAAATTGTAATAAGTAACATATATCAGCGGCAATTTAAATGCAGACTTTTACATATTTTTTCAAACTAATCATTTTTTCAAACTTACTAACTATTTTTACAGTGTTCATATATAACAATATATTGTTATGTGAACTTCACAAAATTAATTGGGATACAAATAAAAAATACGATTGAAAAATTAATCAGGAATGCAGAACTATGATTTATTGTTGCTATCACTAGAGGGCTGGCAGTATGGTTGTCGGGTTGTCGAAAGTTTAGTGACTATAGTTTGTGTATAGGTATTGTGTGTGTTAAAAAACAAGGGTTCTATTTTAATTTATGTAAAAATGTCCCCTATACTTTAATTTAGCTGAGTGCAAAATACTATTTTGGTGGGAGAAGTCGTATAGTATGTAGACCTATTATTGTTAAAACGTGATACGGACCATCCAGTTATAAAAAGCTTAGTGTGGACTGTACTGGGAAAGACGTATAGTATATGGATCAACTAAAAGATACGTAGGACCAAAAAGCGAATTTAAAGACTCCAAACGTGAACACATATTCACTAATAGATTTCCTACTATCAACATCACCGCCATTATCGTGATTCACATATCCTATCAACTCCATATTAAAAAGACAAAGCCTTTTCAAAGACTACCATTCGTGTATCTCAAAATCCACTTCACAACTTCCTAACGTTTCTCTCCCCCGTGTACAATTCAATCGCAAAACGTAAGGAGCATGCTTTCATATAATTTATTTGGCATTTTACTCATATATCATCAAGACGCATATTCTTTCAAAAGCTCATCTCATAACCTAACGTTAAGCCGCTGGCCAATTCTAATTCTAGCATGAATCTAATCTTAAGTTTCTCAAGGAGCTGTTGGTGACAAAATCACCGGAGCACTCGTGGTGGCTCAGGAGGCCACCATCAAATTAATAACGACCGATTCTACACGCGTTTGTATGCTACACCCTCATAATACATATCTACTAACAATTTCTACTTCATGAATATCAAGTCTGGGGCACACCATTGCATACATAAAACTACCTACTGTAGAAACATAAGATACCCATCCTGCGCCTAACAAATACAAATCCGAACCGAACCGACCCGAACCGAACCAATTGATAACCGATTGAACCGAACCGATTTCGCCCAAAGCAAACCTAAAAAATTTCGGTTCGGTTCGTTTTTCTCGAACTCCATCGTTCGAACCGAACTCAACCGATGAATTTTTACCAAAAAATTAAAAATATTATATATATATATATATATATAACCGGAAATAACCGAGAACCGAACCGAAAATAACCGAACCGACCGGAACCGAAAATAACCGAGAACCGAACCGAACCGATCGGAACCGATTTAATCGGAACCGAACCGGTTTCGGTTCCATCTCAATCCGGTTCGACCAGCCTGCCCGGTTCCAAAAATGCCCAAAACCGAACCGAACCGACCAATGGAAGCTTCTACCTTATCCACACTAATTCTTCCTCATTAATCTCTGTGGGTGATGGCTCACGTATAATTGAAAATGAGCAAATTATCGGGTAAGTACTAACCGATTTTTTGCATCCACCTATGTCAATCGCTTTCGATCTATTTCTTCGTATATTCTTTCTTTAAGTAAGACCTGTAATCTCGATCTCTCATTATTTCATCATCGTGTGACTTGCTTTGCTTCACCTAGACCCTTCATTGTAAATTTCCCCAGTGACAACTCTTCTTAATCCTTTCTTCAACATGATTATTTTACAACCGCCCCACTATCAACATATTTATCTAATATAAAAGAAGAGAACACATAATCTTTTTCAAACCTTTCGTAGAAGAAAGAAGTGATCACAACTCACAAACTTCAACCTCTTCATTTGAGGATTATCAGTTACATGCTCCACTTCCTCGTATTTGCCTATGCCATACAAGCTCTTCCCAAGCTCGCATCAAATTTCTTTTTCCCCTTTAACCTCAAAAGCTCGAGATTGCTTCATGAATATTTCATAGAATCTAGTATGAATTTATTCGTGATAAACACCAATTCATACATCAGCTGATCTCTCAAATTAATGTATATTAATCTAAATACAAAAATATAAACAAGAATAAAAGAATTCTTTGTATTGCAACGAAGTTTAGCTTAACTCAAATCTCACAATCAACCTCATTGAAAAGCCTCTCAATATACAAGCCTCGCTAATTTCATTCATGAAAATATTATCTAATATCATCAGATGCAGATAATCTTCTAGGCTCAGATAATAAGTAGCTTGTATGTTAACAATTGGATCAATTACTATTATTATAACGAATAATGAGCAAGATTCAGCAAATCACCATAACCCCTTAAATTATCATGGTGAACTCCACACTCGCATTATACAATTACTAAGGTGAACACTAAGTTTCCTCGTAATCTCATTTTAACCAAAAATCGGTAAATGAATCGATACACAATCGTCGCAACGGGCACAATAGAAAGTGAATCACTCCTCATCGATTTCCAACATATTTCTTCATCCGCATTACTACGTAAAATGCAAGCCATCCATCCACAAGCATGCAGACATCCCTGCTACCAATCCGAGAATGGGGCTTCCGATTGTCACTAGTTCGACCAACGGCCTAATATTTCTGTAGTCAATACCTTCCCTTCTGACATCCCTCGACAACCAATCGAGCCTTTGTACCGCTTTACTTCCATCCCGTTTTTCCTTGATTCGATAGACCCATTTGTTCTCAAGTAAATATTCTCTTCTCGTTACCTCAAGCGTTTAACCAACTCCCCACGCCATATTTGTCATCAATTTACTCCATCTCCTTTCTATCGCTAACTCTCACTTAATCAGATCACCACATCAGATCAAGCCATCATAACTCCGATGTGCTCGCCTTTGTCAGTTAACAATAAGAAGTTAGCAGATGGAGAATACCTCTGAGTTGGTCTGCTTGCTCTTTCTGATTTTTGGGACATGGTGTTTCTGCCTCTTGAATAGTATCAGAAGTGTCTTCCTCAACCTCAGTTATCTCCTCCTCATCAGTACCAGCCTCCTCCAGAGGTGGCATGTCAGCAAAAGAATCTTCAAAGTTTAGTTTCCGGGAGGTGAGCACGATCTACATGCTATTTGAAAAAAAACTGAATTATTCGCATTATTCTACCTGCTTTGCTTTCCTCGGAGTTGTACCAAGACTTCTTCTCTTTCCACTTCTTTCTCCTCCAACACCTTCTGTCTATCTTTGTATAACACCTATTCATTAAAGATCACATCCTTATTGCGTGATGATCTTCCGGTTCTTCAAGTCATAGAACCGATATCCCATGTCAGCATCGGCATAAGCAATAAAATAGAAAATGTTAGATTTTCTAGCTTTTGCATCTACATGAACATAAGCTAAACAATCAAATACTTTCAAGAAGACAGTTTCTTTACCTTCTTCTAACTCCATACTTCTTCAGAATTTTGAAACTGTGAGAATTTAGGGTCCTCTCGTTAATCAAGAAGGCCGGAGGCCGATTGCATCAGCCTGCATCCGCCCGAGGTAACTGTATCACCTCATACCGAAAGCACGCTCATTTAGTGTTCTCGCTCATCTTCTCAATGCATTCGCTCTGCTGTGTTCCTGCATTAGTCTTCTGACTGATTCCATTCTCACATTGGCCATTGTTTTGAAATCACCATCAATATATTCACCCCCATTATCGACATCTCAACACTTTACTGTGCAAGTCTCGTTTCTCAACCATGGCTTTCCAATTTTAAAGACACTATACTTTCAGATGAGTTTCATGAAATAAACTCCAACCTTCCTAGTTATCACTAATAAAGGTTACATAATATAATGAACTCCCATGTAACCAATCGGTACAAGTCGCCACATCTATGTGAACTAACTCTTAGCCCATCGACTTAGATTCAATTCGCTAACAAACCGACTTTCTCTACTTACCTAATTTCAACTCTCACAGAGCATGAATGCATCAACAGATTTCAACCTCTGTGTATCAAATTATTTGAAATAAGCAATTTCATACCTTTCTCACTCATGTGACCCAAGCGATTGTGCCACAGCTTTGTCTTCTCGTAACCTCCAAATGCCAGCCATCGCATCTCGAGAGAACCTCCAGTAAGATACAACGTACCCATCTTCTCGACCTCGAAGCTATCAACGTGCCACTTTCCGGGGCTTACATCAACGCTGTTTCATAGCCATCTCCATCCAATTGATCAATGAATTAGGGCTCTTCATTAACTTTGGTACATAAATTTCACTTTTTGTCAATTTCTTAATTAGAACCATTTGCTGCCTTTCACGTTTACATCTCCTATACCCACAATATTCAACGGTTCACCATCAAAGAGCATTTAACTGCCCCATAATCTCCTAGCTATATAATTCACCATTATATCCCGACCAGTGTAGTATGAAACGATGCAACCGTAATTCAAGAACTAATAGAACAATCAACTCACAAAGAGTAGCGACCGCGTAGTCATCAACAACATCGACGCCACTTATTCATTGTTCCGACCTCCGTAAGCCTCATAGCATTTCCTCTACGTAATCCGCTCGCCATAACCCAACACCCGCAGCACGCCCTCCAAATTTTGACTTACTCCTACCCCTCGACTTTCACCTCCATTTATTCTTGCTATTACCTCCGTCCCGCCACCTCTTTCTACATCCGCGTAACGCCTCCCACACGGCCTTAATGCATTTCCTCGCATAAACAGCCCCAGACTACCTATGCTCCAACTTATCATTACTGGGGAGTTACTTTCAACTACGCCTCATCTAAGCCCCAACTATTTGGCAAGATGCTAATAATATCGTTGCTTGTAACTCATCATTGAAATTTATCAAAACAGAAAATTTACAATCAAACTATCAAGTACTCATGTGCCTAGTTTTGGGGAGTATTCTATTACATCTCAAGTGAAACAACTACTTCCATTAATTGTACCTATTGTTAGCTAATTGTTTCTCATGTGACTACAACTTCATCGACCTTTTATCGTAGTCTTCTTCGCAACATTAGCGACCATGTTTCTGGACAAGCATGGTCTGATCACACCCAAGACCTGCCTATCTAACTCCTTCCATTCTTCGTCATCCATCTTCTCGTGCCATCGCCTAATGGCTTGCCTACTCTTCTACCGCATGTAATCCTCCATATTCATTCTTCCAATGCGAAATCTATCTCACAAATTTCTACAAATACATCACTCCTTCGTTTTCTATCAATCTCATATTTCAATCAGTTAACACTACCGATACTCAATTGATGCGATTATAGGCCTAAACTAATAATCAAATCTAAGCAAACAATGATAAATCCATTTAAGTAAATCAAGCGAAATAAATAACACACAGATTTTATACAGATCTCCTTCTCAACGCGAAGCGACGCCCCTGCCGGGCCAAGCAGAACTACTAAAACCAAGAACCAGAAGATCGTTACAATCACCTATCAAACTAAACACTCAATTAAGTAATATTTTATAGCACAGTATTCTCAATAACAAAGCCTCACAATATTATTGATGATGATTCAATAATATTCGACTATTTTTGTGATACAAAACATATAGGAAAAGCCTATATATATAGAAAACTTTCTAACCTAACCTGGCTCAAATTAGGCAACTAATAGAGTCCAAACCGCCTCAAATCGCTTCTCCTCAACAAGACACACTCATCGAGACTTCCAATGAGCCCCGAAGATCTTCCCCCTCGATGAGCCTCGAATGGCTCCATGCTGCACGCAGACTTCGGTGTATCGAGGCCCTATCGGCACTGCGGTCTCGATGCCGGCTCACACCAAGACCGAAAATGGCCTCAATTCAACACGCATAACTTGTGTTTCAGAACAATAACAATAACGAATTGAAAATAATTGAACAAAAAAACCAAGAGCAAGGAATTGGAACAATAGAGTGTTAGGTTTGGGAGGTGTTAAATTTAATTCTAGGCTCAACCAAGCCTGCCTCGGCTCAGAGGCCGAGGCCTCTAAGCCTCAGACTGGAGCACATTGGAACAGAAGAAGCGAGTCGCCTTCAGCTCATCAAGGCCAAGAGCCTGGCCGGCTCAGTCAGCTAGCTCCGGTTATATGAAATTATTTTATATTCAAGACCAGTTTTGTTATAATTTTATGATGATTCAGATTTATTATCAAGGACTAAATGATTAATGTATAGTTATGATGAATTTTTTTTATTATAATCTAATCAATGTCGATATCCAATTTATCTAACTGCCTTAATTTGTGTTTAACTCCACCGAGATGAATTCACTCCATATCCCCATCTCCTATTTTTTCTCCACGAAGTTTGTTAACTAATTTTCATCGATAATTTACACACAAAAAAAAAACAATTTGTTAACTAATTAATAACAAGTCTTCTAAATAAATAACTTTGTCTTGAGTAGTCTATCACTATTTTACTAATTTTTTTTTTGAGAACTCAAAACTCGAAGTCCTTTTTTATAATAGAATGTTAAAATGAGATGATTTTGAGAAATCAAATTATAGCAAAACTTCAGTTTTATCTGTAATAAAATACATAGTGATTATGGTGAGATGCATTTTATATTCTTTTAGCCTTGGTTAACGAAACTGTTGCAAAAAATATATTTGTTTTGCCATGAAAATCATATATTGGTATATTATCAAAAATCTATCAGTAAGATAGTAGCCGTTAAAGTTGTATTATGTTTTCATAAAAATGTAATTTTAGTGGTAAATACTATTATTTATTTCACGGTAGGGAAAGTCATTGAAAAAATAGAATTTATAAATAACAAATAAGTAAAAAATTTGTCATGATAAAAGATTGTATGTGGTTAATGACATGATTTTGATCATCACGGCTTAGTTAATCAGAATTAAATTATCTGTTCATCACGCTTATTTTAAGCGATAAAATAACCGTGGCAGAGGTCATTTCTGTAGTAGCGTCACTTTCGTCGATGGATCATGGATATACTCAATTTTCTATCAATTTACCATGCATATAGTCAATATCATGCAAATCTTATCAATGCTTTCTTTCTATCTATCATAATGTCCAATAGATTACAGTAGGACGTGTTCCCACTAGAATTGTATATTCCATATAGATAGAACTTGGTAAAAAGGGATATCAATAACTTACTGGAGGAAATTAGAGGTTGGAGGCGCACCTCCTCTAATTTTTCGAAACATAAAATTTTATATACTATTAAAAAAAAAGTTATTTCATTTTTTTCCTTACACTTTCATGTTTATTCTTAATTGCCTAATTATTTATTCATCTTATATAAAATTCTGATTCTACTTATAGTTTCAAAGAAATGCTATACTTCATATTTGATTATATATTATGTCCCTAAATGATTTAACACTGTCGAGACATGAGATTAATAATGAAACTCATCTCGGGTTATTAAAAGGTAGAATCAAGCAAAAGTATAACAATATCGGTTTCCATACAACTGTATAACTTATCCCATTCCTGTTCAATAATGTGTTCTCACAAAACTGCATTATTGCTCATGATCTTCGGTGAGGCAATTGCATATTGATACTAGGTATGGCAAACCCCTTCTGAAACGTTTAGAATAGAGGATGATATGATACTCAAACTAAATTTCAATATTCACAATAACATTGCCACAGTGTTATTATTATTATTATTATGAGAAATATTGTGGCTCAAAATTATCTATGTTTATTTTAAGTTATTATCAAAATTAACAAATTTTCTGGTTTAATTTATACGTATGTAGCTTTGTTTTTGTCATTTAATTTCAATAATTACTCAAAAATAATATATTAGTATAATCAATTAACAATATATTCAACATTTATCACCCAACAATCTCTACGATCGATCGATCGTCATATTTGACTACGCTACATGTATTTATTTCAGTCTGTGACATAAATGGAATAAAGTTTTTCCTTCAAAGGCTTTATTTAATGCCACACAAATTAATTTGTTTTAAGATCGAACAATAATTGTCGGCTAGATTTTAAAGTTAGTCAATTCACCATACTTCCACTGGACAAAACTTCGCTTTTAGGGATTCAACTTTGAGTAGTTCTTCATTTCTGACCATTCAGTTATCGGCTAATTGAAACAAGATGGACTTTTTTTCCAAATAATAATTCAACACTCATTTAATTTTACGCTCTACAATATTGCTTAATAAAATTCAACACCCTACCCTCACCACTTTATTCTATATTCTTATTTCATTATTTTTCTTTTTTTTATTTTTATGATCAAATTATTATAATAATTATCATTTATAATTAATTAAGAAATAACAAGTAAAGAATATTGAGAATAATTATATTAAATAATTATGGCTCACTATCCCTATAATTAAATACAAATAATCACGCTTGGTTAGTATCCATTTCACTAAAAATATATTGGGAAACATATAAAAAATATAGTAAAGGATAACAAAATAATTATATTAAAAATGATAGGATTTTTTTTTAGGTCCAAACTGTCGAACTAAAAAAATGATGAATTTTGATATAAAAAATTAATAAATAAAGTACCACTTTATTATCAAATAATCGATCACAAATAAAAATTGGTATGTTAAATTAAAAATACAAATAATCAATATAAATCAACCATCGTGACGACCGATCAGCCGGCCAGATGCACTCTCTCCTTTGTCCCGATAGTGGCCCAACAGAGCGACGCTGCCCATCAAGTATACTGCTGGCTTGCCAAGGACCAATATGTTTAATTTTTCACCATCAATTTAATCCAAATTACCAATTTAATTTTTTCAACATTCACCCACAATGATTTAAACTATTGAATTTTTTTTTTTTAACATGTCCATTATAACTAGTCTTAAAGTAGACTTATTATATGTAGTACGGAGTATATTATGTAGTATGTATGTGAAACAAAATAAAATATGAGACCATTTCCCAGTCAACTACGTGTTATTTATTTATTTTCCTACGCCAATTGCCAGTTGACAGTTGTATGCGAAAGTGATAAAAGTGAACACAACTGAGGCGTGTTTGAAGTTATTGTAGACGAAGTCCACAATTTCATAAAACGTTTGCGGACATTTGAAAATAGAAAGTAGATGTTCGATGGAGACGTGGATCAAACTCATGAAAGTGTAGAAAGTAGATGTTGATGTTATTTTTTTATAAAAATAATAAAAGTGACACAGTTATTCTTGGTGATGATAATTTCTAGTCATCAATTTATTTAGAGTATTCGCATTGGCTTTCTTTAAAAAATTATTTTAGGAATTTAAATTATAAAAAATAAAATACATCAGCCTTCTCTTATAATAGAAAAATTTCTATTAAAAATTTATTCACACAACCTATTCACATCCTAAATTTGTACCCTCCCTATTTTCATTATTTTTTTTCTCCACTCATTTTTGCTCTTTTTTCAATTATATAAAAAATAAAAATAAAAAAATAAATATTTTCATCATATACAAATATAAATTAAAAAGATATTTCATTCAAGATCCATATTTAATATATTATTTTATTTTTAAAAAAAATTAATTTTATCCTAAATTTTTATTGACAAATTCAATTTTTAATTTTTGACGAATAATGCGGTTCAAGAAAGAACATACCTAAAAATTGAATCCTAAAAATTAAAAAAGTGACAATGAAAAGTAAATTTTATGGGGTACCATAGTGAAGTCGAGTTTAATATTCTGTGGAAAGAAATCTTTTATACGAGAATGTGTATTAATATAATTCTATATATAAGGTATCTGTCTGTCATGTAGAATAAATGTATGATTGTCTAGAAAAATTTTACTTTTTCATAATAGTTGATTGTTTATAATTTCAATATAATTTTTTACATTTTCAATGTAGTTTTTTACATTGGAAGCTTTTTACATTTCCAATTCAATGTAGCTGTTTACAATATCTTAATATATAAAACACTTTTCATCTAAACAATCATCTATTTTAAAACTGAAATGAAAGAATATATTGATAACATTCTATTATTTAAGTTCCACAAAAATAGACAACCACTTCAATTTTTTTATCACAAACTGATGTGGTGTTGTGTCAGGATGTAATATAAGTGATCTGATGATTAATTGTATCTCTATTGTACTTCAATAAACCCTTATCATAATTTAATGTTCTATCAAGAAGATTTGAAAAATTAATAATATTACCGAAATGGTAATACACATTATATTTTAAAAAAAATTGAAACGTAATTTTGTAATGATAGGCGTAAAAAAAGGAATATGATACATTATTTTAGTAAAATCATTTTTTCCCAGTTCAATTACTTTCTATAATTTACATGATTGAATTGATGCTTTCGTTTCGTTTTGATTTCAATTTTAATTACTTTCAGTTAATATAAATTGATTTAGTTGACATAAGAACGATTTTGACGTTTTGTGATAGTTTACTCCCATGAAAACTAATTCCACGTCATAAACAAAAAAGTACGTCTTATCTTTTCAATTTTTCTTTACATAAACCCATATCCTACGTACCAATCATGTATATCGACGTGGCCTGATTTCTTTTTGAAACTAGCTTCACTTTATAAACTCATGCTCAAGACCAACTATTTCACTCCAACTTATGGTACAAACTCATAAGCCCCCCCCTTTCTCTCTCTGACATATTTCATGTATTGAAAATATTGGTCTATAGATTTTCTCAATCTTCCTTTTTTGCATTCTTGGTATGTTTCTATCTCCCTTCTTATGTCTATTGTCATTTTATGTTCTTATTTGTTAGATAAACTTGTAACATGCTCCATTTTCTTGTTTGAGTAATGGAAGCTTTTTTATGTTTTTGACTCCTTGGTATTGGTTTTAGTAAGCTGGTTATCAATATGATTATTTGTGATTACCACCTACTTTTAAGCGTTCTTTTGAGTTTATTGTATATTTTTTAATTAGTTTGATCATGAGACATGAGGATTTGCTGATCTAGTGAATTATCTATATATTATTTAAGGAGATTATTAGAAAAAGAAGATAGTCGGTGTTTTTTGGCTTCTTTTCTCATATGTGAAGCTTTTGGTTGCTTGTTATATGAGGCAGAAAGCTACTCTGCTTGATTACAAATGTTGTTGCTGAATTATCTTTACCTCCTCTCACTATTAGAGGCTTAGTAGAATGTCGGAATAATCAATTTAAAATTCAATATTGACTCAGCATTAGATTTTAATCAAATAATTTTTTCAAAGGGGTTTAAATTTATACACTATTGATTGTTCGAAAGTAGGTCAACTATGGATATATACTCACATAGTATATATATCTTCTTCATTATTTTACCTCATGGAGATTTAGAATACTTCAACGGTCGATTGAGATGGATGGTATTTTTTTAGAAATTAACATTCTTTTCGTTTCATTTCTTGCTATTTGAAAAATACATACCTGGATTTTATCATGAACAAGTTTATGTCATGTCATGTTTCATGTCATTTTGTGTTTATTTTATGGTTATGATCGTTTATGACTTATGATTTATGTTTACAGGCATTGGACGTAAAATTAAACATTGGACGTAAAATTAGAAATCATAAACAAATGGCACTTGATCAGCACTTTCAAGAAATGGAAACACGGTATGATTTCCATGAAGATGGAGGTTCCTTGAAGAGCCAGAACACAATATCGTCGCCAGTTGATGAGTCTGAAAACGACGATTCAGGGAGTTTCGAATGTAACATCTGCCTAGATAGTGTGCAAGATCCAGTAGTTACTCTCTGTGGGCACCTTTATTGTTGGCCCTGCATCTATAAATGGATCAATCGCCACTCTGCCTCTCCTAATAACACGGATTGTCAAGAATCTCAATGCCCCGTTTGTAAGGCTGAAGTCTCGGAGAAAAACCTGGTTCCGCTCTATGGGCGTTTTCAAAGTACAAAGTCATCTGACAGGAAAGCTTCAGATTTGGGATTGGTTGTACCACAACGGCCTCTGTCTCCATTGTGTCTAGCCTCTTCAGAGAACACTAATAATTCACATTATGCCATGTCAGCTCATAATCGCGATTATCCTCAACCACGCCTACATTTCCACCCTTATCCTGGCGACTCCACCAACAACTTTGGTAATAGAAGGTTCGATGTTACTCAGCCACGAGTTGGAATGTTTGGAGAAATGGTTCATTCAAGAGTCTTTGGGAACTCAGCAACTACTTTCTCCACATATCCGAACTCCTATCACCTTAGTATCAGCACTAATCCGAGGTTTCGGAGGCATATGAAAGAGGTCGATAAATCACTCAGTAGACTGTGCTTCTTCATGTTCTGTTGCATGGCATTATGTCTTCTTTTCTTTTAATACCTAAAACATATTCTTATCTTCACTCCAAAATTATATGTTGTATAGATTATCAGCTTTTCACATCAATAATCAGATATAATTTGAATTCTGTAACACAGTCTGAGAGCCTCAATTCAATTGAAATGTACAAGGTTGCCCAAGTGTTGCAAGGAGAATAAAGTTTGAGAAAACAAAACTGAGAATAACATAAGCCTATTTTCCTTATATTCCTCATATTCTCCTCTCTTGGAACCAATCACTGGTTTCATTCTACTAAATGTTGATGGTCTTCAATCAAATTCATTTGGTGGTTTGGTGAAATTGAATCACTGCACATTGTTGAATTGACAAAATTTTGTTACAGTGTTTCCATTTACATGGACTAAGTTTGGATCTTCTTCTAATCTTAGTTGATCAAGAATATAAAACAATTGTGTTCAACAAAAATATATATCGTCAATTAAAATGAATGGAAAGAACAAGAACACCATTATTTCTAAATAAAGAGAGTGATACGGTTAGTAAAATGGTTATCAGTTATATCAAAGTTACACTTTAACATCTAACATTTCGTCAATCGATCGTCTCCTCAATTGGAATGAACAAATTAAAAGCTAACAAGCTTACATTTTTCTGTAGGTGCTTACTGAGCTAAAGAAGCTGACTCATTTCAGCCACTTCAAATGCTATAAATACACAATCAACTCTCTCACATCATCATCACAAGTTCAAAACTCTGCCTCCATTTTCTCCTTCTCTATGTTTCAAAATCTCTTGAATATCTTCAAGAACATCAAACAATTCACCCCATCTTCATATTCATATACATTTCTCTGATATTAACCCAGAAAAGCTCCAAAACCTTCCAACATTTCTCTTCTTCTGTCAAATTTCTCTGATTTCTGCTCTGTTCTGATACTTTTTAGCCAAGAAACTCGATTCTGCAACTTTGTTGTTCATTAGATAATGACTTCTTCCGAAATCCAAGATGATGAACAGAACAAAGAAGATTATGAAAAATCACTTCATCATCTACCCAAGTTCTTTTCAGAATATGATCTATAATAACGGAATATGCCAAGCATTTTATCACAATAGAAAAAGCTACCACCACCAATTGAAGTTCGCCGAATGCGACCTAGACCAGTGCAGCAACTGCCTATGCCATTGTCAAATCCTGGACCAGTTCAACCAAGGGGGGGAGAGCCAAGACTTCTGCAACTTTTTCCACCCCACTGGATATTCCAGCACCTCACCAGCCAGAGCTAGTACCCCCAGCACCGATGAGGAACGTCGAACCAGAAGATCAATAATCATATTCATGAAATCAAAGCAAAACTCAGTCATAGTCAATAATGAAAGATGGATAATCTTGCATTGTATGGTGCACAATAATCTTGTTTATTTCTCTTTGGTTTGCATGGTTTCTTGAATAGTGGATTTCTTTTTTTCTGATTTTTTGTAGAATCATTTTCAGATTTACTGATTCCACTTTGTAAATTATGATTATAGTAATTTATTTAAAAATGATTGTGCTAAGTTGTTTTTTTTCATATTCTTGCAGATGACATGTATGTGAAGATCAAAGTCATTTCCTATGATTTGAACTTTGATTCTCGGAACGATCAATGAGAATGTTTTGAACACAGTAATTCTTGTTTTATATAGTAACCAGGAGGTGCTATATTGTATGTTAATTGTGATTAGAATCTCAAAATATATCACTTTCTGATATATCAAAGTTATTATGGTATATGGTTTCACACTTTTAGTTATGCGCTATATGGTTTCTGCATTAGGTATTACAAATGTGATGTGAATGCTGTTTATCAAATAATAATATCTTCCTTGTATTAGTTGTGGCTTTGCTGTAGAATTGTTCTCTGAGTTTTACTTTCGTTGTGAGTGACTTGTGACTTAGCTTGGTTCTTAATCTTGAACCATGTTCTAAAGTCAACCATCGCTTAAAGCTCGCTTTCAACATATTTCTGAAACGATAAAATGCTAAATATTTCGCAAATATTATAAACATTTAAGCAAACTAATATGAAAATTTTGAAAATTCAAGATAATTTAATGTTCAAACTTATTAACTAAATTGGTATTAATGACCGATGATTCACATCAATGAACTAAACGAAACCGAACCTTAAATGAAACAATTTTTGGTTTTTCCAGAAAAATGACCATAAAGTTGGATTTCACCCCAAGGCCACGGACTAGCACATGATATTTTTATTGGAAATCGAGTATTCTCATTTCTATAATTATCACAAGGACAATCGTTATAACAATTCATTTAATTAGTTTTAGTTAAACGAGATTACTCAAACTAAGTGTTCGTCAAATAGCAATTGTAAAATTACTAATTTTGGAACTCATGATAATATCGTATATGCTGACATTAGATTTCATGTATACACCGATATAATAATAATAGTCAATTATATTATTATAATAATTATATTATCTGGAATCCATGTAAGGTCACACACATACAATGACGCTGATTTATATTTCATGTATGGAATTAAATCGAGATTGTTAAATTGTAGCCGATTAAAATTAACGAGATACCTTAATCGAGAGTTTTAAGATTGATAATGTAAAAATACAAATTGACAAAAACCGAATTAATTAACTTGTTAGTGCAATTGACGGTTTAAACGAGAGAAGCTCATTAGTAACTTGTTGGGCCACCATTACACTTTATACAAGCTTAGTCGATCTGAATCCTAGCTAATTATTTATCAAACGAGTCGAGCTATTCTGTACAGAAAATAGTGGAAGTGAGGCTATATATTGGAATAGAATGGAAATTTAGAAAACCTTAAATTTTTCATTCTTTCCCTCCTCTCCAAACTACAATTTCTTTGTTGGAAATCAATGAGAATTGATTCCATTTTATTACGCCTGGCCATGACAATCAGATAAGCAATACGTAACTGAACGAAGTACAATGAT